>OX123184.2:112117501-112765278 GCA_944739405.2 Euclidia mi
AAGTTATCTCAAAGTACCCGAACATTTTTCAACTATTGGTGTTACTATCTACGCAGAATGTGCTCACTGTGTCTTGATGTCTTCTGGTGACTTTATCCTTCTTGGGTTTCATTAGCCTGATAACAGGGTCCCAAGCTGGAGGAACATTCCAACCATCTTCCCTATTTGAAATTAGGATGTTTTTTAATTTCAATAGCTTCTCGTATCATTCTTGGAATAAAGCGGTGTTCTTTTGCGAGTATCTGTGGTTTATCAAATCGCAGGTAATGGTTTGGTTCCTTGTTCTACATGTTCACCACACAGCAGACTTCGTCGAGCGTTTGTGTTTAATGTCAGCTATATGTTCCATTAGTCGAATGCCTATGCCTCTCTTGGTTTGTCCAATGTATGAGAGCCCACACTCACAGTCTATCTTGTAAACCCCGGCCTCTTGTAAGGGTAACTGACTCTTGACAGATGGTAATAATTGGCTTATCTTCGTTGGCGGCTTGTAGAAAGTTTTGATTGAAGCTCGCTTCAAGATGTAGCCAATCTTGTCGGTCACGCCCTTGATGTATGGGAGGACAGCAGGTTGTCTCTCTACTGTGGCTGGCTTGTTTCTAGATCATTCGGTTTAAAATGTAAAAACAAGTGAAACCAATATAACGCGATAAAATCCGTAAACTGTAGTTTCATTTCAATGTGTAACATTCGCGTAAACCCAAGAAAATATTATGTTAACCAGTACGGACTGGAAACAGCAACAAAAATACGCCGGTTAGAAGATCTACAAACCAAGCGCGCAAGATATATAACATCGTTAAATTTCTTGAAGAGATGCCGTGATCACGATCTCATCCCAACATGCTGCAAAATATCAGCCAAGAAGGACATACGTGGGAGCGCTAAGATCTTAAAACAGGCAAGCCATAAGTTACTCATTCAAAAGATACACGAACACCGCGCTGACTTACGCAGAATAAATAGAAATGTTGAGAATTTGTCTAACGAAATATACAGATTGATAACTCCATTTGATTTTGAAAAATGCATAAATGCAATAAATAACAGAGAAACATCAAAATATTACGCGTGTAAACGTAACAAAATAGAAAAATTTGAAAAATTACAACAAAAATCAAATGACCAGTACAAAATGAAACAGAACGTTTTTGCACGGACCAATCACACGCTACCGTCCGCCGACCATAGACAAACAGTTGTCAATCTGTCAAAACACACGTTAGATCAAAACACTGAAAATGTACTAAAGAGAGGTTTAAATTATGCGATAACTCCATCCAGAATACCGTATGAGACCATTATTTGCAACGTTGAGGATTGTCTAGTAAAGAACAATGTGAGTAAGGAAGATTTCGAGGCCATACGTCAAGACGTTTCTGCTGTATTGCGCCAGTTGAAAGTGCCGAAAAGGAATCTACCAAAACCTGAGTATTTCGCACTGAAGAACCTACGAGCTAGACCTGAACTAACAGTACTCCGAGCAGATAAGGGAAATGCAACGGTAGTGATGGACACGTCCGATTATAAACAAAAAATGGAAAATCTTTTGTCGGATGAAAGTACATATAAATTGGTTAAGACGGACCCTACCAACAAAATACTCAAGCAAACGAGTGATATTGTGAAGAAATACTCCGAACAACTGAATCTGGACGTGAAATACTTAATACCATCGTGTGCAAAAGCTCCCCAATTGTATGGTCTACCGAAAATACACAAGGAAAATGCTCCACTGCGCCCTATAGTCAGTCAAATAGGGGCACCAACCTACAGATTGGCTCAACACCTTGCAAAGATTCTCTCGCCACTCAGAGGCAAGACGAGAGCGCATGTAAAGGATTCCTACCATTTTGTCAGTGAAATAAAACACCTACATCTCTCTGACAAGGAAACTATGGTTAGTTTTGATGTACAGTCATTATTCACATGCTTACCAGCACATGACTGTATTGAGATAACTAGAAGGAAGCTAATAGAGAACAACATGCCTGAGGAATATGCAGAAATATTGAAACACTGTTTAACAACTGGCTATCTGTTATGGGATGAGAAATACTACATACAAGTAGACGGTGTGGCAATGGGCTCTCCAGTATCGCCTGTTGTTGCTGACATCTTCATGGAGGACTTCGAGGCGCGAGCCCTGCAGACTGCCACCATCACACCGAGGTTCTACAAGCGGTATGTAGATGACACTTTTACAATTTTACCAACAGATAGTGTTAATGTATTCCTAGACCATCTTAATTCTATTCATAACAACATCAAATTTACAATGGAATTAGAGGCAAACAATTCTTTAGCTTTCTTAGATGTACTTGTTATCAGGAACAAAAACAACTCTTTGAGCCACACTGTGTATAGGAAAAAGACACATACAAATAGGTACTTAAACGGTGAATCTCACCACCATCCTAAACAGTTAGCTACCGTAGGAATGTCTTTGTTTCAGAGAGCCCGGGGGATCTGTGACAAGAAACACCTGGACGCCGAGCTTCAACATGTCAAGCAAGTTCTGCAAGACAACAAGCTCCGACCACCGCGCCAACGTCACAGATCCCCGAAGAACAAGCCAGCCACAGTAGAGAGACAACCTGCTGTCCTCCCATACATCAAGGGCGTGACCGACAAGATTGGCTACATCTTGAAGCGAGCTTCAATCAAAACTTTCTACAAGCCGCCAACGAAGATAAGCCAATTATTACCATCTGTCAAGAGTCAGTTACCCTTACAAGAGGCCGGGGTTTACAAGATAGACTGTGAGTGTGGGCTCTCATACTTTGGACAAACCAAGAGAAGCATAGGCATTCGACTAAAGGAACATATAGCTGACATTAAACACAAACGCTCGACGAAGTCTGCTGTGTGTGAACATGTAGAACAAGGAACCAACCATTACCTGCGATTTGATAAACCACAGATACTCGCAAAAGAACACCGCTTTATTCCAAGAATAATACGAGAAGCTATTGAAATTAAAAAACATCCTAATTTCAATAGGGAAGATAGTTGGAATGTTCCTCCAGCTTGGGACCCTGTTATCAGGCTAATGAAACCCAAGAAGGACAAAGTCACCAGAAGACATCAAGACACAGTGAGCACATTCTGCGTAGATAGTAACACCAATAGTTGAAAAATGTTCGGGTACTTTGAGATAACTTTTAAATTCAAGACAAAGACAAATACCACCTCAGTCTGCCGTGAACATGAATCCTGTAAAGAATTCGAAACGTTGGCTAGTAATAAAAATGTAGTTTCTAGATCATTCGGTTTAAATGTCAAAACAAGTGAAACCAATATAACGCGATAAAATCCGTAAACTGTAGTTTAATTTCAATTCGCCAGAAAGATAAAAATAACGTTAAGCCAATTTTTTGCTTTACTATTCTTAGACATGTAAGAACAAGGTCATTTTCGCGATAACGAATGATTTCTTATAGATAGGCATATTACGTGGGATGTTAATAAATCGTCCAAAACTCTGAAACGCGAAACCTACGATTTATGATTACTTTAGCACTTACTGTTAGGTTCACTCTGTAAACCATACACCATGGGCTCACACCCCATAAAATACTTCCTGCTAAACAAGAACGAGTTAGCTTACGAGGTCGCGATTAGAGGTGAGGAGCCGGCTACCTCTGTCCTAGTCTGCGGAAGCAGCTCCCTAAATTACTGGAAGCCATTCCAAATGATGACATTTTGGAGTCGGGTCTAGCCATAGTGGTGGACTTCGAGGGCGCTAGCGAGGCCGTCTCTGAGCTGGCCAAGCGACTAAATTCGTTATCTGCCTCTTACGACGCGAACCTAGCTAAGAGGTCTACCGCACTGCACAACCACTTATACCATAGACTCCGTAGGATGGAACGTCCTACGGCGTTTTCAAAACGGATTACCGAATTGTGCAGCCGGTTCGACAAGCTCTCGGCGGAGCTGTCCGCCATTGAGCAATCAGCTGTTCGCTCAGCTGATGCTGTGGCAGAGGTCCAACCTGCGCCGTCTACCTCGACGCAGGCAGGGTTAGCCCCAGTATTGCCTTGCGAGCATTTGAGAGTTAGCGAACTGTCTAAGCTAAAATACGACGGTACGGGATGCGTCCGAGCGTTCCTACAACGCGTAACCGAATTCCAAACCGCGCGTAATCTACCTTCCACTAAAATTTTATCATATGCCTCCGAAATTTTCACCGGTAACGCACTTCACTGGTACCGCGGCCTAAAAGAATATTTCACTACATGGGAAGAACTCACCACTAAATTAATAGACGATTTCACACCGTACGATTATGACTACCGGTTATTAAATGAAATCCGCCGACGTACTCAAGGTGCTACCGAAACTATAATTATTTATCTCTCGATAATGAATCAGCTGTTCGCTAGGCTGTCTCCGTCAAAGCGATTGTCCGAACGCGAAAAGTTAGACATCCTATTGCATAACATACGTCCATGCTACTCACTAGTGCTAGCTCCGTCAATATCTTCAATAGACAGTATAGCAACACTGCAGACGTTATGTTTAAACTACGAACGGATGAAATGTTGAACTCTCAATTCCGCGAACCGTATTATAATAACGACACGTTGGCACCAGACCTAGCTTACAGTCACAAACCTAATAACCGAGCGCGTAATAATTCCTACAATAATTATCCCGTTGCTACTATAGAGGGTACGTCCGAATACACTGTGAACAACGAACCTAGCAAACCTAAGTCTAAACCTAGCTCTGTCGCTCTAGTCACGTCCAAGTACTGCCCGCGCTGCCGAATCAATGATCACAGTTTGAATGAATGCAAACGCGATCGCTTCGCAATTTGCTTCAAGTGCGGCTGTAGGGATGTGACATTCCCTAACTGCCCGAACTGTAAATCGACGAAACCAAAAAACTAGTTGGTCAGGGTCAGGGCGTGTCAAAATCTAAATTAGGTTCTACAACCTATTCAACCAATTTTGACAAAGATGATTGGAGAAATTGGCTAAACACTCTAAAACTGTATTTCTCTAGTTATTCCGTCGCCTCGATCCTGGATAATAAACCTAAAAATGACCTACGGCCCTATGTTAACGTAACGATTAACAGTTTACCTATTTGTGGATTGCTCGATTCCGGTTCAGCCATTACAATTCTAGGTAACAACTCCCATCTGGAGGTAATTACTAAAACCGGGTTAGAAATACAGCAGTGTCACAACACTAATTCCATTCGGTCCGCAGGTGGAAATATATTGTTGCCGCGCGGTTTTATCAACTTACCCACTACTTTTAATAATCAAACCCACTTATTGAAAGCTTATATTATTCCAGAAGTTACAAGTAATTTAATTTTAGGCATCGATTTCTGGAAACTATTTAAATTACTGCCTAACCATATCGCATCCGTATGCATGTCTAAAACATTGCCGTGTAGTGTGTTAGGTGAAAATAAGCTAAGTAACACGAACGTATTGCAATCTTTTAGTGAGTTGAGTGAGTCACAACAGAGAACGGCTAAGTTAATTATAAAGCAATACGAGTCGATTTCTACTGAAAAAACCGGTTTAGGACGAACTCACTTAATAGAACATGCAATAGACACTGGCGATTCTGCGCCGATACGCCAAAGATATTATAGGTTACCGCCGGCGAAATTAAAAATAATTATTGACGAATTAGACGAAATGCTTGCATTGGGAGTGGTAGAAAAATGCGAAAGTCCGTGGTCGTCACCGATTTTACTAACGCCTAAGAAAGACGGTAAACTAAGGTTTTGTTTAGATAGTCGGAAACTTAATTCTATTACTAAAAAAGACGCGTACAAACTACCTTACGTATCCGAAATTTTAGACAACCTTAGGAACGCTAGATATCTGAGTAGTATAGACTTATCTAAGTCCTTTTGGCAGACGCCTCTTCGCGAATGTGATCGTGATAAGACTGCATTCTATGTGCCTACTAGAGGAACATTTAGATTTGTGACTATGCCGTTTGGTTTAACGAATGCGCCTGCGACACAACAGCGTTTGGTGGATCACTTGTTTACGAACAGTCCTGAGTTCGAAAACTCTGTATTCGTTTTTTTAGATGATATCGTGCTTATATCGCCATCCTTTAATGCTCATGTGTCACTATTAAATAAAGTATACGAAAAATTAAAATCGGCCAACCTTACCATCAACTTGGAAAAATCTAAATTCTTCCGTGATGAATTGAAGTACTTGGGCTACGTAGTAAACTCTAAAGGATTACAAGTAGACCCATGTAAGGTGGAAGCCATTCTTCAATATGCTACGCCTAAGAATAAAAAAGAAGTCAAAAGGTTCTTAGGCATTGCATCATGGTATTGGCGATTTATACCTAATTTTACTACTATTGCCGGTCCTCTGAACAAACTTACCTCTACCGGTAAGAAAGCCGCACCATTTCAGTGGTCGGTGGAAGCTGATGACTCGTTTTGTAAACTAAAACAATTGTTAAGCTCCGCACCAATATTATCGTGTCCCGATTACGAGAAACCTTTTCAAGTTCACACAGATGCGAGTGCGAGCGGCATCGGTGGGTTACTTACACAAGAAATAGATGGCGTGGAACTACCTATCGCTTACATGAGTAGGTCACTAAATGCACAGGAACAAAACTACAGTATAACAGAACGGGAGACATTAGCAGTTCTAACAGCCCTCGAATATTGGCGCTGTTATTTAGATAACGGGTTAAAGTTTGTTGTGTATACTGACCATTCCGCACTGAAATGGTTCCTAAACTTAAGCAACCCGACTGGTAGATTAGCTCGGTGGTCGGTTCGTCTGTCAGCCTTCAACTTCGAAATAAAGCATCGGCGCGGTGCGGATAATATTATAGCCGATGCGTTATCACGATCCCTACCTGTAAATATAATTAACGCGAATAATAATAACGTGAATGACCCTAATGTTAACACTGATCAATGGTATTCAGCCACCTACAATGGTTGTTTATCTTCGCCTAATGACTATCCAGACTATTCTATTAAAAATAATAAATTATATCGTTTGATTAAATCTAGGTGTATGCTACGTAAGGAGTTCGAATGGAAAGAAGTACTACCTTCTTCTGATCGAAATAATGCCATATTAGAGAACCATGCCGAACCCACTTCGGGGCATTTCGGTATATTTAAAACTTACAAGCGCTTAGCACTGCGTTACTATTGGCCCAAAATGCGCGATGACGTAGTTAAGTTCATAAATTTTTGCGACACTTGTATCGCGCACAAACATCAGAACCACGCACCATTGGGAACCATGGGACGACCCAAAGTGTGTTCACGACCCTTCCAAACCATTAGTGTAGATTTGGTGGGGCCACTACCCGTCACAAGAAAACAAAACTCCTACATCTTCGTAGTAACTTGTTGTTTTAGTAAATACTGTTTACTTTTTCCTATCGGAAATAATAACTAATATTTTGGAAGAAAAAATATTTTTAGTTCATGGTATACCATCTACAATTATATTGGACAATGGTAAACAGTTTGTCAGTACTACTTTAAAAGCTATGTTGCGCAAGTACAAAATCCCTAATCTTCATTATACTCCTAAATATTCCCCACATGTCAATACGGTCGAACGCTATAATAAAACCATTGGTTCTACCTTAGCGGCGTTTGTAGGAAATGACCAGAGATTATGGGACACTCTCGTACCTAAGGTGCAGTTTGCATTAAATACTGCAGTTAATGAAGTCACCGGCTATACACCTAGTTTTTTAGTCTATGGACGTGAACTAGTTCCATGCGGCTCACACTATGTCGACACAGACGCTGATGATATAGTATACATACCTAGGGACGATTACGCAGAAAACATAGGTCACTTATCAGGCATATTTGACAAAGTTCAGGCACTCCTCATTCAAGCTCATGCTAGGAATTCCCAAACGTATAATTTACGCCGTAAACCAGCTGAGTTTAATGTGGGAGACACTGTGTGGAAACGGACTTTTTATCAGAGCGACAAGGATAAGTCCTTCTGTAAGAAACTAGCCCCTAAATTCGCGAAGTGCACAGTGATTAATAAAAAGTCGCCTCTCGTTTACGAGTTGTCGGACGCGTCTGGAAATTTTATTGGGTTTTGGCACATTAAGGACCTAAAACTTATACACTATGGTGCCTAACTATTTGTTACAAACCGTAGAAGACTTTCCCTTCCTTCTCTCTATATGCCGTCTTAGCTTGGACAGTAGCGGACTCATAGACCTAACGCAGCTAGTCGGATTTTCCTTGTTAGCCACGTAAAATCCTCTCCTAAGGCGGGCGGTATTGTAACGTATGTCCGGTACTTACCGCGTTGCGTCACAGTACCGCCCATACGCTCGGCCAATCAGAGAAAGCCATCGTCCGCACTCGCAAGCCTGACCAAATATGGTCATGAACGGACTCTCAGCCTGATGGAGGGCCCGGTATATAAAGGGGCCGACAGAGAGGCCGGCACCGCTACTCTAACGTCGCTTCTACTATAACTAAGCGTACCTACTGACCCTACGTCGTATTTACGTGTATCCTGGTCCCAGCTACGGGTAAGCACTACATTTACTGCGTTAGCGTACTGCCCATCTCTCTACCTGCTAGCTGAGGCCGGCTGACGCCGCCTGCCTGACTCTATTGGTTGTGGCTCTCCTAATGCTGCTTTCCTTCAGGTTCCAGGTTCACCTTAAGACTCCGGCTACGCTCCTAGACCGCTACACTTTCCTGCATCGCCTTCGGCGTCCCCTCTGCCGAAGAGTCTGGCCTGCCCCGCTCATCACACACACACCGCCAGCGCCTGCCAGCTGAGCCAACGGCCGCTACGCGCAGCCCTTCGAGCAACCTGCCCTGCACACTACCGGAGGGAACAGCGTGGGAGACTGCAGCCCTTAGTGTTCAGGCCAGTGTCGTGTTGTTGGTCGGTCGTGCTCGTGCAAGGGAAGTGAGACAATACTCGGCAAATAAACGCATCTAGATCCTCTACTGCGTTTTACTACCAGAACCCGTTACAAGACGCAAAGTTAAACACTTTAAATCCGAAACCATTTTAGGCTTGAACTAAAAACTAAAACGTTTAAACCTGAAAGAAAGAAAATAGAAAGAAAATATTTTTATTCGTATCTCCAAACAATAGGTACAGTTAACTATACAACAATAGCATATAGACAGTCGATTCGTGGAGACCAAATAAGGGACATGTGTCAGCTCTTGTTGCAGTTGAACTGCAACACTGATATTCTCACAGGACCTTTTAATTATTATAAACTATAAGTATATATAAATAATATATCTATACGAAACACTTTATGTCTAGGGATACATTAAACGAACTACAACAACTGACACAATGTTTTTTTGTAAACTAAGAGAACTAAAAACAAACAAAAGAACTAGGTACAATCTTTTTCAACAAATAAATACAGAAGAACAACATAACAAAATACAAGAACAAGTCAACAGAGAATGTACACAATATTAACAACAAAACAATACAATAACACCAATTTATAAGCATGACAACCATATTTATATTAAACTTAAGTCAGTCAGTACGAACATAACTCCGAAAAGTCATTGGTGCGCGCCGCGGATTCGAACCCGATACCGTCTGCATGGCTATCGCTGCCTGTGTATATCTAACTGCTTATTTAAGAATAAATGAATGTTGCAAGAAAACACATGCATGCCAGTACTTATGTGATTCATACGTAAAAACTACCTGAAACATATAACACCAAATTCATTGATTTTTATTCATACTACGCGGCTTTGTAATGGGTGGAGGAGATCATATAGATTACTTCTTTTTCATCTTGTTGAAGGTATTTGACCTCGTCTTGTGTGTGTATTTATATGCTATATTATGGAGATAAGCAGAGAGTATGGCCCTTTGTTTGATAAGCTATAAAATTAACAGGATTGTTAGGTTAGGTTTGAAAAATTCCATTTGTCTGATTTTGTCCAACAACGCAATCAAATTAGAAAAATATTGTTTGTCTTTTCCATACTGAAATCTGTTCTGCCTATTGTGGTAATAAGTTCGTCCAAATATATTTGGCAGAAGGTTGTCATCCTCGGCTAAGCTTACTTACCCACATTTTAATAAAATAGTATTTCACGATAGAATAGATTTTCAGTCAGCCGAAAAAAAATTTACTTATTGATTTTTTATCTGCGTCATACGCTTGTAATCCAATATAATATGGTCAGTACACGGTTTACTATTGTTTGACAAAAAACGTATGACAAAAGATCATTTTACAAACAACGTTTGAAAAACTAATCATTTGACAAACTTTCATTTCACAAACATATTACTTTAAAAACAATCATTTGACATAATACAGGTTTCGCAAATGTTTTATTTAGAAAATAATTAAAATGTTAAATAATTATTTTAAAAATAATCATTTGACTAAATAATTCGTTTGCCAAATTGGTGATTGTACAAAAAGTTAGCAGATAAATTATTAGTTTTAAAAAATAACTAATTTCTAACCAATACTTACGCGAAATTTTGAAACTATTTAATTGCATGGTTGCAATTTTCATCTTGGACAGATTATTTATAGGCAAGTAATATTTTTGTATTAATACAAATTCCATAGAAACTTAAGTTTTTTTTAAAAATACACACTGCCTAAATTAAGCGAAATAAGTAGACTATGGTTCTGGCATTCGCTGGCCGTTGCCGCGGCACGCTCGCTTCGCTCGCTCGGCTTGTGCGTTGTGGTCGCAGTTCTAACCTAACCTAACCAGCCATTGTTTCAGTTGACCCTACATAAAGATTGTTGTATTATCGTAGATTTTGGTTAATAATATATTTACCAAGCAAGGCATTTTGTCAAATGTTATTTATGCTTTTCGTTATTTTGCCAAATAACATGTTTAAATAATAATTAATTTGTAAATTAATGTTTTAGCATAATAACTTTTTTGTAGTAATTTTATTGTCTAATGAGTAGTTTATTAAACAATAGTTAGTAAAATAATAAATTTATCAAGTATAATTTTGTCAAACGTTATTTGTCAAATGAAAATTTTTCATTTGTTTTTTGTCAAATGATCGGACATCTCAGTGCACACACGCAAAGTGTTTGACTTCGGGCGTCAAATCCATATGGAAACAGAGTTGGCTTTTATCCACAATTTTTAATCCCTAAGCTGATGTTAGAAATATTTTTTACATGTAGGAAAGCCGAGAAAATATGTACATGTATTATTTACCAAGCAAGGCTATTATTATATAACATATAAAATCAAAGACGTATTCAATAAAAGGTAAGTGGGTTTTTTAATAAAACATTAATTATTTAATACATACACAGACTTCCAAAATATTCAATTAAAGAACGAAAAGAACACCCAGGCTCAATGTATGGCTTACACAAAGTATTTTCTTACGTATGGAACGAACCAACATTACTTGGAGCGGCACTTTATGTTGAAGCTACGATCAAACCACTACACCATCTGCATTGGCAAGCCGAGTTTATAAAGCCATATTGGAATTCTGCTAGGTCTGCACAAACATACCTAAGGATTTATTTTTTATGGTTTGGTAGTATAAGAAATATTCTAATCATATTCTTAAGATATATACAGTATAGAACTGGATTTTGAATAAATAAATTGTCTCTTTATATGTATTTTGTTGCAGTAGATTTTGTAACAAAACCTTTTCGGCCGGTACTTTCATCGCCCACGTCTACATTTACATTCGTTAATATCTTTTTACTTTCAATAGCAAAAATAGTTCCCTTGAACGTAAATGTTACCAAGTTATCTTCACAAATTGTAAATATGTTGATATACATATATATGTTGGATAGTAAAACAATACGTAGCACTACTTTCTATTCTGTGACATAACTCTAAAGCCGATTCCGAGCAGCACATCAAGAAGAACGCGAGTAATATCTCCAAGATATTTTACTGACGACGTAAGAAGATTGCCTCGTGTATTGTTTTAATGTTATATATACTACAAACTACACAATATGTTACACTAAGTTATATCACGCAATAGACTCAACGATAAATACTGGTTACATTTCTAGGTCGACAAAAATACGCCACAGTCGCAAAACCGGCACATTTTCACACAGGGATATCTTTATCTCAAGCTGATTTATGTAAATAATACTCTGTACAGCCTTGTATTGAAAACCTATATTGTAAGTACTGATCTTTTTCGATTGAACTGGGATCATTTACAGGCAAAATTACAAGTCTCTCGATGCGTGTTACTGTGATGAATGGTTTCAATACGCACCGAATATTTGGATGTAACAGATGACATCGTTCTACCAGTGTCCACGGCCGTTTACAACTGGCATTATGGAGCAATACCATCGTAGTATCAGGCCATAAGTCTCGTTGCTGATAACTGGACGTTATTACTATATTACTATTATATTACTATGTATTTCGAATTTAATATAATTTCGTATACGAATGGCACAATATTTGTTGAGCGATGTTTGAATACCGCTGTCTTATTTTTCCGGTCTACGTAGCGTATAATGATAGAATTGCGGAGACTTTTTACTTAGTACCTGTAATTATTTTTTTAGATGGACAGTTTCACTCGAATCTATTATTTATTTATTGGATCTATTGGATGGCCAGCTGCATCATATATGAGTATTCTTAATTCCATTTTGAAATCAACTGACTTGTTGGTCTCATAGAAAGTGACTGCTAAGCCTGAAATTGTGAGTTGGGTTCCCGCCAGGACCAATCAAATTTTCTTATGTAATTGGGTGATATTTTTATATGTATTAAAAAACGTATGTTTATCACTTATCTAGTTGCCATAGTACAAACACTGCTTAGCTTGCGATCAGAGTGTCTTAAGACTTTTATATTTAACATTCCCTTTAGTGTATGGGTTGCATCTCATCCACACCTACTTTATAACTTCAACACACAATATCTATAAAATATTTAGTAATTTGCACTTTACCCTAACTTGTATCTTTATAGATCAATCCAATATAGCTGGTCGGTTACCCTGATATTCACAATCCTTTAAGTAACCGACGCGGGAAACAATGTTTGGTGCCTAAATAAATACCTATTGTTTGAGTTAGTTGATCAAGCGCCATAAACTGAGCTGTACTCAGCCAACTGAGCCGCTTACTATTACGTTCGGCAAGCTGTAAAATTAAAGACGATTTGAATTAACGAGCGTAGCATTATTTAACGTAGCTTGCAAGTTTGTTGCTCGTACCGCGCATAGAATGTATCTGCTAAAATAATTTAGTGTTTAACAGACTATGTAGTGAATATACAGACTCTACGTGAGATCTAAAGCAAAAAATATATCCTAACGGACTGCTACGTATGTAGAGGCTTTGGAGTTTACTATTAATAAATATAATAATATTTTTATTTACCTATGGCGTGCAAATTTACTTATCGAAATTATGAGCGGATTAAATTGATAAATACTGCTTGCTAAATGGTGAAGGAAACGGATCAGTACATCCGTGAACATGGCGCTTGCAACAGTGCCATACTATCGGTTACTCAAAACAAAAGTACGTGGTATATATCCCGAAAGAAAATTTAAAATAAGTTTAAAGGACCACGAAAGTGTAAATTCATATAATCTGCATATTATCTTCAAGTTCTCCATAACGTTCTAGAAAGCCATATGAATTCTGCTGACCCGCACTGGGCATCGACTATGACCTAACTGTAAGTTATATCACCTATGGTAGTAAAGATATCTATTTAACTCTCATAGTAAGAAGAGATCCGTGGCCAGCACTGTGACATTATAATATGTAAAAGGCTAAATGATGATGAAAAACTAAAACATCAAATCCTGCATGTATTTAGAATTGATTACATATAAAGTAGTGACAGAGCGACACGCGGTAATGTAATGACCTCACCCGCGGTAATGTACCGAGCAGATTGCGCGTCCACCGCGCCTCAACAACCTCGCTTGCTCACAACTGAATAATATTATTTAATGACAACCATGCGACCTGTTTCCAACGTGTGAATTTATTTGAAAGTGCGGCTTTGAATTTATGATGTTTTGATTTTCATACATTGATACGTGGTGACCATCGGTATGTATGCTAAAGCCTATAGTTACGGTTACGGGCTTTAGGCTATATATGGGTATGTAGGTATAGTTATAAATCTACATATATGTAGCGCCCTGTACTTGAAGTTTGTATACGATTTTACGGGGTCGTGCACGCGAAAGAAGCAATAGTAAGGCTTCTACGTATTTAAGGTCGATCAGCAAGTAAATTCAAAAGAAAGTTTCAGAGACCAAAGGAATTGGCATAGCCCTAAGAATGAGTCAACTGGCAGGGAAGTGGGCTGGTCACACTTATCGTAGAACCAACAATCGTTGCAGTAGACAAGTTCTAGATTGGAGACGCAAAATGGCTAGATGAAAATCAAGCTCAGCGGTAACAGCAGTGGAAAGCCGCGGGTTTATAATGAAAGTCTCTATAGATAAGAAATGAACAGAGCTGAAGTAGTTTTAGAATTTGGACCGCTACGGAACTGTCTTAGATAATTTTGTAACAATAATATTGTAAGTATTTAAAGGATAGTTAGTCTATTTCAGTGTATTCCACGTACAGTTCACGAGCTGTACCTATTTCCCAGAAGCACGTGGAATGATGATTACGGTGTAACGGCAATTTCTAAACTGAGCTATAACTGGGTAATTTCTAATAGAAAACTTGATAACACTTTGGCCGGGAATTGAGTTAGAGGTTACACAATAAGCGGCCTCGTCCACGTACGTACTTCTAAATTGATAGAAATGTATGAAATAATAGATATTTTTGTGTAATACTGCTTATTTTCTTGTATGAGTAAGTTGCTGTTTTATGTAACGTTATTTTTTGTATACCTAGTGTAGTCCTCAGAATGAGCCCGGAGATGTTTGCACTGCACACAAACATAGCAACATGCTTGCCGAGACCACCAAAATCGCTACAGAACTTTTTAAATTTATATTCCGCAAAAACATTCAAGAACATTAAAATGAATGACATTGTAACATATTGATATTCTGTATATCCCAACACACATTTATTTTTAAACAAAAAGAGCCAATCTTCGTTGTTCGAAAGCCCAAAAACTGAACAAACGAATTCTGTAAAATGACGTAGCATTGATTGATAGGTGATTCTCTTGTTTTCCCAACAAGAAAAATTGTTTGCATTCGCAATGAACACGGCGATGAATATCGTTGAACTCAAATCAGGAAAACAAATGTATGGTGATGACACTGATGACAGTCGCTTTAAAATAAACAGTTTTCACACGTGTTGTCCGGTAAATGTAAATTAGTACATTGTATGAATTTCTGATAATACATTAAATTTCATACGTACATAGACTCACGCCTGTTTCCCGGAGGGGTAGACAGAGACTACGGAACGCCATTTGCAACGATCCTGACATAAGTTTCTCATGCATGCTCTTCTGTTAAGGGTACTTCTGACTTGTCCTTTTTTCAGGATGTCTCCTATCTGGTCAGAGAATTTCCGCCTAGGTCTTCCCCTTTATCCTGTTCCATTCACACTTGCCTTATATATCTTCGTTGTCAGTCTATCGTCATCCATCCTCTCCATGTGCCCAAACCATCTTAACATGCCTTTCTCAATGCTTGTCACTACATCTTCTTTTACCCCACACCACTCTCGTATCACACAATTCTTTACTCTGTCGGTCAAAGACACACCACACATACTTCTCAGTGCTCTCATTTCTACAGCATTTATTCTACTTTCAAGTCTCTTCTGCCATACCCAACTTTCACTACCAAACATAAGGGTAGGCACTAACACCCCTCTATGCACAGCCAAACGCGCGATTTTGGACACGTTTTGACTGTTCATAAACGCCTTCAGAGCTCCATTCACACTATTACCTGCATTAACTCTTCTTTCAATATCTTTTTCATTCTTACCATCTCTTGTAAACAACGTACCTAAGTAAACAAACTCATTCACTTGTTCCACTCGCTGTCCATCGATCAAAACATTACAAGCCGTAACGCATTCCTCCTTTTCAAAAACCATAACTTTCGTGTTACTTACATTCACTTTCATTCCTTTCCTCTCTAACGCACCATGCATGATTGTTACCATCTCCTGCAACTCCTCCGCTGAAGATGCAAGTATTACCTGATCATCAGCGTAAAGGAGGCATTTGACGAGTAACCCATTCATCCTTAATCCGCAGTCACTATGTGTTATGTATAATCTGTCATATATGTGATCTTTCAAGGATTGTCTGTGGCTGCGTCGCATTGACCGGCGCTCTTGTCAAACGAATGTCTGCGAATAAATGAGTGTGCATTTTTACAAGCAGTCGTTTCTTTACTGATACTTAACATTGGCGACGAGGATCAACAGTTTTAAAAATGTCTATTTCACAATATGGTATCTTATCCTCGTTTGACCATAATGTGCAGTCGTGGCAAACGTACAAAACTCGTATCGGGCAATGGTTTTTCGCCAACGATGTCACGTCGGAAAACAAAAGACGAGCGATTTTGCTCAGCGCACTCTCGGATGGTACGTTTAAACTCGCTTCGGACCACGCCTTGCCGAAGGAACTACAAGATGTACCATACGAAGACATATTGCAAATGCTGGACAAGCACTTTACCCCGAAACGCTACGGGTTTGCGGAGAGATCCAATTTCTACTCGGCAATACAGCAAGCTGGTGAAACTCCAACGCAATGGGCTGCCAGGCTACGTGGGCTTACGGCTCACTGTGGCTTTAGCAACGTGGAAGAAGCGTTACGCGACCGTTTCGTCATGGGAATGCAGCCGGGTCGTGAGCGAGACAAACTATTTGCTCAAGATTTGGCAGAACTAACGTTAGTGAAAGCTATAGAGTTGGCGGAGTCGTTGCGGAGCGCTCGTATGGGGGCGGCGGCAACCGCGCATCTCGCGGAGCCACCAGATCAGCTCTTCAAAATTGCACCTGAAGTGAAGAACAAACAGGTTGTAGAAAAATGTTCAGTGTGTGGCCGGTCCAACCACACGTCCTCTCGGTGCCGATTCGCAAAATACAAGTGTCAAAAGTGCAACAAACAAGGTCATCTCAAAAGGATGTGTAAATCAGTAAATTATATTGTATCGGAACAGTTAGATGAAGATGATGACGGTAAGATTTTTAAAATTTCATGTCCTAATGGCGAACCTATGCATGAGACTGTGACAATCCTGGGCATAGATTTGCGATTTGAAATTGATAGCGGTTCAGCAGTTACGGTATTATCGAGTGTCACATATGATACATATTTCACAAGTATGCCACTGTCACCTACTAATAAAAAATTACTCACATACATTGGTAACAAAATAAAATGTGTTGGTGTTTCTCGCCTCCCAATTACATACATGGGTCAAACACGCGAACTTGATGTATATGTAATACGCAATGGTGGTCCGCCACTTCTAGGTAGAGATTTTATATCATTATTTAAATTAGAATTGGTACCATGTAAGTTTCTAATGGACACAGATAATTTACTTAAACAATTTCAAGTACAATTTCCACATCTTTTTTCTAACAAATTGGGAGCATTTAATAAATATAAAGTCAAGTTGCAGGTAAAACCTGGCTCAAAACCTGTGTTTTTCAAAGCGCGACCTATTGCTTTTGCCTTGAAGGAGAAACTAAACAAAGAGATAGATCGTTTAGTTGATCTTGGTATATTAAAGTCTGTCGAGCATGCGGAATATGCATCACCCATTGTCCCTGTATTAAAGCGTGATGGTACTGTTAGGCTGTGTGTAGATTACTCAGTTAGCATTAATAAACAACTTATTGTTGAAAAATACCCATTACCAACAATACATGAATTGTTTACTAGGTTACATGGAGGTCAACAATTCTCAAAAATAGATTTGTCGATGGCCTACAATCAATTTTTATTATGTGAGGATTCCCAAAACTTAACATGTATCAATACACATCGTGGCTTGTATAAATATACTCGCATGGTGTTCGGCTTGTCTAGTGCTCCATCAATCTTTCAGAAAGCGATGGAGGGCATTCTTTCTAATATAGAAGGAGTTCTATGCCTGCTCGATGACGTCCTCATAACAGGGCCTAATAGGGATATTCATCTAGAAAGGTTAACAACGGTACTCACGAGATTACAAGATGCAGGGTTAGTTTTGCAAAAGGAGAAATGTGAGTTTTTCAAGAACGAAATAAGCTACCTCGGCTATGTAATAGATAAATTCGGCCTTAAAAAATCCCCAGATAAAGTCAGAGCAATAACGGATGCGCCGGTGCCAACAAATGTAAACAAATTACAGTCATTTTTGGGCTTAGTTAATTATTACAGAAATTTTGTTAAGAATGCTTCTGGTATTTTAAGTCCTTTATACGACCTGCTCAAAAAAGGGGTTAAATGGAACTGGAGCTCATTACATGATAAATCTTTTAAAGAAATTAAAAGAATTTTAGGCTCAGAGCAAGTGTTAACTCATTTTAATCCCAATGCAAATTTAATTTTAACTGTAGATGCATCTCCTACCGGATTAGGCGCTATACTGTCACAGATAGAGGCAGATGGGTACGAACGACCCATATCTTTTGCCTCTCGTACTCTCAACGCGGCAGAGAAAAATTATGCTCAAATACAAAAAGAGGCTACTGCAATTATTTTTGGAGTACGAAGATTTCACCAATACTTATATGGTAAGTCAGATCTTTTTATTCTGCGAACAGATCATAAACCCTTAATCTCAATTTTCGGGCCATATAAAGGCATTCCAGAAGTATCAGCAAATAGACTTCAACGTTACGCATTGTACCTGAGTGCTTATAATTATAACATAGAATACGTTCGAAGTAATAATAACTGCGCTGATTATTTATCGCGTGCTAGTCTTCCCGAGGAGCCAGCCTCGGTGGACGTAAAGGTGGCGCAGCCAACGGGCTGTGTAAAGATTGGCGCGGGAGCATCGACGAGCAGTGACTCATTCGACTTGTGTCCGTCCATAGATCGCGCTGCTTATATTAATTTTGTGGTAGACGGCAGCCTACCCGTGACGTTAGACGAGTTACGTAGGGCAACAAAAGAAGATGTTGTACTTAGGACTGTCATCAGTTATATGATAAAGGGATGGCCTAGCAAAATTACCGATAGTAGGTTAAAACCATATTTTTACTGTCGAGTTCAGCTATCATACGAACACGGATGTGTAATGAGGGGACATAAAGTGGTTTTACCAGAAAAATTACGGATGAGGGTTATCTCAGAGTTACACACTTCACATCTGGGTATCGTAAAAACTAAAGCAGCAGCACGAGAGCGAGTTTGGTACCCGGGCATAGACGCCGCGTTAGAAAAAATGATCAACTCATGCAATATCTGTGTGCAGCTTCGACCGGCTCCTTCTCGTGCTCCTCTTTCTCCGTGGAAATTTCCTGCACAGCCGTTTTTTAGATTACACATAGATTTCTTGGGTCCAATAAAAGGCGATACTTATTTAGGTGTTGT
The DNA here is from genome assembly GCA_944739405.2 of Euclidia mi. Lineage (NCBI taxonomy): Eukaryota > Metazoa > Arthropoda > Insecta > Lepidoptera > Erebidae > Euclidia > Euclidia mi. The sequence goes on from OX123184.2 coordinate 112,137,005, forward strand.
TGATGCGTATTCTAAATGGGTGGAATTTTATAATATGAAAACATCATCGACCTCATTAGCAATAATCGATAAATTATACGATTTTATGTCACGATTTGGACTACCCGAAACAATAGTGAGTGACAATGGCACTGCTTTTGTATCAAAAGAGTTTAAAGATTTTTGTTTATCCAATGGTATTGTACATATGACTTCACCAGCTTATCACCCCGCTAGTAACGGTCAGGCTGAGAGTTACGTAAAAATAGTAAAAAAGGGCATAAAGTCATGTATTCTAGCTAACAATAATACTCGACAGACTAAATTGAATTTATTAAAATACCTTTTTGACTATAGAAATTCTATTCATAGTACAACAGGGTTGTCACCAGCTCAGTTAGTGTTTGGTAAAAATATAAGATCACGTTTGGATTTGTTTAATCGTAATTTACCTGTATCTTCTTCATCTGACACCGTTGCTCATGTGGTAAAAAATAAACAGTGTTCACAAATTAAATCATTTGGTGGTAACAACAAACAAACTTATAACATTGGAAATAAAGTATTATACCAAACAATTATAAATAACAAAAAGATTTGGAATAAAGGTGTAATTGTAAAGCGGCTGGGCACAGTTATGTATTTAGTAAGAGACATTTATTCTTTTTGCTGTATAAGGAAGCATAAAAACCAATTAGTTTTATATAAAGGTTCCTCTTTTGATTACGATAGGTCTTGGGATTGCAACAGTGATATAGAATGGTTGCTACCCGTTGGTAGAAGTTCATGCCTACAACCAACGGGTTCAGACTGCACTGGAGGACCTGACTCAGCTGGCGCACTCGCAAGTCTAGATGATAGGGGAGGAAGTTGTCGGCAGGCGGCAACATCGGCCACACGACATGACGTCGACGTGACGGCGGCAACATCGGCCACACAACATGACGTCGACGCGACGCCTACGCTGTCACCATCTGCAGCAATGAGTCGCACTGACTCATTAGTGACTTCAGAAGGGGCCTTCAGGGAGCCGCTTCAATCCGACTTTCAGGAAAGTACCTCGTCAAGAGGACCAATGGATGGGCAAAGTTCTGTGACAGAAATTCAGAGGCATAACCCATTATCACGTGTGTCGTTGCGTAATATTCCAAGAACAGATTACAAAAGGTTTTATTCAATGTTTACTTGCACATAATTATTATGTCGACTTATGAGGGAGGAATGTTATGTATAATCTGTCATATATGTGATCTTTCAAGGATTGTCTGTGGCTGCGTCGCATTGACCGGCGCTCTTGTCAAACGAATGTCTGCGAATAAATGAGTGTGCATTTTTACAAGCAGTCAAAGTCAAAGTCAAAGTCAAAAATCATTTATTCATCTAGGTCACAACGTGACGCTTATGAACGTCAAATTTTTAAAGTAAATTAATAATGCTTCTACATTTACATTTACTGCCCATTCGCAAAGCAATAGGTAGAACCACGAGAAAGAACGGGCAATAAAACTCGTGGCCACTCTTTTTAATCGCCAGTGTTATGGTACATATTTTGTTTTTGTAAGGAGCTGCAACTGTTTCACATTGTAATTAATTACTTGTAAATAGTAAATAAGAACATACATATTATATACAAAATATGTAGTTATTAAATTAAGTGCTGTAGTAGTCTTCAAATGTGAATCTTGTGTAACAGGAGCATCCACTTACGCTTTGTAATGTAGGCAACTCGCGATCATGTTCAGAACTATGGTGGAAAAGTATGTTACAGAAAGTGACGGTATATGAATACACGAAAATTACAAAAACGTTAGTATCCAGCCCATGATAACGAGTTACCTTCATCTAACACTGTAGCAAATTTTAATAAAATTTGTGGAACAACAATGAAAATGTAAATGTAGTAAGTTGAATGACCTAATAATGCATGAATATTAAATTAATAGAACTAGAGATTTTATATAAAAAAAAAAACTGAAAAGTAAGGTATCTATATAAATTAAAAAAATCAAGAGTTGGCTAGTGTAAGTGACCACCTATCCTTATCACTGAAATAATCATTAATGGTATAATAACCTTTCCTAATAAGACAGTCTTTTATTTTACTTTTGAACGTACTAAATGGCAAGTCGTTTCTTTACTGATAGTTAACACTATGTTTTCAATCTTGCAAACAACTGTCCATGAAGAGGTTAAACAGCCACGGCGACGCTACACATCCCTGTATAACACCTTTCTCGGTGGTAAACCAGTCAGTGTATGCCCCATTTATCCTCACACAAGCTCTAGAATCCTCATAAAGGGATTTCTGAGCTCGAATGAGGCTGCTGTCCACCCCATTCATTGACAGCACCGACCACATTTCATTCCTCACCACCTTATCGTAAGCCTTTTCCAAATCCACGAATGCGCAATAGACCTTTTGACCTTTGGCCAAAAACTTTTCGGCTATGCTTCGCAAGGAAAAAACCAGATCCGTACATCCTATACCCTTTCGGAATCCCGCTTGTACATCCCATATTTTCTTGTCGGTTACTTTCATAACTCTTTCAATCAGTACCTTTGCATACAATTTGCCAACAATGCTGAGAAGGCTAATGCCTCTATAGTTTTTATAGTCTTGTTGCGAGCCTTTTCCTTTATAAAGAGGCACAACTACAGCTGTGGCCAAGTCATTAGGTACTCGGCTGGTGCTCCAGCACAAGTTATATAACCGCTGCAACTGACCAACTATGATGCCCTGTCCAGCCATCGGCATTTCGACTGTAATCCTATCATATCCTGCAGCCTTACCTACTTTGATACTTCCCAGTGCCTTCACGATCTCATCCACGCCAATAACGCTTTCATCATTGCTATCGTTACCATTCATTTCATCGATCGGTGTCTCTATCGCCGTTCTTTCAAATAACCCTTCAACATTAAATTGTATTAAGTTGATTGGCTTTGTGCAACGAACTGACTGCATAGTTTGCGAATAACAAATTCTGAGAATGAACGAACTATATTGTTTACTTTGATTGAACTATTGGGAGTGATCGTTGACCTGTTTTGTGACCAAAAACATTGTGAAAATATCTCCTTCATGGCTCCAGCCAGATTCAGTGACCGGTGAAAAAGTCAAGTTTTATATGAGTTACACTGCCTTAGATTATGTATGTCAGGCTTTTGCCCACAGTTTCGCCTGCATGAAGTAAAAAGTTCAATACTCAACCCCTCAGGATGGATAATAAAAAATCCTTTCTTAGTTCGACTGAATTCCAAAAGAAATGTTATATGCTAGATTTCAGCTTCGTGCGCCTAATAGTTTCGGCTATGACTTGCCTGTCAGTAAATTAAAACGCATGAATTTTATATATACAGATTGATACAAATCTATACCTTACTGCTAATAAGGCGAGCAGCAGCAGAGTGCAGCAACATCTAGTACATCAATCACGCTCAAGAGAACCTTTTAAAAATTGTTGACTTTACTTAAGAAAATCGAATTTTCTGTTAGCTCCGTACATAGTATAACTGTTAGTCACAGATTATTGTAGACGTTTAGGTGTATTTAGGTTCAGTCATTTAGATTATAATAATATTATGATTACTAAGTACTTACTAAGATGGTTGTAACGAAATCCTTTAGAATAGTGCTTTTGGTAGCAAGCATAGACTAGTTTGACAGACAAAAAGCCCTGTTCAGAAGACTGCTGTTATATTAAGAAAGCATCGACTGCAATTCGTGTCTTGAGTATTCAGTATTATCTCTGGCGTTTGCCCGCGAGAAGTAATTCAGTAGACTCTTAAATTTTCTTCTCTCATATGAACTTAATAAAATTAAAATATCATCATCCAATGATCCGCTGACTCCGTTTAATTGCTATAACAAACAATTATCTACAGTTCGTTCTAAATTCGTGCTTTAAATTAAATAGCCTAAGCCAAAAATTTTGCATCATTCCACCTCCATATCAATAAAACAAACAACGTTTGGTACCTACTTAAATTCGAGGCTTAAATTTATCTTAAATAACAATCTGTCGAGTTATTTAAATGTCTTGAATCTAAAGACTAGATCTAGAGACAAGGCAGGCTTAAGTCTTATCTAGACGTTTTATCCCTCAAGGCTTTAGAACAACAGGGTACTACTTCAACTTCTAAATAATGAAATTGAACATCTATAACCGTCTGATGGTTGTTATGATTATTGTTTAATGTTTCTCAGAATTCAAGGAGTCCTATTTTAAGTCAACAATCTTAAATCAATTAATCTTCAACTCAAAAATAGGACTCCTTGAAGTCTGAGAAACAACTGAACATGGCGGCGAGGCAGAATCAATTCTGCTCAGAGAACATTTATTTTATATACGGATGGCACACTAAAACACAAAAAGTTTTGTTAGCGAAAGCTGAAATATCAAACCCCAATTAGAACGCACAGAGGCCTATGAAAAGGGACCGTATATTTTTTATGTTGATATAATCTTCCTCAACCACAGCGTGCAAATATATTTCAATATTTGAAAGGTTGCCCGCTGCCCCGAGATCAACATCCAATAGGTAATAATCCTGGAACTCAGTTAATAATATTTCTAATTAACCCGGGGCGCCAGTTTAAAAGAATTGTCACGGAATTAATGCGAAATAAATTTTGTTTCTGAACAAAAGTTTGAAGATTTTCATCTGAAGTACGGATTGAGTGAGGAAAAACCGGTGTAGTGAGGATGTATTGATTATTGCGTGGTATCTGCCAATATTGCGGTTGTGGTTGCGTTCGGCTACTCGCTTCAAATTGTTCGCGTAATTAATCCATCCAGCTAAGATGCTTGCGGTTATAACTCCGCTTGAGCTACCGTTTAGATATTGCTTAACATGTGAGCGAGCTTTAACCGGTTTAGGGTTCATCCTGTTTTTATTTATGCGTATAAATGTTTAATGTGCTTTTGATTACAAGTTATGTAAACGCAATAATTATACACTAGAGGACCCGTGCTGCTCCATAGCATATTTTAGTATTATAAAAAAGCTCTTACATATAGGTATGATGAGTACATTGTAGCCTTATCTAATAAGTAAAAAGATGATATTCTTACCAAAAATATAATATATCACAAAACTTCTTTTCTCACAACATTGGCTTTGCGTTGCACCTCAGGTATCGTGAAATTTCCACCTTGGCATTACTGAATGGTTTGCCGCACAATAGGGATATATATAATATGTACCTATAACTGAACATTGACGAAAGAAAGTTCTTCAATATGACTGTGCTGCCCTACTATTCTTTCCATTAGGACACTGTAATGTACTTCGTCCAGGTGCCCGGAAAACAGCAAGTTATGAACAATTTCGCCAGTACCATAGTCAGTAATCGTATTACTGTTTTCCAGGTGAACTCTGAATTGACACTCGGGATATAGCTCACTTACACTCTGAAGTTCAGCATGCCCTGCGTATTGTCCATTGGCACCCATCACACGTTTGTAATCTGTTGCATTTGTAATGGTCTGGCCATATGCTTCGTCCCCAACAGTGGAGTTACTATATAGGTACATCCCACTTATTGACAATGTTATCAACAGTGGCCGAACGGATTTCATAATGTTTATTCTCACTTCCTTATAAACAATAAGAAATTGCGCGGAATAAGCAATTACCGTCGCCGAGAAAGGAAATCACTTGAAAATTGATTAGCTCTTTTCAGCGCGTGTTTTAGGCCTATAACGAAACGCCTACCTCAATGAGAACCAGATATATAGAAGCAGAAAGTCATTGACTACGGCTACGAAAACGTACAAAATGTATGGGAGAAAACTGTTTTTGCATATAAATTGATGAATGTGCAAGTTAGGTAATTTCTAATGCTTGATGACAAATCTATGCAGCGAGAGCTTTCATTTAAAAAAAAAACATGCGAATCGGTTGCGTAGAACGGGCTGGCCGACTCGTATTATAATACACAAATTCTTTTAATATATAGATTACTTTTTATTTATTTGAGAATGGTGAACAAATCAGGACTACCATGAAAATGTTAATTTCGAAATTTCGGCTGAAAGAATATCATGAATAGTACCTGCCGTGGAGTTGTTTCAGACGTCTTTTTTTGTGAATCATGCGGCGGGTTTAGTTTTGGTAGGTAGGAGTGGTAGCTTTGGTAGCAATCGTAAGTAACATTGCTACCAAAACTACCATCTCTGCCAAAAAAATACCATTTCTACCAAAACTACTATTCCTACTGAAACTACTATTCCTATCAAAACTACCATTTGTACCAAAACTACTATTCGTACCGAAAATAATATTCCTATCAAAACTACTATTTGTACCAAAACTACTATTCCTACTAACACTATCATATCTACCATTTTTTTAAAACTACAATTTCTACCAAAACCGTTGGTGCTGTCAAAAGTACCTTTTCTCTCAAAACTACTATTCTTGCCAAAGCCACAATTTCTACCATAACTACCACTTGTAATATAATTATATGACAATAGTACTATGAACCGCTGTAATATGTACATAAAAAAATGAAGATGCCCGAAGAAAATCCGTTATTTAAAAACACAAAAATTTTCCTAACAAAAAACGTAATTTACCCGTCTGTAGGGTTGATTTTCCCAACATTAGGCGGAAATTTCACTACATTTGGGGAAAATTCCTCGGGTCACCGGTATACTGACGTCGTTACCGCGACCCCGTCATGAGGGTCGAAGAAGGAACACCGCGGTGTTTTAGTGGATATCTAGGGGGGAGAGCCGAGTCACACACCTCCCCTCCATCTGCACCAAAGTCGGTACAGAGTTGGCGGAGGGGTCACTATGAGGGACAGTCTGTAACTGGATTTCATCGCGATACAAAAAAAATGTTGGACTCGCGCATGGAGGGTTCCTTACCATCATCTATAAAAAAAAATCACGTTCATAGTATGTATGCTTAAATACTTTTTAAGTTTCTACCTGTTTATTAAGATCGAGTAACAAATTGCTTAAAAATTATGTTTCTTGTATGGAACCCCCTTTTATTATTTACTATTTTTTTATTTTGCTTATTTTTTTGAAAGGTAATATACAACTACATATTCTGTGGAAATTTAAAGCGTCTACCTGTTACAGTTAGTAATTTTAAGCAAAAAATACGAAAAAAAACTCGTTTTTTGTATGGGACCCCCCCCTTAATATTTTTTTTTTAATATTTTTAGTATTTGTTGTTATAGCGGCAACCAAAATACATAATTTGTCAAAATTTGAGCTTTCTAGCTATCACGGTTTATGAGCTACAGCCTGGTGACAGACAGACAGACAGACAGACAGACAGACGGACGGACGGACAGACAGCGTAGGCTTCGTAATAGGGTCCCGTTTTTTACCTTTTAGGTACGGAACCCTAAAAAGGGGAAAATTCCTCAACATCAGAGATCAGTTCACCCAACATTAAGGGTTAACTGGTAACATTCGGGGAATATTACCTGCTATCAGCGATAATTCACTATAGTGATAATTTGACCAACATCGGGTATAATTTTACACACCACCACACTCACACCCGTATGAAAGTAAGGCAAGGTCACCTTAAGGAGGCATAACATTTTTTCCTGGCAGTTACCGCAAGGAACTTATTAGATGCCATAAAAATATTTTTGAATTTAGAACCGTCCATGTAGAGAGAAAGCAATGGAATCTTAAGAAATGTATAGGAAAATATTGAAAAATAAGTTCAATGTCCACACCTATCTTCCTTCAAACTTACCCAATTTAAATGAGCATACCATCAAATGAAAGAGCTCTTTTCAGCGCGTGTTTTAGGCCTATAACGAAACGCCTACCTCAATGAGAACCAGATATATAGAAGCAGAAAGTCATTGACTACGGCTACGAAAACGTACAAAATGTATGGGAGAAAACTGTTTTTGCATATAAATTGATGAATGTGCAAGTTAGGTAATTTCTAATGCTTGATGACAAATCTATGCAGCGAGAGCTTTCATTTAAAAAAAATCATGCGAATCGGTTGCGTAGAACGGGCTGGCCGACTCGTATTATAAAACACAAATTCTTTTAATATATAGATTTACCAATAAAATAGTATGAATAAACTGCAGTCGTGTTCCAGTGAATAGCATATGCATGTAAATAGTGTCACTTCGGTTTTCCGAATCCTCAACGCGGAGTCTGGCAATGTATCCGGTAACGGCAATAGACTCGCCCCCTATTAGGAGGTCGTAGAGACCTCCTAATAGGGGGCGAGCCTATTGCCGAACACAAATATAACTAATTCTATACAAAGTAAATTTTAAAATATCACGTAGTGGCACACTGTGTTTGTAAATGTAAAGTTACCAAGAAGCACCGTTTTAATCTGCCATCAACAGCAAAACAACAGCAATCAATAAAATTAAATCTAAACGACAAATCGCTAACCCATTATTTTCTTGCGACTAATTATTGTCCCATCAGCCTCTTTAATCTTTCCTTGAAAAAAAAACAGAAAATATAACACTAAATAAGGCAAAGTATGAATGTAAGAAGATAAGATTTGACTTTTCTTTAATCAATCAACAATCATAAAACATTTATATAAAATTATCAGAATAAAAGTTCCGTAGAAGCATTTTAGACAAGATAAAGCAATCAGTTCACTCTTTTAATTAATAAAACACTTTGTTTATGCCGGCAACCTTACGGCGACTTTGATAAATTACCGAGAATTAAAAGACATTCGGCTTTCCTATCGCCTTTTCTTCATCTTAAATGTCTGCCGTTTAATTATATCTGATTTTGTTTCACGGTTGTGTTGCCTGATATTAATGAGCCTCCCAAAAATTTGAACCGGGTGCCAGAAAAATGGTTGCCAATAATAAATAATAAATTCTTTCGTTAGGTACTCACTGACTTACAGATAACGCACAGCCATATTATGAGGAGTAAGAAGCTGAAATGCGGCATATCTGTTCCTTGGGGACCGTAGTGATGCATTAAGAAGAAATTGCCTGAAATACCCATAGAATCGAGTATCCTCTAGTAAAATTGCGTAATGGCATGAAAATATTACATATTAATGCCCCTTTTACATAATTTGATCACATTCTAGCGAAGAAATTACAGTAATACACACCTGAACCTCTATCATACGAAATTTATGGTCCATGAAAAAAACCCACCGAAAATAATGATCGGAAATCACACCCATGGGAGCCATATCTAGGTTCCTATTACATTTTTAAAAATAATACAGAATAATGGTATTTTAACAAAATAAATAAAAGTACAGCTACGAATATCACTTGCTTTTGTGCCGTTGGATTTCGAGAAAATATTGAATTTTTCCTTCGATTTTAGTAAAATATTTTTTATTGTACAACTTGTTTAAGAGCACATAAGCAATACGTGTTTCAGAATTATGTTATAGTAGCATAGTTAGTTCGAGCTTGAATGATTTTCGAGCAATCGAGCATATTATAGCATTCGAGTGCTTGTTAGCCTAATTAGAAAATTATATCTACACTTTATGCTACATGCGTGCGTGCGTAGCCATGTGCTACAAACTCATTTAATGTTGCCCGTTATTCTTCGTCTTTACTCGAGTAACTAATCAAACAGTTTATTTTAAATTGTCTTTCGGGATATATACCACGTACCTTTGTTTGGAGTGAACATGGCGCTTGCAACAGTGCCAAAATATCGGTTACTCCAAACAAAGGTACGTGTTATATATCCCGAAAGACAACTCAAAATAAGATTAAATGACCACGAAAGTTTAAATTCCTATAATCAAATAGTAATGAAATAACTTAAAAATATTACTGCTTCATTTTAGCATGTAGCCTCATAAAGAAAACGAAAGTACTTTTCAAAGTTTCTCGATCAAAAAGTGCTCTCAATTTTCATGCAATTCAAAGGGTTTGTTACTGTACCTTATAAAGAGTCAAATAGTTCGTAATGTTAGGATTGCTTTGTTAAAAATCGATGAGCGTGCAATAGTAGGTAGGTAGTGACAGGTTGGCGAGCCGTAACAATAAAACACCCTCTTCTTCAGTAAGCTTTTACGAGTTCCGCAAGACAATAATTATCGTCTGTTTTTCTTTTACTTGGAATAGATGTTGCAGACGAAACCATGTACTTACGTATTCCGATCGTAAATAAGTAATATATTTCTGACGCAATTATTCTAAACATAGTGGAGTCGAAGTAAAGTTGAATATACAGCTACAAGACTAAAGCTGCTTATATTCCAGACAGTATCTACTATCTTCCTGCCTACGTTTTAACTAACGATTATAAACAGCTTACGCCCACTTTGGTGATAAAATATATCGTAGGTATGTGTAGTAGCTAGTAGCTAATAAAGTATATGACTGTCAAATTTCATACGATTTTTACAATCAAATGCTCCTGCGGTAGCAGCAAAACGAATGAATGCTCTTTAACCAGACTCCACAAGGCTTCTACGATGTGTGTCAGCTGAAGAGTCAGACATGTGGAGAAAACATCATCGGGTTGAATTAGCTGAGCACCATTGCTCTTTGGGCATCAATGAACTTAGTTCTGACTATCTACGTCCAATAAGTGAGATGTAGCGTCAGCCTAAAATAGGAGAGATGGTTATAACTCAGTTATTTTCAGACAAATTCAATAAGAACTTAGAGGACCTGTGTAATACCAATAAAGGTATTAAAGTAACTGTCCTGACAAAATTACAAAGTCTAGGGGACTTAAGATGATCCAATATAACACGTGAGATTTATTAAATTTGGACACGACGCCATATTTAGAGTGCTTGAAAATCTTGAAATAAAATAACGTAACTGTAAATAAAACTGTGGCTCTTTTGGAATTCAATTCAATTTAATATATTTATTTATAAGTATAAATATAGACACAATACATATGATACACGCAAAACCATTAAGTCCCATACTAAGCAGAGCTTGTACTAATGGATACCTTACAGAATTACCATACAATTTTTGTTAGTAACTATACTTATGAACTATGTTAATAAAACTTGCACGATGATGCTGTGCGTTCGTGTGGCACTTGTCCGCGGAAGCGACGGAACACCACAACTTTCGGCCAAAAGTCCTCCTTCATAACGACATGTAGATAGCAGGTCGGGATCCGCACCACAAACGCCTTGAATTTGACATTACGGCGTGACTCCAGCAACTGCACCCTCGGCCTGTCCTTTGTCTTTTGACGTACGTACTCTGCGATGTCCCCCGCCGTTGTAGTGTTGTGCAGGCGAGAGATGTACTCAGGTGTGTTCGGTGCGGCAGCGCACAGGTTTGCACCAGGCTGAACAGGAGACGTGCCGCAGCAGTTCTCGACGGTTTTCTGATGACGTTTCTTTTTCTGCACCGTCACAAAACCATCATCAGCTACTTCTTCCTCGATGCCTTCTCCGGCATAGACTTCTTAGTAGCCACAGGGGTGCTCGCAGTTTCTCGCTGAGCCTCTACTTTTTTAGGCAGTAGTAATTGGTTGCGATGACGGGTATTCTACGATCCTCTCAGAATATCATCATCATCATTACCATCAACCTAGCGGAATCCCAGTTACATCCAAGATTAACATGACTCTGAGCCCAATGCCGCTCTCACAGGTTATCATCGGCAGGTTATAGAAGCCCTAAAACATGGGGATTCTGTAAGGTTTTGAAGTTCCTTTCTTAAACAACAATAAGGTTTACTCTTAAAAGCACTTGACCAATATGGGTCCAATTGGTATGAGCCAGAAATCATATTTTATTTATTTAAGGTAACTCTTTTTATCAAATGTGACCAATATTGAAGTATTGTATAGAAAACACACTGAAAGCTTTCGGTATATTAGGTTCTTTCTACAACATTCCGTCAATAATAAGTCTGGCGTTTTCGTAAATACAATATTTCTATTCTTACCATTCTACGAAATTTTCACAATGGTACCGATAAAATAGGCACTCAATGAGAATATCAATTTTTATTTAGACAAAGACATTTCTATAAATCTGTATTTTTGACTGGCCTGTTCGTCTAATAGTTAGTGAAACGAACTCCTAAGAGTTTGATTCCCAATCAGTACAAATCTTTATTAAATCAGAACGACTATTTATTATATCTGGATGTACTTTATCTTTAATCATACCAGACAAGACACGTCTACTGCTGGACATAACCTTTCCACAAGATTATCCACACAGACCAATCTTGAACCGCCTGCATCCAAACGCTTCCTGCGCTCTTAACCAGATCAGCAGTCCACCTTATTATTTAATATTTATTTATTTAGTTATTTATTTATGATCACACAAATAACATAACTGGAATATTACAAAACCACTTCACATAATACTGAATAGATGGCCTCCGTGAACTCGTTCAATGAACAACAAAAAATTGCAATTTTATTGGACACTATGTTGAGCACACGTAGCGTTCGAGTGACTAGCGCGAGATGCAATAAGTTGATACGCGCTCGCGGCACCTCCAGCAGCTGCGAGCGCCGCCGTCGTTCCGCGTACTCAGCAGGTACACAAAACCGAATCATCTGTAAGATGGCCTGGTTGTATAATATGTATCTATGTATTTAAGAATATAAACTTGAGTAAATCTATCAGTCATCTGGTAACCATAGAACAGGCTCCGCCTATTTTGGGTTTAGATGACCGTGAGTGACTTTGTTTTTGTTGTTTTCCACTATTTATGAAAAAATACATTTTCTGACTGACATACCATCGTAGAGCCTAAAGCCGAAGATAGAAACATGAGATTTGGACAAAGGATTCCTTTTCTTTAGTAAGAATAGTAGATTGTTAGCCGAGGTTCGAAAGAATCAAATCCCGAGGCACTTAGACGTCCGAGTGCAGCGTGGGCGGCTATAGCACAGCTATAGTCCGAGTAGGAATTGATTCTTTTAAACGTGTTAAACACTCTACTTTTCATTTCAAATATGAGGAAAATATAACTAGTTGTTTATCTAAACTATTTATTGATAATATATAATAATATTAGTAGTACCTACCTATCTAAAATTAATTGTCAAATTAGGACAATTCGTGAAATTAAAAGTTACATTTTTGTTTGGAATGATTATGCTGTTTGATGTATTATGACAAATTTGGCTGTTCTGGATATCTGTAAAAGTAGGAGACTCTGGTATTTCATTAGACGATGGATTCCATGGCGGATACTCCCTGGAAGTTGTCGGCTGAGGCGAATTGGGGCGTATTTTTATAGTCTCAGTTAATTTGGTTGAAATTTTAGTCTGATTTTGGACTGAATCCTCAATGTAGCCTTCGGTGACTGTGCTGGATTTCCAGCCTCCATGTCTTTTTAACGTTGTCATGTTTGCCCCAGAATCGGCTAAAAGTTTTGCTGACGTTCGTCTATAACAATGTCCGGTATACTGATCACAGTTTGGTAAATTCAAATATGTTGTTATCTGATTCGGCATACCTGAGATTTTATTTTTACTGATCACTTGTTTATAGCATTTTCCCTTTTGGTAGTTGAGAAAAAAACGGTCCATTTTTTGATATTTCTTTACTATTTGTGAAAACTCTTCTTGTACTACAAACGAGCGCTCAATATTTGTTTTTGTTTTAGTCAGTTTTACTAGTAATTATTGTGACTTTTTGATTGACCTTGACTTTCAATGTCCTTAATTGTCAAATTTGTGAGTTCACTGCTTCTGCAAACGCCGCTTATACCGAGTATCCATACCACCTGTGAAAAACACGTAATTTCTTAGTATTTGTGTAATAAATACGTTCATTTTTAGAATAAATCCATAAATACTTAGGTAAATTTTCCTTTACTGCCAAATATATCTCGTCAGGAGCATCATTTAAAAAAATTTCTATTTCATGACAGGTGAAAACTTAAATTTCCTACTCTTGAACTCCTGAGACTGTGTTTTCAAAAATGATGTTAAATTATGGATTTTTTCCAATTTACATTGTGTTTAACACTTAGTGTACTCTTGAGCATTGAATATCGGCTCCATAACGTAGAAGGCTGTTTGCTAGACAGTCCATTAAAATATAATAATAATATGTATATTCTTCTCTGCTCGCCACTTCATAAAATCATTGTATGTGTTTATATATCTTTCTTTTGAGATTTCTGGCAAAAGATTTTTGATAACACAATTTGCCTCGTCTTTAATTGAATCTGGTGTCAACATTTCAGAATCGCTTGAACTCATTTTTAGGGTTTCGTACCTAAAAGGTAAAAAACGGGACCCTATTACTAAGCCTCCGCTGTCTGTCTGTCTGTCTGTCTGTATGTCTGTTAATTTTCACAAATTATGTAATTCGGCCGCTAAAACAAATACAAAAAATGAAAATATTTATGGGGGGTCCCATTCAATAAACGTGTTTTTTTTTATTTTTTTGCTCAAAATTACTAACGATAACAGGTAGACGCTTAAAATTTTCACATAATATGTAGTTGTATAATTATTACCTTTCAAAATAAATAATAAATAAAAAAAAACCGCTCAAAGAAGTTTTCGCTAAGTTCACACTGGCTGTTTAGAAAGTCACATGGCCGCAGAATTCTTTTTAATTCGTTTTTTTTTTTACATAAAACTCTTCACAGCTGACAGCGATTCTATTTTCAAAGTTCATTCCGGCCCTTAGGTGGGAAGTAATTTCCCCTCTCTATGGAGGGAAGCAGCATTTTCCACCCAATAATCAGATTAAAACAACACTATTTTCCGAGTATGAGATATAAAAAATATGTTTAACTAAAACATCACAAACGAATGCAATACGTGGTCGAAGCTAGCCCTGTGAAAATGCGTGCAATAGCTATGTAGTTATGGTTCATTCAAAGCCAAAATAAATTCCAACTCATGGACTAGTTTACAATCAAATCCAATAACCGAGGTGGTGAGATTGTAATAGTTCTCGTATGCTCAAAGTTCAATAGCGAGTCTTATCCGATTAAGATAACGATCATAGTGCACAAACGTGAAATTCCGACGACACAATACCACACAGGCGCTAGCCAATTTGACTCTATTGTATTTGTTTACAGTTTAAATACAAGTTTAATGGCTTTTATTTTAGTATATTTAGCTTGCAATGAAGTTTAGTTTTTACATTATAATTGGAAATCGTTTATAGATTTAAAATACTTTAGCTTGACCATGACCATGACTCGTGTAACCCATATCCAAACGTCGAGACAAATGGAAGATGACTTACGGTCGGTTTCATTGCCTTCTTATAAAATAAGATCCTATTAAATTATTTGTCGGATAATCCATTGACATAGGCCTATCCAGAAGTGGTGAAACTGATTAAGAGCCTTTTTTACCGAAAATATTAAACTATTAGCGGACTTTTGAAGTACAATGAAGTCAAGAACCACAATGAATATATTGCTTGCATGACCCAGTAGATACTAGATATAATAGAACAACGCATGACTCCACGACACGATTCCTTAGATATCTGAACAAGCGGCACATTAAAGCAATTACAACGTTATCAGGTAGCTGAAAGGTCACTGCGGTGGCCAACATCAATTTAAACGGAGAACAATACCAGCTCGCCGTGATTCCCTCTAACACCTAAGCGTTTTTCGATCGCACATTATACGGAGTCATTCGCAGATAAATAAACGATCCTACCGCTAAATCGTTCATATTGTTCGACCTCGACCTTAAAAACGCTAGAAAATGTTGCCAGTTTCTTAATTAATTACTTATAATAATATCCTGAGACAACTCGCAAACTTTCCCTTCGGAGCGCTAGTAACGCATCAGGCCTCTTTCACGTTGGCACTCGCGTTCTTCGAGCGTGCGCTCGGCGTACACCCGGCGGGCGTTCGGCGAGCGTTCGGCGTGCACCCATCGTTCTTTTTGTACGACAGAGTGAACGCCGAGCGCATGCCGATCACACGCCAGCCGCACGCTCTTAGAAAGCGCCCGCCCAATGTGAGATCGACCTAAGTCTACACAAACATCTTAGCATGCACACTTGTAATGAAATTAAAGTATTGCAGCGTATAATTCGTGAGTTCAACATCCATGTTCACGGTGCCGCCCAGGATTCACACTCGGTACACACTACGAGTTAATTATAAGTTGCAGATCCATTCCTCATATCATCACAACTTGTTGAATACTATTTACTTAGCATATCCCGATGCACGACTTTAAGCCGCATAGTTCTTGCACTGCAATAGCTCGCGGTTAGCCTAAATACATATTTCATTCTGAGCTCTGTTTTCAAGTTGTGATCGTTTTTGTAGTCAGCAGCTAATGCAAAATTACGTATATATTATATTATTACTTTACGGAACAGCTTACCAAAATGGCTAGTACTTACACGTATATGCACTTCGATTCGAAGTTAAGCGCCTATGTCAATTATGTAATGTTTTATAGATAGGTGACCAGTCAAAAAATTCACATCCTGTGTCCGTGATTCGGGGAGCTCGTAACGGCGACGGTGTCGGTCGTCGTGCAGATATATCACAGTTGTCAGGACGAATCAGTAAGCAATCCATATCCTAGCACTGGTCTATAGTTATACAATTGAATATAACTACTTTCTTTCCCCTTGCGGGTTGCAGGGTTGCGGAGGTAACATGGCCCCCCCTCAGTGGAAAACACCAATATCCTGTTAAATCTGGTTAGACTACTGAGAGCCCTTTGATTCAAAGCCAGGTAATATTGGATGCAACCGGAATAAAGCCAAGGTGAAAAGAAAAAGTACAGTTTCTTAGCTTGTTTTATGTACCTAAGACTTTGTTATACTTCAAAAATAAGAGAAGGAAGATGATTACCTTCATATACTTGTCTGAGAACTATTATTGTACTCACGTGGCATCATATAAACGTAAATATTCTCCAGCAACACAGATAACATAAACGCGCTGCATATTATGTAAATCGTGTGTTGCCTACCTAATACTGTATGCCGTTAATTACTCAAACATTCGCAAGCCCGTGCTCGCAAGCTCATGCACATTTCGACATACGGTTTGGGTAGATTGGATAAATATATCAAGTGTGGACAGAGTCACTGTAATGATATCTAACAGTATTCTAACTCCATACAAACGCACGAAACTCGAGTTATACCTACACGCCTCGAGCAAAGTACACATTAGACTGTGCCTAAAGTACACTCAGCCGTGATTGTGCCGCAGCTCGCAGTGACGAACAGACTTTTGTACCAGAAACTGGACAGAAGTAAATAGAGTTTAAGTATGATGTTAGCAGATTTTGCAATTGAATGTTTAAGTTTTTTTTAAGATTTTTCTATTTTTTGTTATTTATAAGCATAAAATAATAACATACAAAATAAAACATTTGTATGTTTTTATTTTATGCTTTGTTATTCCGTGATGCCATTCAATGGACCTGTCAGAATACCAGCACTGCGGCAAAGTTTGTCGTAGCATTAGCTGAGGCGGGCTCCAATTTTGGCCTCACTAATGCTGATCCTTCTAATTTGTTATTACTTTATTATTATTTTATTTGGATTGTGTTTTCTGTCATGTATTGTTGTGAGACACAAAATATTCATTTTCTTTTCTTTTTTCTTTCTTTTATTTTAAATGATAACTACGCTTTTCACACCTACATTCTGACACGGTAATTAACTCAAGCGTGATAAAGTCGTAATTTGATTAGCTTAATCTATTCTTATGTTGAATTTTTTTAAAACAATTGGTATGATTGTAGTAATAATGTATACTAGCAGAACACTTTTATCTGCGTTAGGGACAATGTATTATTTCATTGAAGTCTATGATTAGTAGTACCTTAAGGGTAATTTTCAAAATGAAAGCGGATATGATTTTTTTTTTGGTGTCGGGTTGGAAAATCCTCAAGGAGTCCCTCCGCCCTGGGTGAAAGGCCGAAGGGGACTGTCAGACTCTTACTGGCTAAACACCAACCTGTGATCCTCATGTACCCATTTGTCGGAGGGTCTGGTATCACCTAAGCATTCCTGGCAACCCCACGACGGGTATTGGCCCGCCAGATGGTCAGGCGGGCCCCGAACAAAACCCCCTTGGCGGCGGATGAAGGTGTTGGGCTCCGCCACCAAAACACCCAACGGCCGCAGAGGATAGGGAGGACGGCAATTCCCTCATCTCCTCTTCCTTTGCGGCCCCACCGCGACGCACCGATGGTCGCCCCCAATTGGTCGCGGGAGATAGGGCGCGCGGCAACGCAACACCGACACGCCTCTCCTCCCGCGACCGCGCCCGACTGCGAGGGACAGAAGAACCGTCCCTCGCACCCGCACCATTGGACGCATCCTGCGCAGGCCTCCATCAAGCCCACGCGGACCGTCCACTCCTGGGATCTCGCTTATCTTCACCGTGGGTGACCTAACCACGGTTACTGAGCCCCCCCACCACGAGAAGGTGGAGATCCAACGGGGGCGTAGCGGATATGAATCTGCTTCGTGTAGGTAACTGCTTATATAGTCTATTTAGTGTAACCAATAGGTCATTTCCTAGGCTGCTTACATACCTACATGATTTTTATTTGTTTGAATAAAAAGGTACCTAGTATTTACAATCACAAAACAAAAAAAAACTTAAGAGTAGGTAGATGTAGTTAAAGTACTTGATGCGAGCAGCCCTATCGCTTTTTTGCGCCCGGCACGTCTGTACGCATATAACGCAAAGTAGCTGTAGCCCAAGGTACATACTCTTAAACAACTTCGAGCATCGATCCGTTAACATAAACCGGTTCCGGCACAATGTGTTCGTTGAACATAATCTTGGTTTTATGCAAGTTCATGCCGAGACCGACCCGTCGAGAGGCTTCATTTAGGCTGTGCAGCATCTCACTCAGCTCTTCCAGGCTCTCTGCTATGATGTCGATATCCTCGGCAAACCGAAGGTGGGATATGTACTCGCCATTAATGTTTATGCCCCGTCCAGTCCAGTCCAGCGTCTTAAAGACGTCTTCGAGTGCGTTGGTGAAGAGCTTAGGGGATATTACACTCCCTTGCCTCACCCCTCTACGCAACTCAATGGGGCTGGTTTTACTGTCCTGGAGCTGGACGGTCATAGTGCCCGTGTCGTACAAACATCTCAACACCTCGATGTAGCGCCAATCGATGCAACACCGCTGCAGAACTCCCTCGAACTTGGAGGTTACTGTTTTGCCATACGCATTATTGAGTTTCGACAGATGAATTCTACCAAGCTGGCGAGCGAAGACTTTGGTGCCTCGATTCTGTTCAATCGCATCAAATTAATATATACTTCCGATCAGACATGATGAAGTCTATCTCGTTCCTTGTCACAGTATCGGGGCTTCGCCATGTCCACTTTCTTTGAGGCTTCATCTTGAAGAAGGAGTTCATTAAGCAGAGCTCCTGGGACTCCAGAAAGTTGACCAGCATTTGCCCCCTGTGATTTCGGCACCCCACGCCATAGGGCCCCATTTTCCTTTTGCCGCGTGATACGCTTGTACTCCCACTTTGGCATTAAAATCCCCCATAACAACGCTGTAGTGTGTCTTGGTGGTATGATGTAGAGCCTAAGTAATATCTTCATACATGGCTTCGACTATGTCATCGCAGTATGTCGAGGTCGGCGCATATACCTGTACCACCTTCAGAGAATACCGTCCTGTCTGTGACCCTTAATATGAGGTACGCTACCCGTATCGACGCACTGCTGATTTCTACAACGCTGTTAGTGAGAGATTTGTTAACGAGAAAACCGACACCGCCCTGAGAGGGCTGATCACCTTCTCGAAAGTAGAACAGATTGCCTGAATCAAGGGTTATCGTGTCCTCCCCCTGTCTTCGGACTTCAGACAACCCCAATATATGCCAGTTTATACGACCTAGTTCTACTTCGAGTTCGGTGATGTGTGGGTCCAGCCGTAGAGAGCGTCCATTGTACGTAGCCAGGGTCAGTTTCTTGTGGTAGCCGTTTGCCGTAGCCTGGAGATTCTTAGCACCCCCTGCCCCGCTGTTACCGCGACCGCTACCGTAGTTGTGGACTGCAGGACTACCGGGAACTGGGGGCCTTTTATTTGTTGGTGCGTTCATTGGGTGGTATTTGGCCTACTATACCGCGCTGGCCAGACGGTTGGTATAGGGTTTGGTTTCAAGTTTTCCATCTCTTCGCAAAGATATTACTCGCTTTTTGCAATTTTCTTAGTCGCCTTTTACGACACCCACGGAATGAAATGGGGTAGTGACACTTGTATTCTTTATCCGCCACTACACGGACAGTTTATTAACAAATTGATTAGTATTTCTTATAGACAGCCAAATCAAAACAGAAAAATAGGTACTACTTCATGTATGCCTACGATATATTTCGTAAATAGGTATTTACAAAATGTCAACACACAATACAAATAATTAGACATTTGCACTTACATTTGTACTAACTGTACCATAGTTCTCGAACGTAAACTGTGGCTATTTTGCATTTTAAACATTTTCTAAACAAAACACACAAGAATCACAAGCCTCGGCAAACTAATGACACGAAGTTGTAAGTGTTGTAACTGACAAGTTTAATTGTGGGAAAACTGACATTTGAAAGGTGATAAAACCGAGTAATGTCAAATAATTTAGACATTTGAAATTTACAAATGAACGACAGCATAGTAAAAACCAAGTAAATGGGATATAGAAATAGCTTGAATTGATTTACAATAAAGAAACAAAGCAACTGTTATTCTGTTGCTTTGTTTTACATTTGTCATTTTACTTGCTTTATTTTTACGTTTACAAATTTGCCATTTTGACCATTTTTAACAATCCGAAAACAAAGTAAAGTTGTTTGATTTTCTTATAGCCAGATAAAGAGACTTAAAAAGAAATGTATATCAAATGAAAAGCCAATTTAATCATTTCACAACGTAAAAACAATGTAATCGACGTGCAATTACTTTGTTTTTGCTTAGACATTGTGGATTACTTTGTTTTACCGTAGATATGTTGGACAAGTGCCTGCAGTTACTTTATTTTACAAAGTTTTATCTCCGAAAATAAAGCCTTTTTGATGATTATGTGAATGTAGCAGTGTCCGTTAAGTATATATACTTATTTAACCCCTTGTATGCCGGAACGCAGATCTACGCGAGACACAATAGCTTTTTAATTGTGTCTGGCATTCCGGCATACGAGAGGTTAAGGTAATTAATTATAAATACCTTTTTGTTTCTGACCTTTTGATCGTCTTGCACCGACCGTGGTCGCGGAGAGTTGAAACAAATAGGTAGGTATTTATACCTTAAATAAGTTAAGTTTACGCGATTAAAACCCGCTAAATTATTTTGTACGAAGTAATTTGATATTAATTATAATGATGACGATGACTGCGGCGATAGCCGAGCGGTTATACCAACAGACTGCCATGCAGAGGGTATCGGGTTCGAATCCACGGCGCGCACCAATGACTTTTCGAAGTTATGTGCGTATTGAATGGTTAATTATCGCTTGTCCCGTGCCTCGGAGAGCACGTTAAGCCGTCGGTCCCGGTTGTCATGAAGATCTTTGACAGTCGTTATAGGGCGTCAGTACCTTCTAAATAAATTGACACTAGTCTAAACCATGGAATATCGCTATCCCTTCGGGTTGCGGAGGTCAGACAGGCAGTCGCTCAGTGGAAAAGCTAATATTCAGCCAAATCCGGTTAGACTAGAAAGTGGACCCCAGATTGAAACTGGGATAACGCTAAGAGGATGATGATGATGACGATGACGGAAATGCCACCGAAGTCTTTGTTGTTGGTTTGGCGTGACTAACTACAATATTTGCTAATGATTAAATAATATTTCCATTACCCAATAACACTTTGCTTGACTTGTCACTTAAACCTCCCATACATAAAATATACAATCTTCTGATTCTTAAAGCAAATATTTTCAATGTTGCCACAGTATTTAAAATATTGAATAGATCAGAACCATATGAGAAGGGTATTTATGCAGCTGCGGGACGCTTTGAGAACCCTACAAAGAAGGGTACTGAAAATATACGAGCACATGTTAACCAAGAAAAGTTATAAAAGAAGTGCAAAAGTTGTTGGTTGGTTTGTAACGCAACAAATTTTATGTTTAATTACATATGCGTATGTTCGTGTTTGAGCTTTTCAAAGCAATTCATGTTAGTGGAGACCACAAGTTGTGAAATATCCTTATACAACTTTCTTACAGACAGGACATGGCCTTTTTCGTATATGCAATAATAAACGAAGATATCAGGATATCACTATGGTTGTAAAACCAGGAGTTATGCAGTATTTTGATATGATTTATCAAAACGTATATTCAAGAAAACTATAGTATGTAAAGATTTATATCATTCAAGATTATTAAAGCGGTGTGTGTAATCAGGTGTAGTTATTAAAATAAAAAATACATGTTATGTATGCAAGAAATTGAACTATGTATGGTAAACTTCCCATCCAACCAACCATCTTGTTCTCGTATTATTTGTACAGTTAAGACGCCTCGAAATAAGGAAACAATAATTTGAATAGCTGACAATGAGAGTGCTACGTTCATGTGAAGCCTTCAGACATCGCTTGCAGATGGTAACCTCGGAGTTTTAATATGTTTTTGTGTTTATATACAAATACTTGACGGTGTAAGAATGTAACCGGTGACAGTGGTAAGCGTTTACTAGCTTAAGAACTTACGCCATTAAGTCATAATATTAATCTTTCTATGACTTACATGTACCTACTTATTTACGTTTACCACTGTGTTAAAAAAATGCATAGGGACGTCGCGCATTTTTCTGACAAAAATGACCAAATATTTTTTGGGATACTAAACTCTCAAACATATAATATAGACGCAGTACTATTACCTAATAGTACTGCGTCTATTATAATTATGTTTGTATACCTATACTGCATCTATTATAATTTTTATCCACTCAGTATTTTCGTTCAGCAGTCGTCTATTCATTGCACGGTATGCATCGCTTCACGCTACGCATTGCCGCGTTCGACACGGTTCCACCCTAAAACCAACACATAAGGAAGGTTGGACCTCAGATGCGACACACGATAGAAGTATTTGTCTATTTGGGGCGGTTGGTCCAATTTCGTCCAACGACTTGACACTAAACGGAAGCCAATATATTGTGCCGAAAGTTCGCTATAAAGTCGCAAAGCGAATGTTATGATACGTTTCAATGTATTATTCGAGTGTTATCGACGTAATATCTCGTTTATACATCCAGAGAATGCGAAGTGCCTACTTTTGGATGACAAGAGAATTTTATAGACGTCATTTTATTGATACGAAGAAATATAAATAGCGTGATTAGTTTTATGTCATCCGAATGATGCGTAATTATGTTTGATTAATTTGCAATTGTAGTAAATATAAAAAGAAAATGTATAGGTATTTTCGCAATGCGAATATATAGAATGCGAATATATAGAATATAAGATTTACATAGAGTGTACAAACACAGACTTGTACAAACATAATTATTGTTAAATCTGAAAAATAAAGCAATATTATATATTTCAAGTCTGAACTTTGTGCCCATTTATTGCAGGTTTGTAAAATTGCCCGACACATGTTTATTTTCTAGTGCGAGAGGTGTCGTTAAAATTAAAACGTTGAAAATGATGAGGAATACCATCAGATGATTTCCATCTCTTGAATTCGATTTTTATTTACATTTCAGGCAATGGCAAGCGGGTCAGATTTAGTTTACAAGACGGACACAGCAAAAGGGCTTACGGTTTTTAGCAGATACTATGCAGCGTTTATTTTCAATGAGTATTCCAATAGTCAGAATTAACGATACATCACGCTTTAAAGCTAGTTCATTATCCAAGAGTGGATCAAATTATAAACCACGTATGATTACACTCGATTACAACAGTAGGTAAACAATGTACGCTCAAGCCTACCAGTCAACCAAACAGGCAAAAGGGTGCAATACACAAAACCGCACAACTCCGACCAATAATGCGCAAATCAGTTGTATCAATCGATTTTGAGTCACTATTCACCAATGTTCCTATTCAAGATTGCCTTGACGTCGTAGAGAGGAAATTAAGGGAAAACGGTCAGTCTAACGAATACATCGTTCTACTCAGGAATTGCTTGGATGGAAACTACTTCCTATATCGTGGACAACATTACCTCCAGATCGATGGAGTGGCTATGGGTAGCCCTATAACACCGGTAATGGCCAACATCTGGATGGAGCACTTTGAGGAATCCGTAGACATGCAGGCGTCAAATGTGAAACTATGGAAAAGGTATGTCGACGATATCTTCTGCATCATGAAGGGCAACAAGCAGGACGTAGAACAATTCGCACACAAATTGAACTCCATACATCCGAACATCCGATTCACATTCGAAATGGAGTTAGACGGATCGTTACCCTTTCTCGACGTTAAAGTGACAGTGAGAGATAATGGTACCCTTGGACACACTGTGTATAGGACCGACACACACCGACAGGTATCTCAACGCGAACTCGCACCACCATCCGCGGCACTTGGATTCCGTTGTGTCCTCGTTAGTGAACAGAGCGTATGACTTATGTGACCCCGAACAATTAAATAGTGAGCTGTCACATGTTCGGGAGGTACTTAGGTGCAACGGATACAAGAAAAACTTACTCTGTCGGAAGAGGAACGAGCTGTTATCCGGATTTAAACGATAGACTTTTTAAAAAAAGATTTATTTCGTTTAGTTTAATGTTAAGGATTATTTATAAAAATTGACGAGTTCGGTAGACGTCTTGAACGTTTGGGGATTAAGGACCGACTGTCTGAAAGTGGGCATCATACTACAGATTAGAACGCGGATTGCTGACCAAGCGTTTGGTCTGCATAAGGTAAGCACAAAGCCATACACTTTAGGGATATAACAACCCCCCCAACAAGAGGAAACTTACACATTTTAGTGCTAAGTTTTAGGAATCTATTCTAATTCGCGGAATTGGTATTTGTTCCAATTCCTGATTATCGTCTGTTGCTATTCCGGAATCTGTTATATTGATTTGTTTACGTTTGGGACATTTACCGAATCCGTTTAAGAACTTATACAATACAATGATTATAATTATAGTAGTCACAAAGATAGTCATTATAGGATAGTAAGACTTATATTCTATTAGCGGGCTAGGTTTATTTATAATTTCATTGATATCTGTCATGAACTGATTGTTTGTAATACTTGTGATTTTATCTAAGTTTGCATTTAAAAGCTTTACAGGCTCTAATTTTGGTTTAAGTAAATTAAATTTATCTTTATCACAACAAGGGTCATCAATTAAATTAAAGTCTGATAATATTGGTTTTATTGTTATCATAACGTTAGATTTAGTTATAAATTCTTTATTATTACTGTAAGCTTTGCAATTTGATTTTAGGTTCAATATTCCTGTACCCAAAAGTTTGTACTCTGATGTTGTTGTCTGACACTCGACTATTAGTTTAAGAGGTTCAGTTTCAACGAATAGCCATCTATTACCTTTCAATTCTTGCCAGATATCAATTTGTCCGAAAATTAATTTGGTGTTACATTGAAGTGGTAATTTAATAGGTATTTTACATAGCATTTCTGTTTCACAAATCGGATAATTTTGAATTGAATGTATATCAATATCGTTGCATATGAATATTTGGTTACCCGCTATAATACATTTTCTTAAATCACTAAAACATATATATGTATTCTTATCACTACTTATAGCTACATATTTACAATTAGGTAACACCATTGCATAAGAGTTTGGTTGCTGGTTGTCATGTGGAATTGGTATAGGAATCGGTTTAAATAAACTATATTCTATTCTATTGACTAAGGGTATTTTTATAATGTATACTATTTTATTGTTTACGAAGATACATGACAGTTTGGCTACATCAATTATAGTATGTATATTATTAAGACTTAAGCTGATAGGTAGTTCTTTATGTCTATCTAAGTGTCTAATATTGTCTACTAGTTCATCATACAGTTGTTTAGGTGTTAACACAGATGGATGTATAGAATGACTTTTTGTAAACATTATAGCATTTACAACATTTTCGATTCTGAATGACAAGGTAAGTAGAGAGGATGATAATTCATTATATATTGCATTTAGTTTAATTTCGGAATACAATTTTGAATTTATTTCAGATGCGTTTTTAAAACTTATGACCAAAGAATCAATAGCGTCATTTAAACGGGCTTCATTAATGTTTATTATTTTTAATGTTTCATTGTAATGGTGTAATGCTCTATTAGTCATTAAAACATTATCCTTTATTAAGGATGCCAATTTTTTATTGCTATCATTTAAAGTTTGAATGGCGTTATTGTATTTCATCGCATCATCTTCATCCATCGTTCCTATAATTTGTTTGAACATAGTACCAATTCCAGCAAACCATGGTGACCTTTTATCTCTTTCAGTAATGAGATGAGAGATGGCACTGTAATCTCTTAGAATACTATCAAGACGCGGCACTAAGGGTTGAAGAAAGTTATGGCATTTAGAAACATTCAATTCATTTTGTTGGCAAATGAATCTAGCAGTTCCTAAAACAGTTTTAATGTTATCAATATGCGGTTTCATATACCCAATGTCAATAGGAACTAAAACATGTAGATATTCATTAGAAATTTTAACGGTGCCTGACGTTTCGAAATAGATGCCTGGGCTTTTGTCTATCTGTTGTATAACATCTGCAGCAAGAACGCAGATGCTCGTTGCGGCAATTCTGAAAGGCGACATATTCTATCACTTAATCTAGTAATGTAAAACTTGTATTAAATAATATAAATGTTAATTGTATAGTTAGATAGTAAAATGTAAAGTAAAAGTGTAAATCTGGTAGTAAAATAAAATAAAGTTTTATCATTCTATGTTGACTTCTGCCAACTTAATCTCATCGTAATGATACTTTACGTGTCTACGATTCATGAGTAAAGTAAGGGTATTGTTGCCATTTATACGGACAACCTTAAAAGGGCCTTTCCAAATGGGTGATAATTCTTTACGTAGACGTAAATGATTTTTTACATAAACCATATCTCCAGCTTTGTATTGGACTGGTTTTGTATGTTTATCATAATAGGTTTTTGATATAGTTTTAGATTTCAAAATGTTTTCTATAGCTTTCTCACGGGAAAGTTTCAATCGTTGCTGCAAAACTCTAACGTAAGTATTATAACTAGGTTCCAAAGGGGTTTCATATATTGAGGATGGGATAGAGGCTTTATGACCAAATAATAGCTCGTAAGGGGTGAAATGAGTAGTTGAGTGAATAGTTGTATTATAGGTGAGCATTGCAGTATAGACAAATCTAGGCCAGTTGGTTTGGTGTTCGTTTATGAAAGATTTAAGGTACTCTTTTAAAGTGGAGTGGCTTCTTTCCAGTGCCCCTTGAGTTTGCGGATGATAAGGGGTAGACCAAAGTTGTTTTACTTTCAAAAATGTGCATGTTTGTTTGAACAATTCGGCCGTGAAATTAGTTCCTTGATCGGTTAAGATGGTCTTTGGAATGCCGAATTGAGCAATAAAATGAACGAGGCATTCAGCAGTTTATTCTGCGGTTGCATTTGAAATTGGATAAGCTGCCGAATATTTTGTGAGATCATCTTGCAATGTTAAAATGAATTTTAATTTGGCGTTGCCAGCCTCGGGTAGGGGGCCCACAATATCTAAAGCCACTCGCTCAAAAGGTTGTGTCGAAGTTGTAGTGATTTGCATGGGAGCGCGGTTAGTTTTGCGCAAAGCTTTGTTAGTCTGACACAATTCACACTTGCGGACATAATTTTCAATATCGCTGCGCATATTTCGCCAATAATACTTTTCTTGGATTCTGCCTAACATTCTATTTGACCCTAGGTGGCCCGCAATTGGGAGATCATGATTTTCTCTTAGAATTTTCATAATTTCGCTCATAGAAGGATATATTACGGTATTTTTATAAATATTTATCGTTATGTTAGTGTCATGAAATAGGTACATAATTATATTATATATTTTCATAAAAGTATGAGAGTCAAAAGGATTTCGGAAGTCTGAGATACTAAATTCGTTGACATTTTGTGATATTAACTCATTTTTTAACATATTCAAACTTTTAAAAATATCTTCATAACTATTGGAATCGTAGTGATATACTTTAACAAAAAGAAAGTAATAGGTGATATTATCTTTTTCAAATTTTATGTATGAATAGAGTGTTCTTTCTCTCGATAGAAATTCTTTAGAATCAGAAAGTTTACTAAGAACATCTATGACGTAATGGTTTGACTCATCTAAATCAATAGAAGTCGGTATGACGATGCATTTAGATTTAGTTTTAAGCAAATTTTCATTATATTCTTGGATCTTGGTATTAAATGTAATTGATTTGTTATTTATAGTCTTTAAGCATTTAGAATAATTATCATTATTAATATTAATGGTTTCATTGGATGGTGGAGTAGGAATATCAAAATCGTCTGGGAGTTCTACATCCTCTGGAATCTCAAAGTCATCGGGTAGTTCGAGTATTTCAGGTAAGTCGGGGTTTTCCCTAATTATAATTTCAGGACTTAAAGGAGGAGGAGGACGTTCACGCTCTCTACTAACTACGGGTTCTTCGACAGGTAAGTCATCAGGATTTTCAGGATTAGGCTGCGATGGAACATTATCAGGTATAGTATTATCATTCTGTTGGACTGGGTTTACTACATATCGCGAGAGTGCATCGGCATTTGTATTAATTTTACCCTTCTTATATTGGATTTCATAATCATACTCCTCTAACTTTAAACGCCATCGTATTAGGCGAGATCCGGGGTCTTTACAATTAAACAGCCAGTTAAGAGGTTTATGGTCTGTTATAATTTTAAATCGACGTCCAAAAAGATATGGGCGGAATACCTTGGTGCCGTGGACGATAGCTAGACACTCTTTCTCAGTGACACTATAATTGCATTCCGCTTTATTTAGTGTCCTGGAGGCATAGGCAATAGGTCTGTCTTTTCCGACTTCTCCTTGAGATAATATTGCAGAAATTGCATAATTAGAAGCATCACAAGTTAAAATGAAGGGTTTTGTGAAATCGGGATATATAAGTACTGGGGCTGTAACTAATTTATCTTTAAGCTGTTCAAAAGCTAATTGTTGACTATTAGACCAGATAAATGGGACATCCTTTTTTAGAAGAGCTGTAAGGGATTTAGCAAATTTAGAAAATTCGGGTATAAAGCGTCGGTAATATGAAGCTAGTCCAAGAAAAGACTTTATGTCTTTCGGACATTTAGGGACAGGAAATTGTACTACGGCTTTTATCTTTTCGGGGTTAGGTTTGACTCCCTCGTCGCTAATAATGTGACCTAGGTAAGCCACTTCTTTTCTGAGAAATTCGCATTTCTCTGGCTGCAATTTTAGTTTATAGGTTCTCAATCTTTCAAAAACTAAAGCGATCTTTTCGATGCTTGAAATCAAGGAATGGGAGTATATAACGATATCGTCAAGGTACACAAAACAGTGTGTGCCTTGTAATCCCGATAGTACAGCATTCATTGTTCTTTGAAACGTTGCAGGGGCATTTTTCAACCCAAACGGCATTCTGTTGAATTCAAAATGACCGTCTGGGACGCTAAATGCGGTTTTAGGGCTATCAGCGGGATCCATTCGCACCTGATGGAATCCAGATGCCAGGTCTAATGTTGAGAAATATTTGCTTTGACCTAGCTGATCTAATATCTCACTTATTTGAGGAATTGGGTAAGTTTCTCCAACTGTAATGTCATTTAACTTCCGGTAGTCTATGACAATTCGCCACTTTCTCTGCCCGGATGAGTCTGTCTTCTTTGGAACTATCCAAATTGGTGAAGACCATGGAGATTTGGAGGGTTTAATAATATTTTCGTTTAACATTTTATAAATTTGGGTCTTGACCTCATTTTTATGAATTTCGGGGAATCTGTAAGATTTTACACTTATAGGTTGGGAAGTTGTTGTTTTAATTTCGTGTTTGATAATATCTGTGCAGGTCAATTGATCTCCTGGTAAATGAAATACATCTGCATACTGACTACATATATCTTTCAGAAGTTCTGATTCTTCTTCATTGAGGTGAGACATACGTAAGAGGTCAAATAACTTTTGTGTTCTTTCGATACTATTATTAACGCCGTTGTTATTTGGATTGGCATTACCATTAAATTGTTGATTATAATCAATAGGATGTAAGGTAAGTAACAAATTAGAATTTATTTGAACTGGTTCGTCAGAGGTGTTAAGTACTGTAAGGTTAACTCTGTTGTTAGTTTTTACTTTAACCAGACAGTTGGATATTAAGATAGAATTTGATATGTGTTGATCAAATATTATTCCTTCCTTTAGTTCGGGATTTTTAACCGAGCACTCAATTACCTTTTCAGTGCGAGGTTCGATCTTATAGGAAGGTTCATCAAATGATAATTTAATATTGGTATCATTTATTTCAAGAGATTCTAAATTATAGTTAATTCGGCATCCATGATGCATGAATAGGTAGTTACCTATTATGCCATCATACGGTAAATTAATGTTGTCAAAAACATGGAAGGTATGTAGTAGTTTTACTTGTGGGTTAAATTGTAATTGTAACATTAGGCTGCCTATACTTTTCAAAGGATCATTTTTTGAATCTATTCCTTTAATTTTAATATCGTTTTCATTTAGCGTTATTTTGTTACTAATACATTTATTTTTCAGGATACAGATGGATGCACCGGAGTCAATGAGAAAGGTAAGTGGGTTTTGATTTATAGGTGTTTGAATTTTGACATAGGGTAAGTATCTGTTGTGAGTAACAATTTCATAGATCTGTGCAGGTTTCAATGGATTAGGGTGACCTTGAGTTTGGGGCTGGTTACCCTGTCCATTGGTCGATTTAATTGGATGACCGTGAGTTTGGGGCTGGTTACCCTGTCCATTGGTCGATTTGGTTGGATGACCTTGAGTTTGGGGCTGGTTACCCTGTCCATTGGCCGATTTGATTTGATGACCGTGAGTTTGGGGCTGGTTACCCTGTCCATTCGTCGATTTGGTTGGATGACCTTGAGCTTGGGGCTGGTTACCCTGTCCATTGGTCGATTTGACTGGATGACCTTGAGTTTGGGGCTGGTTACCCGGTCCATAGGTCAATCCGTTGGAAATAGTATCGACTTGGGTAATAGGGAATTGCCCCGCGCGATACCTAGACGGGACATTTATTAGTTTAAATTATTATCAACGCATTCATCCACTTCATCTTTACCATCTTCTTCATCATTTTCAGCAAAGTTCACACGAGGATAAGGTTTAGAGGTAGAAGGTTGCATTGGGGTAAACGGTTGAGGGCCATTAGAGAATCTTTTATTATTATATTCACGTAATTTGCAGTTTTCAAGAAGGTGACCCTGCTTCTTGCAGTATCTGCAAAACATTGAATCGCGAGAAGAAGATGTGTTTTGGTAGTTATTATTAGGTTTATGTGTTTGTGGGACGCGGTTATAAGAGTCATTTCTTTTATTAAAAGGTTCAGTAGTTTTTGTTTTGTTAAAGTTTAGGGAGGTGTTACGGTAAGAAAACTGTTGTATTTTCTCCTCTGATATGGCGCAGTTTATTGCGTCATTCAGGCTCTTAGGATCTCTACTTCTGACCAGGTTCGCTATTCTAGGATGCAATCCTAAAGTGAAAGTATGGAGGGCTAGATCCTCCATAGCGGCTAATCTGCCAACAAGTTCGCTCTTTTTGGAATTTGAAACGGTTACTTCTGTTAAAAGTTTCTGTAAACAGGTCTCTACACGTAGAGAAAATTGGCTGACGGTTTCCTGAGCGCTTTGTCTACAGTTTTGCAAGTCTGTAAGTAAATGAGCGTAATGCTTGCGCTCTCCAAATTGATTTTTTAAGAATTCTTTAAGTGATGACCACGTCTCAAAATCTTTAATTGAACAGGCTGTTTCGGCTTTCCCTTCTAGTTGGCTTAAAATATATTTAAAAACTACATCTTCCTGGGATGAAGACGCTAAGGAAATTGCGCTGTCGCAATTTCTCAGGAAAGCAGTTAATTTCTCTCTGTCACCGTTAAAAGGTTTAATGAATTTCAACACAACGTTTAAGGAAATTTCCTCTTCAGATCTTAATTCTTTAACATCTTTCTTAGAATCTGATTTTGCCATTTTAATTTAAAAGAAAAGAATATGATATAACTAAATTAAAATAAATCGAAACCAAACCCGAACGCAAACGCTTGTATAGTATTCTGAACAGAGCCGATAACAAAGGTATGATGTGCGTAGGCGTTACTGGGAACGGTCTGAGTAGAACTGTGACTTAGATAAGAGCCACTTCGATGCAACTTATTTGGTTTTATAATTATAAGAACGTTATAATGAATAAAAGTTATTTAACGTAGTATAAATTCTACACTGGAGCACTGAAAACACGAATGTTACACGGAGCGGATAAATGAACACTTTGATTTCAGGATATTTCGACGATTTCACCGCAGTCTCAGGATCAAAGTTAAGGAATAGTTTCACTTACAGCAATAGTTCACCACGCCTCATTCTCGTCACTCCCTGGTAAGTCCTGGATTCCTGGACCGGATGTAAGGATGATGCCGCGAAAATATCGCCGTCTGGTTGGTATTTTCTCGTCGGGAATGGTACACCGGTCACAGCGTTAGGCTACGCGTGACAGAGGGTATACTTTGCAGGTTCAAGGTTAGAGACCGGCTGCAGCACGAACAGTGCGCAGCAATGGGCCTTTCTAGAACACGGTCGCGACGTACAAAGAATCACCGGAACAACAGCACGGTAAGTATATACGTAGTTGGAATCGGCAAGTACACTCAACACACACACTCGCGTATATTTTGGACTTTTCAGAGACGTATAGGGGACTCCTTCGGAATCCCACCGCTGCCACCAAATGTTATCCGGATTTAAACGATAGACTTTTTAAAAAAAGATTTATTTCGTTTAGTTTAATGTTAAGGATTATTTATAAAAATTGACGAGTTCGGTAGACGTCTTGAACGTTTGGGGATTAAGGACCGACTGTCTGAAAGTGGGCATCATACTACAGATTAGAACGCGGATTGCTGACCAAGCGTTTGGTCTGCATAAGGTAAGCACAAAGCCATACACTTTAGGGATATAACAGAGCGTAAACCTGAGGTAAGCAGAGTGCCCGCTTACATGCCGTATCTAAAGGGAGTGACGGACAAAGTTGAAACAGTACTCAAGAAATACTCCATCAAGACTGTATACAGTCCGCTCTCTAAGATAGCACACAATCTGCGTACACCAAAGGATGTAATTCCTCTCCAAACACCTGGCGTCTACAAAGTCGATTGCAGCTGTGGTAGTTCATATATCGGGCAAACTAAGCGTACAATCGCTGAAAGGGTAAAGGAACATATCGCAGCTGTAAAAAACCGACTTATTAACAAGTCGGCGATAGCTGAGCATTTGTTGGAGTCTGGACCAAGCCACTGGATAGAACTGCATCAACCACAAGTCTTATCCACCGATCGTCACTATTACTCCAGGATAGTACGTGAAGCGGTAGAAATCAAGAAATATAACAATTTTAACCGGGAGGATGGATATAGATTATCGGCCACTTGGAATCCAGTCATCAGCAAGTGTAAACACCGCCGCAGTGATAAATCTCAACAGTGTGTAGACGTCATTAGTGTAGTGTGTCGGAGTACCGACATTGCGAACTTAAATAAAGACCAAGTGAGGGTAGGTGCTGAAACCCGCACTTCCACAAGACGTCGCTGAGCTCTCATCAGTCTCTCCGCGACCACGCTCGGTGCAAGACGAGCGAAACGTCGGTAACAAATAGGTATTTATACCTTAAATAATTTAAGTTAACGCGATTAAGACCCGCTAAATTAATTTCAGTTGTATCAAATTCACCGCAACCGCCATATTCTATTACATTAATATCCCCTATAAGGAAAAGAACAGTTATAGTCTTTACCGAACAAGAGCGGGCCCTGTAAGTGTCTATTTGGTCTAATGTGTCTTCTGTGAGCGAGTGTACAATCTTCAAATACTGGTAAGCTATTGAGGCAGGCGGTACAGTCGAGCAGTTAATTTACACCTATCGGTGTTCCTAATTAAGATTACGAGTGGAGCGTGTCGCGTGAATAGATTTAATGAACCCGCGTCACTACCAGTGTTGCGACTGATATACACTCAACTAATTAGTATGCTTAAGCCGCGCTCCTACTCCTGAGTATTATTTTTTGACTTTTTTTATTTTTTTATTTATGACAGATACTTTAGACAAAGTGACCATTTCTGTTAAATAAGTGTCGGGTGTCCACATAAATTCCGATGTCGGTGTTATTGCGGTGTCTTTAGTTTAACGAAGGTACCGCACGAATTGCTGAGGCTATCTCAAAGCAGATCGAACCCCTAAAACTGTCTTATGTTATTGTTTACGTTTTTGGCTTACGGTTACGTTTGTGGCGAGAATTGTGTTGATTTGTCGGTATTTAATAAATACGTCGTGAACACACCCGCCTTCAAGGAAGTAGGGTTTCCACTAAATTGGATGTCATTCGTCATATCTGATGAACGACGTAGGGATAAAGGTGAGACATGTTCCAGCGTTATGTGTTATGTTTTGTGTTGCCAACTACTCTGTTCAAACGATAACGATTAAGCTTTAGCGAATTCGCGTTGAAAATTACGCCACCATTACAGCGGCTGTTATCAACGTATATGTGAGGATTTGTCATGTATGTGTTGTACGCCAATATCAAAGGATCTAATGATCTCGACAATGAGGAGAAATGTTACAAATATTTAAAATAATAGAAGCTTGTCACCGAATTAAAAGGCGTGTAATATTGTGACAAAGAGAAACATCAGCCAGTGATGTTTGATAGCTAAGGATACAATATGGCACTAAGTATTAGGTTGTGTGTCTATCTGTCGTCTTATCGCGCTTCCGGCTAAAACCCGTTAGGTGAATACGTACTACGTATTCAGGTTATGACGGGGGATCATACATTAAAAGACGTTTGAATTTTATCATAATATTTGTACTGTTGTTGATTTGTGGAACAGCATTGTTGTATTTCATTCACAATTATCAAGAAACGGGCCTTTCCAGAAGGCCAATTCTCGTATTTAACAGACACTGACGCTGAATTTTGACTGAACTGCGATTTAATTTTGAATTGACTCACAATTGGTATTCTGCTACACTTCATCTCATTACAGTATCGTTTCGATATAATCAATTTATAATCTCTTGTTGATCTCAGAGGAATATCAAAAACTTAAAAACAAAAACATGAATGTTGCCATTGTATGCGAGTATACATACTAGTTTCAATTTACTTTGTAATTTATAATAGATATTTTTTTTAATTATTGTTTTTTTTTTGCCAATTTATTTTCATAGGTAAGTTGAAAGTAGTATGCGTGATATGTAAAAAGAGAACTGTCACGCATATCATCATACAGCGAAAATACTATAGCTACAGTTTGACGTTTGTTGTAAGTACGTAAATAATTAGCAGAATACCGTCCACACTAGTTCACACTTGGTTCAACTTTTGATGTAGTCCCGATCTCATTCAAGTGTCAGTTAAGTTACGAGAATACCATTTATGACACCGAGACTAGATTGATATTGGAATTTGAACAAATTTAATTACCAGAATTGGCCTTCTGGATCCATTGGCAACCGTTGACACTCTTACACTCAACTTTTACCTTGTAAACTTTTTATGTTGTCAACCATATCATGCTGCTGTATGCACTGGCTTATGAAATATCAGTGCAATATACTAAAGTTAGTACACTGTGTCATTAAATTTTAGGAATTTTCGCTGGCGCGAGAATTTTTACCGCGTTGTGAAATAAAACTAACCAATTTACCTACTGGCAGTGTCATGCCAAAGGGTGATCCTGAGTTATGTAGTCGAGGTATAGTGTACATACATTGTGCAAACATTTTTGAAAGCAATTATACTTTTGAAATGTGGTTTATAACATATAATGCAAGATGGTTTGTGTATGACATTGGATGGTTTATGTATGGCGATACTAACAGAAAGTGTATAATTTATTACGCTGTTGCTTTGTCATGTTATTTGAGTTTCGACACGTGGCAACAACTTACAATATTTTATCGTGTTCAGGTATTTTAGTTATTTTTGACGTTGCTGGTGTTAATGTTACCTCAATGTTGCTGACCATTGATCTATTACTTTGCTGACATAGAGTGTTGCTTACTGTACGTTGGCGCATAGATTATTTGCGGTATCTTTATAAATTAACCTTTCTATAAGAAGAGTAATAACAAGGGTTGATGTTTACTATTTTTACATAATTCAAGAAAGAGAAAACGACACTAACTGATTAGGCGTTTCTCTTTGGCACGATTCTGAACGTAACTATTTGACAGTTTTCTAGGGTAAACTCAGTCTTGCTCCGACAGTTTTCAAAGTTTAAAAGTTTGATCGCAATCAGTTCTCGCTACAGGAGCCAGCAAAGCGTAATTAAATTAAAAATTTATTGAGGTAATAACTAGCCACTCTATATTTTCATAGTAGATTTAAAATTAGCGGCTTTTAAATTTCAACTTCTATTTACCGACATAATGTAAATATTAGGAAGAAAATAGCACCAAATCTTACTAGTGCATACATATAATGTTATAACTAGCAGTCACCCGCGGTTTCGCCTGTCCTAAACTTAAACTATTATTTTACTCCCATGACACATGTTAAAAATCATTTCTTAGTAAGTAAACGGTACGTTTCTAGCTTCAGTCGTTTGAACTCAGCGATGATAAGTCAATCAAGATAAGTAATTTTATATATAACACTTATGACTGCTAATAAATTCTAATGACGTACTTAAGTATAATCAAAAAGTAACCACATTAATATCGCCGCGAACCTTTGTACCCGAAGCGGGTGAGAGAGATTGCCACTAGGTTTCCTTGTCTCATTGATTAGGTTGCACCGAGCGCTCTTGTGTCGGTTACTGGGTACGTGTGCTAATGGCTCGTCGGTTTTACTACCCAGTATCAAATGTGATATAGAGCTATTTGAAATACTTGGTTCAACAATAATAGTTCACTATATTAGTTTTTGCATAGTGGCACAGATGGTTCAAGGGTTAAAATGGTTACTTCATAACTATCTACTCCCATTGGGCACATGAAACATTTGTAAATTTTCTTATATGTATGAGTTTATTCTCATTTTTTACGTTTTGTAATTAATGTGCTGAATATACTAAGGCTCAAAGAACAATGGCCACTTCCCATACATTGAATGACCTGATAACGAATTATTGCGTATATAGATAAAATGTACGAAAACAAGTAGCTCTATGATCAAGAAACCATACTGTAAAGACAATTTTTTTATAAAGGCCTAGGAATTACATAATACACCGAAATTAGATCGTATTAATTTGACATATTCTCCCATGTCCAATGTCACCGGCAGCGTCGTTACGTCAAAAATGTTCCGTTGCATCCTTATCCAATGTTTTCAACGGCAGAAATACATTTATATTTATCTTTTTATATCTTTTAATATAAAAAGATACATTCATTTATGATCAGCTTTTAACAATTTGATTCAATTTATATATAAAATTAAGTTTTCTCGAGGTTTTGACAAAACCAGTCGGTATAGATGTGGTATAAGTGAAATGGAACGTAGCTAAACAAGGAAGTATTATCGGGCACAGATGATATAACAATGAAGCGAAAAAATATATTTTAATAAGGATGCGTTCTAGAACATCTTTGCAACCCAAAACTTTTCTTTTTACCTAGGCTTCTATAAAATATAATTGTTAGTGAAATAATTACACTATAAAATAACTTTAATTTTAAAATAAGTTTTATCTCCATCCATGTTTAGGTCAAAAATGGCCATTCTTCTTTTGCTTTTCAGAGTAGATTGTTTTATTAGTAAAGCCTTTTTTATTGTGATTTAATTTTAAAATGTCTGCAGAAAACAAAACAAAATCACTACAGAATAAAATATTTCAGCTAATAAAACGTAAGTATAGTTGGTGCCACGAGAAGATAGACTTTTTGTAAACAAACATTCAGGGCTTCACAACTTTTTTTCAAACACTTGTGTTTTAGATTTTATACTTTTTGGCCAGTCTTTTTTTTCAATGCCTAATCATGCCACTATGTTTTTAAATTTATGTTGTTAAATTTTACTGAAATAAATAAATTTGATTTTGTGTTTGAATGGTCAAATGTTCATAAGTTTGCCGATATTTTTTTGTCGTTTCACACGTAATGTATTATGTAAATGAAGAAAAAATAGAGTACCATGTATGTAAATGATAGAGTACATACTTGTTACACTATTATTGACATGATTTTTTTCAAATCATAGATAATAAATCATTTCCAAAGTAGCTTACCTACCCTAAAATATTAAATTATAGACCACAATGAATAATATTACAGATAATTAGCTAGTGCATTGAATAAAACATTCTAGGCA
The DNA here is from genome assembly GCA_944739405.2 of Euclidia mi. Lineage (NCBI taxonomy): Eukaryota > Metazoa > Arthropoda > Insecta > Lepidoptera > Erebidae > Euclidia > Euclidia mi. Next base: position 112,175,421 of record OX123184.2, read on the forward strand.
TGGAGATGTTACGTTGTCTGTGAATGATATTGTCAGAATTAACTTAAACAAAATCCATTAAAAGTAACGGTAGTCTGAGAACGCAATTTCTTTTTGAGGTATTAATAATTTTCTGCCCGACTACCTAATAGTTTGCCATCTGCTATTCTGCACCCGCTTTTTGACATGCCGACAGCGCTGCAGCAAAAAAAGCGTTGCGATCCTATAAACTTGTATTTAACTTTAAATTTACCCCTTCTTGATAACAAAAAATAATAATTTTGTCCTCTGATAAATGCATGTTAAGCCCAAGAAAGAAAAATTTCAATGAACTAACGCCAAATGTTTACATTCTAGGAGTCAGTACCTCAAAACATCAAAAGATCCTGTTGACAGCGCATAATATCGATAAAAACCCGATCCATTGACATATTAGTTGCCAATAACACGTATCTATGTACTGTTGCGCTCATTGGATTTGACATTATTTGTTTTTGACAGAACTATCGCTAAGTCACTTAGTAGAAATTCTTTGTTTACAAAAAGTCTATGTTCTCGTGGCACGGACTATACTTTACATATTTCACCTTATTCCAAATGTTTTAAAAGGATTTTGCGACACAAAGCGTCACCACAGTGAGTGACATAACAAAACTCTATATAATTCCCAATTATTCTGATTCATTTGGAATGCTTCAAATAAATTACAGCTGTTGAATTTCGATATTCATCTAAGTATTTTATTAGAGCATGCAATTTAACGTAACACAAAGAGAAATTAAATTTTATTTATTTTCACTCCATATTTCAAGTGGGTTTAATTAACAAAACGATTATTCGATTAAAATTTAGTGTCTAAAAATATACTGGTCTGTTAGGTATATTTCTATAAATCACACTGTGATTTTTAAATAATGTAAATAAATATTTGCTTTTTCTAACGGAAAATTCGTGGGATTACTAGAGATCGGTCAGCGATGCACCTGATCGGAGGCAGCTACAGAATAACTGTTCACGTAAGCCGGTACATATGCATGGCATTACGCACAAGATGCCTCACCTGTACCTACAAGCAACTCTAAGATATATAAAATATTACATAGACAAAGTTGACCGAGCTGTTTTTTTTCTACACATGTATGCTGAATCTTAAAAAAAATAGTATTTCTTCTTCTTTGTATGAGTGTGTGTGTGCAACTCAGATGTTAGAGTTTATTAGGCGCCCGAAATCCTACGACACGTCTTAACGGTCTTAAACATCTAGTTCTGGAGCCACAAACCAGAACCAACGACTTTGCGTGCCCTCTGAAGAACGGTAGAACGGTCACCCATCCTCTGTGAGATATACTTAGCTTGGCCGATCTATTTCGCACGGCAATTCAAGACATGTTATGAACGCCATTCCTCCTCCACAAGTGAAATTGCAGTTGGAATTCTATAGGATTGTGTTTCCTAACCGTAGACAATTAGCGTAGCTTCTTTTACGTACTTCAAGCAGACTTTTTGAAGCAAGTTCATTTGAAGTTATTATTTGAAACAATAAGTCTATAAAAAACTTTTATTACGGTTACGGTGTCGAGATCTGACATGTCTGACGGAGCTTGGTTTGAACTAAGGTGGGCAGTCCAACGGATAGTAAATGAGTCCATCAGTTTTATTAGAAAGTGCGCTCAACTCCGCTTTCGTTGTTACCGCTGACGCGGAGTGGAGATTTAGAGCATTATGATTACCCAACTCACAGTGCGCTCCTCGCCACTTTGCCCATCTCCGCTTCAATGGAAATACACCCTAAGAGTATGAATGGTTTTACCTCAACGACTTGGTAGGATGCCGGTGGCTCAAGATCGATGTGTGTGGAGCTCCTTGGTGGAGACCTATGTCCAGCAGTGGACGTCTCTAGGCTGGGATGTTTGTCTTCCTGATTCTCTTTGGTCATTTTCGAAGAAAACGAACGTCTGTTATAATTGTGTAAGCATACAGCCCGATATACGATTGCATGCAGCTATGTTTATACAGTAATTCTGACTTAGGTACTGAAATTACTGCCTAAAGTCATGCCGGCCAGAACCGACGCGGTATCGCCGCAACATTAAAAAATATAAGCACGTATTTGGATTTAACACAACATACAAGTGACGGGATATACAGTACAATATATGCTAAAAATATATTAACACGTTATTCTTCCCCATTGCACTCGGTTAACGTACCGAACAGCTACATAAATAATGCCATTTAATCCTTTACGAAACGGGAACAAACTTTTTTAATTACGCCAGAAGAGATTTCAGTTTACGACTTGGAGACCATAAAAAGGCAGAAGAAAATACGTAATTGAATACGTTTTTTGGTATCCATCTTCCTCGAAATGCGGACGTTCCCTTATAATTCTTGTTTTTCCTTTTACTTAATTGTATAATATTATGCTAGGGTATAACGGTTATCTGAGAACTGGCCTAGATGTTGTTGTTAGGTACATAAAGGTGTGCTCCCAATAGCCAATTATTGGTAAAAGTCTATCCTGAGCCTACTTATTATCTTGAATGCTAAGCCTGTCCTTTAAATATTGTGTATACAGAAAATCTTCAAGGCTTTTTCATGTTCTTATTGATAAGATTGCCTATATATTTTTCATCTAATTAACATTCTTTCCATCTAAATAATTGGCATATTAGGTACTAAATTTCATCCTAAAAACAGGGCAATGGTGGACTGTATGTATTATTACTGTACGCAATCTATATTTTATTTCATAAACTAATATTACTGTGTTTCACCGATAGTCTCACGATTAATCCTGCATGAATATCGGAGGCTCGGTCGCTTTTAGTAAGACAATATTGGACTCATACTCTATGTAGCTTAGCAACTAAATCTGTTAGGTGTAATTTCAATATACGTGGCGTCTGTAACAATAAAGACAGTTATGGCACAGTAAGGATATGTCCCTCGTATGCTTACTATGTAATAACTGTCGGGCTCTTGGATTTCTCTAAACATAGTAATGGTAAGTCCTAATTTTCATATATTTTTTTAAATTATGCTTCATTTATAAGGTAAAATAAAGCTTTAAATTATTTCCTTGTATCGTAATGCTGAAGTATATCGTGCAGGTATACCCTGAGTAATCTATTATAACTAGGGTGTTAAAGTCTTTATGTTCATCATCATCCTAGCGTTATCCCAGTAGCATCCAAGACTTCTCGTCTTAGAGCCCGGGGTCCGCTTACTAGTCTAACCAAAATTGAGAGAATATCAGCTTTTCTACAGAGCGACTGCCGTCTGACCTCTGCAACCCCAAGGAATAGCCATATTCCATCGTTTAGATTAGTATCAGTTTATTTGAGGGTATGCTGACTCTCCGTAAAGACTGTTAAAGATATTTATAACAGCCGGGACCGACGGTTTTACGTACTCTCCGAGGCACGGGACAAGCGATAATTAACAATTGACTAAGCACCTAACTTATCCGTGTGGTGACGGATTAAGAATACGGATTGTCACCACCCCATATCATCCCATGGGTGTCGTAAGAGCCGACAGAGGGAGCATATCATGCAGAGAACAGCACTGTTAGAGAAGGAAAACTCGATACAAACCCTATACCAACCCGTTTGGCCAGCGTGGTATAGTAGGCCAATTCTTCCTTTCAAAGGAGAGGCCTAGTCCAGCAGTGGACTGTTAAAGGCTGATGATGATGAAGCACCTAACTCCTAATACTCAGTTGTGAGCACCGTGGCTTCGAGCCCGATACCCTCGGCATGGCAGTCTTTTGCTTTATCCACTAGGCTATGGCTACCCTTTTTTATGGTTTGTTAAAGTATGTATCTTAAACATACATAATAATATTATCTCTAAGTTTATCGACAGCCTATTTTACAACCAAGATATGAAAGTCTACTCGATTTATATTCACAAAATCTGTTAAGCCAGCAAAAACATGGCCTGTTTTCTTTTAATATTATTATGTGTATAAGGAATTCCGTTGCAAGAATATTTCTACATAAGCAAAGTGATATAATATTAAGCCTTTGACATGATTCCTACATTGGCGCCCGTTAAACGGGCACATTTTCGTAAGCGTTTCGTTTTCTAATAGAAACCTTTGATGTGAAACCTTATATAAACATTACCAAAGAAGATCTATGCCGGCGGAATATAGCATAGAAATATAACCTTATCTAAACGTAGTCCAACCTCTCTGGAATATAGTAGGAAAAGTGTGAAGAACATTGAAAGTTAGATCACAGATAATTATTATTTTAAATGTTTGTATTACACATACTTAATGACTTTTGGACTGCCTGCTGTATAGACGCAATAGGTTATGTGTTCTAAGTCACGGCGTAATCATTGTCTAGGTCGGGTTCGTATTTAATAATTTATTATGGTTTACCCTGTGTCTTGGAGCACAAGTTAAGATGTATATACCTTCCGTGCCCTAGTATACTGATTATTGCCTTTGAGTATACTGACTGGTCTTGCTTTGGAATATCGCTTTTCCTTTGGGTTGAAGAAGATGGGGAGCAGTCTCTCTGTTGTTAAACTAATAAACAGCGAAAGCTTTTTTTTATGGTAATAGGCAGCAAACGAGCAGACGGATTGCCTGATGGTAAGCAATTTCCCCTGCTCATGGACACAGGTAACACCACAGGAGTCACAAGTGCGTTGCCGCCCTTTGGGTTTGGAAAAGGGAAAGGATGAGGAGTGGGATGAGGGAAAAGGAATAGGGGATAGGCCCTCCGGCAGTCTTACTCACCGAACGAAACGCAACAGTTTAAGTACTGTTACTTTACGTCGATTTTCTGTGAGAGGGTAGTACTTCCCCGGTCGAGTCGGCCCATTAATGCTGAAATCAGCAAGGCTCATACTACCTTGAAGTAGAATCTTACAACTATATTGCCGTTGGTAACAGATGAGTCAGCGGCCGATGTGAAAGTAAGCTTACAAATATACATGACGTAAAATAGCATTACAGCGACGACAAGGAAAGAGATCAAAACTGCCTTCCACTTGAATTAAGATTTGAAACTCTCTTGCGAAGCCAAATAGGTCTCCAGTAATCTCAACATATACAACAAAGTAAATATACTGCAATTTTCCTTCTTAATTCTGCAATAAGTGATGCATTACTTTATTTGCCAGCCCTTATATTAGTTGAAAGTATCCAAAGTTATACTGCCGTGCTCATATTTGTTGCTCATGTATTGCTCTCGGATTATTACTAAAGGTTGTTAGCTGGCGATACTTAAAAGTTGTTAAGTAGAGTAACTTTGAAGTTGATAGTTATGGAAACTAACAAGTCGTTAGCTTGTGGAATTTAGTTGTAGCAACTGAAAGTTGTTAACAAGAGAAGATTTAATTTATGGTTGATTTAGATACTAAAAAGAGTAGGTATTAAATAAATATACAAACCGATGTGAGTAAAATGAGTGACCATTAGTTTTATTGCATGACAAACGTGACGCTGAATATAAATTTAGATTATTACAAAGTAGTAAATCTGTTAATTTGATATTCATAAGCGCCTCATTGACTTTATTGCAATTTAATTATAAACTTTAACTTGACATTCATATAATTTTGAAAATGTTAAATTAGAAGACTACGAAATGCTTTACCATATTAACATAGCTGTTAAATATTGAATACGCTTTACCTAAGGCCTTAGGTTCTACCCCTGTCTTGGGGATTTTTTTTTTCAGATCTGAGATGTTCCTTAAAATTCTCGAATATCCTTCATACTACAACTAACAAATCTTTTGATTGCTTTTTAAATAACAAAAAGACTAAATACTCCTTTCAAACGGTTGTATCTACACTGAAGCTCATGGCTTCGTGAGTAATAAACGATAAGTGTGGCGGTGACATATAAAATATGACAAATAAACGTACAATCAAAGTGGGGCTCGTTTCTCGAAGTACTCTCCCCCTCAAACAGTTATATTATTATAACATTTATTACTGCACTAAATATTTGTCCAAGAGCTACGCTTAATTAAAATACTTAGCAATTCTCAACGAGCGTCCGTCGAGGTTGGTTATTAATAAAATAATAAGGTTACTAGCGGCATTTTGTTGAATAATGCTTCCTAAATTGTAAGAATATCGTGTTTACTGATTTTGGCTAGTAACCTTATATAATTGTTTAGTTATAATTTACAAAGCATGAATATCTTTTAATAGGTACGGGTCAAGCAAAATATTAATGGGACGGCTACTCAGTTGCTTCACAAGATAGCTTGAGCAGTGTTGATCTTATTAGTGTCTCTACAAAACGTATGAATGTTTTCATGCGATGACGATTTGCACTCTTGAGGCATAAAGCATTCATCATCATCATCATCAGCCCTGTACATATTCTATCCCACTGCTCGGCACGGGCCTCTTCTCTCTTAGGTCAGGTAAGGTAAGGTTAAGGCCATAGTCCACCACGCTGGGCAAGTGCGGGTTGGCAGACTTCACATGTGTTTCAAGAACATTGAACATTTGACGACCGGTTGGCGCAGCGGGAGTGCAAGCGACTGCTACGCCAAAGGTCGCGGGTTCGATTCCCGCTCAAGTCAAACATTTGTGTGCATGAGCATGGATGTTTGTCTTGGTCTGGGTGTTGGGTATTAAATTGTTTATTATCGCTTGGGTAGCAAGCGATAATAAACAATTTAATACGCACTTAACTTCGAAAATTTATTGGTGCGTGCCGTGGATTCGAACCCGAGACCCTCTGCGTAGCAGTTTGGCGGTCTCTCCACTGGGCTATCGCTGCTGCATAAAGCATTGTTGGGTGAAAAATAATCCAGTAAAGTCAACATACAAATAATCAATCTGATTTGCTTAGTGGGTTGTAAATTAAATGACGTTATTCATTGTTAAACTGAATAAAATTATGCCACTATGTTTTAAAAGGAAACACTTGTTTTATAACTAAAGTTTTGATAGGTATATACATTTTCTTAACAATAACTATGATGTCTTAATGAGGAGCGTTACATCGTTCCAGAAATCATATCCCGAAAAAGCTCTTATTATTTCGGACGGTAACAAAGGTTTCCACAAAACCAGGCCTCTGTCACTCGATCTACTTGCGCGCGCTAACTACCTACCGCTAGCCGGGCCGCCGGCAGCCCTTACCGCAGTGGGTTGTCGACCGTCTCTTGCGTTGCGCGCGTACTTACCTATTATTGACTTGGTCTGAGTTTAAATCAGATATGAATTAACATAACGTAGTCTGGCAGTCTATGTGCTGTTAATGGATGCAGATCCAATAAAAGAAAAAATAAACAAAATCTTTCTATTTTCAATTTACCTAGTGATGATCCTTCGGTTGTGTGTGGCTTTAAAGGGCGAAACAAATTACCAAGCGAATTAGATTATTTATTAGATATTGACTTACCTACTCAAAATGCATTGGTTTATATAGCGGGATATTTACTTTATAAATGCAACAAGCAACATTCCTGTCCAAAATTCGTTTCCGCAGTAATCCACTGCTGGACTAAGCCTCTCCTTTGAAAGGAGGAATTGGCCTACTATACCACGCGTTCACGCTGGCCAAACGGGTTAGTACCCATATATAGGGTTTGTATCAAGTTTTTCTTCTCTTACAGTGCTGTTCTCTGCATAATATGCTCCCTCTGTCGGCTCTTACGACACCTATGGGATGATATAGGGTGGTGACAATCCGTATACTTAATCCGTCAGCACACCACACGGACTTTATATAATTATACTTACTATTAATCATTACATAAAAATAAGGCAGCGATAGCCTAGTAGAGATACAAACAAACTGCCATGCAGAGGGTATCAGGTTCGAATCCACGGCGTGCACCAATGACTTTCAGAGTTATGTGCGTATTGAATTGTTAATTATCGCTTGTCCCGTGCCTCGGAGAGCACGTTAAGCCGTCGGTCCCGGTTGTCATGAAGATCTTTGACAGTCGTTATAGGGCGTCAGTACCTTCTAAATAAACTGATACTAGTCTAAACCATGGAATATCGCTATCCCTCGCTCCGTGGAAAAGCTAATATTCAGCCAAATTCGGTTAGACTAGTAAGCGGACCCCAGATTGAAACTGGGATAACGCTAAGAGGATGATGATTAATCATTACATAAAAATAAAACATATGTGAGTACATTTTATAGATTGTGTATAAAAACAATTTATATTGTACATAATAAAACATTTCAAACTTAAAATAAGCGTAACCTTAATTACCTATTTAAATGTTTAATTGTAAGAAGCAACCCTACGCTCAGTCACGGTCGCGGCAGTGTGCGCTATCGCATTAGAATAACAGTCGAGCGTTTGAGCTTTTAAGGTTCATTTTCACACGCAGCTGTCACCTTCCAGAAACTGTCGGTCTTTAAAACAGTAGGTATGAATTTTTTTGTAGGTAGTGATTCATCTGTTACGTAGTAACTATTTAACAATTAAGTAATCTGTGACAAAACTACGTTCAATAGATTGCAGATCCTTTTTATTCGAAGCACGAGTGCTCTTTCGGTGAACAATTCATTACTCTTGTAGAACATTAATCAAGGACATTTTAAGAGCTGCCTGTTAAGAAAATTTATGGTCCATTATAACTTATTCTTTATCGATAAAAATTATGTTGGAATATAATCCTAACATACGATGCTATGGGCCGTGATTCGAGCCAATGATTTATTTATTACACATTAAAAGGCATTGTACATGAGTCTGCATACATTTTAGTAATACAAGGCGCCGAATCACAAATACTTTTACGAGAAAATCAAACAAAGAAGCCTTAAACCATCAGGGCCCTTAATCAAATGATTCAGGGTATAAAATGAAAGAGGACAGTTTTGTCTAAATGACCACAATCGTTCAATGAAATGTTTTCTGTAAGAATAATGGAAAAAGTTTCACAGTAACGACTATCTGGGAAAATCAATCAAATTCTTCGGAGCTTTGCCGACTTAATAAATTGTTAGCGATACCTTTGATTTGGCTTTTCGTTAATTTAAGGCTTATAGTTTAAAGCCCTTTGAAACTTAACTTAAGACCATAACTTAGCTAACACTATAGACGACAGGCGTATACTGATTTATATAAAAGACGTTAAAATAAACACTTTTTTCTTTCTTTCCTGACGTTTACCCACGATATAGACTAACATTACGATGTTTTAAAAAAGGTATATCTAAGGGTGTAAAATAAAGATTGAAAATTTGGATCAGGTGAATCCGTAGGCGATCAAGTAATAAATAAAATGTGTCGAGGCCGAGGCCTCAGTACACCCAGCGAATTTCCACCAACGGGGTTAATATATACAAATGATATTATACAAGTTTCGGCTACAATATTGAAATGTTCCTCTGTAAGAGACTACGATATTGGGAAAGTAAGGGAGCGGCGCAGTTTTCACTCTGACCTGTATCGACGTAATTTTGGTATTAGGTAGCTGTAGGCATTTATAGGTTTGGTGACACATACAAATGATTGATCTAAATAAATGTTATCGCAACTGTGCTACTTGTGAACTGGCTTACTAGCGAGATGACTGTCCTGTTTGTATGAATGCCGTAAACTCATAAACTACCGAACGGATCTATGTGCGGTTTTCAACAATTATAATACTCCTCAGGATGTTTTAGCTTGGCTGCAAATAAAATTTTGAAAAGCTAATTTCCACATAATTTATAACTACTCAAAGGTACCCCAATATAAACATTTTAGGTCATCGTATAAAATTTAATTAACTCTTTAGAGCAGTCTTGTATTAAAAAAATCCACGTTAAAAGTTTAGATTAGGGCATTAAAAGAAAATATCCGTTTAAAAACGTTAATAAAGAGCATAAGCAAACCGACTTGGTTGCCGAGTGGGCCTGTTAGAATAAGTGATTTTTCATAATTTTAAATAATTATCTCTTTTCTGAGTCAACGGGTTTCAATTTACGCAAAAGAGTCTCGAATTGAACTGAAGTTTTCAATTATCGTTCCCATTAAAGGAGGTTAGAGGGTGTTTGTGGAGCTTCATCAATTTTTATGTCACTGAGACTGGAGATAAGCCACCTCATTACGAATGGTTTTTAATGTGATTATATTTTTCGTCAATTTATTTGAAATAGAATCTGAATAAAAGGTTTTTTGGCTTCCTTCTTTAATAATGTACGAGTATAAGTACATAATATACATACAAGTAGTTAAATGCTAGCCCCCACTATTACATTGAACGGTAACAATGAAACTAGCAGGTAGTGTTCTTCGATGGAGATTCAAGGAATATATATCGAAGGACAATTGAACAAAAGGCTAACAAAAGTGTCCGTTAATGACTGTTCTCAGTTGACAATATCACTGTTCTAAAGCTTAAACTTAAACTTAATTGCAATGTAACTTACGAAATCTATCGCTGCGTTAATCTTCTTCGTCTTATGAAAATGACAGCTCCTGCAGTAAAAATAATCTTGTGGCACGGCAGACATTTCAACCATACATACCCTTATCACAACCCTCGGCGCAATGTCGAGCGGCGAGCTGGCTGCTTAAAACCACTATGCCCAACCGTCTAGTCATATCGTGATTCATATACCAAGAGGTTCAAAACTGTACGTTATAGTAGTCAACATCTTAATTGACTTGATACATATGTTTCTTCAGAGCAAATCCCAAACCTGACATGAAAATTCAATAACGGAATAATTAATTTGCCAAATAGTTAATAACTGAATACTCAATATTACTTAGAGCAAATAGGCTGTTGACGTCACTACAGATACAAACTATGTTAGCAAGATTGTCAATATAAATAACTATAGTAGTCCAATCGAGAGATACAATATAAAGACAAGACAATAATATAATACAAGACCTTGATAAGGGTCCAAGATTAAAACGCTTCCAGAATTACAAGCGACGATTAAATGATGTCATACTTGTTCCTATTAGAATCGGATTTATAATTTATTTGTGCAATTATTTACTATATGATAAATGATTACGGAGCTAAATCAAATTTAGGAGTCGTTGTAATTACGAAAATCTTTAAGATATGTCACACTGATATTATTTCTATTAATTAGCAAATATATTAACTTGTTAAATACGTTCAAATAATTTGATCATAATTTACTCATTAAAGATTTTTTTCGATATACTTATAGCTCTGTAAGCTGTAAGTATATCGAAAAAAAAAACCATTTACAATTACCTGATTTATGGTTGGTTGCTGCTATACAGAATCTACTCCTATTTTAATAAAGAATTTTATGAATATGTAGAGTGTCAAAATTCAAATTATTCCTAAAATAATAAATTACACTGTAAGTCACTCTATCCTGTGTAACAATAAGACCAGTGCAATATAACACTTGCATTTGAATGTTACAGAACAAAATATATTCAAAATTAAACACTTACGCTATAAAAGCACTTACACTTACTTAACAAAATGTTAGTTCTACAAATATATGAAATTACGTGAAGTATTTTTTATTTCAGTCTCAATGGAGGTATTAGTTCGCTTTGTATACGGCAAAAAGATCAAATGTTTTGTGACAAAGCAAATTGTTCCGTGCACGGTGCCATTATTTATGATGTTAGCCCTTTTGTAATTCGTTTTATCGAGAGCAGAATGTTTGTTTTCTATTACAATAGAAGTAAATATTGGCTATGACTTCCCTGATATTTTCCTTGTCATGATTTCAGATACAAAAATCCTGCACGTTATGTGCATACATGCACTTGTTTATTCGTGTTGATACGCAGAAAATTCTACTTTAAAACAATGAGGGCTGGGATCACTACTGTATAATAAGTTTGGTTAACCCTTAAACTGGCAAAACAGGTGATGCTTTTGAAACCTTTTTTTTTTATTATTTCTCATCTAATAATCATTCCTGAAGCCTGGGAACATTAAAAAAAAATCATGGACTTACCATTTACGAGAAAATGTACGTGTCCCACAGGTACCGGCGCCAACTACTCGACGAATGACCTATGTTTCGGTACGGGTACTGTGGTGCACGTTGCCAAGTTGTTAAAGAAACACTTTTAATAGAAAAAGTATTTATTGTGGAAAGAAATACATTTATTTTGTATGAAATAAACGAAAACAATTGCGGGAATTTCTTTCACCCACCACTAAACATAGGCTGACATTGCACTTAATACAGTATATGTAAGTTCGTCCTTCCTTACAATAGCGACAACGTGCTTTTTTGTCTTGCACTTCTGGAAGATGACCTATATTGTCCAGACGAATGCTGTCTATGGGCCGAATAGTAGCAGGTTTTGGTTTTTGAATCTTTCTTTCAGGTGCTATGTCAACCAAATCACTTTCTTGATGTTCTGTTATTCTGCCTACTCCACGTAAACTTTCATAAATGTCGTACCGGAAATCTTTAAGCGAAATTTTATTTCTATTATCTCTTCGGTACAACAGCCATGCGTTATTGATGCACATATCTAATAGTTGTGCAAAAATGCCCAAGTACCATCTACGCGACTTGAATGGTGTACGGTACAACGAAATAAGCATATCCGCCAAGTCAACTCCGCCCATATATTTGTTATACTCCTTCACCACTTGCGGACATGGAACCTCTACCTTAGCTTTACTTTCTTTCGAGTACCTCTTGATTTTTTCGATTGGATGGGAATCCATGTAAGAACTTATAAATGTAACAACTTTATTGTCATGCCATTTGATAACTGCAAGCTTATTTTTATTGCAAACTAATTGCGCACTATATCCCCTACTTTTCTTGCGCATTATCAAATCCTGAGGCAATAGATCTTGGCAGCCTCGTAGCCGGTTTGCCCTTATGGTCCCAAGGCTAAATATACCGTGCTCTTCCCTGAGTAAATATACTAATTCAGGGGATGTAAAAAAGTTATCGGCATATACCCGGCAAGGTTTTCTCTTAATTGTTTGACATAGCGCTACAACTACCTGACCCCCTAAACCAAGACTATTTTCTGTATCAGAGAACGTATATCCTCGAAATGTGTCTTCGCCGCCATATATAATAAAATCATATATAAGCCCTGACACACCGGCGCGAATAAAATTTTTTAAACCCCATTTCTTTGGTTTGTTTTGGATGTATTGTTTCCTCTTGCCGGCTTTTCTGCCTTTGTAAGGAATCATCATTTCGTCAATTGAATATTGTCCTTCTTCTTCAAGTTTTAGGAAATTTTGACGAACTTTTTCCATAACAGGGCGTATCTTAAAATATCTATCCGTACCATCGTCGTCGTAATTATCCACAAAATGAATATATCGCCGTATTTGCTCATATATCTTTAGGTTCATGATATCTGCCACCGGAGCATAGCGAGTTTTCTTTGCCCAATAATCAGTATAGGCTGGCATTTTTACGATACGCATTAAAATATGTATGGCTAAAAAATTCTTCATATCATCATTAGTTACTTGTATGCATCTACCTAGCTGTTGTAGGGAGTATAAGTTAGTATTTTGAGTAATGTTCGTAATTATATCTTCAGAGAAAAAGTAATAAAAATATTCTAATGTTGTGTCTAATTTAGTCTTATGGAGTTCATGTAAGTCTTCATCTATTAATGCTCTGTGTTTGAATATTCTTTTTGTCCAGTTATAATTAAGAATCAACCTCTTTTTTATCTTTTTTGCAACTGTTGTCGTAACCTGTTTTCGTTTACGTCTTGTGATAGGTATGGCGGGCGATGGTGTAGGTACTGATGGCGTAGGCAGCGACTGTATAGAGCTTAATGTAGGAATGGCCTCATAATTATTTGTTGTAGGGGAGGGGAAAACTTCATCAAATGTTGGTGTCAATGGCACATTTTCGTAAACATTTACTTCGGAATCGTTAACATTTGCAGTATTATCATCGCCATCACTATCTAAGATGTTGAGCTTTTCATAAGAGGAATCTAGTGAAGGCGGATTTGAGCTTATAATAGGCGAGGATAATGGCTCTAGGTGGGGTTCTCTATCAGAAATTTCACTTTCTTCGTCAGAACAAGCATTTTTGTTAGGAACTAAAGCCAATATTTTTTGCGATCTTGTTAATTTCAAGCACTGAAGCAAAAAGAAAAAAAAACATGCTGTATGCAACCACACCACATAACAAATTAAACATTAAAAACATTAAATAAATAAAAATATTCAATAATATATTTTACTGAGCAATTGGCAACGTAACCCCTGGTACCCGTTACTCATAGTCGCTTATTTACGGCGCACTCGGCAACGGTAACCACGGGGCACGTACACATATTTGACACCATAATCTTAAAATTGTGAGTGTAAGGTACAAAAACTATATTGCAATAGTATTACACTGCTAAAATGCTTTAGATTATTAGAATTCCCGTTGCGAATTAGTGCAAAAACATTTAAAAAATCATTAAAAACTTACCCGAGTCGCAGGGACATGTTGCCGCCGAAAAGACATTTTGACTTTGACAAATAAATTTCAGTGCTGCCAGCTCAAATTATTTTTTCTACTAAATTTAATCTGATATTCTACATTTATGAAACAGAAAAAAAATATTTTCTTTGAAAATAAGGGCATAATATTTTTTTGTTTGCAACGTGCACTGGGGTTGCCGTTACCGGTTTAAGGGATTGGCAGATGACAGGATACAATGTTCGTTCTAATTTTCAATTAATCTGGAATAGTAGCTACACAGAGGTGGTGAATTTGGGCTTCGGCACCCAACACTTGTATACGAAAGTTGTATGCTAATAAACACCAGGTAATTATTGAGTATTCTAATTTTATTCTTTATTCTTATATATACATATTCTACAGACATCACATACGCAAAACGTACATTTTGCTGAGATTACTCGGCGTATTGCACTTGGATATTAGTTAAAACAATAATGACGAATATATAGAACAGATTATAAAATAGTTTGGTTTGACTCAAAGAAAAAATACTGTATCATGTGCCTTGTATTTGGTAAACGACAAGAAACTGCCGTTCCACCAAATGAAACCTTAAGCGACTGAACCAGATTTTCATTATAGGATTTTCTTCTTATGTACTTGTCCAGAATCAGCGTCTGCACAAAATTGATTTTCAGTTGGTACCGGTCTAGGCTCCGGTTAGGTAAGATACCTTTATATTAGAATAGTTTTAGTCGATCTAATTGCCGAACTGTGCCATTCTATAAGTCAAACTTTGGAAGATGTCAGGGCTAGTGCCTTTGGGCAGCCGTTTCATTCCAGTAATACAGCTAAATAGACTTGAGCTCCAATAAGTTGGCTATATTTATGTACAGGCAGGTGGTAAACTCAGGAATCTGTACTAAGTGAAATTAAAATGAAATGAAATGAAAAATGATTTATTTATTATTTATGTTATTATTGTTAGCTTTTATAGACACTTACCTATGGAGTGCGGCCATATCGTGCTATGTCAGGTGTAGATTTCCTTGCTTTTCATACCCGTCAATTGTGAAAGGCAACGAGATTGGATCGACTAAGGTACCTAACGCTTACTTTAAGGCACTAATGTACCACGCTATTTATTGTTACAAACTCGTAATCTTTTGTTATTGCACTACGATCTTGTGACTTTACAGCGCAGTGCGTGTGCGTGCCGCGCGTCTGTCGGTTGTCTCTTTTTGTAGCCGGTTGACGCGACGTAGACTCCGCCCCATGCTGCACGCGCGGCCCGCGCCCGCGCTGCTAATAATGCGTGATGTTGTTATTGTTTACTTTGTACACATTTTAAGTAGGTAAATATTGCTATGTATAATTGTATTTGTGTATCCACTGTTTTGCGCCTTCGTGACTCACTAGCAGGGCCCCGTAGAATATCAGTGCCAGCGAGTCTGGTGTTATGCTGAACGGGGTCCCATTGCTGCCACGACCTGGCCTTAGCGTGTTTTAATGTTACTATAGCTGTTAACGATGTTTTTTTGTTACTTTTTATATATATATATATATTATTCTGTGTGTACCTTTCTTTTACCACGTAATTTGTCTGGTTGTGGCAGAAATAAATCATTTTTCATTTCATTTTCATTGCATTTTCATTGCATTTTCATTTCATTTTCATTTCATTACTTAAAGAGAAACTTACCCTTACTGCTACGCCGACGGTACTGGGTGACAATGAACAGATCGACGAGCAGGTATGTACACTGACGCAGACGATGCTAGACAGCTACCACGCAGCATGCCCAGAAACCACTCTACCCTCAACCCCAGGTAAACAACCCTGTGGGGCGCTGAGCTTGAACGCAAGCGCAAAAAGGTAAGAAGGGCTCTAAACAGGGCAATGAACACAAGCGCGGACGTAGATTGGGACGCTTATAAAGCGGCCAAATCAAGCTACAAGAAATGCCTCAGAATTAGACGCACCATGGGATGGCGAAAATTCTGTGGGAGCATTGAATCTTGCCAACAAGCAAACCGGGTCAGGAAACTACTAGCTCAGCAACCGATGGTTGCACCAGGTACTCTCCGTAAACCGGATAACACATACACCACATCGGAGGAGGAGACAAGACGCGTCCTACTAGAAACACACTTCCCAGGCTGCGTCCTCACCCTGGTAATAACGTGGCACGATACACCAACAGTGTTGACCGAACACGAGTGGAGACACGCAAACACCGTGGTCACAGAAGAAAAACTCCGATGGGCCATCGATAGCTTCCATCCCTTCAAAGCAGCCGGACTGGACGGCATCTTCCCAGGGTTATTACAATGGGGGGGTGAACCTGTCCGCAAAAGACTTCTGGCAATCATGAGGGCTAGCCTGGCCCTTAGATATATTCTTCGGTAAGAATTGGAGGGAAGTCGAACTAATTTTCATACCAAAACCAGGCAACACAGACTACACCAATGCAAAGTCTTTCAGACCAATAAGCCTGACCTCCTTCATGCTTAATGCCTTGGAAAGGCTATGCGAGAGGGAATTAAGAAGTGGGGCACTTAAACACCTACCCCTACATGCCAATCAACATGCATACAGCTCAGGGTAATTGACGGAATCGGCCTTACATCAGGTCGTGAAACAGATAGAAGCTGCTATACAACAAAAAAGCATCTGTCTGGGCACCTTCATTGACATAGAAGGAGCCTTTGACAAGACAAACTTCTCCAGTATAAGCAACGCCCTAGCCAGACATGGTGTGAATCAGATGCTCATACAGTGGATCCAAAACATGCTCAGCAAAAGGGTAGTGCGCCTGCATGGCGACTCTCAGACAGCCTTGATAACTAAAGGTTGCCCGCAGGGCGGTGTTCTCTCCCCGCTATTGTGGAACTTGGTCATCAATGAACTCATAGACAAACTCAACGCGAGATATTTTTACACAATTGGATATGCAGATGATCTGACCATTCTCACCTCAGGTAAGGTAACTAGTACAGTGTACGACCTTACTCAACAGGCTCTACGCATAGTAGAGTGGTGGTGTAATGAGTACGAATTATCAGTAAACCCGACCAAGACCGAACTAGTTATGTTCACACACAAACGCGCGCTGGGTACTTACCGACTGCCCAGGCTATTCAACACAGAGCTCAAGCTGTCTACCGAGGTAAAGTACCTGGGCATCACTCTTGACAGCAAATTGACATGGAACAGCCACATGGAAAATAAGCTCAATAAAGCCAGCATCGACTTCTGGCAGTGCAAGAAGATGATAGGTAAACGCCTATCCCCCAAAATTGTCTTATGGCTCTATAAGACAATAATACGTCCGATGATAAGCTACGGCGCAGTAGTGTGGTGGCCTCGGACCAACCTAACAACGACCGCCAAGAAGCTTCAAAGACTTGCATGCCTAGCGGCCACGGGCTGCATGAAAACTACACCTACAGTGGCACTCGAAGTGTTGCTGGACTTGCCTCCATTGCACCTGTTCATACAACAGGAGGCAACGATGTCGGCGATCCGCCTAAGAGCTCTGAAGCTCTGGAAAGACACTAATACACTGCAGACTAGCAACTTAAACACACTCTTTATATTAAAGAAGTTCCTCTCACACAAGCCATTGGCGACCGAATATCGAAACAATTTGTTTTCGACAAGAAATAAAAAATCCAACTGTACGAGGATCTATACGAGGGAGCGGTTGGCCACAACGAGCTCACGATCTTCACAGATGGGTCTAAGACGGATACAGGTACGAGTTCAGGAGTATTCTCCTAGGACCTAAACATCAACATCGCAGCACCGCTGGGAGCCTACAACACGGTCTATCAGGCCGAATGTTTTGGCATAATCCTAGCTGCCACAGCAATCATGGCACGTGAGGTAAGGGAACGATCCATTAGGATCCTTTCAGATAGTAAGGCTGTCCTCTCAGCCCTCAAAAGCCATACTATCACCTCGGCACTCACGCTTGAATGCCACCAGAAACTAACAGAGGTAGTAAACAAAACAAATTAACACTGCAATGGATCAAGGGCCACAGTGGCTCAAGAGGGAATGACGCAGCCGACGTACTTGCCAGAAGAGGGGCCACTTTGGAGGTGGTGGGACCCGAGCCCATTATTCCCCTCCCTTCTGGTTTTTATCGCAACCTGGTAAGGAATAGGACCAGGACCCAACACAATCAGTCCTGGATTGGTATTGAAACATGTAGGCAGGCCAAGGAGGCTCTTCCCGCAGTAGACGGTAAGATAGCCAAACAAATCCTCCAGCTGTCCAAACAACAACTGCGGACAGTCACGGCCGCCTACACAGGACACGGATTCTTTAATAAACACCTATTTACTATAGGTATCACCGACAGCTCGCTGTGCAGGGCCTGTATGGCAGCAGACGAGACGGCAGCCCACCTGCTCCTCGACTGCCCTGAGGTCGCACAGTACAGGCAGCAGTACCTGACGAGATACAGCACCCTAAGGGAAGCAGTGGGCCACATCAAGAGTCTGCTGGCCTTCCTCGAAGAGCTGGGGTGGCTCGAATGAAGACACCATTCCCACCCGCACGCAACATACACGCCAAGACGTGGAGTTGCGGAAACAGCCCGTGCCATCAAGTATCAAGTAAGTAGTGACAATACGACACAGTAATGTAATGACACCACATTGTACCGAGCAGTTTGCGCGTCCACCGCGCCTCAACAACCTTACTAGCTGACGACTGAATAATATTATTAAATGACAACCATGCGACCTGTTTCCAACGTGTGAATTCATTTGGAAGTGTGGATTTGAATTTATGATGTTTTGATTTCCATACATAGATACGTGGTGACCATCTGTATGTACGCTAAAGTCTATAGTTACGGTTACGGGCTTTAGGCGATATATGGGTATGTAGGTATAGTTATAAATCTACATATATATAGCACCCTGTACTTGAAGTTCGTATACGATTTTATGGGGTCGTCATCGGAAGTTACCAAGACTAACTCCTTAAGTAGTCCATGCTATGAATAGCATTTATGGCTTAAAAATATTCCTAAATATTTATAAACGCAAAACAATAACCAAACAAGTACAAAGGAGCCGCCATATAATATAATGACAATTGCAACACCTGGTCCATGCGCGGCACTAATCTGTGGTAAATAAACAATGCCCATTTATGGCATAGTCATTATGTATAAGATAAGAGAAATGGTGTTTAGACATTCAAAATGATTAGTAGATTAAGGTGTTCATATTGTTACGTTATCATACGCAGATTTAAAATATTTTACAAATGATAACCTGTGAACTAAGTGGTCTCAAACTTTTGGCCGGCAGTATTTAGCACCCTGTACTTGAAGTTCGTGTACGATTTTATGCGGTCGTGCTCGCGAAAGGGGCAGTAGTAAGGCTGCCAAGGCGAAGTACAAATGTCGTCCAAACCCTGTAAATTTGGAAAAATACATACGTGCCAGAAATCTCTGCAATAAGGTGTGTAGGAAAGCACAACGCCAGCATATTCACAACTCGGTTGAATGCGGAGATCCAGTTAAAATTTGGAAATTTCTTAGAACACTGGGAGTTGGTAAGTCGCGCAATGACGCAATCCCCAAAGATATAAATATAGATTCGCTTAACGCACATTTCACTGCTTCGTCCAACTTTGATGGGACAAGAAAAACAAACACGTTACAAGATCTTTCACGTATCCCAACTCCCAGCTACTCACCTTTTGTTTTCGAGCAATTTTCCGGTTGTTATGTTAAAAAGAGCATAATCTCAATATCATCCAATGCTGTTGGTAATGACTGTATCAGTCAAAATATGATCCTACCTATCCTAGATGAAATCCTCTCTGTCCTTTGTCATATCCTGAACTACTCAATTACCAGCGGTGTCTTTCCATCCGCGTGGAAAGATTGTGCCGATCCCTAAAAAATCCAAACCCTGTTCCTTTACCGACTTCCGTCCTATATCCATACTTCCATTCCTCTCCAAAGTCCTTGAGCGTCTTGTACATACACAACTCTGTACTTTCCTTTCCAGGAATGCTCTCCTGAATCCATTCCAATCCGGTTTTCGTCCTGGTCATAGTACTACTACAGCATTGGTTCATATCACTGATGAGATAAGGCTAGGTATGGATGGCGGAAAACTCACGCTTTTGTCCCTACTTGATTTTAGCAACGCATTTAACACCGTGGATTTCCACATCCTGCTCGCCATACTCCGCTCTATTAACATATCTCCAATCCTCCGGTAATTGACTGGTTTCATAGTTATCTGTTTGGACGCCGACAGCGTATACGCGTTGATGAGTCGTACTCGTCATGGTGTAACACAACTGTCGGTGTACCACAGGGTGGCGTGCTATCTCCATTACTATTCGCAATTTTCATAAATTCTATCTCTAAGCACTTACTTTCGTCCTACCACCTTTACGCAGATGATTTACAGATATACTTACAGGCACCACTAGAAGCGATTTCAGAGGCGTTTTCTAATATAAACTTTGACCTTGCACAAATTTGTACGTGGAGTAAAAATTATGGCCTTAAAGTGAACCCATCCAAAACACAAATTATTCTGATTGGCAGTTCCAGAATGATATCCAAGGTCAACTGGTCACAGTTGCCTGAGATTCAGTTCGACGGCAAAATATTAACTATCTCAGAAAACGTAAAAAACCTGGGGATTTATCTAGATAAAAATTTATCTTGGGGATGTCAAATACAGGAGACAAGTCGAAGGCTGTTTGCCTCAGCTGGGTCGTTAGCTGGTCGTCGTCGTCGCGTAGGCTGCGGAACTTTCTTCCCACAACCACCAAGATTGCGCTTGCACAATCCTTGCTTCTCCCAATACTC
Source organism: Euclidia mi (assembly GCA_944739405.2). Lineage (NCBI taxonomy): Eukaryota > Metazoa > Arthropoda > Insecta > Lepidoptera > Erebidae > Euclidia > Euclidia mi. Next base: position 112,196,610 of record OX123184.2, read on the forward strand.
GATTATGCCGATGTCAGCTATCTTGATCTTAATGAGGACCAACTTGACAAACTTGAGCGTCTCCAAAACTTCTGTATTAGATTCATTTTTGGTTTACGCAAATATGATCATGTATCTGAATTTCGATCCAGACTCAAGTGGCTCCCAATTCGTCTTCGCCGGAATACACATATTCTTACGCAACTGTATAATGTGCTGTTCAATCCTAATAGCCCAATGTATCTCAAAGAACGTTTTAAGTTCCTTCATGACACACATTCAAGGACCTTGAGGTCGTCAGTGTATCTGAGACTACAGATGCCAACACATTCCACAAACTTCTACGATAAATCCTTTGCCGTTCAGGCTGTACGTTTGTGGAATGCGCTGCCAATTGAGATTAAGCAAGCAAAATCACTCAACATATTTAAAGACGCACTAAAGAAGCACTACCTGTCATTTTAATCGAAATTCTCTCGATGTATTTATTTATTTATTGGTAATGTAATTTGCATTGATATCATTATAATATGGATATGTATGTATGTATAGCTATCTATTATATGTATAGTTTGTATGTATAATTTTATATGTTTTATAAGTATAGGTTGTATGTATATTAAGTATTAGGTATTTGTATGTATAGGCGATATATACTTACACATGTATGTATATTCTATTTAATAACTATTAGTGTCCGTATATATCTGATCACTACACCATCAAATTTGTCTTTTTCAGTCTGTCCATCCTAAGGTTGCCTGGAAGAGATCGCACTTTGCGATAAGGCCGCCTTTGTGCATTTACTATTTGTATACCAATTACCTACATTTTAAGCTATTGTACCAACTGTATTTGCACAATAAAGATTTATCTATCTATCTATCTAAGGCTTCTACGTCTTTAAGGTCGATCAGCAAGCAAATTCAAAAGAAAGTGTCAGAGACCAAAGGAATTGGCATAGCCCTAAGAATGAGTCAACTGGAAGGGAAGCGGGCTGGTCACACTTATCGCAGAACCAACAATCGTTGCAGTAGACGTATTCTAGACTAGAGACCGTGCCGTGCACAAATGTAGGGACACCCTCCGGCTAGATGGAGTAAGAAACGCAAAATGGCTAGACGAAAATCGAGCTCAGTGGTAACAGCAGTGGAATGCGGCGGGTTTATAATGAAAGTCTCTATAGATAAGAAATGATCAGAGCTGACTTAGATAATTTTGTAACAATAATATTGCATGTATTTAAAAGACAGTTACTCCATTTCAGTGTATTCCACGTACAGTTCATGAGCTGCATTTCCCAGAAGCCCGTGGAAGCTGATTACGGTGTACCGGCAATTTCTGAACTGGGCTAAAAGTAGGTAATTTCTAATAGAAATAACACTTTGGCCGGGAATTGAGTTAGAGTTTACCAATAAGCCGCCTCGTCCACGTACTTACGTATTTCTAAATTTATAGAAATGTATGAAATAGTAGGTATTTTATGTAATATTGCTTTTATGAGTCGGTTGCTATTTTATACAAGGTATTTTTTGTCTAGAGCAAGCTTTCGAGTTACCCCTGAGATGTTTCCACTAGGAATATTGAGAAAAAACTTGTCATCATCATCATTCTATCGTTATCCGGGTCCGACCCAGCATTTTTTGTCTCAGAGCCTGCGGTCCGCTTACTGTTCTGACCAGATTAGACAGAATACTTATTAGATTTTGCACGGAGTGACCTACCGTCTGACCATACAACTATGTTGACTACTTCAACTTTTAACCTGATCAGAAAAAGAACCTTTGAAACTCGTAGCACGAGGCTACAAAAGTCACTACAGATCTTTTTCAAATATAGCCCTTAAATAAACTCAAATATATAAAATAATAACATATTGATATTCTGCATATCCCAAAGAACGTGTATTTTTAAACGAAAAAGCCAATCGTGGTTTTTCGAAAGCCTCGAATACTGTACCAACGAATTCTGTAAAATAACGTAGCATTGATTGATAGGTGATTCTCTTGTTTTTCCAAAAAGAAAAATCGGATGCGTTCGCAATGAACGCAGCCGTGAATATCGTTGAACTGAAATCAAAAAAACAAATGTATGGAGATGACAGTCGCTTTAAGAAAACATTTTCCACAAATTGTTTTGTCCGTTAAATGTAAATACATACATTGTATGAATTTCTGATAATACAATCAACTGTTTTAAGTTGATTGGCTCTGTGCAACGAACTGACTGTACCGTTTGCGAATAACAAATTCTGAGAATTGACGAACAATATTGTTTACTTTGATGGAACTATTGGGAGAGGTCGTTGACCCGTTTCGTAACTGAAAACATTGTGAAAATGCCTCCTTTGTGGCTCCAGCCAGATTCAGTGACTGTAGAAAAGCTCTATTTTTTATATAAATTAAATCAAACGAAAGTTACACTGTCTAAGATTATGTTTGTCTCACAGTTGTCCGTAGCTTCTACTAAAGAAAAAAAGAAAGCCTTATGAAAAAAGTTTCATACTAACCCCTATTTCACTCCCTTAGAGTGGAATAATAAAAAAATCCTTCCTTAGTTCTCCGCTATATTCACAACGGAATTTACATGCCAAATTATTCTGGAGCCTAATAGGCTGTGCCTTGTCTATCAGTCCGTAACGCAGAATTTTATATAGATTGATAAAAATCTCTATACTTAACTGTTAATGAGACGAGGAATCAAATGGCCATCGTAGCTTTCAGGTGTCAGCAACATCTAGTACATCAATCACGCTCAAGCGAACCTTTTAGAAATCGTGAACCTGATTTAGGAAAATCGCATTTTCTGTTAGCTCCGTAGGTGGTAGGTATGAGTGTTAGACACACTCTTGTATTTAGACTCAGTAATTTAAGTTCTATTATGATGACTAAGAACCTACTAAGTTTATTTTAAAAAAAACCTTTAGAATAGTCATGTTGCAGTAAGTACAGTCAAGCCCTTTACAGAAGACTGACGTAATATTAAGAAAGTATCGACAATATTTCGTGTTTTAAATGGCGCCAAGAAATATTCTGCTGCTATAACAAAATTAAATCTTTGTCATCCAATGATCCGCTGACTCCGTTTAATTGCTATAGCAACACTTATCTACACTTTATTCTAATTTCGTGTTTAAAATTAAATACTTTTAACCAAAAATTTTGCTCATTTAACCTCCATTACCAGCCGATGATTAACACCCGATGGTGCGCAAAAAACACCGCACTCACAACCTCTCGTTTAATAAATTTGTGAAACAGGTATTCGCCAACTGTGCCACGATGCACTGGCGTCGAGCCATAATCAATTCTGCTCAGAGAACATTTACTTTGCATGCGGATGGCACACTAAAACTCAAATATTTAGTTAGCGATAACTGAAATATCAAACCAAAATTTGAACGCACAGACGCCTAAGAAAAACGGCCGTATATTTACTTATTTTTATATAATCTTCCTCAATAACAGCGTGCAAATTTATTTCAATATTTGAAAGGTTGCTCGCTGCCCCGCGATCTACATCCAATAGCTAATAATGCTGGAACTCAGTACAATATTGTGGTTGGGGTTGCGTTAGCCGGCTACTCGTTTCAAATTGCTTGCGTAATTAATCCATTTAGCTAAGGTGCTTATATACAACGAATTTTACAACTTAATTGATTTGAAGTTATAACCATACAAGTTCTAATCACAGTTTTTATACCGAGACAAACATTAGGATCTGTATTAAAGTTTTTTTTTCCTATTTAGACCAACTCAACTTACAAAATTAATGTTAATGCATTGAAACAATAAAAATGCCTTCAGCGAAGGATTTAATATATCCCAGCCTCTATTTTCTGCCATCACTGTAGCAAACTTTGATATTCGTAGCAGATACCCCGTTCAGATTAATTACTCCACTAGAAACATACAGGACGTACAATAAAGTCGCATCGTGCCATACGTAACTAATCCACATAAGTCTGGTAAAGGTCGCATTGGATGCTTAGCACATACTACCGCATACTGTGCGCTCAACGCTACGCATATCACCGTCCATTGTTTGAAATCCTATGCAATTTCAAACCACTGTTCACAATGTACCTGTATATCATGAGAATTTCAACGTCATCAAAATTTGTAGCAGTGTACAGCTATGTGGCTTATTTAAAACATTTCTATTACGTAGTCAATAACTTTCCTATTAGAAATGTTGACATCTATAAATTGGATTTGATGACACGATGATTGAAGTGTCAATACTCAGAAAATATTTTAATGCCATTTTTGGAACTGGAAGCATTGATTAAAATATAAGGTCCGTCCATTGTTTGAAATCCTATGCAATATCACACAGCTGTTCACAACCTACCTATATACCGTGAGAATGTCGATGTCATCATAATTTGAAGCAGTGTACAGATATTATGTTGCTTTCTATTTAGTAGTTAATATACTCAGATAATATTTTACTCAATACTATTTTTGTTGCTAAAAGCATTGATATATTCGCTTAACATAAAATCTTATACCATTGATCTGGACTGGCTGGGGTTTTCATCGGGCCTCTGGTTGTTAAAGTTCGCAATGACTTGATTATTTTTAAATAATAGATACATTTTACTGTATAACTTAAACATAATTTGAGACCCCTTTATAGACGACTGTCTAGAAAAGTTGTAACACGCGATTTTAGCGTACAGCAGCAACAACAGCAGTCGATTTTAGAATTAAACCCTAACGCAGTCTCGTCCACTTCATTCTAAAAAAGGTTGGGTGTGGGACTGATTTGTCGAAGCCAAGTTCGGAGGCAGTATTCAAATAATGCATTGTGGTTTCATTCGTTCGGCAGTGACACGTAGTATTTATTTGTATGAAGTTGACAGGTCTTTACTGGATGAAAACCCCTGTATAAAAATAAAGGCACAAGAAAAGTTTACACTAAATAGAGATCTACGCAATATATTACACTACACACCAAATCACCTAATAAAAATAAGGAAATCTTTACCATGTAGGTAAGTTCAACGTACATGTTAAATATCTTAATCTTATACTTAGATCGCTGTGGCGGGCCTGGTTCACCTGATTGCCGTCAGACGGGTCACTTCATGTCATTAATAGCTCGCCCGAAGATGGAATTACACCCGTCCTGTATGAAATTTCCATGTAATTGGCAATCCCTTGAAATTTTGGACTACCTGAAGGGATGCGATTCCTGTACGCACTGTAATAGACTACTAATATTGTTCAAAAGATAAGGTTCGCATAGACGATTTACTGATTCTTATAATATTAATTAACGAAATATTATTTTCAATTCTGAAAATGGATACCTAAATAAAGAAATAGTTTTTTGAAACTTTATGTAAAAATGTAATAATAAGTAATAAGCTGTGGTTTTCATTCCCTTACATAAATACAAGTCAGTCGGTATTCGAATGGGCCAATCTATTCTTTAGCAAATTGGTAAATTATATCTAAGTCAAATTGGTTTACCATTAAATAGTCGTGGGTACCTACATTCCTTCTTATGACGTCACATATTAATTAATAAAGCATTACATTTAACACACATCGCTAAAATATTGCTCTGGTATTCTTGGTCAACTCACTTTTGATCACTCCTTTTGTAACTTTCAATTTCTAAAACAATGTCCGAAATGTGAAAACATCTTGCATTAGTTTTAAATTTGCTTATCTAAACAATACTTTGCGACTTTACTCAATTTATATATATAAATGTGAAATTTTATTGTGCTTGCTTGTTTGCCATCTTGTCACAAATAAAGCAAACATTTTCGATGTTAATAGAACACATCATGCTTTGTTTAGAGAATGTCCGACGCTCTTTGCAGAGCTCTTAGCAAAATAAGTATGTAGAAGTATTTTGAGAAACAATATTATTTTTACTCTCCTTTAAAGAAAATCCTAAAGAACACATTGTATATTATGGATGACTTAACAAACATTCTAATAACGGACACAAAGAACAGCCAGATCCGAAACAACACTTCGTAAATTACACAAAGTATTGGCGAAGAAAATTTTTCCGTGTGGTGACGGATTAAGAAGACGGAATGTCACCACCCCATATCATCCCATGGGTGTCGTAAAAGCCGACAGAGGAAGCATATTATGCAAAGAACAGCACTGTAAGAGAAGGAAAACTTGATACAAACCCTATACCAACCCGTTTGGCCAGCGTGGTATAGTAGGCCAATTTCTCCTTTCAAATGAGAGGCCTAGTCCAGCAGTGGACTGTTAAAGGCTGATAATGATGATTGGGGAAGGGATATCAAACTCACAACCCTCAGTACAGTGACTACATTATGTTGCTTACAGTTCATCAAAATGTAAAATAGCATTGATTAACACGAGCTACTGTTTATCCAAGCAATAATATATTATTTTCATTTGCTGATTTAAGGTACTTCCTAAAACCAAACCAAATCTACCCAAAATTACATACATACTCACGCCTATATCTCCGAAGAGGTAGAAAGAGACCCACTTTTCGCCAGATTTATTTTAGTCCCACGTAATAGGGGGCGAGCCTATTGCAGTACCGGGCACATGAACAGACTCCGAGCTGCTACTGAGAATTTCCTAACGAAAAAACTTAATAACACTTTGCCCGACCAGGGGTTCGAACCCGAGACCTCCCAATCCCACGCGCACATTTATGCCGCGAGACCAACGAGGCAGTACCCCAAATTAATACATCTTGAAATAGATTTGATACATGACATGATGAATCTGCTAAAAATCAATTCATTTTAGGAAGCAAATATTTGATTCATTTTATTTTGCATTTTGTTGAAATATATTTTTCGAATAAAATATCGAAACGTAAATAGAACTGTTTATCTATTTAACCGATAAAACTCAATATTTTTGTAATCTTACTTGGACATTTTTAAAAGCTTATATTGTTTAGTTAATAGTGTAATATCTATTAATCTATGATTATAAGGATTATATTTTAAGCGATAGGTATCTACATTTTTGAGTAAATTTCAGATAGTGTTTCATATTAATAATTTAGTGAATTTCTGGCTGAGAACTGTTAGTAAAAGGAAATTGTGATAAAATACTTAGAAATACCATAACATCAAGTTTATCTGGCTGTCATTTCATCCAGCATAACAAACGATATCTCATTTACCTTTCATAAAATTGAATGTGCCTACAATATATATAGCTAACCCTTTAATAGATAGGGTGAAACCGAAACCATTAGGCAGTATTTCAAATAATTTCTCCCCAATTACCTCTGTAATAAAGTTAGCGTCGGTATATCTTTCATGTGTGTACCATGTACATTAACACATCTATTCGTAGGGAGACGTCGACCGATTATAGGAAAATTCAATGTACGGTTACGTAATTTCGGTTTTCCGGGTTGCCGCGTTGGGTAATAGCCCTTATATCTACGCCAACGTATCGTAGATGTGCGCTATAGATATATTTTGGTGATAGTGATGCGAGAATGTCGCGGCGCCCGACGGTTTTATGCTAAACTTATAGGGTGTGCCGATCTGCGCGGAAATTGGCGATAACGGACGGTAACATGATAATGATTGAATTTTGTAAAATATATACAGTAGCTCTTTTTAAATATTATCGACTTAAATTATGTGGTTCATAGGAGTCGTGATAAAACACATCTGAGAATAGATTGTTGTTGAAACGAATCATTTGACCGCGGTATATATAAGGACACAACGACACCCAGTTACAAAAAGATAAGATTATCTAGTTGTAACTGGGTGTCTTTGTGTCCTTATACGGGACAACACTATGAGATCTAAGTTTTGTCCCGTATGAACACCAAAACACCACAATCAACCAATCAGTATATTTAGATACAAATATACAATAGCATTGTAGCAAAACAGCACAAACCACAAGCATCAATAAATAAAACCCTCGACCATTGTCGAGAATATACGTACGAATATCCAATTTCTTATAGCCCATTGAAACTCATGAAGTATATTTCTAAACAAACAGTCCAATATCCATACATTTTTATGTTATTATACGAGTACGACCGGCCAACGAGGGATTAAAGATTTAGCTGTAAGGTAGGTACCTAATATTTATATGGAGAATAAAGTTTGTGAAAAACCGCACGGGTGGATATTTAACAACTAACTTGTAATTATTAGTTTGGTTGCTAACAAATAACTTGCAATTATTTCGTCATGGTGAGAGAGTAATTTTATTTGTTACTTACTGAATAGTTTTATTTTATAGATTTTGAGAAATTGTCTTTTGAAGAGATGACATAAACGAAGACAAATATTCAAGATTATTTCTAAAAAATGATTTAGTAGAACCCGTACATACCTTTCGTTGATTATTTTTCTAATTACTATTCAGACAAATTGAGTCAGTTTTAGCCTTGTATTCATTAGGCAACATTTGTTGATAAACACTGTTTATATACAGTTTATAAGCAGTGTTTCATCACCTCTGGATACAGTTTATAAACAGTTCATAAACAAATGTGATGAAACATTGTTTCTGAAACATGTTGCCGTGTTCCCCATTCAAACGGAGAACAAGCCGAAACATTTTGTTTATAAGCAAAAGTCAACAGGTCTGGACGCGTGTTGCACGAGTTTATTAACATGGAAGTAGTGTGGTCCAACAACCAAGTTTCGATGCTCATAGAGCTTTATCAACAGCATCATGTACTTTGAGACGTTGTACTCTTCAAATAGAGATTATAAAAATAAATTAAAAAAAAAGCTTGGGCCGATATTGCTGCAGAATTGAATATTTCGCAAAAAGAAGTGGAAACAAAGATGCATACTCTACGCTCACAATTTTCCCGTGAAAAGAAAAAGCTTAGGTCATCAAAAAGACTTGTACTTGTATACCAAATCAAAAAGACTTGTATTTGTGTACCATCAAATTCACGAAGATCATGAAGTACGTAATTTTTTATTTAAGAGATAATTCCGAATCCACCACCATTTCTTTTTTTTTTTAGTAGCACTTTTATGAATTATTATGTAAGCACGAGCAGCACCGAGCATCACTACCTCCTCGGGCGACATCTTAACAACAACTGATAATGTGGACGGCCATGTTTCAGAAACAGTGTTTACGGTAAACTTGATGATAAACACGTCATAAACAGTTTATCAACAAATGTTGCCTAATGAATACAAGGCTTGCGTAGCATACCAATATATTCTGATAATTAAACTGTATGAACTACAGTTTAATCATCAGAATACCTATATTGATATGAAAGTTTGGCAACCTTTGCAAAAACGGTAAATGCAAAATAAAGATACTTATTTATTACTATTTGGTTGGCAAATGAGGTCACAGCCTTTGTAACAGTAAACAGTAGCTGACGATTAGGTATATTGTGTTGTTGATCCTAACACAATGTTCTGAGAAACACGAAGTTTCGGTTGCATGAATAAGGAATTGTTCTCTCTGTGTCATTTGTAGAAATATTGTCTAATGTGAGTCGAGATACAGATAATGTTGGACTCAGTAGTAGCCCTTGCGGGGAATTAATCCTTAAATTAATTGAATCATCCATAGAAGTGTGTTTGAGTTAAGATTATATATATAATTTATTACAACTATTATACTTTCTTATTGGGTAAGTTATTATATAAATTTCCTGAAACGCATGTTAATTTAATATTTAGGTTTATAGACCACATGTAGTTTCAATGTTATGATATTATTATTAGCACTGTTGAAACTGTCACACAGTGTTTACCACGGATGCTCGTACGTGGTTAATATTCCGAGAAACAATACAGTTATAGGGTAAATGTATTGCGAAATTTTAAGTAATTATGATCCTCTTTAATTTTAATTAACATTTCGCAAAACATAGCTGAAAATAAAAAGAGGTGAAAGCTCTTATTGGTTTTAATGACCTATTATACCCACCCTACACGCACGGCAAATAATATGTACGAATCGTTTGCGTGTCCGCATATAACATAAAAACCTTTTTTTCAATTTTACTCTACTGCTTTTTGATTTAGTTGAAGTGTATTTTATCATACCAAACTGTTAACAATTAACAATTATCATTGTAGGTTACTACGCTGCCATAAAAGTTAGTTGGGTTGAGCAGGAAAAATAAGGTTGCTAAAATTACAGTAACATTTATATATTCGACTAACCTTTTCCAACGAATTATATAACCCGGCAGGTCGTTTGGATCGAAACTTTGATACTTTATTAGACATTTTGCAGCTGATTAGCTACCAATGTGTATTAACAGGTAAATTCTACCAATTGTTCCCAATTTGCTGACATTTAATATGAATTTTATAACAGTTTGATACTTGGTAAATCGGAAAACTTTTGTAAAAGTGATTTGCATTTTATTCGGCAGACTTCCGTTTGATGTCGCCCTACGGATTTGTGTAAAGGAAAGAAAAAGTTTAATTAGTTTTCCCTTGAATTCATATTTGGGAGGTAGCATTAGTTTTGCACAGGTCCATGTTTTACCATAAATGACTTAATTAAACTGAAGATGAGACATGTTTTACTTTCATATGAACGGAATTCAGTTCGAACAGACTAAATATAGAGATTATCATTTGACTACTTGGAAGGCGTAGTAATTTAAGCAGCACTAGACACTTGGTGTGATCTGATATGATTTGGGTCTGAGTCTTCTTTATGCCCGTTGGTTGAAGGCTTGTTAAAAACCTCAGCAATACATGTTTTAGTCTTAGTGCGGGAGTGGCGTTGTCAATAAAATAAAATAGAAATAAATAAATACTGCAACTTTATCCATCGTTCTCTACGTATGGGAGAGCATACAAAGATATTTCAATAATCCTTTTGGAAATAGATTTTTTAAGAGCCATTATCCTTCTCGGTTTCTTTTTCTGGGTCTTATGTAAATAAATATTATTTCATTTGAATAAGTAATGATATCTACAAAGTGACGATATTTCCATTACTTTCTATACTCTATAGGATTCGTTAAAAAGATACAAGTAAAAGGGTAAAAGTAATTGTTTCATATGATCTTATTTCAGTGGTCCGTTTGTGGAAAGGTATCCTTAAAAAAATGTCATACATACATAGACTCACGCCTGTTTCCCGGAGGGGTAGGCAGAGACTACGGAACGCCATTTGCAACGATCCTGACATACCTCTCTTGCTTAATTCACTCCCATCAAGTTTCTCATGCATGTTCTTCTGTTTAGGGTACGTCTGACCTGTCCTTTTTTTAGGATGTCTCCAATCTGATCAGAGAACGTCCGCCTAGGTCTTCCCCTTCGTACTGTCCCATTCACGCTTGCCTTATATATCTTCTTTGTCAGACTTTCGTCATCCATCCTCTCCATGTGCCCAAACCATCTTAACATGCCTTTCTCGATGCTTGTCACTACATCTTCTTTTACCCCACACCACTCTCGTATCACACAATTCTTTACTCTGTCGGTCAAAGACACACCACACATACTTCTCAGTGCTCTCATTTCTACAGTATTTATTCTACTTTCAAGTCTCTTCTGCCATACCCAACTTTCACTACCATACATAAGGGTAGGCACTAACACCCCTCTATGCACAGCCAAACGCGCCTTTTTGGACACGTTTTGACTGTTCATAAACGCTTTCAGAGCTCCATTCACAGCATTACCTGCATTAACTCTTCTTTCAATATCTTTTTCATTCTTACCATCTCTTGTAAACAACGTACCTAAGTAAACAAACTCATTCACTTGTTCCACTCGCTGTCCATCGATCAAAACATTACAAGCCGTAACGCATTCCTCCTTTTCAAAAACCATAACTTTCGTTTTACTTACATTCACTTTGATTCCTTTCCTCTCTAACGCACCATGCATGATTGTTACCATCTCCTGCAACTCCTCCGCTGAAGAAAAAATGTCAAACTAATAAAAAGCGGTTTATGCCAAAAAACATTTTCTCTTTATATCCGTTTTAATTGCGATTAATTTTCTAGGAAATACGCAATTTGATGTAAACTCCGTAACCTCTAGCTGGAGTAACCTTTACACACATATCCTTGAATGGGCGTCCGTGACTTCACGGACGCCCATTCCTTTACATGCGGTTTGGCCTAAATAGAATAACTTCTTAAAGCATCAAAACTTTAAACAAGGCAAAATGTCCGCAGCAGATCAAAGCGCGCTTCAATTTTCATACACGCCACCAAAGTTCGCAATGTTCTTTCTGTATGAGTTATGAAGTGCGGTTATTTTATTTCTGTAGTACTGTTCCAACTTTGTCTGTCACTCCCTTTATGTAAGGCATGTAAGCTCTGCTTACTTCCGGTTTACGGTCCTTCCTCTTCAGACGTTCTATCTTCTTGTTGAATCCGGCACACCTAAGTACCTCCTGAACATGTGATGTCCTCCTCCAAAAAAACCTATGGAGGTGGGCGTGAATGACTGTGACACAGTTTTAGTTAATGCAGTCATTACCGTGCACAAAATACTATGTACAAATTTCTTTTGTGTTCCAATAAATAAATTTAATAATAATAATAATTAACATGCCTTACATAAAGGGAGCGACGGACAACGTTGGAACAGTACTACAGAAATACTCCATAAAGACTGTATATAGTCCGCTATCTAAGGTAGCACACAATCTGCGCACCCCGAAGGATGTCATTCCTCTACAAACACCTGGCGTCTACAAGGTCGACTGTAGGTAAGTGCAAGCAGTTGTGGTAGTTCCTATATCGGACAGACCAAACGAACCATCGCTGAAAGGGTCAAGGAACATATCACAGCTGTAAAAAACCGGCAAATTAACAAGTCTGTCATAGCTGAGCATTTGTTGGATTCTGGACCAAACTACTGGATCGAATTAAAACAAAGGTCTTATCTACCGATCGTCACTATTACCCCAGTATCCTGGGGTAATAGTGAGTACGTGAAGCGGTTGAAATAAAAAAGCATAAAAATTTCAACCGGGAAGATGGATACACAACTTGAAATCCAGTAATCAATAAATGTAAACCCACCGCAGTTACACAGCTCATCAGTGTGTAGACGTCATAAGTGTTGTGTGTCGCCGTACCGACAGTTCGGATAAAAATAAAAATAAAAAACAAGTGAGGGTAGCTGCCGAAACCCGCGCTTCACAAGGACGACGCACGGTGGTTCAGGGGCGGCAAAAGGTTTATTTTTTTAACTTTGTTTTAAATGCCTACAATTTGGTACACGTATACTAGGATCTTATTAGAAACAGGTCATACAAAAAATACAACTATATTATCAGACTTTTTAATTTTATGATGTAAAGAAGTAGGGTGATCGACAATTAACAAATTTCGTGCAAAAAATAGTGTTGTTTCAAGTATGAATGAAACTGAAATATTAGTATATTCAGATTTTATTCTTTGTTTATTCGTAGCTCTATTGTGTGTTATTAAATAAAACGTAAAAATATTATATGATATAATGAGTATTTACTTGTCATTATACTTTTGAAACAGGTAATATGGAACCATTTGTTTTCAATTATGAGACTATAACTAATCTCCGTTACCGACCGTTAGACAATGATATACTTAACGAGATTCATTAGACTCTATAGATCATATATACATCAAATTTAGCTGCAAAAATCTGCGATCCTGGAAATACCAGGTCATCATCTAACGCCGCTCATTAACGAGGTAAATTAATTGATCCAGAGAAGTTTGGAACATATTGTTATGAAACTGCCGAGCTATATGTTAGTTTGTACAGCTGGTATAATATGCCAAATACAGTGCACAAAGTATTAATGCATGGCAAACAAATAATAAGTGCTGCTGTCTTACCCATTGGAATGTTATCTGAGGAAGCTCAAGAAGCGCGTAACAAAGACTACCGCAATTATAGGTTAGGTCATTCAAGAAAATGTTCTCGTCTATCCTGTAATGAAGACGTACCTACTGAATATGCTCTTAGCTACCTCAGATCCCCTTATCAACAGTTTACGTGCAGTACCTTATAAAAAAACTATCCACTTCATGATGATGCCAAAGTTTTATTAGTGGATAGCACCCATCTACCTATAAACCTAAATCAAATATAATATATTTATTATTTGATTAATTAATATTTGTTTATAATTCTGCTTAAATACTTTATCCTGTTTTTCGTAATGCGATTCATTGGAATATAAATTTCAAGTGAATTTATATTGGATTGTATCATGTAAAACCATAATTGTAGCATGTTAAAAATATATTTATTATTATTATATCTTTGTCTTGATACACTAATACATTCGTTTTATCATTTAAATAAAGTTTTATTGTTATAAGCAACGTATTTTGAATTAAAAATAATATTTTCCGCATACCCGTACTACCTGAACCACCGTGCGAAGCTGAGAAGACATCAGTCCTGCCGCGAGCAAGGCTGTTGTAAGACGGCCGAAACATCGGTAAGACATAGGTATTTATACCTTAAATTAATTAAATATCGTGAATAAGACCCGTTTTAATAAAATTGTATGATGTATACAAATCGGGAAAAATTAAAATCGAAGTTCGGTTACTTCGGTCTGACGCAATTTCTCGCTAAACTTGCTATTAAGCAAGGCGGTCTACCATAGTGGACATTGAGAGCTTTGAACTCAGAATATATATACACAAATTAATCAAAACTTTTATGTGTATCGATTACTGCCGAATTAATAGACAAAATTCATCGTGAACTAGATGAAATGCCACTGTGTCCTACGAAAGCAAGGATAAACAAATTTTATGGTTGATTGAATCAGGAGTTTCTTGGCGGAACTCCATTGTAACCTAATGGAAGGAAAGAGGAACCCACCACGCACCCTCAGATTGCCCACCCCAACTATTGTAATAGAAAAAGGTTGACAATACCGAAGTCCTCTAAAAGGATAAGGGATATAGGAATGGTATGGGTTCCAGGAAGATACCTGACTTGCAGTATCCCGCTGTATGCGCCGACTATTCTTCGACTCGTGTTTCGCCTCTGCACGAGGCATCCTCAGGAGCGATTGGCACCAATGCTATAAATTTTTATGGTATTGTAAAAACTAAATAAATTCTTTAGTTGCCTCTTGTCCATCCATTTATGGTCTGGCTGCTCAGCGCCGCGCCAATCTGGCTGTCGATCCGTTGAAATATAGATAAATTGGTACTAGGTATAGGTTTGAAAACCAATTTTCAAAGAATATAATATAACAACCTTTGACACGGTTACAACCAACGTCACAACGCCGTTGCCACACCGTGAGTTAACCGTGTTAATGAGGCATTGATAAAACGAATAAACTTACGTGGAGCGTAGATTTTCATGACGAATTCACCTTGATGAGTCCGCATTTGCCAAATAAATACGGCATGAGCCATAAATAATGAAAATAACTGTGCAAAACTCGGCGTGTTTATGGATGCGTTGTTCGATTCCTTACAAAGGATAGACGAGTGTCTTGTTAGGCGTTCCAATAAAATTCTTTGTAGATCTATAAAATATGTAATTTGATCACGATCGGCAGTGGCGTCCGAATCCCGCAGGTGAAACGATCGCCCATCGAATATAATAAAGTTACACTGGAAATAGAACTGAACACTTGTCTCGTGTAACGGTGTCTTGGTCTATACCGCCGATACACGAGAATTGAGTTTTATTGAACGATATATACGATATATTGAAACGCACCATTATTTATTCTTGAATCGAATGACGCACTGAGGTACTCGCAATCGTATTATTGGATATATTTTGTAAGAAACGACGGTGATATAATTATATTGAGATGTTTATTTGATATTATTTGTTTTATTTTACTTTGTTATTTGTACTATAAAACGTTTATGTTATGTTTTATTACTACATATTATATCAAAATATATTTCAATAACACTTCATCTGTAAACCTCTCTTACTTACGTAGAAATACTCAGATATACACAGTGTTTCAGTGTTATGTAAAATAAATAATGATTCTTTGTTATAACTTCGTTCTTAGTGTTCCTAGCAGACTTTATGCAAATTGAATAAACAAATATACAAAAACTTGTGTGCAGAAACCATTTTAAGTGCCATAACGGGTGCAGGATACAAATGCACCGGCTGTACTTCGCAACCATAATGTTTCAGACAAAAAATTTTGCCTGCGAGACTAGGCTACTTTTACATTATTTTGCTTCTAGTACGTGGACATTAAAAAACCCCAAAAGTACACTGTGCACACTTAACAATTTATAGTGCAGGCTTTAGGGAACTTTATATCCGATGCAAAGTGCAGCTTTGTGAGAATATTCAGTCGGTGATTTTCTACGTTACATATACATGAATTTTATTTCTATAAAAAAATCACAGCTGAAGTGACAAGATAGCACGTTCTGTATCAAACCATTCGTGACAAAACAATTCGTGTTTTCCCAGAAGGGATTTTGCCAAGTCTTGCAAAATATATTATGATGTTGTGTGATGTATCACGTATGTATCATATTACATAACACTGGCGATTCGTTTATTTTGTTGTGAAATACATCAGGCAGCGAAGGCCCAGTGGAGAGACCGACAGATTGCAACGCAGAGAATCTCGGGTTCGAATCCACAGCGCACAACAGTGACTTTTCGAAGTTATATAGTTAAGCTTATTCAATTGTTAATTATCACTACCTAAACGGTTAAGGAAAGCTAGAGTACTCCATAATGTTCTCGAAAGACATGTGAAATCCGCCCACTCGCACATGGTCAGCGTGCTGAATTATGACCTTACCTTTCTTATAGTGAGTAGAGGCCCGTGCCCAGTAGTGAGACAATCTAATATATAAAATTCTCGTGTCACAGTTTTCGTTCCCATACTCCTCCGAAACGGCTTGACCGATTTTGATGAAATTTTTTGTGCTTATCCGGTATCTATGAGAATAGGCCAACATCTATTTTTCAAAAAAAGAAACGAAAAAAAAAAAAATTGCAAAACAACGTTTGCCGGGTCAGCTAGTTAATAATATTATACTGGGATCATGATGATGATGAATATAATACATTAATGCAAAATTGAAGAGATATTTTTATTAGGAGCAGTTTTGTGATAAGTGCGATTTATATCACAACTGCAACGCATGACGGACGATAATTAGGATGACAAGTGAAAAAAATCTGTTTTTAAACTTTAGCGTTCTCACTGACTGACGGCATCTAAAGCATGTAAAATATTGGTTAGGCAGCCAATAAGCACAACTATGTCTCTCTCATCACAGCCTATACGGTATGGTATGGAGGTTCTAATAGATTTCAAATTATGTAAATACCTTTCGCTCTATAAATTCAGCTCAAGCATGTACCATTTTAGTAATTGTCCAGCTTGGTCAGGTAGTGTAGTAGGGCGGTGCGCTGGCTACAAAAATTACAAGCAAAGTTTCGCTTTGAAGTGGCCGGCACATACCACTTTGGATACTGTGGACCGTGGCCCCGGCTTTAGTTAAACATTAAACATTGTTTGACTTCAAAAGTTACGAAATGTTGACATTGCTTTGAAAAATCATGCGTGCCTACGTACCCTTTGTTGTGATGTGCGTAAGGAAACGACTAGACGTCAATTTAATTTAAATTTCTTTTTGTGATTATTTGTAACCTACCGCCAGAAAGCATAACTGCACGGGGTATCGTTATCATCTAATCTTATATCTTATACTAATATATAAAGCTGAAGAGTTTGTTTGTTTGTTTGTTTGGTTGAACGCACTAATCTCAGGAATTACTGGACCGATTTAAAAAAATCTATCAGTGTTAGATAGCCCATTTATCGAGAAAGGTTATAGGTTATATAACATCACGCTATGAGCCACGGGAGCGGAGTAGTAGCCTTAAATAACGCAGGTTCATCTACCGCGGGCTCATCTAGTACTAATATATAAAGCTGAAGAGTTTGTTCGTTTGGTTGGTTGATCGCACTAATCTCAGGAACTACAGGTACGATTTGAAAAATTCTTTCTATATTAGATAACTCATTTATCGAGGAAGGCTATATAACATCACGCTATGAGCCACACGAGCGGAGTAGTAGTCTTAAATAACGCGGGTGTATCCGCGGGCTCATCTTGTATTATGTAAAATTACTTGTCCGCTACTGAAGCTACACATTCCTTTTATGATATTTATAAGGTATCTTAACAATATTTTCAAATAATGTCGTGACATACACCCTTTATAAATATTACTATGTGTACAATTCGCGAAAGTTTAAAAGTATACATTTATTATTTCCAATAACACCTTCCCAATAACTGACAAAATAATAAATCCAAGAGATTCTTGCGAGCCCGTAAAAAGCGAGACAATGAGTGTAAAAATCGATTTGAGATATGGACGCAGGTGTTGGGCCATCCCTTAAAACTTTGAGAGAGGTTAATGTCATCCTTTGTGACCTCTCAAGTTTTATCTTTAATGTTTTAACATATTGTTTTGTTAAAAATTAACCATTATTGCGATGAAACTCTTTATACAATTAATTATATTGAATGATGTTTTTTAAAATTTTCTTGATTACACACACGAATATTGATGTAACGTGGAAAGTCAGGTCATCCCGTGACGCATATAAAGCTTAAGACCCGTTACAAAAGATAATAATATCTTGGACTAATCAACATACGACCATCATATTCCAAGCCAGATAGAGTCATCATTACTTATATATATATAATTATACAAATTGGTACATACTATTAAATCCATACATAAATTACTGCCAGATACAGATGAAATCAGCGTACTTCTGATACAAAGATTGGTCTTGGGAAATCGAGCTAACGAGCTCTAGATTAGTAGTCAGGGTCACCAACTAGTAAACTACATACAACATAACTTCATCTTTATCCCCTAACCCTACCCTAGGCAGAAGTGAACACACGCACACTTCGCCAGTTATGTTTTGGTCCCAATGTAATAGGGGGCGAGCCATCTACCGGGCACATTATTAAGCCAGCGATAATTAAAATTTTTAATACACACATAAGTTCGAAAAGCCAGACGTGTGTGTCCGGGATACCCGGGGATCGAAACCGATACAATCGTCTCGGCAGTCCGTTACACCTCTAGGCTATTTATGCACTAGTAACAACCCAACAACCCAATGATTATTAATTTTTCGATCTCTAAGATTTGTTACAGGTATCTGGTTTTGTGACAGTATCATGAGAAAATTCCTACCTTATGTCATTACATTGTAACAGTGTTAGAATCGTTCTCAAACTTATTTTGTCGATTTAGTTTATGTATTGAATTATATCTCAATGTATCTATGAATAGCCTTTTAGGAACATTATAAGAGTCTGGAACATATCGGCATGGGGTCTCTTCCTTAGAACGTTTTCCGTCATTCTTAACTCTCTCAACAGATGGCTTTACTAGTATCGATTTTATTGATGACTTTCATGCATAAGTGATAAATAAGAAAATAAAGTTCTAAAATATGATATTTATGAATTAAACAATCCCTTTATTACGATTAAATAAAAAAATGAAACATTAAATTGAATATGAATATTTCTGAAAAATATGATGTGCACTTCGTTGCTCAGGTGGCCAAAATACGTACTAGCTTGTAGTAAAACGTTACAATGAGTTAACTTTCACTCGGCATTCATAGATGGCGCTTTTACGTATGTATATATTTACTTTTATTTAATTTGGTATTAATCTGTAGATGGTAAAATAAATAAATATTTATTAAATAAACATCAAATATTTGAAAAAGTAAGATATTATGTTAACCAATGAACGGCCATGAGCATTTATTTTAAAAAGTATATAGGTACCTAGTCGAGCGATTGCGTTTCATGGAAATTTATTCCTTACTACCATATATTTAAGGAACTTTGTCGCGCAAAACCTTGCAAGTTTTATATTCCCGAGTACTCAAAATACTTTCAAGTATTTTAGTGTTTTGCGCGATAAAGTTCCGTAAATGTATGGCAGTAAGGAATATTATTTCATAAAAGTATCTGTAGGGTAAATACGCCATACGTCGGCCCCTCCCCAAACTTCGGCCGTCTGCACATTTTCGGCTTACGTTCATTTAAAACGTATTGAAGTTACAAATTTGCCACTCGAATTACAATCTTAGTTCATAATCTATATGTACAAACCGTTACTTTCCGATTACGGTACACACTCTTCGCACACTGAGCGTCAGTAGCGATTGCGCCATCGAAGCGTCAATTTCATATTTAAAGTACCTTACTTGCTGTGAATACCCACACTTCGGGGATTGATATTAGAACGGTCAGACATTCCTTTTTTATTGTTTTAAGCATTATTATAAGTAATTAGTGATTTGTACTATATATTGAGATAGTTTTTTCAATGTTTAACGTATTGTTTTAAAGGGAAAATAGGAGGCCGCCAATAGAATACCAATTTTGAATTAAAACCGGATTCTCGGCCGTGGCCGCCTAAAAGTAAATGCAGTCTGTTTTATAAATTCCAATTGTACTAATTCCATTGCCTTAATAAGAGAATTTGCAACGCATATAGGCAAATAAATCTATTTTACGTTTAATCGCGAAATACCGGCCGGGGTGATATTATTTGAATCTCGAGAAATAATGTACACAAAATAGGGGCCGGCTTTAGATACATTAAAGATCGTAATGTCAACCAGCCTCAAATTCGAGCCCAACTATACAGACTGATTACTTTTCTTATTTTCTCCAAATTAAATATTTATTATACATTTATTTAAAGAGATTTATTTATAATATAAAGAGTTAAGTTTAAATGTAGGAGTTGATCTTATTGAAAACATTTAAATTAGCTTATTATGGTATGGAAATATAAGATATTAATTGCTCTTTGAAACTTGCTACCTTAACCCATGTTAATTACGTAGCTTAAAAATATAAATTTATTCAATAAGGATTCTCTTGACCAAAAATCGTATGAATTATTTTTGAAAAGATATCCAGAACTAATTATAATTATTTTGATATTCACTTTACTTTGTTATAAATTGTAATACTTACCTAACGTTATACGTGCAAATAAAAAAAATACTTTACCTACTATTAAACAAATACGATTAATAACGTATACTTAGTGAGACTCCTGCCAAAATAAATCATATTAATAATATTTATCCGTCTTAATTTAAAACATCCTATACCCGGCCGATATTTGGGAAAAACGCGACCGACCATGGGCCGTGAATGGCCGACTTTAGGGTTTTTTCGTTCTCGACGCATATAAACCTAAGTACTTTTTCCTTGTAGTAGAAATGACAACCTTATACCCATAAACATGAAATAGATTTATCAAACTATCCAAAACCGCATCGGAAGCTATCCTTTCGTTGCAAATTGATGGTGCCAGACCGATTCCAAAACAGAAAAACCGTAAGGATGCCGACATTTAGCGTATTTACCCTACTACGTTACGGTCGGGCGTCGGTAATACGCGAAACGTGTTCGCGTACGTTCAAGTAAAAAATACTTTGAAAGTGTTGCAAGTATTTAAAAAAAAATTGGGCAAGTGCGAGTCGGACTCGCGCACGATGGGTTCCGTACCATCATATATAAAAGAAAATCACGTTCGTGGTATGTATATCTACTTAAATACTTTATAAGTTTCTACATGTTTATTATTTACTTTTTTAAAATTTAATTATTTATTTTGAAAGGTAATATACAACTACATACCTATTCTGTGAAAATTTAAAGCGTCTAACTGTTACAGTTAGTAATTTTGAGCAAAAAATACGAAAAAAAACTCGTTTTTTGTATGGGACCCCCCTTAATATTTTCATTTTTTTATTATTAGTACTTGTTGTTATAGTGGCAACCGAAATACATAATTTGTGGAAATTTCAGCTTTCTAGTTATCATGGTTTATGAGATACAGCCTGGTGACAGACAGACAGACGGACAGACGGACAGACAGACAGCGGACGCTTAGTAATAGGGTTCCGTTTTTTACCTTTTAGGTACGGAACCCTAAAAAAAATCGTTACAATCAGCTTCAAAATTACGAATCCTACAAAACAAATGATTTTATAATAGTTAAATTTAGTTTTTTATCTACTAATTCTATTTATCCAATTTGATGGAGGAATAAAAATATACCTAATATATCAATTTAAAATATTAATTTGCCAACATCTGGGTTTGAGTTTAAACTAACTTGCACGTTTGCATAACTTGCTTGGTAGGCCGAATTAATAAACCAATTGTAATGACTAGCTTTTGCGCGCGACTTCGTTCCCGTGAAAGTTGAAGAGAAAAAAATCCAACGTTTTTGCAAGATTTTTTGTTAGTTGACGAGGTATCACAGTACATACATACATACATATCGTCACGCCTTTTATCCCCGAAGGGGTAGGCAGAGGTGTATTTCTACACCCACTTTTCGCCAGATATACTTTAGTCCCACGTAATAGGTGGCGAGCCTATTGCCGTACCGGGCACATTTCCAGACTCCGTGCTGCTACTGAGAATTTCGTGACAGAAAAACCCAATAACACTGCCCGGCCCAGGAATCGAACCCGGGACCTCCCGATCCCACGCGCACATTCATGCCGCGAGACCAAGGAGGCAGTCGGATAGGGTTTGATGTCGAGTTTTCCGTCTCTACGCAAAGATGGTATTTGCATCGCGTTATCCCTTAGTCGCCTCTTACAACACCCACGGGAAGATAGGGGGTGGTGACACTTGTATTCTATGCCGTCAACCTTCACCCCAAGTTTCATAAATAAAAAAAATAAAATTAACTGTTGTTTCATTGCTACATTTTAATAGTTACCTATTCCCCTTTTGCAATCTCGACGTTCGCTTTGCCAGGGGTTCGCCATTAAGGTTGCATTAATTTCGCCTTAATACCAATTTAATTAAGAATATAATAATATAAATTAAGAATAACAATTTTCACGAAGCAGAACTCAAAGGAAAGCACCATCTAGTATAGTAAGTACCTATTATATTATCTGTAGCATGCACCGCAGACCCTGGGACCACAGACCATCAGACCAAGGCAACCTCACAAGGTCATAGGTTTTGTCAAGTCTATTCGTTTGAATAGACTTGACAAAACGTGTTTGGGCTCGTTTGAGCCCAAACACTACTAGTTTCTCATGTGTAGTTTAGGAGTTCTAGTGACCACCTGCCGGCTTCATCGTCAGACCAAGGCAACCTCACAAGGTCATAGGTTTTGTCAAATCTATTCAAACGAGCCCAAACACTAATAGTTTATCATGTGTATTTTAGGAGTTCCTGTGACCACCTTCCGGCTTCATCATCAGACCAAGGCAACCTCACAAGCTCATAGGTTTTGTCAAGTCGTGTCAAACGACCCCAAACACGACTAGTTTATCATGTGTAGTTTAGGAGTTCCTGTGACCACCTTCCGGCTTCATCATCAGACCAAGGCAACCTCACAAGGTCATAGGTTTTGTCAAATATATTCAAACGAGCCCAAACACTACTAGTTTATCATGTGTAGTTTAGGAGTTCCTGTGACCACCTTCTGGCTTCATCATCAGACCAAGGAATCATCACAAGGTCATAGGTTTTGTCAAGTCTTGTCAAACGAGCCCAAACACGACTAGTTTATCATGTGTAGTTTAGAAGTTCCTGTGACCACCTTCCGGCTTCATCATCAGACCAAGGCAACCTCACAAGGTCATAGGTTTTGTCAAGTCAATTCAAACGAGCCCAAACACTACTAGTTTATCATGTGTAGTTTAGGAGTTCCTGTGACTACCTTCCGGTTTCATCATCAGACCAAGGCAACCTCATGAGCTCATAGGTTTTGTCAAGTCTATTCAAACGAGCCCAAACACGACTAGTTTATCATGTATTGTGTAATTTAGGAGTTCCTGTGACCACCTTCCGGCTTCATCATTAGACCAAGGCAACCTCACAAGGTCATAGGTTTTGTCATGGTTATTCAAACGAGCCCAAACACTAGTATTTTATCATGTGTAGTTTAGGAGTTCCTGTGACTACCTTCCGGTTTCATCATCAGACCAAGGCAACCTCACAAGGTCATAGGTTTTGTCAAGTCAATTCAAACGAGCCCAAACACTACTAGTTTATCATGTGTAGTTTAGGAGTTCCTGTGACTACCTTCCGGTTTCATCATCAGACCAAGGCAACATCATAAGCTCATAGGTTTTGTCAAGTCTATTCAAACGAGCCCAAACACGACTAGTTTATCATGTGTAGTTTAGGAGTTCCTGTGACCACCTTCCGGCTTCATCATCAGACCAAGGCAACCTCACAAGGTCATAGGTTTTGTCAAGGTTATTCAAACGAGCCCAAACACTAGTAGTTTATCACGTGTAGTTTAGGAGTTCCTGTGACCATCTTCCGGCTTCATCATCAGACCAAGGCAACCTCACAAGGTCATAGGTTTTGTCAAGTCAATCTAAACGAGCCCAAACACGAGTAGTTTATCTTATGTAGTTTAGAAGTTCCTGTCACCACCTTCCCGGCTTCATCATCAGACCAAGGCATCCTCACAAGGTCATAGGTTTTGTCAAGTCTTGTCTAACGAGCCCAAACACGACTAGTTTATCATGTGTAGTTTAGGAGTTCCTGTGACCACCTTCCGGCTTCATCATCAGACCAAGGCAACCTCATAAGGTCATAGGTTTTGTCAAGTCTATTCAAACGAGCCCAAACACTACTACTTTATCATGTGTAGTTTAGGAGTTCCTGTGACTACCTTCCGGTTTCATCATCAGACCAAGGCAACCTCACAAGGTCATAGGTTTTGTCAAGTCAATTCAAACGAGCCCAAACACTACTAGTTTATCATGTGTAGTTTAGGAGTTCCTGTGACTACCTTCCGGTTTCATCATCAGACCAAGGCAACCTCATGAGCTCATAGGTTTTGTCAAGTCTATTCAAACGAGCCCAAACACGACTAGTTTATCATGTATTGTGTAATTTAGGAGTTCCTGTGACCACCTTCCGGCTTCATCATTAGACCAAGGCAACCTCACAAGGTCATAGGTTTTGTCATGGTTATTCAAACGAGCCCAAACACTAGTATTTTATCACGTGTAGTTTAGGAGTTCCTGTGACCATCTTCCGGCTTCATCATCAGACCAAGGCAACCTCACAAGGTCATAGGTTTTGTCAAGTCTTGTCAAACGAGCCCAAACACGACTAGTTTATCATGTGTAGTTTAGGAGTTCCTGTGACCACCTTCCGGCTTCATCATCAGACCAAGGCAACCTCATAAGGTCATAGGTTTTGTCAAGTCTATTCAAACGAGCCCAAACACTACTACTTTATCATGTGTAGTTTAGGAGTTCCTGTGACTACCTTCCGGTTTCATCATCAGACCAAGGCAACCTCACAAGGTCATAGGTTTTGTCAAGTCAATTCAAACGAGCCCAAACACTACTAGTTTATCATGTGTAGTTTAGGAGTTCCTGTGACTACCTTCCGGTTTCATCATCAGGCCAAGGCAACCTCATAAGCTCATAGGTTTTGTCAAGTCTATTCAAACGAGCCCAAACACGACTAGTTTATCATGTATTGTGTAATTTAGGAGTTCCTGTGACCACCTTCCGGCTTCATCATTAGACCAAGGCAACCTCACAAGGTCATAGGTTTTGGCATGGTTATTCAAACGAGCCCAAACACTAGTAGTTTATCACGTGTAGTTTAGGAGTTCCTGTGACCATCTTCCGGCTTCATCATCAGACCAAGGCAACCTCACAAGGTCATAGGTTTTGTCAAGTCAATCTAAACGAGCCCAAACACGAGTAGTTTATCATATGTAGTTTAGAAGTTCCTGTCACCACCTTCCCGGCTTCATCATCAGACCAAGGTACATTCACAAGGTCATTCATCACTGCAGCATTTCAATGTTAACGTAACATAGCCACCAAACTTACGTACGAGGGTCAAACTGAAAGTTCTTAGAACTGGCCACTTATAAACAATATAATAAAAAAAATATTCTAAAATTTGAAAATAGAACTCTTTGCCAATATTACTGAGTATATATTTCATTCATTTGTCATTTGTTTTACGATTTGGCGGCAAATTGAAAATTGTCTGTGTCACGTCAACATGAATTTAACACGAGAAAATTTTCGTGCAATGATTTTTTATGACTTTCGATGTCATTTAAGTCAACAAGAAAGTTATGATAGACTACGATTGGCCTTTCACGATGAAGCCCCATCTCGTGCGACTGTTTACAACTGGTTTAATGAGTTTAAACGTGGTCGCACTTATCTCACTGATGATGTACGTGAGGGACGGCCTTCTACGGCGACGACTGAAAATAACATCTGTGTTGTGCGGCGTATGATAGAGACTGACAAAAGAGTGACCTATCAGCAGATTCGCACAAGCTTAGGCATCGGTATGAGTCAAGTGCACAAAATCCTCCACGAACATTTAGCGGTCAGGAAGCTTTGCGCCCGGTGGATACCTCATAATTTGACTAAGGCTCAAAAACTCCATCGTGTGGATTGGTGCCGTAAAATGATTGAAAGATTTAACGGAGGTGACTCAAATGCTGTGTTCGACATACTAACAGGTGACGAAAGCTGGATTTACTGTTATGATCCTGAAACCAAAAGACAATCTGCTCAGTGGGTGTTTCCTTTCGAGGAGTTGCCAACTAAAGTGAAGAGAGATCGAAGTGCGGGAAAAAAATGGTGGCCTCGTTCTTTGGAAGGATAGGTCATTTCGCAACAATTGTGTTAGAGGATCAAAAAACAGTTTCTGCAGAATGGTACACTACCAATTGTTTGCCACTTGTCTTGGAAAAAGTTCGAGAGAAACGACCTCGCAGTAGGATCCTCCTTCACCACGACAACGCCTCGTCGCACACCGCCAAGCGAACGATCGACTATTTGGCGACATCAAACGTTGAATTACTGGGTCACCCGCCGTATAGCCCCGACCTCGCGCCTTGTGATTTTTATTTATTTCTAAAAATTAAAGAAAAACTTAAAGGAAAGCGGTTTATGAATGCTGAAGAAGCGGTGGCTGCGTATCGCGATGCCATTGAAGAGACCCCTAAGGACGAGTGGGCAAAGTGCTTTTCCCCGTGGTTCCATCGCATGCAGCGGTGTATTGACGTCAATGGACAATATTTTGAAAAGATATAATAAAACTAATAACTGGCTAATGTAATCAGTTTTTGATTTTCTAAGAACTTTCAGTTTGACCCTCGTAAGTATGTCAAATATCAGCTTTATGGAACAGTGTACAAAGTACATTCCAAATTTTGAACAGAAAGACACGAAGTCATAAAAATATCGCTAGATATTTTAACGCCACCGGTACATACGTAAAATAGGTACCTACTAGATCGGTAGATCGTGTTATAACCTTGAAATGAGGCACACTTGGGTGACAAGGTGAAATATCATAATATTGTTGACATTTTAGACAGAATGCTTTTTTATTATAGCGCCATCTCTTCTTTTTAATTTAAAATAACATTGCTTACAAAATGAGACGTAAGATGTCGCTACCATCGACGCCCATTTTTTCGTCGCTAGCGCCATCTGTTGTATTATTTACGGTATTAACAAGTACTTATAAAAATAAGGGTCTAATATTAAGGATCTAACGTGGCCAATTTTTATGGACGACTTGCGGCATCTGTACTGGTATTGTCTTATCTGTGATATCGGATATTATATTACGACCACGCAACCTTAAATGATGTATTAGTTATTAGAGGCTAAACGGAATACTCTTTGTCTGTTAGGTATACTGAATGTTTTATAACCATCTCTGCTTATATTTTATGTCTATATGAGTAATACTGAAAGCACTACCTACTTTCTGGATGAATAGTGCCATAAAACAGATTTCTACATCGATTTTCGGTAACATAGGACGAGTCCTGCACTAAATACTAGTCCTATATCGCGGGCAATTTAAAATAATTAAATACAGTGGATACAAAGGACAGCCACACTTGGAACAACTATTTTTGGATCACACAACGTGTTGTCTCGTGTGAGGATCGAACCCATTACTTTCGAAGTTGTTCTATACGCCGCCGAGCGAAGATTAAATCGTTACTCCATACGTGCAGTATTCAATCTTGAATCTGTAATAATTTGTTATAATTCTTGATAATTATCTGCTGCGGTCATAAATTATTATTTAATTATACTTACGACCATACATACATACATAGACTCACGCCTGTCTCCCCGAAGGGGCAGGCAGAGGCATATTAAACGCCCACTTTTCGCCAGTGTTTTGATCCCACGTAATAGGTGGCGAGCCTATTGCCGCTTATTGGGACATTTTGTTTGCCAGAGCCTCATCCGTTGATCGGCAGGTGCACCACTTGCAGGTGAGGTTGGCTTGGGACCCTAAGTTCTTGGTGGGAACCTTATGCACCCATTATACTTACGACCGTAGCTAAAATAATAAAAAATACTCCGGCAGTTATCTTAATGGCGCTGTTTAGCCGCTATTTTATTATTAAAAGCAATTACTGTTAAAATTAAAACAACGGAGCCAGAATAAGAAGTTAGAAATTCGCCAAAATAAAATACAGAATAACAAACAGGTGTTTAGCGTTGACATTCAGAGCTTGCCTCACTTGACCCCTTTTTTATTAGCTGCCTTGAGCCCATTTAAGACTCTGTAGTGCTTAACCGTATCGCGTTCGAATTCATAAGGATCGTAAAGCACCTCCCAAACGTGTTGAAATTGAAATTTTCTTCGAAACAATAGCTTTTAAATTCATACCCAATCCTTTATATTTTTCATCATAATACGTAATTTATATACCGTAGTCGGATCTGCATTTTAATTAATCACTATCCCGCATCATATTATCGTTTGGCAACGTTGCATGATTCGTAAAAGGCGAAGCTTTGGTTCGGTCGGTTCCATAACTTGATGGCGTTCAACTGTGCCATACTTTCGCTGCTTAAGGAAAAACGATCGCAGTTTTTCTGTTCACTGCATATTAAATATTGTGGAATATCATATTATTCTGAATTATTCTGTCTTAGCGGATTGTATTTTAAGAATATGAAATATATCTTCCCTGGAATAGGATGATTGCGTAGTTGGGATTAAGTTTCTACCCCGATCAATACAATCTTTGTTATGTTTGTTTTTCAATAGATTGTTAGTCGTCTGAATGGAAGTTGGTTTCAAAACAAATATCACGTATATCTAGCAGCAAAAGAGCTACAGTCATTTCACTCGGAGCATTAATTAGCTAAGTAAACTCGCTCTGCTCCCGTTTCCACTCACGTACGCAGTTTAAGTTCACTCAAGTGTGTTTGTTTATACACTTTATCCACAAATCTTCATTCCGATATTAAATATCTTCGTCTTCAATCTGCTTGTATCCATGGAGGTGAAATAAAATGTCTTTGTAAAGCGCCGTTGACATTATATCTTGGAATTGAGATTGTGAATAACTTTATTGTTATTCTTGGTATTTTTAATAGAAAATTAACTATTGTATGATTTTTTTAGGAGACTTTGCGTTTGATTGAATATTTTGATCTATAAGAGGTCAAAGATTTGTTTTAATACGAAATATGGTGGTATATTATGGATTAATAGTCAGATAAATTAGATTTTTAATTTTCTGCTGTGACAGCTTTTCAAGGCCTCGGTTTCATCTCGCGAGGCAATTACTCTTACCTCTAGTTAAATAGCTCGTATTTCAGACTTATTTAATTTATGTACAACATTTTTCTCCTGGAACATTCTAAAGGAACCTTCAAAAGGAAAATAATTGGCAAATTCCAGCATGTGTCTACCCGTAAATGTTTTCTCTCTCGTCAGAAATTCTTTGGCGTTTAAGAAATATTTGTAGGACGATTCTCAAAGCTGTTCTAAAATGTAATATATTTTTATCTGAGAAAAAGACTCGTTTCACTGTACGGGTATAAGACCGTATTGAGACCGTGCACGACAGTAGCGCCACCTAGCATGCGCAACTATTTGGGATTATGCCAAATAATGACATATATCAGTATTTTATTGCTTTCTAGTAATTATAATAAATTAAACATAAATAAAAAGACGAAGTGGTATTTTTACTATCAACGGTCATCCACTGCTGTCGGTATTTCAATTCGGAATTCAGTACAGTCAATAATAACTCTTGTATTAATGTAATCTGGACTGAAACACTTGGTCATTGTTGCTTGTACGGTGGCTCTATTCGGCCAAAAGATTAAATTAGTAGTTGCACAAGCTAGATTTTGTAAGATCAAATGAAATATTCGTGAGATTGTGGTTCTGCTGTACACCAAATAATGCACTCAATGCTGAAAATATCATGCCAGTTTTCATTTTTATAAAAAAATATAAGATGTCGGTATTTAATGGAAACTGTAGGTACATTTTTGCATAATAATATGTAGTTAATCTTGTTATTAAAAACTGCAAATTGCTAAATGACACACAAGCAAGATCTAGGAGTTCTTGATCATTTTTATTGATGAAATACCAGCAAATTATTGGCTTTTTGTTTCGGTACATTGATTATCATTTATCATACAATATTTTGTCAGTGCAACAGCTTTTATCTTTCATTCCTGCATTATTTATTGCTACAATTTTTGAAGTTCCAGTTCTATATCCACTTGGATTTCACCATCAGACTGATCACTGTAAATGAATCTATTCCAAATAATGGTTGTTTCTGTTAAATTCGATTCAGAAAACAGATCGATTTGGCATCCTTGATCAGCCACACGAGGTTCAATTTGATTAAATTCATTTTCATCTTCAACTCTTACTCTTACTTGATTTGATGTGATATCTAAGACTTTTGTGGTACTACATTTTATATAACGTGTATACCTATCTAGATAACACCTGTGACTGTCTAACTTTCTTCTGTCGATATATTTGAGGGAATATCGTAGGAACATAACTTGGACTTGTTTGCACGTCAGATTTTTTGCCTCCAATAAAATGTTCACTACATATTGTGTCATGACGTCTTGGAGTCCATAGCGAGCCATCAACACTGAAAAATAAAACATTAATGAATATCACATAAAATACAGAACAAATAAAAATAATTTTCTTTGATCTAATTTCCACTCTACTGCTGGAAAAATATAAAATTTACACAGACTATTTGTGCCGTTCTTTTTGCAGTCCACAACACAACAACAATTATGACCCATTTCAAAGATGATAATATTTAAGATCAAGAATTAAATTATCAGATAATATATTTGTTATGACAAAATTAAAATCAAAAATCAAATTGACTTCCCGAATAGTTACGGATTTCTGCCACGGCATGCGCTGCGATCGTTTTAGCTACCCCCTCCATGCACTTCGCACGTAGCGAATAGGTACTATGTGTATTGTGTGATGTGTTTTATCTTTAGTTTAATCTAATAGAACAGTTTCCTCACTGTTTTCTTAAACTTTAGGATGTTTTGGAGCAAATAAAATAGCCGGCACGCTACTATCCCCGTATCCATTGTTATGTAAAAACATGAAACTATTTTTTAAAGAAAAGGTTTATTTTCATTAATTCCTTACTTTCTAAACGATTTTTATGTTTTTTTTGTTTGATTAATTATGAAGAAGAACCTGTATATTTTTCTCTAACTTACAGACGACTGTTGCACTACTTCCAAACCGGTCTTCTTATACAATGCGAGTGAAATCGCATGCATACTAGTGCTCTAATAGATACAGTTAACATTTTCTTACAAAGAATTGCAACAATCTGTATCTATTACAAACATCTACCTTCAGTTTTAATGAAGCTAAGTAGAAACGGTTTCAAGTTTTGAGCGAGGATGTTCCGAAGTCCGTTGCTTAGATTTATGACCACTTCCATGTAACACTGATGTTTGATTTATGAATTCCATTATCTTATTCCATGAATTTAAGAGATTTAATTGTTTAGATTAGCAATGTAGTCAGCTTTTCCAGGTGTGAAGTGATTTTATCTATGCATAGTTGTTGAGAATTGTGATGTTTGTCTCTCCGTCGCATAAAAAAGCAAACTGGCAGTACTGGCTTTGCGCTAAGTACTAAAATGATGACGTTTATTAAAAACCACCATCTTTTGTTCATTTGACCAGAGCTCTGACTTACTCTGAGTCCATTCACAGGATACATATGCCTACCAATTTCCCAATCTGTAGTCTCAATAGTTTTGGACTAAAAACTGGTCCGGAATACAGATGTTTAAGTTTATAGCCAGTTTCATTCTTAACTAAAACTTTATCGTTAGGCTTATAACATACGGGGTTAACATAACTATCGTATCTACATTTTCTTTCTATTTTACTGCTTACTAAATTTTTCCGCGCTTCGGTTTGAGAAACCTGAAGTCGATATTTAAGTTCAAGCGGGTAACTGTCGTAGTTGTAACATGCGATCTCCTATTTAAATAATAAGAAAAAGCTCTGAAAAATTCCAAATCGTATCTAGAGTATTCTATTGATATCGAGTATTTACTTTTGCGTCCAACGGTAATTTATCTTCCTCATCTGCATTTAAACAGGTATACACCAAAATGTCAGCTATTGAGGACAAATTGAAATAGATTATTTTGTTTCTGCGAAAGTCGCTTGAGTAATGAGACGATATATTTATATTTTCATTGTTGTTTCGCTTCCATGTGTAGATCTAAAAAGAAAATACGCGGGTATTATTTTATTAATGACATATTACAGTATCATCATTATGTAAAATTGTGTTCCAATTCTGTAAACAAACTTGTAATCCCGAGTTCTTTCCGAGAGTGTGTTAGCGACGCTAGTGGCAGAGTTTATAGGCCGCCCAAAGGCATCCTATGTAAGCCTACAGGTAATGCCAGAGAAAACAAACCGGCCTGACGGCTTTACGTACCTTCTGTTGTACAATGGCGCTGTAAATGCAACAAGAAGCCATTCAAGTGGTGACCTGTGTGAAGGCGGCTTAACTTTGACGATATAATTATTACGAGTGGCAAGTCACGCTACGAATGCTATCTACATAATATCAGTGTTACATATTATATCTAAACGTAATTTTAAAAAGCTTAAAAGCTTGTTTCCTTGGCTGTATCCGCGGGCTAAACTGGATAAAATTGTATATAAAGCTTCGTTGTTCCTTTACATAGGCGATATAACTTTTAGTTTTAACAAAATACACGCGCCAAAACACTTGCCATGTCTATCTGGAAAAAGAGATTTGTAACATTTTTGTCATAGCCAATTATAAATAATACTAGAGGACGCCAGCAGCAACGCCTGCATTTTTTTTTTAATTTACCCGTTTTGGCCGATCCCGTGGGAATTTCAGGAAATCCCTTCTTAGTGCACCCCTACGGTCCCCAAGGAACATATATGCCAAATTTCAGCTTCGCGCGCCCAATAGTTTCGGCTGTAGCGCGTCTGTCAGTCAGTAAGTAACGCAAGGATTTTATATATTAAGATTACATACATACATAGACTCACGCCTGTTTCCTCGAAGGGGTAGGCAGAGGCATATTAAACGCCTACTTTTCGCCAGTGTTTTGATCCCACGTAATAGGTGGAGAGCCTATTGCCGCTTATCGGGATATTTTGTTTGCCAGAGCCTCGTCCGTTGATCGGCAGGTGCACCACTTGCAGGTGAGGTTGGCTTGGGACCCTAGGTTCTTGGTGGGAACATGAAAAACTTGCATTATTTTATTTATTACTTACAAATGGGATTTACAAACAAATACGTATTTTAACATGAAAATGAATGTTGAAATCGTTTTGAATCGCGTTCAATTAGCATTTTGTTAGAAATATTCTCAGTCACATGTTTTTATACTAAAAATGCAGTGTGATTTTTAAAAGGGCTTTTGTCTATACTTTTGAAATCTACTTAAGCTTTTTCAAAGGTTTATTCTGAAAAAAATTACAATTTTTAATCAAACAAACTTAGTAACTTCTTTGGACAAAAGCATAAATTCTATCCATAATTATATGAGAAAAATTTCTTATTCTTAAACATCTGTAG
Organism: Euclidia mi; assembly: GCA_944739405.2. Taxonomy (NCBI): domain Eukaryota; kingdom Metazoa; phylum Arthropoda; class Insecta; order Lepidoptera; family Erebidae; genus Euclidia; species Euclidia mi. The sequence goes on from OX123184.2 coordinate 112,230,507, forward strand.
GTCGTAGAATAACGTACTATGCTACAGTCAAATAGCAGTTTAAATGTCCTACTGAGAATATATTTGACACACTTTGATTACTCCTTTATTTCCTTTTCTATTGTAGAAAATAAATATAATCAACGAAATACTCATCAGTTGTCACGTTACTTTGAACTTATGAAATATGCATTTCAATATCCGTAAGAACAGCTTGTAGACGAGAGTACTTTTACTGTCAAAGAATTTTAAACATTATACAGATTAGCAAAGTGTATGAATATCACTTGGGAGACGCAAGTGAATTGTGTCTAAAGGCCTGCATCGTGCGCTAGAGTGTCGATGGGTGCAAAATGGCCCGTGAAAAGATAATGGAAAACGTAAAAACCTTATGAAATTCACAATCGCCAAACTGAAGCATGAAGTAAAAAATTATGTAGCAATGCCGTTTATTCACCAATCAATTCTACCGCAGATTGACGTGTTGGTTGGAGAGGGCTTGCCACGGTTTTTCCACTTCAAAGGTCGTACATATCAATAATTGATTTATCCGACATTACAAAATAAAGCGATTCGCAGTTATCAGTAAATTATTTGATAGGATTACGTATCTGTTCTGTAGCGCTGATAAAGTCAAAAACTTCATGTATTTATTATTTTTTTTATTTTAATTGCATCGTTTGTATCCAACAAACGATCCAATTAGAATTAACCGTTACATAATTGAAACCCTTTTGTTCCAATTAAAATTTCATCGGCACGACAATTTCATAAATTGATTATATATAGTACCAATTCTAGGAATGATGCAGTAATAAGTCCTGGAATCCTCGATTTATTACCACAAACATTTCAAAATAATATGTAAAAGAGTGTGTCAGGCTTCGCAAAAATACATGAAAATAAAATTGTACATTTTCGGTAAAATATATAATATATATATATATATAATATTATGAGAGTGGTGGCAGCACTGTGTCACTGTTTACATCGAGCTCCCGTATAAATTGTGTTTTTAAAATAGTAAAAGTGATTAAACTATCTATATTTTGACCGAAAAGTGTATATACATTCACAATAAATACAAACAAAGTGAAGTGCAGGGATATATATGTGTTAAATTTAAAATAACTTAGATAATAAAAAGTAACGACAAACATAGACGAAATGGTTTTACATCTTATAAAGTAAATAAAGGCAAAAACTGTGCGTTAATTACAACTAGAAATCAATCGAATCTTCTAAGACTATTAAAACAGTGCAAAACAGTGTAATAAAAGTGATAATTTAACATTCCATACATTGAAATATGCTAAATCATTCTGCTAATTACATGGTTAACGACGCCATCTGTTAGAACACAGCTGAATTACGAGGTTTAAGTCTAATGAAGATCTGTGCGCTAGCTAAATCAAACATCGATGACAGCGATTCTAAAGCACTATGACAACATTGTGTAAATAATATATTATGCCGAGCAGTAAAGAATTTAGCGAAGTTTCGTAACTGCCACTGTGGCGCATCTTGTATAGTCAGTGACTGCTATTTACAGAGCTCGGGATCGATTCTAACCTCAGAGTGCACTTTTTGGAAATATTCTGTGGTGTGTTAAATTAGTAAATTAATTACAGAAACAAACAAAACAAACAGAAAATAACATAAATATTATGACACAAAGAAAACATTGATTGCCGTTAGCTTCGAGATCAAATCCGAGTGACAGAATTTTTTTTTGACATTTTCTACAGAATTTTTTGACATTTTCTACAAAATTTTTTGACATATTTCTATTATATTTTATTGCAATTATATATATATTTTTAATAATTTATTGAATGAAATGGATATAGACCAGAATATCACACAGAGGAGACGTAAGGAGCGCCGAAGTTCTGTGGGTGACATCTCGAAAATGGAAAGTTCTCTCTTCGATGTGTCTATGACAAGTCTGCCTCATACATCATTAAACGACAGTCAATCAATAGTTGAACTTCATGAAAAAATCAATAGCCTATCACTACAACTAGCAAGCGCTCACCAGGAAATTGAGAATCTCAACATTGAAAACTTTCGTTTGAAGAGTGATTTGCAGAAAAGCCAATTGGTTATAAATAATTATAAAAAGGTAACCTTATCTGAAACCATGTGCGCGACCCCTTCATCAGCACGCAAAAGGCGTAATAAGAAGGCTTGTTTATATAAACCTAATAAAGAATTATGTAGCAGTGAAGCGCAAAGCGTGAGTATTCAGGATACAGAGTCTTCTTTTTTGAACCCTGAGCATATAAGTGCTGTCACTTCCGACCAAGATAAGTTTACTGAGGCAAGCAGTGCATGTGTACCTTCTAATGGCACAGGCGTACAAGTTACGGCTCATCGACCCTCTATGTCATCATGTAACTTCCAAAAATCACCTTCAGATGATTCAAAGTCCAAGTTCAATAAAGTGATTATTATTGCTGACGATCAGGGGAGATACTTGCGGCATACTCTTCAACGTTTAATTGGAGAACGATTCCAGATAACCTGCTTCTGGAAACCAGGTGCAACCTTTCAGGATGTACTCATGTCAGAAAGTTTAGAAGTAAATAGTCTCACCAAGAATGACTATCTCATTGTACTGGGAGGTATGAATGACAGGTCTCCAAGTATTTTTAATATATGTGTTAGCAATTTTTTATGTCGTACGAGAAACACAAATGTCCTTTTTTGCGAAATTCCATTTAATAAATATTTGAGAGAATCAAAAATAAATTACGAATTAAAATTTATATGTTCGGAATTTGTTAATGTGCAGTAAATCGACATGGGTTTCTCTGTTTTTATGCCCAGACTGAGCTTATTTGCTTTTCATGTATCTCGGATATTGCATAGAGAAATTTTACGTCAATACAATAAAATCAAAATGGATCATTATCAAAATCATTTAAAACAAGGTATCAATAAAGCTACTCAGACACACAATGTTACAGAACCATACAATTTAGATGACAACGTTTGTAACATCTCTAGCCCTATCGCAACAGATCCATTTTTTCGTGTATAACAAAATCAATATACTGCACCAAAATATTAATGGCGTTTTAAGCAAATCAGATCTATTAACTTTGAATTTAGAAGGGCTTATACAACATGGTAGATCTATTGATGTTGTGTGCCTTACTGAACATAACATGTTAAAAAATTACACCAAATTACTATATCTTCCAAACTACTCTATGGCAGCTTCTTTTAATAGAAATAATAGGCGGGGTGGTTCTTGTATATTGGTCAACAACAGACACGAATATAAAAATATCCCGACCGTTGAAAAATTTAGTACTATCGGCGTTATGGAGTGCTGTGGTGTTGAGCTGTCTGAACACAAACTTATAATAATTTGTATGTATAGACCGCCACGGAATAATAAACAACAGATAGATAATTTTTTTAGCGCATTGAACTCTTTACTTCATGAATTTTGCTACTCAAAAAATAGGGTTATTGTATGTGGTGATTTTAATATAAATACTCTGACATCTAACAATTAACGTGACATTTTGCTTCAAATATTGAATAATTACAACCTTAAACTAGCTATTAATGAACCGACCCGCGCGGGACATGTATTGACAACTTTTTTCATAATTTGAGAGGTTGTAAATATACAATTTAGGACTTTGCTCTTTCAGACCACACAGCACAGATTTTAACTTGTCCAGTAAAAAAGTGTTTTTCTCTCACTCATTGGTACATTAGTAAGAGAAATTTGAGTAAAGAAAACACAGAAATATTTAAAAAATGCCTTCAGTCATTAAGTTTTAACGATGTTTACAAAACTGATAATCCAAATACTGCCTTTGACATATTTTATGACATTTTTATACTTTTTTATGATTTATGTTTCCCTTCAGTATTAATTAAAAAGTCTTTACGTAATAACCCGAAATGGTTATCTAATGGTATCCGTAAATGTTCGAAACGTAAACGGGATCTGCTTTGGCTTTATAGAAAAAATCGCACAAAAGACAATCAACAAACATTCAAAAGCTACTCTAAGCGGCTTAATAAGATAAAAAGACTAACAAAAAAGTCACAGAATGATTATTTTATCAAAACGGCTGCGAACAAGAGTAAAGCTACGTGGTCCATTATAAACCAGAGTAAAAATAACATACCTAAGGAGACTATTTCACATTTAAATGTGAATGGTAATATTATCAATGACCCTACTAGCATCGCAGAAGCATTCAATACTTATTTTACAATTCAAAATCATTCAAATAATGGGCAAAACATTTGCAATTTTCAATTTACGAGTGCATCTAGTAAACTTAACAAACAATATAAATCTATTTTTATGTCACCTACGACTTCTACAGATATTTGTAAATTAATTCAATCATTGAAAAACACAAGCAGTACTGGCTATGACAAGGTTAATAGCAAAATTTTAAAAGAAGTTAAAGAAGAGATTGCGCCTGTACTAAGCCATATCATTAATAAATGTATAGGCACAGGTATATTTCCTGACAGACTAAAAATCACGATAATAAAACCATTGTTTAAGAAGAATGACAGGCATAGTATAAACTGTTACAGACCAATAGCACTTATACCTGTTTTCTCTAAGCTGTTTGAAAAAGTCATCTATACAAGTCTGTACCAATATTTTGAAAGAAATAATTTATTTGTAGAAGAACAGATAGGTTTCAGAAAAAACAAAACAATTGATTTAGCAGTATATAAATTAATTGAGAATGCAATGATTAGTTTAAATAATAAAGCTCTCATATCAGCGTTGTATATGGACCTTACAAATGCTTTCGACTATGTTAATCACAAAATCTTATTATTAAAATTAGAAGCGTATGGGGTCAGAGGTAATGTTTTAAATCTCGTAGAGTCCTACCTCACGAATCGTAGACAATGCACACAAATTACTCGGAAATGCCCAAAAACAAAGAATGAGGCTGTCTATTCATCCCAATATCGTGTAGTCACTCAGGGCGTCCCTCAAGGGAGCGTACTAGGTCCCTTATTATTCATTATCTATATAAATGATTTGCCCAAGGCTATTAATAAAAAAATGGTGTTATTTGCCGATGATAGCACGGTTTTGTTCACCAGCAAAGAAAAAACAAGTTTAGAGATTGACATGACTGAGACTCTAAAAAAGGTTGTAGAATGGTTGAAATGTAACAATCTTATTATAAATTTTGAGAAAACGAGTGTAATGACATTTAGAAATAGAAAATATTATTTAAATAATCTGAATGTGCAATTTAATGGACAAAAAATTCATGAGGTGGAGAGTGCAACATTTTTAGGTATTTATCTTGACTCTAATTTTAACTGGAAAATTCACGTGGAAAGTGTTTGTACTAAACTTAACAGATTCGCCTATGCACTTTATATACTGAGAAAAATCGTAAATCAGTCTGCTGTAATCACTGCTTATTATGGGTATGTAGCGTCGATTTTGAGATTTGGTGTCATATTTTGGGGTAACTCAGTAAACAATGAAACTGTATTTAAGGCCCAAAAAAAAATGTTTGAGATCTACACACATCAACAAAGTCTAGGGATATTTTATATTTCATCAAATATCTAAAAATCTATGAAGAATTTTCTGATACAGTAAATAGAAGAATCATAGATTATTTTAAGGTCTTTAATAAAAATAAAAAACATTTCGTGTTTTTTTTTGTTTTAAATAAAAAAATTAATTTTTTTAATCATCATGGAAAATTAGTATGATAACAACAAACATTTCTTCTTAAAAAACTATTAATTTTAATAAAAATGGAAAAAATCTTGTAAAATCTAATCATTAATAATCAGTGTTGCCACCTCTTACATTGATTACACATCGACATCGATTGTTAATACTTAAAATTAAATTGTCAATGTCTTGCTGCGGTATGAGGTCCCATGTCCTTTGCAAGTGTTCGTAAAGTTGTTGTTCAGTCGTCAAATTTGGTGGAAAATCTCTCAAAGCTTTTCGTTGTAACATGTCCCAGGCATGCTCGATAGGATTTAAGTCGGGCGACTGTGCAGGCCAATCCAAAACTTGAATATCGTGCTCTCGGAGAGCGGTCGATACCAGCCGCGCCGTATGGCAAGGAGCATTATCGTGCATGAGTAGAAATTCATGGCCTATTTGAGTTCTGTGTGGGACAATAACGGGCTCTACTACCTCCTCGTGGTATTTTTGTGCAGTCATGCTGCCTTGGATCCAAACGAGTTGGGTTCGTCCGCCAAGACGAATTCCTGCCCACACCATGATTGTCCCGCCTTGGTATGGGTGGACCTCCTGAGGGTGCCGTAGACGGCTAACTCTCCCTGGAGCTCTCCAAACGCGTGTTCTTCGTGAATCCGGGTGAAACCCAAACCGGGACTCATCGGTGAACAGCACCAAAGACCATTGTTCGTCACTCCATGGTAAATGCTCCCGAGCCCACGAAAGCTGCCGACCGCGATTGCCACGTCGCAATGCTGGAACACGCAATGGTCTTCGAGCATGAAGATCAACTTCATGTAACCTTCTTCGCACGGTTTGGTCGCTTACCAGCAGCTGGTGGTCCTCCTGGAGCCTTTGCACTAGTTGCAGCGCTGTGATATTGGGTTGTCTTCTGGCGGTCATTTGGAGAAATCGATCCTGTCTCTGCGTAGTAACACGATATCTACCTGTGTGCTGTTCGGCCACATCTCCAGTACTGCGATAACGTGACCACAACCTTGATATCACATTTTGATTGGTATGTAGGGCCTCAGCAACGACGCGTTGAATTGCACCATTTTCTAACATGCCCACGGCTCGTAACATTTCATCTCGACTCAAATGACGACGTGACATGACTTTTAAAGTTCGTACGTCACGTTAAATTAAAAAAGAAAAACAATTAAAAACCCTTTTCATTAATAATTATAATAAAACAGTTTTAACTTTCTTTAATGTAACGAATTACTAGCAAATTTGCCGCCATATTTTGTTTATTATTTTGTTTTTTTTCTTTCCATGTTCAAATTTTGAAAATAGAATAAAAGAGGTTTTAATCTGTATATAAACTTTTTGTGGAAACTAACAAGGTTCTAAACTATAAACTCGTAAATAATTTAGGATTAAGATATCCCTAGACTTTGTTGATGTGTGTATATGTAACATTAAGACGACTGATTCCTGTAAACCCTATTTTGTAAATCTCAAAATTTTGACATTGGCGTGTATTTATATTTATGAGGTATCTGTGTTTGTACACACTCATAAGGCCTTGTTTGAAAGATTAAAGAGTAAGCGACTAAACAATAAAATTTCCTATCCACAGAACAGTACATCACAAATAAATAAGAGTATACTTTGCATGGCACCTCAAGTTTACAATCATTTGCCAAAATATGTAATGGACAGTGCTAGCACAGATATCTTTAAGTATAAATTAAAACAATTATTGACTAATAAGGCTTATTATACCATTCAAGAATATTTAAATGACAAATTTAATTAATTTATAATTATTAACGCTAATGAATTTAAATTAACATCACGTAATTAAAAAAAATATTGACATTGTATAAATTCTAATTTCTCTGACTTGTTTTAATCATATCATTGCAAAAACTACGTCTAATAATCACACAAATATAATTGCACGCTTGACAAGCTGAATATAGCCGAACCACTGTATTTTTTTCCAGCCATGTACTTACCTTTATTCGCAAATAAACGATTTGAATTTGAATTTGAATTTGAATTATTATAAATGCTATAAAATAACGCAGTTTATCTCGGTATGACTATTAACTTCGAATACATGAATACTTAGATTTAAGTAAACATAACTTCGAAAGATTAGGTAGAAAATATAATCTCGAAAGACTATCTCACACACATATATTTTACCTGACACAACAAATTATCGTGCCCATCACGTTAAAATTCGTACCGAGTGAGAATCGAGCAAAAAAATCTTAAATATAATATTGGGGATTTAAAATACCTAAATCTACATAAAATATAGATGTTTTCAAAAGTTCCACTCTAAATAAACTAATGTATTTTATTCTATTGAATTTCTATTTTGCGGCTTGCTGTCTAACTTTTTAAGACCCGTCAGTAAATAGCTACATAATTATGTATCTTGCTAGTCGTAATGTTCTACTTAAATAACGGTTCGGACGGACTCCCGTCAGTTTTTGCTGCTAGGGCTGCACCAGGTCTTGTTAAACCACTGCGTCTTATTTTTAATAGATCTCTGAGCACCGGTGTGTTCCCTGCTTACTGGAAGGTGGCGTTGATTGTTCCTTTGTGCAAAAGTGGACAAAAAGAACAAATAAAAAACTACAGACCTATTTCAATTCTTCCGGTTTTTGATAAGGTTTTTGAGCAGCTTGTACATGGCCTTTTGTCTTGGCATCTTAAACAGGTAATTAACCCTTATCAGCATGGCTTTATGAAAGCAAAGTCTACAGTGAGAAACCTTACGTCATTCATAAACAATGTGTCGTTGGCAGTTGACGCTGGTTCTTCTGTTGATGCTATTTACACCGATTTTTGTAAGGCATTTGACAGAGTAAGCCATCAGGTTCTTCTTCAAAAGCTCGCTAATTGCGGTGTTTCGGAGCCTTTGCTGAGTTGGTGTGGGTCGTACTTGGCAGAGAGACATTCTAAGGTTGTGTTGAATGGTTACTGTTCTGGCTTGTTTCCAGTCACCTCCGGAGTACCCCAAGGATCATACCTTGGACCATTGTTATTTAACGTCTTTATCAACGACATTGGCGACTGTTTCCACCACTCTCGATATTTTTTGTATGCCGATGACTTAAAGTTTTTCATAACCATAAACACTACTTCGGATGCAGACCTCCTACAAGGGGACTTGAATAGATTGGTTACTTGGTGTGAGTGCAACCTAATGGAATTGAATGCATCTAAATTTCAATTTTCGATAAAAATAAACAAATTAACGACGAACTATGATATAAAATCGAAATACTTAGAGCAAGTTAATTCTATTAAGGACTTAGGGATTGATATTGATACAAAATTGCAATTTAATGTACACATTGATAATATTTGTGCTTAGGGATTCAAAAATTTGGGTTTTCTACTTCGTAACTGCAGGGACTTTAGATCACCGAAAACTAAAGTTCTACTGTATAATTCGATAGTCTGCAGTGGTTTGGAGTATTGTAGTGTCGTCTGGAATCCTTTTTTACAATGTGTATAATAACAGGTTGGAGAGTATACAGCAGAGATTTTTGAGGCATTTAACCTACTCGATCAACCAAGGAAAAGTTCTTGTGTTCTACACTGAAAGGTTGAAGTACTTTAATATAACATCACTTGCCGATCGGAGACGTATGCTTGACCTAATGTTTCTATATAAGCTTGCCAATGGTATCGTTGACACACCTGAGCAACTATCTTCCCTGTCTTTTCATACACCTTTACGGTTACCACGTGCATCTAGATATGAATTGTTGACAAAGAGCTCACATAAATCGAATCTTGGCAAAAACACACCACTTAATAGAGTGGTTACAGAATATAATAATTTTAATAAATCCAAAGAGATAGACTTATTTGTTGACAACATTGGCAAGTTTAGAAAGTCTATTATGTTTTAACATTTTCAATATTCTGGATTACTCAACCATTTATGGCATTTTTTTTAATTATATTAGTTGAATTTGAATTTATTTGTTTCTGCATGACGTTTTAATCAATTATTTATTGTCATTATGATTAATCATTGTTTTTAGCATTTAATATGTACAATTTTTTAAAATTATTATTTCTATTTTTTTTAATACTTATTAATTTGTAGCATTTATTAATTTGTATTTGTATTAATTGAAATTTTTCGTATTAATTATTGAATGGACTAGTTCTTTTTTTAACTTTTATTATTTAAGTATGCCTGTGTTTGCAAATTTCAATGTTTAAATAATTATGTGGTACTCGCTTTAGCATTTCATGGAAGCGGTCTGCATCTGTAACAGCAATGGCATTTAGCATGTTTTAATTATGTTGATTTTTTATAAACATTTAATTGATGTACATTGTGTTGGTGTTCATTATAAATAAATAAATAAAAAGGGTAGTTTTTGCCTTTCGAATTTTGCTTTTCAGATGTATGTAAATTTTATGTAGCTCACCTCAGATCCCTATCGAAGAAAATTTTGTTTCCAATTTTCACTTAATTTTAATAATTGAATTTTGCTGCGATCCAAAATACAATTCCAATTATCCTGTACGTTAAACCTTATCTTACCATCAAAGACATCGTATCACTTTTTTAGTACTTTTATAGTACAAACATCATTCAGACATACAAACCATTTCGCACGTAAGGAAAATAAAACTGCAAAGTTATATTACTGTCGTTTAGCAGATATGGATGGAATAACAAGTAATCCTATTGAAAATAACTGAAAGGAAATCTCATGTGTGTATTTAGGTATCGTCTGGTCACAACTGAGTGATTGATGAACGTGATAAGACATCAGACAGTATAATTGGGTACGGATATGTCAATGTAAGGATGTGACAGTTATTGAAGTGAAGGTGCGACAAATTGGTTTGTAATGTATATATTTTTGGATTTGAATTTATTTATGTTGTTTCCCAGTTGTCGAATAAACGCTGTTTGAGAGATTCGTTTGCGATAACTACTGGATTGTATATGAATACGCGTATAGCGTGGTGGTTTAAGTGATAGGCTTGCAGTGCAGAACTTCGCCGAGGGATACATGATAACACTTTATGAGACCGACAAAATATTGTTTCGTGTCTGGAGGAACTTGGTATCTGTTGATTAAATATTCAATTTGTAAAGCTACGCGACATAGAATTTATTAATGGAGCAAAAGTTATCTTTTAAAAATAAAACAAATTATACGGCTTTATTTTATCAATTCTAACATAGTTTATAATTGGTTATCTGATATAAACTAAAATTGAAACTAATATACATCTCTTGCATGCAATGTAAACATAACGTAATCGTTATGTTATACACGAGAGCTGTCGTTTATCACAATATTGTAAGTGGCCTGTAATTAGCGCCAAGCCGCCAGCTCAACACCGCAATGACCGAGATACAACAACAATTATAACAAATTTGACTACCACCCGAAACACTGTATTGGATAATAACTGTGATTTACGTGCCAGTTGCTAAATTGGTGCTGGAAATATACAGTACACTCATCAAAATAGTCTATCAGACAAGGATCGTAAGGCCATGTCGGAGGCCTTAACGCGGTCTGAAAACTGCGACATAAGATTTCTCTAAGACGCCTGGACCGATTTCGAAAATTTTTGTTTTGATTAAAAGAGTATACTTTCCAGTTGGTCCCATTATCAGCAAGTCAGGATCTGATCATGGAATCCTGGAAAAATCGAAGGAACTCTTCAAATTTTATAAACACACTTGAAGCGATTTGACGATAACAACTCAATGCCGTCGAGTTTGGGCTCGTTTAAGTCGTCTTTACATAGACTTTGATGATGGATTATTTTCATGGTCTGATGATAGAGCTGGAAGGTAACCATGAGATCTATGTGATACAACAACCTAGTCTCATCGAGTTTAGGGTCGTTTGATTCGTTTTTACATGGACTTTGGTACTGGATGTTTTCCAGGGTCTGATGATGGAGCAGGAAGGTGGCCATGGGATCTTTGTAATACAAAGAGGCAATCCCATTGAGTTTGGGCTCGTTTGAGTCGTCTTTACATAGACTTTAGTACTGAAAGTTTTCCAAAGTCTGATGATAGAGCAGGAAGGTGGACATGGGAAATTTGTAATACAATTACGCAATCCCATTGAGTTTGGACTTGTTTGATTCGTCTTTACATGGACTTTAGTACTGAATGTTTTCCAAAGTCTGATGACAGAGCAGGAAGGTGGCTATAGGATCTTTGTAATACAATAACGCAATCTCATCGAGTGTAGGCTCGTTTGTTTTGTCTTGGCAAACACTTTGGTACTGGATGATTTCCGGGATCTGATGATGGAACTGAAACGAACGTATTTAGGCTAGTTAGCTGAAAACAAAAGAAGCACTTGAAATTGCCAGAAAGATATTATATAAGAATATAAGATATATAATACATATAATACATTTCAGAATTGAGGCACGTAAGGAAGGCCTCCCCATTATGTACCACCTACTCTATCCTCTGTACCTACTACCACTTAAAAGCAAAAAATAAAAAAATATTTTTAAATAAGAAAAAACCGACTTCAAAAAACACTAAGGAACTAAAAAGCAAAAAATAATTGGTTTTGGAGCAAAAAATTTTGTGCTTTTTAGTTCCTTAGTGTTTTTGAAGTCGGTTTTTTTTTATTTAAAAATATTTTTTTATTATGATCCTTTCTGCTTGGCAAAGTCTTTTTCCATTTTGATCGTTAGCCTAGATGTAAATAATGATTACCATAATCCATCATGGCCAAGTGCGCATTGTTACAATTCAGAGTCATGTCTTTCAAGAAAATTATGAAGAACTCTTAACATACTACGTTTTAATTAATAAATAATGGCACTCCAGTGGTCGAGAATCGAACATAGTTAGGTAATCGTAAATTTTTCTTAATTTAAAAAATTTACACAAATTATTAATTGCTTACATAAAAAGTGACTTGCCCGTAGGTAAAGTTAGACACTGTTGTGGCATACCTTACAAAAACAAGCAAAATAAACAAGCTTCTAAAGTAGCTTTCAGCTTTAAAATTAATATTTCTCCAGTACTTTGTTCAAAGAGTCAGCGCGCTTTATAATTAACCTACTACCTACCCTGTCCGAAGAAGAATTGCATTCCGGCAGTAAAAAAGAATTCCTGTCACTTATAAAGCTAATTATTCTATCGTGGACAATGCAAAAGCAAAGTTGACAAGGTCCTTTTACACTGGCCGGTCGAGACGCGGCCGTCAACATAAAGAACAAATAATAATCCACGAAACCACCATTGTAAAGTCTCTTTGAATGTTATTATCATCATCATCAGCCTTTGTCAGTCCACTGCTGGACTAGGCCTCTCCTTTGAAAGGAGGAATTGGCCTACTATACCACGCTGGCCAAACGGGTTGGTATAGGGTTTGTATCAAGTTTTCCTTCTCTTACAGTGCTGTTTTCTGTATAATATGCTCCCTCTGTCGGCTCTTACGACACCCATGGGATGATATGGGGTGGTGATCTTTGAATCCGTATTCTTAATCCGTCACCACACGGATGTTATTATACCTACGTATAAATATGTAGAATTATACACATAAGCTGTGTTCATGTTTGGCTTAGAATTAACAACGGTTGAAACGGATTATTCACCATTTTAATGTTTGTAAAGGCCTTTCATGTTTGTGAGCAGCTACATTTTATTAGTACTGAAGCTCTATTTTGTTTGATAATGAAAAGCTGTGAACAATAATAGACTCTTTTATCTTTCAGAAAACAAGGCCGTATATTACAATTAAAAATAAAACAGAGTTTAAAAAATGAGTTCGATACCTTAGACTATATATATTATGTTATAGACGGAGGGATCCCATCACTCAAAGGTCTGACATAGGTCACCGTAGTGGGGACCCATTTCCCGTCAAAATTTAATAGAACTTCATTTGAAACTTTGATACTTCGTTCATAGATATTTTGATTTATTCGTATAAAGATTGTGACGCATAAACATAGTGACGTTATAACTTTATCGATACTTTTATTTTACAGACTAGCTTCGGCCCACGTATTCGCCGATGTGGGTGACAGTAATTGCAAAAAAAAAGGTAGCCTTTGCACTATTGTGATGTAGAAACTATACTGCAATATTTCTTTGAAAAATAAGTATACTTGAATACAATCATATATCTCAAGTAAAGTGTTTTCATCGATTATCACAAACTTTCGGCTATCGCACACAGGCTATCGCTGCCTTCACGTACAACCTTTACTGTAACTATAAAAATATGTAATAAACATTTTGATGGTGAGACTAGTCCTCCTCTGTCTTTTACTTTTATAAAAATAATTACATAAACCTGCAGTACTGCAGGTTTGTGTGATAATTTTAATTAATATTCTATTCTCTTATTTATATTTTTCTCTTCGGTGAAACCAAAGATTTGTCTTCATAATTATGGACGAAGTTGTCATGACAAACAACTACCGATAGTATATAATGAGAGACGGTGCGATTGACATAATTATGGCGGGCATGTCACCAGCCCGGGGAATCTCTCAGATATATAGTATCCGGTTGTTCGAGTTTTGCCAACGGCCAGTATTTGCACACAATCAAGTGGCCAAGATAATCCATCAGTAACTAGTCCTTAAATATAATCTCATTGGTTCACCGTACTACAGATACAGATTGTGCCCGACCCAGTTCTCGAAAAAATGCTCGTACGTTGTTGTCCTGGTATAGGTCTATCATTACAGACAGGTTTATTGTAGCCAATAAGCGTGATATTGTAGTGATCGACCGAGCAGAGCGACTCGCATTGATAGACGTTATTACCATATCGCATGACAACAATCTAGTAAAAGCAGAAAAAGAGAAAGAGTTCAAATATTTGGGCCCAGCTCATGAAATTGTCAATATCATCATCATCATAAGCCTGCCGTAGTCCACTGCTGGATATAGGCCTCTCCAATGGCACGCCACTGAGCCCGATTTTCGGCTCATCGTGTCCAGCCGCTGCCAGCCACTTTGCGTATATCGTCACTCCACCTAGCCGGAGGGCGTCCTACACTACGTTTGCCAAGACGCAGTCTCCACTCTAGAACATGACTACTCCATCGGTTATCGGTTCTGCGACAGATGTGACCAGCCCACTGCCACTTCAACGTGCTAATTCTCTGAGCTATGTCGATTACCTTGGTTCTCTGTCGGATCATTTCATTACGAATTCGATCCTTCAGAGAAACTCCGAGCATAGCCCTCTCCATAGCTCGCTGAGCGACCTTGAATTGGTAGACTAGTCGCACCGTCAGTGTCCACGTCTCGGCACCGTAAGTCATAACGGGTAGGACGCACTCGTTGAAGACTTTTGTCTTAAGGCTTTGCGGTAGGGATGACGAAAAGACTCGACAGAGTTGCCTATATGCCGCCCAGCTAAGCTGTATTCTTCTGCAAGCCTCTCTCCCGAAGTTGTTTCTACCCAACTGCAAGGTTTGCCCAAGGTAGACGTACTCCTGAACAACTTCGAGAGGGACCCCATTTAGGATAATCGGTTCCAAAGAGACATGTTCATTGAACATTATCTTGGTTTTATCCAAGTTCATCCGGAGACCGATGCGAGCAGAAGAATCAGCCAGGCTGCTCAGCATATACTGCAAGTCTTGCACGGTTTCGATAACGATATCGTCTGCAAATCTTAAGTGTGAGAGGTACTCGCCGCTTATGTTAATACCGCGTCTTTTCCAGTGCAGCGTCTTGAACATATCCTCCATTGCATTTGTGAACAATTTAGGGGAGATAACATCCCCTTGTCTCACACCACGATGCAGGTGGATAGGTTCAGACTGCTGGTTCTGTACTTGGACGGTCATAGTCGCGGCGTCATGCAGACCTCTCAGCACTTGGACGTACCGCTAATCGATTTGGCACCGTTGCAAAGACTCCAGAACAGACCAGATTTCGATGGAGTCAAAGGCCTTCTCATAGTCGCACTGTGTGTATGTGGTCTATGGTGCCATATCCTCCTCGAAAACCGGCCTGTTCGGGCGGCTGAAACTCGTCGAGTCTACGCGCGAGACGATTCGTGATGACCCTGGAAAACGGTTTATAGACGTGGCTCAAGAGCGAGATCGGTCGATAGTTCTTCAAAAGAGTTTTGTCTCCCTTTTTGGAGAACAAAACGACTGTGCTCTTGCTCCACGCCCTTGGAGTTCTCCCCGAGAACAGGACAGAATTAAATATGCTTTGGAGCTGCACCAGTATAGGTTTTCCACCTGCCTTTAGCAGCTCCGTCGTAATTCCATCTTCCCCGGGGGCTTTTCCATTTTTAAGCTGCCTCAGGGCCACCACGATTTCGTCTTGGCTGACGTCTGGCAACTCTTCCGTGAAGTGGCGGGTTAAAGTGGCTCTTGGATCCTCGGAGTCGGGTTGGGGATGGGACGCTTTCGAGGTGTAGAGGTTGCCGTAGAAGCTCTGAACCTCCGCAAGAATCTCTGGCCTAGAAGTGGCGACTTTCCCGTCTGACGTGGTCAGCTTCGTCAGATGACTTCGACCTAAATGCCAAGTAAAAATTTTCAACCCCCGATTTCGCTCGATCGCATTTTGTATAGAGCGTGTATTGGAGCTACGGAGGTCGCGTCTTACCAGCTTAAAGATCTTTTTATTTAGATCTGATGAAGTGCCTGCCGGGTTTTCTCGTCGCGTCTCTATTAGCTGCAGATATTCTCGCGATAGTTGAGATTTCCTACCGGTGTGCTGCGTCTTAAAGAGTTTCGTCCCCTCATCCCGAAGGATTTCCACCACTTTATCGAGTTCCTGGTCCGTATCTGCGTCTATTGCGGTTTCCAAGCCAGCGAACCGGTTTTCCAGTTTTAGCTGGAATGTTTCAGATCCAACCACGGATTGGAAGAAATTTGGCCGGAGCGTAGACTTCATAAGGCGAACGCGTTCAAGCTTATAATCGATATTCAGAGTGCCTCGTACAAGTCGGTGATCACTTCCGGTGTTGAACCTAGTGATTACGGAGACATCCCTAAATATTCGCCTTTTGTCCGCCATAATGAAGCCAATCTCATTTTTTGTCATAGTGTCGGGGCTTCGCCACGTCCACTTTCTTTGAGGCTGCTTCTTAAAGAATGAGTTCATTAAGAACAGCCCCTCCTTCTCTAAGAAGTTGACGAGCATCTGCCCCCTATGATTTCTCCTACCAAATCTGTGTGGTCCTACTACCGATTCGCCGCAAGTATGTAATCCCACTTTGGCGTTGAAGTCCCTCATGACAACATTAAAGTGGGCCTTTTGGGTGTTGTGTAAGGCCCTGGAAATGTATTCGTACATTTTTCTACTTCATCATCCGAGTATGCCGAAGTCGGTGCATACACTTGGATAACCTTGAGAGTATATCTCTTGGTGAGTCTGATCACAAGGTATGCTACTCTTGTCGACACACTGGAGATTTCTAAAATGTTGTCAGAGAGGACCTTATGGACCAGGAATCCAACCCCGCCTTGGGATGGCTTGTCTCCCCCCTGAAGTACATAAGATGGCCAGAATCAGGGGTAACGGTATCCTCTCCATCTCTCCGGATCTCGCATAATCCCAAAATATGCCACCTTATGTACTTCAGTTCATCTTCTAGTTGTGCCAGATGTTCGTCGAGCCGTAGCGTGCGTCCGTTATACGTAGCCATGGTCAGTCGGTGTTGGCGGCCTACCGTAACCCGGGGATTCTTCGCACCCCCTGCCCCGCCGTTACCATGTCCGCCGCCTTGGCCAGGAATAGCGCGGCGACCGGGAACTGGGGGCCGTTGCGTAAGCGTGTGTGCCATTGAGGTTTTGCCCGTAATCACCACGCTGGGCATGCGTGTTGGTGATCGCAGGGCGTAGCTTCTCGCACCGGTGACGCTGCTGCCCGTCTCCGATCTATTATATTTAGCTACGCCTATTTGCAATGGTTATACCGCCGTTAGTCGGTCGCCAGAGCCTCGTTCGCTGATCGGCAGGATGCCCCACGGGCAGGTGAGGTTGGCTGGGAGCTCTAAGGTGTTGTTGCGCTCCCACGCATCCCTGATCTTGATTCCTGAGATTGTCGATATGTGGGATGTGAACTCGGCGATCATTGTGCCGATAGTTGTGTCAGTAAATGGACTAATCGCCAAGAGCCTTTACCAACATCTAAAGATGCTCGCACTAGGCAGCAGAAAAACTAATATTTTTAACAACAACACTTTTTGAGTTCGGTGCCAGTTAGAAGTACGCACACAATTTTATTTTCTTTCTTACTCACCATGCGGGCGCCTAGTTTAATTCTTTTAAATTATTTTATTTCTCACTTATTTTAGACTTAGGCGTATCTATAAGGGCGAAATTAATTTGACCTGTATATATAATATGATTTTGTGAGGATTTGAGTTTTTTTTTCTAACTAAGCCAATGACACTGTCAGTGACTTTTTCAATTTTACCTTATGCTTTATTCACTTTAAAAAGGTAATTTAATAATATATTTTTTGTCGCAACTTATTTACTAGTGTTAAAATATAAGCTGTATTTATTCACATATTTTACTTTATCTGAGGATTTATCAACATTCAATTGATATTCATTCTGAGTAAACCAAATCTAAGGATTTATTGCAAATATTATCGATATTTTATCGAAATTCATTTTGAGTAAGCACATCACTAGTCCAGTTAAAATTTACGACAATTTCGAAGATTCGAAATGACATTTGTATATTTATCTTTCTCTTACATGAGAAAATAATCATAAGTCAGAGTGAAATAAATATAATTGGGTAAGATTGCTATTTAATGCAGTTTCTATACTTCCTTACTTTATGGATACCGAACTCAATTTAAAAAAAAAACTTCAAAGGAGGCGGGTAAATCATTTTACATTTAAGCCAATGTGTCCAAAACAACGGCCAAACTTGGAAATTCGAGATTTAAAATTGCAAGAGTATAAAGCCAGTTAATTCATTCAAGGGTCGTGGTTAGGTCGCTGAGCGACGTAAACGTTCTGTGTGTAATAAGCCTTATATTCATTTACATTCTTCGTTGTATATTCACACAAAAAAGACCAACAAAAACAGGGGTGTTGTGTGAAAACGGTTATTTAAACGAATTTAAAATGGGTTAGATTCAGTTGGTACCAAGTAAAATGAGATGAAACAATTATTATGTACACGAATACAGTTTAGACATTTATATATCAAAATAAAAGACCTGACGTAGGCTGAATGAGTCATCAACAGGCACCCTACATTTTAGACTTGAAAAGGCACTTATCGTGATGTAGATAACGTATACAAAATAAATTAGCGGGTCTTAATCGCGTACAATTAATTTATTTAAGGTATAAATACCTATTTGTTTCCGACGTTTCGCTCGTCTTGCACCGAGCGTGGTCGGTAGATAACGTATATAATTACTGCTTTTCAAAAACGTGTACGAATGAGGTATAGAATAAGTTACGCTATAAATTGTGATGCAAAGTTATACATTTGTTCTTCTATAATAGGCGAATAAACACGTAACATAATAAAATTGCATAAAATTCATAATATTTTCAGGTTTTATGAGGAGCTGTAGAGCTAGCATTATTTTTATTTATAGTTTGTTCTTGGGAAAATATAGGTTTCTATCTCAGATTTAAGAATTCTTCAACCTGCAAATTTAATAGAATAACCATTTTATTTAGCCAGCTTAGTTAATTAATTCAACGCAGAGCTCACGGACAAAACGTGGCTGCAAAAAAAAGCGCTGGTCAGCGACGCAACGTGTAGAATATTTCTATAATAAATAACTTGCAGTTTTAAACACACCTAATGCTATTTATCAACAGTGTCAATGGATCAACGTGTATTATTTCAAAATAATTGAATTCTATTTCAAATAAAATAAGACTCATTTTCCTGCAGCCGTGTTTCTGTACAATGGTGTCCTCATTATGTTGGGCTCGTTATATTATTTGTTAACAGTACTCTGGCTACGAGTTACATTTGCAAAGAGTTACAAGTAAAACACTTACAATATTTATCAAAATTCCAGTTTTTTACTATCATGATGAACACTTTTATCTATTGATAGCATAAAAAAGCATCAAAAGAGGTTTTATCAATGTATGACCATTCATCAACGTCATAGAATATTTATTTATAGACCACCCAAAGGCCTTAGACATGGCACGATTATAGTCCCGCTACATGCGGATCGAAGGACTTTACATGGCATTTGAAGAACCGTAGCGCTCTGCTGTGACAGATACCTAACAAACGGTCACCCATTTAGGTGGTTACTGTGAAGACGTTGCTTAACTTTGCTGATTACCAAAGGCCAGTCAAGTCTCACTATGAGTATACTATATAGGATTTTGTAAACAGCAGTTCTTCTTCTGCCTGCCATGTTCCCAAATTACTTGAGTTCGCCGCAGAATGTCTTTCTCTTTCATTCTCTCTTATCAAACGTCATCTAATTATTCACTCCCTTTTCATTCATGTCATCCTTCACACAATCCATACATCTTTTCTTTGGTCTTTCTGTTGCCATTTTGAATACAGCAGTATAGGTATTCATTCCGTAGTGCCTCACAAAATCGAGAGGGATTCACAAAATAAATCGTGCTCACCTAATCACTTCTCATGTCGATCCAATGAATGATCGTCCAATATTTTAGCTTAGAAAATAGGTATTAATTTCCGTGACCTAAAAATAACTCCGTCGTACACAAACGACTTATAGCAATAATTTATAACCACTGTCCTAGAAAAACTAAGACATTTCTAACAATAAGGTTATTATGGAAGAAAGTCTAAACGTTTTGTTCTCACAAAAAACCACACTAAGCTGTCACCTACCAAAGCTCGATTTAAGGTCGAGATACCGAAAATCTTTTGATGAAGAGTCTTTATTTTTTATTAGAAGGTTCTACTTTCTTTTACAATTGAGTTAGGTGAACAATTAACATTAATGTTTTTGTTGTCTAGGTGTTTGAAAATTATAAAAACAACGCAGGAATTTTTATTTGTCTATTTATTTTTAATAAAATCTTAACACAATGAAGAAATAAGACTGCATGGTTAGCCCACTGGTAAAAACTGCCTCCTTGGTTGTAGTACAGCTGTGTGGATGATTCTATGTTTGATCCCTGAATAGGCTAACACTTTGTGTGATCTACGTAGTTACCCATTGTTATTCCGAGTATTGATGTATTTTGCGTCTGTTCATTTATCATTTCTCTGGTGAGACAAGATTTATTCCTAATACAGGCGCTATCTTAAAAAAGGAAATAAGGATACTGACAACCTTAGTGTACATAAATTATCTCAAAAAATCGTTAAGTTTTTACTAGAAAGACGTAACTGTGCCGTCCCTAGAATGATCTCATTCAAACTCAGTTTTAATAATGTACCCTTGAGATAATCAATGATTTGAATAAATAAACTAATTTGATTACCAAAAAATAATAAATAGCGCGTGACCTTGTTTCGCGAACAGCAGAGTTATTTTACAAGTGCAAGTCATTCCACAATAAATCAATCATATTTCTTTAATCATTATGCCTAGTTAGGCGATGTTGGATATGCTCGCTCTAATCTTTCATGGCCTGTTTGAATAACCTCTGTAATATTTGTGAAGCTTTAGTTCCTTTGTTTATTGTTTCTGTTTAATACAATGAAACAGAATTAAGATATTATCAATACAGCTTAGATCCAATCATTATTTTGTTACTGTATAAATATTTACCTATATTTTCTTTCCATACTTCATTGGTGTCTGTTAAATCAATGAGAATTTTGTCTTTTTGTACTTGAAGCTTATATTATCAACCAACGAGATACCTTTGTGATATTTCTAAATTAAGTACGAATAATATTCACAATAAAGACGCATTACTGCGAATAAACTGTATTCGAAGCGATAAATCGTATTCGTTGTTCTAGTAATCAATCAACAAACGCACGCACGGCTGTAATTAGTATGTTGTGATAGATCGCTGAGGGGCGTGGCCTCAGAAACAATATGACAGTCTTCATCCCGATGTATTCCAACTGACATTTATTACGGCTCGTTCACGACAAGCAGCGGGAGCGGCAGCGACAGCGTTTCGATGTCCATTGCGCGTTTGACTCTGACGTGACGTCGGCCGCGACGGAGTAGGCCGATGCATGTGCATCGAAATCGCTACCGCTGTCACTCGACGCTGATAGTCGTGTACATGCCTTTGCTCTCCGGACCTCTCGCCTGTGTTTTGTGGCAGCCATTAGGCTTTCGTTGATGCTCCTTTTTTAATGATCTCGAATGAGCGGTTTTGTTCTGCATGGAGAATTGGAGATTGCATCAAAGTTGGAGTCACCGTCAGTTATATTATAACTGACGGCATAATGAGGAAGACAGCCATGACAGTGGTATAGAAGCAAATGTGCAACTAAATAGCCCAGTTTTAATCATTCTCCTGTATCTCTCCTGTAGCACTGAGAACCTTCGCATACATGACGATAATTATAATAAAACTGAAAACGAGGACATTTTTCTATTCTTACGAGTATATAGACTTGACAATACGAATGGGCTATATTTTTGGCGATACTTTCGCAAATTGTTTACCTTGTTTGGTACCTATCAGATTCAAAGAAAAAAAAAACAGTTAAGTACTCACTTTGAAATTCAAAGAAAAAAACAGTTACTCTCTGCAGTCGAAATGCCAATAAACTATGAAACTATAGTAACCATCTGAGTTATTTCATTTGTAGGTACTCCGGTGTTCCTAATCTATTTTTGACAAAGTTTTCATTATACAAGAACCTCGTAACGATAACGAAATACTGGAATATTGTACATTTAATCTTCATCTAACACTACGCTTTAACAATCTAATAAGCGAGTTAGCAACATTGTTTAACTTTCACCCAAACCACTACGTTCAAGTTCAAATTAGAAAATTACTTCATAATTTAGGGAGATCGAATAACTTCTTAACGGGAATTTTAGATTACCCTTGTGACCATTTCATTTTTCAATATGACTGGATGCCATATATGATGCATTTGATATTTTTTATATAAAATAGATAGATTGCAGCCCGCGGCTACGCCTGCGTACAAGTCAGTTATAGAGAGCAAAAGTAACCTATATGATGTACTAGGTGAGCCCGCGGTTACACCCGCGGTATTTAAGGCTACTGCTCCTAATAGCGTGATGTTAATCATAATATTAATCATATTTTTATTGCCAAAACATGGGATACAATGCTCTTATAAAATTCAATAAGTCACATACATGTTTTGTTAAAGTTACATAGCATGCAATTATTAGGTAATTATACTTATGACTATGATTTATATAGCCTTATGTTATATAGCATATAGCCTTCCTCGATACATGGTCTATCTAACACTGGAAACATTTTTCAAGTCGGGCCAGCAGTTCCTGAGATTAGCGCGTTCAATCAAAGAAACATACAAACTTTTCAGCTTTATATATTAAGTATGAGATATGTAAAGTTTAGTCCAAATCCATTCAGTAGTTCTGCCTGAAAGAGCTAGAAACATCCAGCTATACTCATAACTGGATGTCTTTGTTCTTAATCGAATCTAGAATAAATCTCTCGAGATAAAACCTTGCTCCGTTGTATCCTTGAAATAACTGCAGCTCCTCTTAAAGGCTTTTTTGTTACAAATCAACTGCATATTTTATAGGACCTATTGCAAGACTTTTTTATAGTGCCTTTTCATTGTTAAGCATGTTTGAGCCCGCATGCAGGCCTGATACGCATGTGTGTTATGGGCCGCACGCAGAGCACATATGCGAGGCCTGAACGAAGGCGCAAACAAAAAACTTCATCATCATCGGCCCTGTATATAAACTGTCTCCCTGCTGGGCTCGGGCCTCTTCTCACTATGAGAAGGGTAAGGCATAGTCCACCACACTGGCCAAGTGCGGGTGGGCAGACTTCACATATCTTTAGAAATTATTATGGAGAAATCTCTGACATGCAGGTTTCCTCACGATGTTTTCCTTCACCGTTTAGCATGCGATAATAAACATTCTAGTACGCACATTACTTTGAAAAGTCATTCGTGCGCGCCGTCAGCCTCTCAACTAGGCTATCGCTGTTATTATAGTTAAAGACTAACCTTTGGTAAAAATATATTTTCTACGCTGTTTTGTTTTAAATGCAATCCATTTTCGTTTAGATTGACTTAATACTATTTATCTCTATGGATTACTTACTGAATAAAAATATCCGACATTCAGAAGAAAGACATTAATCTTTACAAGATATTTCTCCAACGTAGTCGATTCTTTTTAATCGTGTTTAAAAGACATTGATCGATGGTATACCCCATATGCAGTTTGCGAGCGCTGTACCAGAAATGTTACTGAATCTACAGCAAATAGCAACTAGCAAAATAAATCGTCTTCTTAAGATTATTTTCTATGCAAACAAAGTATTCTAAACTGATTTCCCAAGATAGCGATCTGAATTGCATTTAACAAAAGGGTTTCTTGAAAATGTATCCATGACATTGCTATTAGGTATTTAACAGGAAATAGCGTTTTGTTTCTTGTTTATGTGGAACGAATCTGCGGTCTAGAGGAATTATAAGCGTATTTACGTTTTTAAAACATTTTCAATGATACTTATTTTTCTCAAAGTGCCCAGTTGCATTCAAGACATGTACTTTTGAGGGTGAATTTGGCGTACTAGTCTAGCACCATTAGATAAATATGGGGCTTTCTACAGAAATACGCCCGTGTAAAATTTACAATCGAAACGTTATTCGCTATAGTTAAAACTTTTAATAGGGCAGATTAGGATGATAATAACTGTCCTTAACGACAGTCAAATGTTTTAGCTATTTATCCATCGTAATATTGTCATCGTTGTATCGTTATAATGAGTATAATAAATATGTATACACACATTTGCATTTGATTGCACCAAAGGCGCAAAAGACTTTGAACCTAAACGGCTTAATTCATACTTATCTGTGTTATAAATGTGAAAGTCTGTATGTCTGTTATGCTTTTACAGCTTAATCGCTGATATGATTTTGATGAAATAAGGACTTCATGGATTAGTCACCACACCACCAAATAACTAAATAAAAAAAATCTATGTAGCTGTATAAATGTGATACCTACTTGTTATCAACATACCAAGCAGGCCAACTGTAGGGGAAAGTAGGTAAAGCATAAAAGTACAGTAGCCATTTAAATATTTTGCCAATAAGTACAGTTGCTATTTTTTACTTTGGAGTTTTGTCAATTCTCTTTACTAACAAATGCGAACTGTAAAATGCCATTGTCAATCGGCAAAGCGTGTCAATGATTCGCCCTTGAAAAATATTCAATAACTGCGAGTTCATTCAATAAAGTAGGCAGAGGTGCTACACCGACATTTCGCCATGATTTTGTTGGTCTCAGGGAGGTGAGCCTATTGCCGTTAACGAGCACTTTACCAGACTCTGTGCTGCTACTGAGAATTTGGAAACAAGCAGTAACACTTTTGCCCGACCCGAGTATCGAACCCAGGAACCCCTGATCAGCAGACGCATACTCTATCGACTGGACCACGGAAGCAGTCACCTACCTACGAGTATTAGTGAGTTATCTTCTTCTCAAGGACAGACAGACGCGGCTGGGGAGCCATTGTTATAATATAAGAAGATTTCACCCGCGGCTTCGCCTGCTTGATTTATACACTACAACTGTCCTCAGGAGTCACACTATCAACAGTACTGGTTAAAACAATACAAAAATCCGTCCGCCAGTTTTTTAGTTTATCCTGTTCATACACACAGACATACACGGCTAGGGACTTGATGTTCTCGGTAAATAATATTCAAAAGTGAGCTCTTTGTTAGCTGGTGTCAACAGCTTACTTAACATTTAAGTTGATAGTTAGTCATCAATTTTCCATCCCTAATGAACTCACTTTAATTAAGTTATTGTGACCCTCATTTCAACCCCTTTATACGTATCGACCTATCCCATTGAACTAAAATGTATGGTACTCTGATTTTCGTGAACATAATTTTCTATTATGATACGCCTTACTTACATACACATTCATGCGTATCTGTTTCGGTTAACTTGAAAGTAAATGATAAAGTTAGACTCAGTTATGTCAATAAAGATATTACATTAACTCATAGTCCATTCCCACTCGCACGCAAAATACACGCCAGGACGTGGAGTTGCGGAAACAGCCCGTGCTACCAAGTACATTACCTCATTATTTTAATGGAACGAAATTTGTTTATTTGTTGAAGAAATGTCGAGCTTGAAATGCAAATATGTAATTTAATTTTAATTAAATTCGCAGACACACAATGGTCTCGTGATGTCCACTTTGCTATTTGTTTTGTGCTTGCAACGTTGAAACTGTGGGGACCAATTTCTCGTTTCTTAGTACAGAAAGCAAAAAGGGTACAACAATCTCACAGAGTTACGTAATGTGTAACTGGGAAGGACGGTTAAACTAAAATTTGACGCGTTTGGGTTGGTGTATGTATGACTAGCAGTCGGCATGAAGACTTACAATAGTTTGCTATAGGTAGTAAGTCTTTTGATTTCAGCATGCATTCATGGCCAGATCGACCGGCGAGCATTCACTTCAGGCGACGTTTGTCTCTTTGTACATAAAGAATGTCTTCTATGTCACAAGACACGGTATGTCTTTGCTATGAACTCGCTACGATTCCGATACGCTCTTGCTACGCTGTCTATACGACTGAATTTTGGCAGCGTAAAGCCAGCACACGCAAGCACAATTTGCCAAACCTTCATGCCATGCTTTGACATAAAAGATTGAGCGACTGAAGTCAGTAAAGAAGAATAAAGATATAAAATATTTGTTAGCGATCAAATATACGCTAGAAATATAATTCTGCAAGAAACAACTGCAAATAATAATGAAATGCAAGTGATCAGAAGATCCTGATATTATAAAATAGAATAAATCTTGAAAAACGGCAAGGTCCGAAGCACCCGTAACCGGCGGGCATGCATGAAAAGAGTAATGAATGTAGAGGAAGCGCGTGAGGTTTGTAAGGATTGAAGCAAGTGAGGTTCTGTTGTCTTTGCCTACCCCAACGGGAAAAAGGCGTGGACATTTGTATGTATTTATTTCAAGTGACAAATAATCTAGTTACACATTACATTCAAATGTGACCCATTAGTTTCATTCTTAGTCATAAAAACCCATTAAATAAAATATGCTTTATTTAGAGTAACATTGCAGACTGATATATTACTCTCAATAAAGCATTTATTTATATTTATTTATTTATAGACTCACGCCTGTATCCCCGAAGGGGTAGGCAGAGGTATAAATATTACACCCATATTTCGGCATGCATTTGTAGGTCCCACGTAATAGGGTGCGAGCCTATTGCCGTACCGGGCACATTACCAGACTCCGTGCTGCTACTGAGAATTTCCTGACGGAAAAACCCAATAACGCTTTGCCCGACCCAGGAATCGAACCCGAGACCTCACAATCCCGCGTGCACATTTATGCCGCGAGACCAACGAGGCAGTCAGAATAAAGCATATATTTTAAATTTAAAGTGTTCATAAATATATTTATACTCAAATATTGAACTAGTATTATAAAATATTTTTGGTTAAATATTCTGCAAAAGGAAACACATTTTTCAACTAAATCTCGTGTACGAACAACTGCATCGCTTTTGATAAACTTTTAACGATTTATGATAGAAATGTTGACGCGGCGTACAGTGAATTATTTTTGCAAGATGGACAACATTAATTTACATTTATGGTTTTGTTTTTAGAGACATAATAATAATTACGTTATGCTCATTATTATAATTTCAATAAAATTTAATGGTATTACTACAAATCGAGAAAGTTAAAAATTGATTTTGTTAACGAGCTTATAATTTTAAATATTGTAACAAAATCTGCTCTGGCAATGCTTGAGCATCTATGTATCTAATGCAGACGACTTTTATTTCGTGTTGGAGGCGAAGCATATAAAAATATGACTAGATAACTTTATTGAGAATCTTTACTTTTGATAACACTAAAGATACATTAAGAAGGGAATGAAATAAGGCAACTGCATCTGCTATTATCACAGTATAGACGACAATGCTGTATTCTGAAGGCCTATAAAATACCTAATAGTAATACTGTTTTTATATAATAATAGCAAGTTAAACCGCTGTTCATACACACCCTGTGTCTAATTCATTCGGTCCATTATGTCCACTGTGCGCGGATTCAATACCAACCGCACTGTATTAAGCGGACATCGATAGCTGCGCGATGCAATTTAAGTTCGTTTGCTGCATGAAAAGTTAAACGGAATAAATGGCCCAACATTGTGCAACCATATTAGGAGGAATTCAAAAGAGAAAGACCTTAAGGTTTTCTATTTAACTTATCGGTACCTGTAAAAGAAATCATGGAAATCTAAATGTCCGTATATTTTTACATAATACTAGAGGATGCCTGCAGCTATGCCTGGGTATTTCTTTAAACGTTTCTGCCCGATAATGTTTTCTATTTTACCGCAAATATCGGAAAATCTCTTCTTAGTACGCCCCCTGCGTTTCCCAAGGAACATACATGTCAAATTTCAGCTTCTTCTGCCCAGTAGTTTCAGATGTTAATTGTCTGTTAGTGACGCAAAAATAACGAATTTAAATAATAAATTTTCGGAAAAACCCAGTAACGCTTTTTTTTACCGACCCGGGAATTGAACCTGGGTCCTCCGATCCGCAGTCGCATACGCTATCCACTGGACCTCAGTGGCATCACGGAGTCTGGTGATGTGCCCGGTATCGGCAATAGGCTCGCCCTCTATTACGTGGGACGTGAAAATTCATGGCGAAATGTGGGTGTAATGTTAAACCTCTGCCTACCCCTTCGGGGATACAGGCGTGAGTCTATAATTAAATAATAAATTAGTATACAAATGCAACTTCATACTTACAATTAGTAACGCACACTGCTAATCCAAATTAAAGCCACTACAACCGCATATCTACAAAATTTTGAAATCTATTTCGCTCGGTTAATAACATACAAATAATCATGGCAAATTTTGTATCAATTATGCAATGTGCCATTTCGACTAGATAAGCTCGCTGATGTTGTGACGTAGGCTATGCTAAAGTAACAGCTGATTATGACGTTTCTGGCCGAGCGAAATGTTATTTAGCTATTCTTTTTAAGCTCGGCATTTCATAATATTTGGCGCTTGTATACAGGTTTCTAACTGTGATGCATAATGTGCTTGTTATGTTCGCATGTGTGTTTAATTTGTATATTATCGAGCTGATAAGTAGTTTTCTTTCTCCGTGCTGTCACGGATTAAGAATACCAAGTGTCACTGTCTAATTTCGTTCCGTGCCGTAAAAGGCCTGAAGTGAATAGTATCTTTGGAAAGACAGAAATCTCAACATCAGACGCTATACCAACCCGTCTGGCTAGCATGGTATAGTAGGCTTAATTCTCTTATCAACTCGCGAAGGCGAAACACTGTTCGCCAATTAGGAAAGGATATGATTATATCGAGGAGTGGCAGCGAAAGACTGTATGATAAAGTTATATTCGCTGTCCTCTTTGATCCACAGAAGTCTGTCATTTCTCGTTATAAATTCAATAAGAAAATAATCTTACTACACCTAACTGTTTGTACACTGATTGGCGTAGTGGTTTAAGCGACCACTAATATAGTCACTATTTAGCACGACTAGGCCTAATGTTGCTTCATTACATGCAAATTGATTTAAAGAGTGTTTACTTTAAGAGTTCGTATATTTTCAAAATCAACCACGATACAAGATTGATACCTGGTGTGAAAATATTATTTTTATAAATATACAACTTACAAACGAAGATCATCAATAATGAAGAATATTGTGACGGCCGGTGTCTGGTCAAAATTGTCATCACAACGGTTGTCAAGAACTACTGACTTCTACACGATATGTTACTCGCTGTCAGTGCTACTCGCTGTTTCCTTCCAATCCCGTTACCCCGTCCGTAACAATTGGTGTCAGAAGTGGGATTGGAAGGATCAAAGATGCCAGTCATGCCGAGAGAAGGGCCTACGACACGTGCAAGGGCTGCCGCTCAAGAGCAAGGCGACTCTAGCCAGGAAGTTGTGAGCAGGGATGTTCCTTCGCAAGGAAGCGGATCTGAAGGAGGGGTATCTACGTCCGCAAGTGCAGCTAACAAAGCAAGACTCGCAGCAGATTGAATCTCGACTCGAGCAAAACCCTCAGCAGCTTGAATCTCGACTCAAGCAAAACTCGCAGCAGCTTAAATCCGAACTCCAGCAAAACTCGCAGTAGCTACAATCTCAGCTTAGCGAGATAATGGAGAGCCAGGATGAGATTGGCGACAAGCTTATATATCGGAGAACGCTCGTAAGATCACCGAGATGGAGATGTGTATCGGTGAAGTGCAATCTCGCATGGCTACTATAGAGGAAGAGATACAGTCCTGCAAAGTGGCAGTATCGGAAGAGGTGCAGTCCCGCATGGCGTCAGTATCGGAAGAGATACACACCCGCATAGCTACGGTGGAGGAGGAGTTAAGGAAGATGAAAACCCACAGCACTTTGGTGTCCGTTAACCCATCTAGTTCTGGTGGTTATTTCAAGGTGCCGTTATTCGATGGAACCTCGTCCTGGGAAGCCTATAGAATGCAGTTCGAGGCTGCCTCTAGCAGCGACGGTTGGGATAATGACCAGGCTAAGTTTGCACTCATCCTGGCGTTGCGTGGGAAAGCATTGTCGGTGCTTGAGGCCGTCGTCAAGGACGCCACTTACAAAGAACTTTTTGAGGCTCTGTAATCCAGTTTTGGAGATGCGCACTTACAATATGTGTTCCGAGCCAAGTTACGCACTCGCCGTCAGCACTCGAATGAATCCTTGCAGCAGTGGGCGATGGAAGCGACGAAGATGGTGCGAAAGGCTTATCAGTCGGCACCCGCGGAACAAGTTCAAAGCATGCGACTCCAGGTGTTCATCGACGGAATTTATGACAATGAGGTCAGAGCTGCCGTGCGCTTGAAACACCACAGCCATGTTAAAGACGCATTAGCACATGCTTTAGAAGTAGAGGCTGTTCAACGAGAAATTACGAGTGATCGAGATAGAGTTATTGCAGCAGAAGTAGGAAGAACTGGTCGCAGATCTTTTATTCTAAAGTGTTTTAACTGTAAGGAACCCGGACACTTAAGAAGTAGCTGTCCGAAACATGTAACAGAAAAAAGTAAGATTGACGCTAGTGTTCAAGTGTTGAAAGATGATCAGGAAACAATTACAGCCAGGATTTCGATGCAAGCGCTGATCAGAAGACGGAAAGCTGCGAGAGTTCGTATTCGGCAACGCACGGATGGTAATGGTTTAACTATCGATGGAGCAGTCAATGGCGTTACCTGTTTGCTGACCCTGGACACCGGTGCGACACGAACAGTTATAGGAACTCGCTTGACAAGAAAGAATGAAAAAATTTTAAGACCGCCAAGTTCACCTCGACTGACAATGGCTACCGGCCAGTACATCCCAGTTAAAGGCGAACAAATGATGGCTTTAAAAATCGGTGACAAGCTATACTGGCAACGAGCGGTTATTGCGGATATCGTAGACGATTGCATTGTTGGGCTGGATTTCTTCAGAGATCATCAGTGCAGATTAGACATTAAAGGTGGATTCTTAAGTGTGGAGGTGTGGAGATGTGAAGATTCCAATGAAAGGTGGTGGCAAGGGTGCAAGTTTTGTGCCTCAAAGAAAGCAAACTTACACATAGATCACAGGCTTTAGTGCCTATACCTACGAAGCTTAATGACTTGATCCATGTCAAAAGGAGAGCGGTGTATTGGTCTAAGGACGCGCGGGACACGCATGACTTAGAGGGGGATAGTGTGATGGCTGGTGTCATGTCAAAATTGTCATCACAACGGTTGTCAAGAACTACTGATGCCTACACTATAAACTAGCCGGTCGTCAAACACAATAATTAGCAAAGAGGTTTGAAGACAATTTCATTATTTGGGAATGACAGTTTTTAGTTTGATGACGTATACACTCTGTCAAGTGTTCGCCAAATTCACCAGTCATTGACATCAAGGCGATGGCCGTGCGGATAACACATTCCGTTCACGTTCTGAGCGTGGGTTCAAATCCCAGTCATAACAGTTATGTGAATTATGGTTTTTATGAAATTTGGAAATTGTTTATGAATATTTGGCAAATATCTAAATAAAAAAAAAAACATCCGTGTGGTAACGGATTAAGAATACGGATCGTCACCACCCCATATCTTCCCATGGGTGTCGTAAGAGCCGACAGAGGGAGCATATTATGCAGAGAACAGCACTGTAAGAGAAGGAAAACTTGATACAAACCCTATACCAACCCGTTTGGCCAGCGTGGTATAGTAGGCCAATTCCTCCTTTCAAAGGAGAGGCCTAGTCCAGCAGTGGACTGTTATTGGCTGATGATGATGATGATGATTTAAAAAAAGATTATTTAAATATTTCGCGTAAAAATCAGAAAATTCTAGAAACTACAGGAAGGAATGGAAAGGTTAAAAAGAGACAGGAGATGGAAAAACAATTGAATAATGAAATGACAATCGAAATTAGTGGATCTAGAACATTCCTAGGGGTACATAAGCCGGTGTAGACGCACTGAGCGCCAGTTTAAATTGAGAAGTGGTAAAGTGGAGAATAAAAGGAAGAAGTAAAAGGAAGAAAGAAGTAGTAGTGAAATAAAGTGAAGTGAAAGTATAGTGCAGTGAAGTGCAGTGAAGTGAAGTGCAGTGCAAAAGACGCTAAAGTTGGTGCTGTCCGCGTCGAAATTGAACGACGCGTCGTGTGTGTGAAGTCGAATAAAGTGTCTTCAGTGCTTCTCGGTGTTTCCTTCCAACCCCGTTACCCCGTCCGTAACAATATTTTAAAGTGATGTATCTTCTTGTCCGTGTGGTGACGGATTAAGAATACGGGATGTCACCACCCCATATCATCCCATGGGTGTCGTAAGAGCCGACAAAGGGAGCATATTATGCAGAGAACCGCACTGTAAGAGAAGGAAAACTTGATACAAACCCTATACCAACCCGATTGGCCAGCGTGGTATAGTAGGTCAATTCCTCCTTTCAAAGGAGAGGCCTAGTCCAGCAGTGGACTGTTAAAGGCTGATGATGATCTTCTTCCATTGACTAAAAGACTTCTCTATCTACCTACCCCTGGTTGTTTATCATCATTACAAAAGCGCAAAATATAGTTTACAAAAATGTCACAGCCTCTTCTGCATAAATCCTCTATCATCGCGCAGACGTTTTTGCAGTTTCAATTGGTAAAGATGGATGGATGAGCTTAAAGGCTTCGCTGTAGTGATGTCCAACAAAATATAGTACAACTAAAATATTGGAGCGCCGTAAAAAGTGACAGAGATTGGTCACTGCTTACTCTAAACTTTTTTAATTAATATAATGAACAACACTTGCTACTTTGCGCTTAATTTTGTTTTTTGCTAGTTTTGTGATTATGAAGATTGTCAATGTTAAATAATAATTGAAATGAGTGGCTACCTCTCTTAACTGTTCTGTGGTGGCTACCAAGGATGGAAACGAAGATCCGAAAATCAGGTTCAGTGGTGTGCCAATTAGAGGCTTATATCCAGTAGTGGACTATGCCAAGCTGTTAATGATGAAGATGAATAAATGAAACTTAAATTAAACTTCACGAATGGACTAGTGGTTTAAACGGCTTCGTAACTAGACACTACGCCGAGTGGTGTAGGCTCGATTCCCGCTCGGGATAACACTTTGTTGAAATTATTCACAAATTGCTGTTAAGAGTCTGAGCATTATTGTGATTAATTTATTTACAAAGTAAAATATTCTGTATCGTCTGGAACGGTACCTTTTATCTAGTGTGTGAGTTGTCTTAAACTATTTTAACAACACCACTTCAACATTCTTCAGTCAGTACATGAAGTACTTTTTCACGAAACGAACATAAAAGCTATTAACTACTACATTTCTTGTTATCATAATGTTTCTTAAATATTTATTCGGTCCTTAGCTTAACATGCTTCATAAAAAGTAAGTACGTATCGTATTAGCATAGAAATAAAAAAAACAAAAATAGGTATCATAAAACATGTTTTACGCTTGATTTGAATAATGCTTACTCTAAACTGTATAGATTGTAATAATGATAGACCGTTCTAAACTCACAGATAATATCTTAAAAGTACGAGACAAAAGAAAGCATTTGTGATTTATTTAACTGCTGTAAAAAGTTTATTTTAAGAGATGATTTTATGTATTACAATAATATATTTTAAGTTTAATGTGAACATAAAGGTGTTCAAATATTTTATGAACTTGAAACTAATGTTAGCATACTTCATAATGTTCGTCTTGTTTGCAGTTATTTATTTTTATTACCTGCTGTTATCATTTATATTGCTTGATACGTATTTACACATCAAGCAAGATATTCTTGCAAGTTATCATGGATATCTACACTAATATTATAAAGAGGAAGAATTTGTATTTTTGTTTGTAATGGATAAACTCAAAAACTACTGGACCGATTTTAAAAATTCTTTCACCATTAGAAAGCTACATTAACTGCGAGTAACATAAGCTATATTTTATTTTAGAAAAAATAGGAGTACGTAAGATACTTGTTCCCTCAGGACGCGGGTGAAACCGCGGGAAACGGCTAGTATTATAAATTCTTATTTAATTTGGCAAACCTGTGCAAAGTGACTCTTCATTTCGAATAAAGTCCCCCCTATTATTTCATCTTAAACTACTTAGATTTTATCCTATAGTTACCAGATAACTGACAAACTTAATTACATTTCCTTAAATATAAATCTAAATAACACCTAGACCAGACAGAATCAGTCATCGCACTCACCATAAAAATATATTTAATTGTTTATGAGAAGCGAACGCACGTCCGCCGGCTTAGCGTTCGAGATTAGTTATGAAAACAATTTAAGTAACGTAAACGTACTAATAACGTAACGTATTAATAATGAGGAAGGCAAAATAAGAGAGTGAGTGAAATCATCATGAGTCAAATTAACTTAATCTCGAGTCAGCAAAAACAAACATTTATCCTACTAGACACAACATTGGTTCCTAAATAATTAAGTAAGTCCTCGACATCTTGTGGTATTTGAACGCTTACTGACTCATATCTCCGATAACTTCAGGTCCGCCGAGTCACTGTCTGATAATTACTGAAGATGGAGGGTCCGCACTGTCTGTCAATATTAGGTCATCCCTCTGTCATCTATTATATGTACAGGGACAATAATTTTACGTCGTTTTGTTTATTGGGCTTAGTCATACTCGGCAGGAAGACGCAATGGGACACAGTATAAAACGACAAGTTCATAATTATGATTTGTATAAGACATGTAATTTGGTTCAAATTAGTTATTAGGGCTGGGTTTATCATATTTATTAGGTAGTAGAGCCTTGCTGATTTCAACATGAATGGGCCGGCTCGACCGGGGAAGTACTATCCACTCACAGAAAATCGATATAAAATAACAGTACTTAAACTGTTACGTTTCGTTCGGTGGTTGAGAGCGCCGGAAGCCCTATCCCCTAGTCCTTCTCCCTCATCCCATTCCTCATCCTATTTCCCGACCCCAAGAGGTGGCAACGCACTTGCGACTCCTGTGGTGTTACTGGTGTCCATGGGCGGCGGTAATTGCTTAACATCAGGCGATCCGTCTGCTCGTTTACCGCCTATTACTATAATACTCTTACTCTCATGGAAGAAAAAATACCTGGTTCTTATAAGAGTATCGCATTGTCAAGGTGCATTGCATTTGGTGAGTAGAAATGATTCGCATCTCCTATAGAAGAGAAACGAAGGACATCAGTAAAGTGAGCGATCTTAGTTTACTCAGTATCTCTAGAGTTGGAAACGAATGCTCTCTTCCAAGATTCACTGGCTTCTATAGTCCTCGGTTAGCGACTGGTATGCATCTCTTGTAGTAACCAAGGTAAGTGCAAGCTGTTTTACTGTGTAGCAAAATAACTCTATCAGTACAAATAATTTCACTTCCACCCAGTGTAGTCTTTTCATTGCTTGTGTAGGGAGAGCATTAGTACAAATAACACATCTATTTGTTTCGCCCCATTAAACGTTCCTTGTCAAATGTTCTGCAGCTAGATCGTCTGTTGTCTGTCTCAATTCCGCCGCCAATTTTAGAAGTTAGGACACAAACAGAGTTGTTGTTTGCTATACGTGATGACTGTGTAACATGTTTGCATTCAATTTAAACTTTAGTTGGATTGTGGCTTCACCTGTACCAGACGTATATTTCACGCGGCAATTTTATCTATGTTAACTCATTCTGAATAAGTGCGTTTATATATCATACGCATGACCCTGACAAATACAAGACTACCTTTTTTCCTTCAGGATTACACAATAATATGAAATAGCCGTGCAGTGACGGATTAAAAACACCAAGCTTACAATTTTATCCCGCGAGTGTCGTAAAAGGCGACTAATCAAAATACATGAAGCCAATTACATACATTTTGGGTAGAGACGGAAATCTCGACAACACAATTAATACTTACCCGTCCGCCTAGCATTGTTGGGTTTGGCCAGGTACTCGTTTTGACTCACAGTGCTACTGTGAAGCACGTTAAGAGAGGTTTAAGTTCTGCAGTGGACTGCGAAAAACTGTAGAGATAGAGGAAATCCTATACCATCGCGTCTGGCCAGCGTGATATATATCGTGTAGTATATCTATAGTAATACGAATTGGAAGAGTTCTATGTACATCACTGGACTGCGTTAACTGAAATTAAATTTCATATAATGTAACTTAGCTCATGAACACTGTTTAAAATATAAATTTTGATAATTGTTAAAGCAACATTTGTGAATAGTTGTAAAGATAATTATTTAAAACAATTTTTTTGTTCTTATTGAAGATACCATAGACGAATGCATCATTACATATTGATTAAATGATGCATTCGGCTATCGTTGGTCAACATGATAGTCCACTAATACCACGGCGAGACTTCATCGAAGCGGTGTCAAGTGGCAATCAACAGAGTATCAGTCACAACGTGTTTTATCATTTAAGTATGTGAAAACATCGCATAGTTGCCAATTTTTTGACTTGCAGGCTATAAGTATAGCAGAACATGGGCAATTCGATCATCAGCTATTATTCATCAGCTAGTGATTTCGAGCTGTAGGTTCAGTCACTAATCTGTATCTGTATATATAAATTCCTTTCGTTACTGACTTGACTGACAGACAAGCTACAGCCAAAACTATAAGGCGCAGGAAGCAGAAATTTGGCATATATATGTTCCTTGTGGATCGAAGGGGTGCACTAAGAAGGGATTTCCTAAAATTCCCACGAGATCGGGCAGAAACAGTAAAATTAAAAAAAAATGCGAGCGTAGCTGCGGGCGTCCTCTAGTATACCACAAAATTCTTGCGTTACTAACTGACTGGCAGACAAAACTACTGGTCGCAAAAAATTAAAATTTGGCATGTATGTTTAGTACACCTATTAAGGTGTACTAAAAAGGAATTTGCCGAAATAGCCAAGGGATACGTTTAAAAAAAAATATGTATGTAAAATGTTCGGGCGTAGTTGCAGCATTCTCTCGTATTGCTATATATATATATCACCAGCCCAAAAAATATCACCTGGACGATAGATATTGTCTGTCATAAAGTGGAATATAAAAACAATCGGATCGGAAACGAAAATAATTCAAACATTATTACTTATTTACCGTACGGTAAACTTCCTAACTGATATTTTAAAGAAGAAAGTTAAGTTACTTTATTTCTTCAATATTAAGTTGATTATTAGCTTTACCTTGAAGGTACACATTAACTTTTAGGTGCAAATAAATTGCGTTCAGTTCATATCGCCACGTAGAATGAATAACTTCGAACTCTCGCGTGTTGCTATCAGGAAATTGTGCTCGGTATACTTACTACCTGTGTAACACCATAATTGTACTTCTTTAGGTAAAGTAAATACAAAAGTACTGGGAATATGTATTTGGATTTAATAGCCTTACTTTCTGACCTTGCTCTAGTTGCAACAACTTTAGTTACTGTAAGATCGGGGACACGCACAGTGCATACCGTTTTATAAGATATTGACTCTATGAAGTTCTGATACTGAACTCAGTGGCGTGCCACCTGAGAGCGCTTTATCCATCAGTGGACTACGGCAGGTTGATAATTCTGATAGTCTTATATTAATATTATTCATACAAACATACACTCAGTGTGATGACGGATTAAGAATACGGAATGTCACCACCCCATACCACCCCATGGATGTCGTAAGAGCCGACAGAGGGACCATAGTATGCAGAGAACAGCACTGTAAGAGAAGGAAAACTTGAAACAAACCTTATACCAACCCGTTTGGCCAGCGTGGTATAGTAGGCCAATTCCTCCTTTCAAAGGAGAGGCCTAGTCCAGCAGTGGACTGTAAGGGGCTGATGATGATGAAACATACACTCAGTAATTTCCTATATTATTTATTATTCAAACAGAACGCCACTTTCTTGCTTGTTTATTATTCATACGCCATAAACGGGAAGGACTTATGATTATGGACCACGATATATTTAGTACAGGCTAACTTCAATACTTTAACCTGATACTTGACTACAGTTTATTTATCGTTTATCTATACCATTATAATAAAGCTGAAGAGTTTGTTTGTTAGGTTGAACGCGGTAATCTCAGAATCTCTAAATCAGATTTGAATAATTATTTTTGTTTCGTATACCACATTTATTTACGAAGACTATACAGCATTACGCTTGCAAAACGGGTGCAGAGCAGTAGCCTTAAATAAGGCGGGTGCAACCGATGGCTTAGCTAGCTTAGGTTTAAATCTCCACGGCGGCTTTTGGTAAGTGAGGTAGCATTCACGGGGTATAAAGTAATTTATTACAGCCCCGTCGTCAGCTGTCTGAGCATCTAAATCAAGAGTCCTAACTTATCGGCAGGTAACCGAAATAATCTACCCGTAGGAGAAAATAAAGAAAATGTACTCACATTTTGGTCACATTTACACTACAATCACTACGCCATTGCACGCATTAGAGGCTGTATTATCTTTGTAGTGACGGATTAAGAATATAAGATGAAGCCATCCCATTTTATTGCGTGGGTGTCGAGGCGTGTAGAGGCGACTAAGGAAAATTCACAAAGCAAATAGTATCTTTACGGAAAAATCCACATCAAACTAACTCCTGTACCAACTCGTCTAGCCAGCGTGGTTTAGTAGCCCAAATACTCGTATTGACTCACAATGATATTGTAAAAAAAATAGCGAAGGCTGTAAAAGATGTCACTGCGTAGAAACCGTGCTTTTCCACTATGTTTATATTTATTTGTTAGCTAGATATTTTGCTACGATATTTTACGAAACGAAACAGAGATACCAGGAAACGTCGCAAAAGCCGTTGTTGAAAACAATAAATTGAAATCATTATCATCCGCAATGACACACCAGCAACAATAAGTGTTCCACCGTTTCTTAAACTAAAAAGTATCTTAAGAGAAACAAACTTATCTGTACTTAATAATATGTTCGAGAGGGGGTCTCCCTTGTTTGACCGAAAGGAATTTGACAAATTTTCACTTCCCAAAAAAATTTTCGCGTAATTTCATTTGCCAAATTATTACTTAGCAAAAAATTGATACACAAAATTTTTTAACGCAAACCTAATGTTTGGACAATGAACGTTTAAACAATAACTTGTTTACCAACTAGTACTTTTAACATTTTTTATTTAGCCAAATATTTCAGTTGGAATAACAGTTTTTACGCAAAATCAATAATTTTATTATCCTAATCTAAATAATTCAGTTCTGGGTAATCTACTAAAAACAATCCCTTTTTTACATTAATGCAAGTCGTTTCTGACACTCGCCGGCCGCTACCGCGGCACCGCTCGTTTCCCTCGCTCGGCTCGTGCGTAGGAGGTCACAGTTCTAACCTAACCTAACCTTACCATTTTTTGTATAATTAACCTACTCTAACTACTTCCATAAATAAACTAATATCACCAAACGTTTATTGTCTGAAGATTGTTTGCTGTGATAAATCATTTGATTAAAGACCAAATGCCATAATGACATTATAGTTGGTAATATTTTGCCAAGTAAAATTTTACCAAATAAAAATATGCGTACTAAAATCATTCGAAATATTGCAATGGTATAATAAAAGGTTGCTAAAATTTGTTTGGGTAATTAAATTTTGTCAAAATGTTTTCGGTAAAACGGCAGGATCCCTCGAGAGGGCTTTGGTAATCCGTCTCGAACATATTATTTATGAACCGTCTATATACGTAAACAACAACAACAAACAATTTATCTGAACTCAATTTGTTTGACAAAATACGCAAACAAACTTTTTTCGGTAATTGTCTGCTACATACGATTCAGGTGACAGGCAATATGACACGTCTACCAATATAAAAATGGAGGTATATAATACATAACTGCTATTATACCTAAGTCGACAGAGTGCGGTTGAATGACGAATGGGACAGCAGGCTTTGGCACATGTCTGTGAAAAGTTTGGAAATTCAATATTGTGGATATTCAAATCTGTGGGTATATCGTAAATATGTTATTGAAATACCATTCATCTAACTGTCGGAATAATCAATCATTATTTGCTCGTAATATATTTTGCTGGCTAAGTTTTATATATTTTTGGTTAAAACGCTTTCATAACATTTTAATACACACTGGTTGCTATAGATTGATTTTCATGGCTTTTCTAAAAAATAAATATTTTGCAATATCAAGTATTAAGTTTGTTTGAGCTTCGCCAGCACAGGGAAATATTTAATTGGGCTTACTTCTGTCTCCGCCTTTAATCGTGCTACTCCGTGGATGGGACATTGGCAGAGTATATGCGGAACCGACTCTACGGTGCCCGGCTCACATGGACATGACGGGTTATCCTTACACTTGAAACGATGCAAGTATTCGGAGAACCCGCCGTGCCCAGTTAACAATTGGCTCGTCAAACTTTTTATTGGTATCTTGCGAACAATCTTGTATGCATAAAGAGCGTCAAGTAAAAAGAGCTTGGTTATCGAGGCTGTCTCGCCTTCCCGGTATCTCCTGTTCCATTCCTCAAGCGTGCCCTGACGAATGACACGCTTGACGAATGAAACAGGGCAGAGATCGTAGTCGGGCTTTTTCTTCAGATTTTTCGCGGCCTCCTTCGCGAGCTGGTCGGCTCTATCATTTCCCTCCAACCCTCGTGTGCTTTAATCCAGAACAAGGAGAAATCCTTGTTCTGAAGTGTACATTTCTTCAGAATGTCCCTTGTCTTTACCACTAGGGGGTGAAGGGAGTCCCAGTTGGTAACGGTAAGGAGAGCCGCCATACTGTCGCTGTAGACCCCAAAGCTGTTTTCCCTACTCTGCGAGACAACCCCGATCGCCCTACTTAAAGCCAGTAGTTCGGCCTGGTAGACGGTACAGTACGATGACAAAGCAAACTTGAGGGCTCTGGTTTCGGTCTCACCATTCCACACGGATAGCGCAGCACCGACCCTGCCCTCAATCTTGTTGCCATCGGTGAAAATTTTGACCACGTAGTCACTATTATTATTATATTGTTTCTCGTCTACCAAGGTCCCGAACTCCAGGCTGTCGCGCTCCGCGGGATGTGGAGCGTTAATTGCAGGGGTCATCCGCTCGACCTCCATGTCCCCGAGCCATGGCATGGGGTCTTCTCCCTTGGCTTCGAACAGTGAAGCCACCTCGCGAACTCTGAGGTCCAGAGGGAGCATTCCTGCCAGTACAAAGGCCGAGTTCAGGGAGACCGTGTGGTAGGCCCTGCACAACTTTTTTGCGAATCCGCGCTGAACTATGTTGAGCTGTTTACGGACGCCCAGTTTACTTGCGGCTGGGTACCACGTGCTTGCTGCATACAGGATTGTTGGCTCGACCGCCGCTGTATATATTGTGCGGATGATCTCGGGGTGCAATCCCCAACTAACCTGAGCGGTCCTAGCTAGTTTTTTATATATGCCAATAGCTTTTTTGCATACGTTTTTTACGTGCGTGTTAAACGTGAGTTTATTGTCTATGGTTAGACCCAGTATTTTGATCTCTTGTGCAGTGTCTATGTGTGTACCGCCCATGCTCAAGCGTGGTGTATCGTGCTTTAGTTTGCGGGTTATGACCATTGCTGATGTTTTATGCGGTGCAAAGTTAAGTTTATTTCGGATACCCTACGCTTGAACATGGTCGAGAGCGGGGTTTGCTTGTCTCTCGATATCCTGGGCCGTCTCACCATCGAATACGAGCACGACGTCGTCTGCAAAAGCCTGCACATAATTTCCTCTCGTGACGAGCTGCTTGAGCAGTGGGTCCAAGATCAAGTTCCACAGTAAGGGGCTTCCGATCGACCCCTGGACGCAACCTTTACTGGTGGATTTAATATATTCTTCTCCAGCGTACGTAACCCGTACCTCTCGGTCGCTAAGGTAGCTGCTCATGACCCGCTGTAGGTATACTGGACACTTCTCTTCTGCCAGTCTGACTTTGATAGCCGGCCACCATGCGTTGTCGAACGCTCCCTCTATATGCAGGGGCACTAGGGCAACTATCCGCTTCTGGTCGAGTTTGTTGCGAATTTGTTCCATCAGGGTATAGAAGGAGTCCTCGGTACTTTTCTGCGGCATAAAGCCGTACTGGCGGGTACTCATGCCGGGTAGTAGTTGATGCTTCAGTCGGGCGACCAGCATTTTCTCATACACCTTGCCCATGATAGACAGAAGTCCTATGGGCCTATATGACTTTGACACGGTGTATGAGTCCTTGCCGGGTTTTCTGAGAGCGATGACCGTTGCACTTGAAGGCCGTTCCTTGACTGATGGTAGTTAGGCGAAAATAATCGGTGGCAATATTTATACAAAAAAATAAAATTCAATCTTAAAACTTAGAGACAACTGTTAGCATTGACCAAAATGCTAGTGATGCTATATGTTCAGAACATTTGGTAAGCTTTATGAGGCCGTGTGACACGTTTCTTGTAAAATCTTTGTAAAATGTTCTAACCTGGCAGGTTAATGTAGGCACCCATTGTCCTCATTAATTATTGCGTCTAGTTCTGCAATCGATTGAATGAACCTGACCGTTCACTAGAATTAGATCTATGTAC
This sequence comes from Euclidia mi, assembly GCA_944739405.2. NCBI lineage: Eukaryota > Metazoa > Arthropoda > Insecta > Lepidoptera > Erebidae > Euclidia > Euclidia mi. The sequence goes on from OX123184.2 coordinate 112,273,376, forward strand.
ATTGTATATAACTTAGCCACCTATTACATAGCAGTTTGTGTAATGCACACTCTGCTATATGTCAGCCTAGAGACGTCCAGTGCTAGACATAGGCCTCCCCCAAGGTTCTCCACACAGACCGATTTTGAGCCGCCCGCATCCAACCGCTTCCCGCGATCTTAACCAGATCGTCGGTCCACCGGCTTACCCCTGCTACATCGTCCGGTACGTGGTCGCCACTTTAGAACCCCAACGGCCATCGGTTCCTCGAGCTATGTGCCCTGCCCATTGCCACTTCAGCCTGGCTATTCGGAGAGCTATGTCGGTGACTTTGGTTCTCCTGCGGATCTCCTCATTTCTGATCCGATCTCGCAGGAAAACTCCGAGCATAGTTCTCTCCATCGCCCTTTGACTGACCCCGAGCTTTCGGATAAGGCCCATAGTTAGCAACTACGACTCAGCGCCGTAGATCATCACTGGCAACACACACTGGTCAAAGACTTTCGTCTTGAGACACTGAACACTCACAATATCAATTTATTTAAACTAATATTCTACCCACATATAAGAAACTGCCCCAAATGTACGACTGGCATCAAAATAATCATCGATTTATAAAAATTCTTCCGTAACCGACTGATAGACAGACAACCTACAACCGGAATTACAGGGCGAAAAAAACTGAAAATGAAGTTTCTTGTAGTAGGGACTAGGGAGCACTAAAAGAGGATTTTTAAGGAAACATCGCCCCATACGAAATTCACGCGGGTACACCAGCAAGCAAAAGCTAGTTCTTAATAAAAGGAATAATCAAACAATATTTCAATCACTATTTTATCTATTTAGGGGTGGAATATTAAAAGTCCTTTCCTTGTAGACACTTCATAAACGTCCGTTTATTTCCATTTCCTGTTTCTGACTTCAGTAATTTAGCCTCTACAATAATATACTACAAGAAAAACTGCATATTCATTGAAAATCCAAACTATCCTGCTTCCAGAACGCACTATGTATTATACTAAAAAGTGGTCGTAGACGTGTTCTATTCCACTTTGACCTTGGCCTGTTTATTACTGGGGTAAGCCCGCTCATCTGTAAAGTCAGGCAATATGAAAAAGGACGGATGCTTTTTATGTAATGTCGCAGAGAGGCAGTTAAGAGAATAATGTATATATTATTATAATTTTTGCGCTGAATTGTTTACGTTAGGACGGGGTTTGTGTTATTTCGTTCAGGAAGATTTATTTTCTCTTTTCTTTTTTTATAGACATTAAGATAGCATTAAGACTAAATCCTGTGTCGCGGGGGACTTTACAAACATACAATTAACGGAAACAATGAACACCAAGACTCGAAACAACAATTTATGGATCACACAAAGTGTTATCTCGTGTGGGAATCGAACCCACAACTAGTGTTGCCCAAATTCAGTCTTGGTCTTGCAGTCTTGGTCTTGTTCTTGCGTTTTTGCAAGACCAAGACCAAGAAAAAGACCGCGTATTTTTAGCAAGACCAAGACCAAGACTGATCGTGCAAGACTTGAGCAAGAACAAGACTAAGCCTGCAAGACTCTTGCGTCTTGCAGCTAGGACTTAGCGCTATTTCACGGAGTAGTTAGGTGTAACAGTTCGGTGTATAGGTACGCTTAGGAATTCTATGAGACGCAAAAAACTGTATCAAAGAATATGAAAAACTGGACCTATGCGCATTACTTTGTATTAATTCTTGGTCAAAAGAATTGATATAAAGTAACATAACCTAATGATAAAGCTGTTGTGTACTGTTATGTTTGATTTGTGTTGTATTTTATTTTTTATTGAAATAAATGATAAATCGTAAAACTCTTTTATTAAATTTCATATAAGTTGAGGGTTCAATCTCTTTCTAGACAGATATTGTTCTTTAAAATACAGTCAAGTTATTGTAATTAATTTGTTTTTTTTACATGTTTTAGCAAATGTAAGCTTATAAATCATAAATGTTTATTAAGAAACAGTTACTTCCATGGAAAACGACATATAGGTCAGTTGATTTTTCGAATTTCTTATCAAATCTTCAGTTATTTATTAATCTGCTTGATCTTTACTATGGCTGTGTTAATTCAAGCTCACAATGTTCCAATTCTAATACGTTTTTCTAAGATTTAAAAACTTTAATAAATAGTAATAGACTGATAGGTAATTGCAAGACTTGCAAGACTCTTGCTGCAAGACCAAGACCAAGACCAAGACTGGGAGCGCAATACCAAGACCAAGACCAAGACCAGGTGTATTGGCGCAAGACCAAGACCAAGACTGGCTAAGTCTCGTCTTGTTCTTGCATTTGGGCAACACTACCCACAACACTCGGCGCAGTGTCATGCGGCGAGGCGGCCGCTTAAACCACTACACCAACCGTGCAGTCGATTTCAATTGCAACATTCGTGAAGCCTTTCGAAGCATTGGATCAAATGCAATAATTTTGATCTAAAGTACTAATTAAGATCGCGGGAAGCGGTTGGATGCAGGCGGCTCAAAATCCGCTCAAGATCCGTGTGGAGAACCTTGGGGGAGGCCTATGTCCAGCAGCGGACGTCTCTAGGCTGACATGATGAAAGTACTAGTTACACTATTAATTAAGTCTTGACTGTATTTTTGCCTCGTATCTTTATGTCATGTCTTGTCACTTTTGAATATTTTTAAAATCTTTTGTGAAATGAGAAAAATTTAAACTAATGTAAGAATTTTGTTTCGAACGAAATCATTTGTGACTCCTTGTTGAGTGAACATTCGCTATCGAGTAAAAATTGCCATGAATGCACATTCCCAACTTTGTTAAAAGAAATATAACAATCTTTCGGTCAGGACAATGATTGGCATGCTAGTAGTATGTTACCTTGTGTGTATTACACTATATATAGGCAGACCGTTTTTCCAATATATTTTGCTCTAACGAGACTCAATCTACCTTTCCTTTATTGTCTATATCAGCATCATATAAACCGCCTGAATAAAATTAACCACATAGCGACTTAAGCTAATAGTCGATTAACGAAAATCAGTCCATCCAGTAATGACATCGGTGAACAAAAGGTCATGTACCACTTAGCCGATGATTGCAATTGTAGATAGCAGGTGTAAAACGGTTTCTATTAGCGTTAATAAGTGGCCACCTCGTAAGAATATAAGGTTTGATGTCAACGAGGTTTTGGGTAAATGTTCGGATTAATATGATGTGAAGTTTTTATCCGTTGTAAGTATTAAAAATTGCAGCGATATCCTAGTGGAGATACAGACAGCTATGTCTGTGGCTTTGGGTTCAAATCCACTGTGCGCATCACTGACTTTTCGTAGTGATGTGCGTATTAAATTGTTAATTATCGTCTGTCCCGTGCCTCGGAGAGCACGTTTTAAGCCTATCGTTATAGGGAGTCATTACATCTGAATAAACTGACACTTGTCGTAGCCATGGAATATAGCTATCCCTTTGGGTTCTGGAGGTTAGACAGACAGTCGCTCTGTGGAGAAGCTAATATTCTGTCAAATCCGGTTAGACTTGAAAGCGGACCCCAGGTTACAAGTGGGTTTCCGCTGGGGGATGATGAGGTGTTAATTAGCAGTAGTTTCTGCCCTCGTCCCTGTTTGTAAGTATACTCGTATGTTCAGAAACATTTAACCAACAAACTAATATTTATTTATGTGACTGGTCTACATCGCTTTATCACGTAGAACACTTATTTATTTACAGCAATCTTAAGGTGTGATTAACACCAGTCGTGGGCAGGGGCGAATTCAACTAAAGGTCATAATTTAACAAATAGACTCAGATCATTTAAATCCGTGGCTCACACTAAGCGTTGTCTCGTGTGGAGATTTATAGGTAGAAGAGTCTTGTTAATTTCAGTATGAATTGGCCTGCTCGAGGCGGGAAGTACTACCCACTCTCAGAATTTCGATGTAGAGTAACAGTATCCATACTGCTTCGTTTCGTTCGGTGAGTGAGAGTGCCGGAGGCCTTTACCCCTTTTTCTTCTCTCTAATACCGCCTTTCATCCTTTGCCATTCTCATCTTCACGATAGACAGTGTTTAACACACGACTAGGTCTTGAGCCGAGCCTCCACTTAACATCAGGTGGGCCACCGGCTCGAGCCTACAACACCTAAAGCAGCACAAAGTGACGAGGCTATCACTTTAACCACTACGCCATATTTCCCTATGTTTGTGAATTATCAAAAAAATGGAAAACAAGGCTTCATATAACATGTGAAATCAAGTTTACTACGAGTAATACATGAACGTTTGAACGTGCCACCCGTTCACATTTTGTGAGCGCATTCATGTTTGAGTGAATTCAACCGACTTCATAACCAGTCAACTTAATTTAATATACATTCAAATGACTAAATAACTCGCTATCAGATCGACATATAAGACATTAATTAATGTCATAAGTACGACTTGTGTTTACCTATAACTAGGCTCTGCGAGAATACCAGCGTTGTAGATTCCCTTACAACTATTGCTGACGCAGGTGCCTTATTGTGCCCCTTGGATCAACTTAATAATTTTATCTTGTCTTTTTTGTAAATTATGTAAGGAGAAACAAATAAAATATTTTTCTTTCTTTCCTTCTTTCTACCAATATTTGTGTTATGAGCATATAGTTACTGCCCGCGCTTCCACTCGGATGTTGTTTATAGTGATAAAATGTAGTAGGTAGGTATAATATGTGCTATTTGGATGATTTGGGGCTATGTCGCTATAAAGTTTCATCAATATTCGTGCAGTAGTTTTTACACGCGAAAGTTGCAATCATTCATCTATCCTCACAAACTTTTGATATTATTAGTAGAAGAAAAACCTTTTCTTGGATTTACGCGAATGTTACACATTGAAATTAAACTACAGTCTACGGATTTTATCGCGTTATATTGGTGTCATTAGTAATCAAAATGTAGTTTTTAGATCATTCGGTTTAAATGTAATAAACATTTAAACCGAATGATCTAAAAACTACATTTTGATTACTAGCCGACGTTTCGAATTTTTTACAGGATTCATATTCACGGCCGACTGAGGTGATTTTTGCCTTTTTCCTGAAATGGCTTTTGGTTTAAATGTAATAACCAGTGAAACCAATATAACGCGATAAAATCCATAAACTGTAGTTTAATTTCAAGAAGAAAAATCCTTTATAAACAGTAGTTGGAACACTCTACTTGTCTCTCTCTACTCACTGGTGATTTTGGGCCGAAAGGTTTACGCTTAAGCACTAAAAACCACCGCGGTGTTCTCAACTTCCTTTAGTGGCCGGGTTCACACAAATCTGGTGTGGTCTTAATATGGCATGCGAAATCGCGGCATAAGAAAATATTTTTTTTTAGTATTTCAATTATTTTGAAGGTTTCCTGCAACATTGATACCATGAATGCAACTATAAAGTTAAAATTAAAAGTATTATTTTTATGTATTTTAGTTAGGTACTTTAAAAGTGTTTTAGACTTGATATCTTAGAAAGTAAAAAATATACTCGACTTTGGTTAACTTAGTATTTGAGAGGCATTTAATTTGGCGGAATTGTAATTAAATTACTCCGAAAGTAACCAATATCATCGTACTTAATAAGTTTTGCTTAAGTACCTACAAGTATAAAGTTTTTATAAGAATTTGGTTGGTACTCTTAAAACATTATGAAACAAGTTAATCCGTTACAAGTTTGTTAGCTACATCTACATCATGATAAGTCAAACTGATATAATCGATTTGACTTATCATAAATAATATTTCTATTTCTAACATCCACCCGCCCCGGACCGGCCTACCGGTCCGCTAATCAGTTGGTAGACGTGATAACGTTGCAACCGCTCTCCTCAGAATCAAACCGTCCACCAAGACCTCAGCAAATCGGGGAACTCCATCAGCCCCAGTTACCAAACGAAGAATGCGCCCCCTGCGCCATCTGAGTGGCGGAAGGTTAGCCTCCTTGATCAAAACGAGGTCTCCAATCTTGAGTGGATCGGTCTTGTCGGTCCACTTAACGCGTTGCTGGAGTATGTGCAAATATTCCAAATTCCAGCGTTTCCAAAAGCTCTGAGTAATCTGGCGTACCAATTCAAAACGCGAGAGACGATTAGGTCTCGTATCAATATAGAGGTACTGAGGCAAGGCGACAAGTGGGCGACCAATGAAAAATGGCCCGGCGTAAGGGCTTCCAAATCATTCGGATCTGAGGAGATCGGGCATAATGGCCTAGAGTTCAAAACGGCCTCAATCTTACAAAACACAGTTGCGAGTTCCTCAAATGTAAGGACAGATTCACCGATTGTCCTGCCCAAGTGTGTTTTGGCCGATTTTACAGCGTCGTCAAATATACCACCCCAGTGTGGACAATTTGGTGGGGAAAACAACCAATTGATCCCACGTTGGGCAATAGGCTTCTATTGCCTATGTCAGCCTTGTTAGTTTCAAGGAAATTAACTACGTCGATCAAATAATTATAGGTGCCCTTGAAGTTAGTGCCGCAATCAGCACGGATCAAGGAAGGCAGCCCTCTGCGGGATACAAATCTGTCAAATGTGGCTACAAATGCCTTGGTCATAAGCGAGGAGACCAGTTCTAAGTGTACGGCCTTTGTGGACAGACAAACAAAAACACACAAGTAGGCCTTAACAGTCTTGCTGTTTCGAAGTGTCGACGTTTTCATAAAAAAGGGACCAGCAAAGTCCGTGCCAACACCGTCAAACGTCCTGCTCTCGGTTACGCGATCTGCCGGTAAGTCTCCCATCAACGGCTGCATGGTAGAAGCCTTAAGCTTATAGCAAGGGATGCAGCGAAAGACTACACTCCGAATAATTCTTCGGGCAGACAAAATCCAAAACTCGCGTTGCAAAATGGCCAATAGCGCATTACAACCAGCATGCGAATTTTTAAGGTGACGGTCAGTTACCAACAAGCGTACCAAATGACCGTCCTTGGGTAACAAAAGGGGTTGACGTGCCCCGTAAGGGAGGTTGGCGTTCTTGAGACGCCCTCCAACACGTAAGAGACCCGTATCGTCCAAAAAGGGTTTTTTTTTTTTATTTCTGCCGAACAAATTGACTCCATGCTGCCTGATGTTAAGCAGTCAGTGAAGTCCCATAGTGCCATAGTGATGGCTATCATCCCAGCAGCCAGCATGGCATTATGGCATGATGGCCCTCACCTTGACGGCCTTGAGTAAAGCTTTTTTACGCCCCACTTAAAGGACCCGGGATCATAAGTGGAGGGAAACACGTGGACTGGTAAAGAGTTCCACATCTTAATGGTACGGTAGAGATAAGAGGCGCCGAACCGTTTGGTGCGTGACGGTATTTGTTCTGCCGTGTAAGAGTGGCACCTCAACCCAGCACGTGTCGTTCGGGATAGGAAAGGAGAGGGTGGGATTAGTTGAAAGAGCTCTTCGGAGCACTCACCGTGATAGATGCGGTAGAAGACAGCCATTGAGGCCACGTCTCTGCGTAATTGCAGTGACTCAAGAGTCTTAGTGGCCTCTGGATCCCCGATGATACGGACAGCACGCCGCTGCAAACTATAGAGGGCGTCCAATATGTACTGAGCGGAGCCATTCCAAAGGTCAGAGCAGTATTCCACGCAGAAGCGAACCTGGGTCTTGTATAACAGACACAACTGCTCCGGCGTGAAAAACCTCCTCACCTTGTTCAGGACTCCGAGTTTTCGAGATGCGGATTTGATGACATCCTCAATGTAGTTCTTCTGGTTGAGATTTCTGCGTATGTCCATACCCAGGATATTGAGGCTGTCTTGAATCGGTAGTGGAGTGTCCAGAAGAGAGGAATGGGGAAGGAATGAGATACCTTGGCTGAGAATGCGCACACCTGTGTTTTCTTGGTGTTGAACTCGACCAGGTTCTCATCACCCCAATGCGAGATGCAATTCAGAACCCGGTCAAGCTCAGCAACAAGTGTTCGCCTATACTCCTCAGTATCGGCTTGCTTAGCCGCAGGGTGTCCGAGATATCGCCCATGTACAGTAATGTCATCTGCATAGCAATGTATGCCCCCAAAAGTGAGCATATCATTGATATGCAGAAAAAAAAGCGTAGGCGATAACACGGATCCCTGAGGCACACCAGCATTCACCTGGAGAAACTTCGATGACTCACCGTCACAAAGGACTCGTATACGGCGCTCATGCAGGAAGCTGGCAACCCAGTTACACAATCGAGACGGCAAGCCGTAGGCTGGAAGCTTGGAAAGAAGCTCACGATGCCAGACTCTATCGAAGGCTTTGGAGATGTCGAGACAAATAGCCAACGACTCCCCATGCCTGTCCATCGCCTCACCCCAAAGGTGAGACAGTGACATACGCTAGATAATCACCCGTTGATCGTTTCGATCTGAAGCCATACTGACGATGACTGATGAGAGAGTGATCTTCTAGGTAGCGAACGAGTTGGTTGTTGATTAAACGTTCAAAAACCGTGCAGAGGATAGGGGTGATAGCAATGGGTCGATAGTTGCCCGGATCAGAACGATTCCCTTTCTTGGGAATCGGTTGTACGGTCGCCTCTTTCCAAGCCTGCGGCACTACGCCAGAGGCATATGATAGGCGATACAGGCGTGCAAGCATTGGAGACAACTCGGCTGCGCATTTCCTATGCACAACCGCTGGAATTCCGTCAGGTCCACTGGCTTTCCGGACATCGAGAGATCGCAGTGTCGCGCGAACATCGCATTGCCTGATTTTAATATCAGGCATGGAGTGGCTGCAGTAGGTAATCGAAGGCGGCTGCGCACTACGATCATCGATTCGGGAGTTGGCCGCAAAGAGATTGACAAGCAGGTCAGCTTTCAATTTAGATACAGCTCCCGATAATTTCGGTCTCCCTGACTTGAGGATAGCAATCTCCTTCTCAAAGTGCGCCAATTGCACAGAACGAACCCAAAAGGTGAGGGAATCCTGTCGTTCCTGTGGTGAGAGAAACGGTGTCAGTCGTTTCTGTTGTGGGTGCCTAAAATTCAAAACAAAACGCTTTATCCAAGCAGTAACACCTAACAACTTGTCAAGGAAGCTGAAGTGATTTAACAAAAAATCGGGGTCGCAGGCGCCGACCTTCTCAAGAGCGAGTGCTCGTAGACCCGGCAAATTAGAAGTATTCAAAACTGGCGTTCGGGGCCAATCAATTTCTGGTCTACTCAACCATTCCGGACCCCACCATAGTGAATGGCCTATTAAACTAGTCGTCAAGCATCCGCTCGAGGCACAATCAGCGGGGTTGAGCTCACCTGGCACGTGTCTCCAAACAAGCGCGACTTCGGATTTTGGGATTTGGGAAACGCGATTAGCGACAAATACTTCCAAAGTGTGGACAGACGCCTTCAACCAACAAAGAACAATTTGGCTGTCTGTCCAGGCATAGGACCCATTAATACAAATGCTTTTACCCAAAGAACTGGACACGTGGTTCAATAAGCGTACAAGTAGGGCTGTTCCCGAGAGCTCCAATTTTGGGATGGTCAGAGATGTCCGAAGGGGTGCAACCTTGCTCTTCGCCATGATCAGGGAAACCCTCACCTGACCTGAGGCACTAACTGTGCGCAAGTACACCACATCCGCGTGACCACGCTCCGAGGCATCACAAAACCCGTGAAGGGTGGCCTTGTACTTCCCGGGAGGAAGGATGGGACGAGGTAAGGAGATATCGTTGACGGCAGGAAGTGAGGCTACAAAAGAGATCCATTCCTCAACAAAAGTACCGTGTAGAGGTTCGTCCCAGGTCAATCCTGCTGTCCAAAGCTTCTGCAAGAAGCATTTTGCCCAAAATATAACTGGACAGATACAACCGTTCGGATCAAAGCTTCTAGCGACAGTAGACAACATGAGACGTTTAGCCCAAGAACAAGGCAATTTCAAGTCTACGTTATACGTAAAGATGTCTTGGACTGGTCTGTACTGAACGCCGAGAACAGCCGTCATGGCGGGGTTGTCAACAATCTCAAATAGATGTGGATCTTGCTGATGATCCTCGGGTAAGCCCTCCAAAAGCGCTGGTGAGTTGGAAATCCATTTGCGCAACTCATAACCAGCGGAGGCCAAAATATCTATCAATTCGTCCCGCAGGAGGATCGCCTCGTCCGCTGTGGAGGCGCCTGAACAAATGTCATCGAAGTAAATATCGTCCTTCAAGATGGCGGAGGCTCTTGGGAAACGTAAGCCTTCGCGGTCTGCGAGCTCTCAAAGAGAACGTATTGCCAAGTAGGGGCTTGACCCTAACCCGTACGTATTAGTATTGAGCTCGTAGACGACCATGGGATCCCGAGGAGTCTCTCTCCATCCATAAACATCATTTTTATATCGGCAACAAAGACAACCTGATGTCGTCGGAAGCTGGTGATGACATCACAAAGGTCCTTGACCAACTTGGGACCAGAATGCAAGCACTGGTTCAAGGATACGCCTGTAGAAGTCTGCGCTGAACTATCAAACATTGTGCGCAGCTTGCCAGTTGATGGCTTCAATACCGCATGATGCGAGAGAAAGTAATGCTCCACGGAACGCCAATCCAAATTTGACACAGACATGTATCCCAATTGTTCATATTCTCTCATGAACTCAATATACTTCTGCCTGAGCTCCGGATCACACAACCCATGCGACGCTCTATAGCTAACAATCTCCTTTTGGCTACAGGTTGTGACTCACCAAGCGGAGGCCGAACAGACAGGAAGGGTAGCTTCGTAATGATCCGACCAGAACGGAGTCCACCAGTGTTGTTCTGGAAGAACAGCTCGCACTCCTCATGTTCTGGATTCAAACGAGCAGCTTGAGGGGGCTCCTATACCTCCCCAAACCTCTGAACCGCATCAGAGAGAGCGGAGCCTACCGCCAACAAATTATCAAGTTCAGGTGGAGGGGATTCCCTAGGTACAGGTCCCATCAAAGCAAATCCAAATATGGTCCGGATGGCAGTCAAACCATTTGGCACCAAGACCCGTTTCCCACCAATCAAAATGCCACCGAGCACATCAGAGCCAATCAACAAATCGATTTGTCCCGGTGTGTCAAATTTGGGGTCTGCTAGATCCAATCCCGATGTCAAATTCACCACAGCAGCAGGTAGCTGTTTCTGTGGATGCATACCCAAAATATTCTTCAGCACAATAGCCGAGGTTTTTTATCCTCGGGTGTGAAGATTCAACAGGGGCAAACAAAACCTTAACTTGCCCTTCAACATTAGAGGCTACGTCACCTATTCCCCGTATACAATTCGGAAAAGAACCCATATTTAATTTAACCTGCCCTACCAAATAAGTGGAAACAATGCAACCTAGTGAACCTGTGTCCAATATAGCACGGACAACAACAGAGGCTCCCGTGGGTCCCTAGACCCTAACAGCAACCGTTGGTAGGATAACGGTCTCATTGGGGGAGGTTGGCGTTATAGGGCAGGGGTCAATGACCTATTGTTGCCTGGGCGGCGACAAATCAAAATGAGGGTGCGGCTTGAAGTCCTCAAAGGCGCGATGACTCGATCCGCGCGCCATCTGTGGGGGGTCATAATGACGCACCCGCCCAAAACGAGGTGGGCGCGAGTCAAGGCGGGGACGCTCCGCCAAAGGTGGGGAATACCTGGGGCAGCATTCATAGTGCTGGTGACGTTGAGCGGTCGCACATTCTGGTGCGCGAGAGAGCGGAGGCGTGCGCACGCTACGGTTCTCCAAGGGGGCCGAGCGGCGATCAATTAAGCGAGGCGATCAATTACTCTCGGCTGCGCGCCGGTAAGCCTCGGCTGCCACCTTCAAAACACCCGCCCGTGCACGGCGTCGGCTGATTGGACAAGCAGCCTACGTCTCTGGCATTAATGCAGAGAATATCCAAATGCTGTCCTCCACATTGAGGACAGGGGCGAGAGTTTGGGCAGTCTTACTGGTAGTGGGACCCCAAACGCGGCGAGCATTCGTGATGCGCCTACGAGAGGCGACATGCAGGTCCAAGAATGCCCTACAACTGGCCATTCTGTACCCCGTGACCTTGCAGTAAGAGCACTCCGCTGGGCTCTGCGTGACTGCAAAGCGAGGAGGGCGCCGGTCAACATAGGCTCGGGTGTGAACGCGAGCCTGCTCCTTGACCTTGGGCGGCTGTGACTTAGCCGGCGTGTCACCACCGGAGTTATCCAAGACCCGGCACTCATCCTCGAGAAACTTCTCCAAGACTGCAAAGGGGGGCAGATGGGTCGCGCTATCCCCACCAAAGCACTGTTCAAAATGCGACCTCAGGTCGGCAGGCAGCTTTTTGAGCACAATGTGCACCAATAGGTAGGACCATTGGTCCACGGGCAGGTCCAAGCATTTAAGTGCGTTGATTGCCACGCAAAATTACAAGACTGCGTTAGCGCAAGAATTTTTTTTCTCCCGGACCGACAAGAACCAAAGTGAATGAATGAGTATGGTCACACTATGAACTGTCAGTTCATAGTGTGACCATAGTCAAAATTTACAATAGACTAAATAAACGTTACTAAACCGATATAATCGATTTGACTTATCATAAATAATATTTCTATTTCAAACAAATTTTGTAAAATATCAGAAATAACAGCAAAATAGAATATGAGGCAAATATTACTAACTCCTTAAAATGTAATAGATGAATAATAAAAAGAGATATCAACCATAAGTGTTGTTTGTGATTATGTTAAATAAATAACTTTATTTTTACGAAAACGTTAATGGCAGGATTTCATTAAGCGTAATTTCGTTAGTGTATCTCAAAAACTATGCAGACTCAAGACTTTGGTTTAAGTCCTTGGAGGTCTTGAGTCCTTTTAGTTTTTGAGATACACCGCGGACCAAAGGATGTACAGACAGATGTGACAAATATTTATACATTTTCTTAGCCTGTCTACGGAAACCAGTAGGTAATAATAATATTTATTTGTTTAAACATGTGTTGTGTACAGGTGTTCCGAGTTAAATAGAATCAGCATCTTTTGCCTTAATAGACATACAAATATTAATGTCAATAACAAAAAAAATATAATTTGTCATAAAAATATCAAGTTTGCAACATGTCAAGTAATTATATAATATAATAGAAGACGCCAGCAGCTACGCCTGCAACTTTTTTTTAATTTACCCGTTTTGGCCGATCTCGTGGGAATTTCGGGAAATCCCTTCTTAGTGCACCCTTACGGTCCCCAAGGAACATACATGCCAAATTTCAGCTTCATGCGCCCAATAGTTTCGGCTGTAGCGTGTCTGTTAGTCAGTAAGTAACGCAAGGATTAATATATTAAGATAAATACCAGAGACTGCCTCCGTGGTCCAGTGGATAGCATTTACGACTGCTGATCGGAGGTCCCGGGTTCGATTCCCGGGTCGGGCAAAAGTGTTACTGGATTTTTCCGAATACTCAGTAGCAGCCCGGAGTCTGGTGATGTGCCCGGTAACGGCAATAGGCTCGCCCCCTATTTCGTGGCACCTAAAAATTCATGGCGAAATATGGGTGTAATATTTACACCTCTGCCTACCCCTTTTGGAATACAGGGGTGAGACTATAAAAAAAATACCAGAACCTAGTAATTACTGAAAATGCCTCTTTTTGCATTAACCTGACTAATAAAATTCAATCCACATACTGCATTTTGAAACACAATTTCAAATTATTTTCTATTCAGAAGGTAAACAAAATATTGGTTTAAAAATATTGCACATTACGAAAAGTCTGTCAGCGTAAGTATGTTGGATGCTCAATGTGTTTATTCAGACTGAATTCAGACTAGACGGCGGCGGTGCATCATGACTTTACGATCTATATTGGAAGAGCTCATTCCGAGTGGAAACCGGTTAATGTGTTCAGCAGCTTTGCATCGATAATATTTAATACTGGCTTAGGGAGATTTAGATTTTATTATGTGGATTATCATAAGCGGTATAGGTAAGTAGTACATATAAGCTGCATAGTGGCGTAGTGATTTAAGCGGTTGATAAGCCGTCTACTAATGTGCCATTGGGTTTTATCATTCAACTTGGAACAAAAATCTGCTTCCTTTCTAAAACGAAGCAAATTTTAAAGCAAAGATCCCTAAGGTTCCGTAGCCAAAAATGGCAAAAAGCAGAACCCTTATTAAAGATGGATAGCACTAGGAATATATACTTTGTTACGAAGGATTAACATTTTATCTATGGTCACAAAGTACAAGCAGACTGGAAACAACAAATTGTCGGTAATTTACTGGACGTAGTTTCGAACGCCGAAGTGGCCAATTAAGAATATACCATACGTTCAGTTACTTTTGAATTTTAATGGCTTACTAAATGTGTTGGAATGTGAGCGTGGCAAGCAGTCGAAATAAATACTGAACATAAAAAAAATACTTAGGAACCTTGGGCCAAAATTGGGTGCCCGAAGTTGCTGCAACTGCTGCGGTGCTGGTAGGCTACAACGAAGTAGAGATGTGTGGAAAGAGGAGAGGGAGGCCGTTGTCCTGTAGTGCGATGCTTCAGACTGAAAAAGAAAGTAGTGGTGCTCAATACAGGAGCGCTTTATGTCCATTGCAATTATAATAATAATAATAATAATAAATCATTTATTTGTAAGAATATTGTAGTTACAAGGATGTTATAATAATAATATGTCCATAATATTCTGCCGTTACCAGCGTACAAATGTTTGGTTGGTCTTAAAATTAATTACACTTAAATCTAAATATATAATTATGTCAAACAGTAACAATTAAGAATATTAAATTAAAAAATGATACATGTCAATGGGTAAATAAAATTATAATTTAAATATTTCGTCAATTTTTTCATTGAGAAAGTCATTAGTGGAGTAATAACACTTGTCTAATAAAAACTTAAAAACTTTACTTTTGAATATGGACATGTTAAGGTTTTTAAATGTATCTGGTAATTTGTTATAAATACGTATTGCCATACAATAAACATTTCTGGAATAAATTATATCTAAATATCAAAATACTGATGATGAAAACGTCACCAACGACTAAAATGTTACTAACTTTAACAATGATAATGTTAGTATCCGTGGTTAAGAGTGTTCTAGATCTAAAAACTAGCTAACTAATAACCTTTAGTGAAGCAGATCTTCACTCAAGATTACGAGTATAACACGAAACACAAATAGGCTTATTGATATTACGGTTATACGGTCTATCCATATTGCACCGCATTTCGACAGCCATTTTAGTGAAACTACGTTTGGTTGCGTTGTGAGGCGCTCTCTATGCATCCGCTAAACGAACCTAATCGGTTAAACCAAATGCGTTTGGTGCATTCGGCTAGCGAGAGGTACTAGATTGGAAATGGCGACATTGGGTTTAACATGAAAACAAAAATGTCCAAGAGGTAAATTTGTGCCGTACAAACTTCTACCTTCCCTACAATCCCTCCCAGTTTAATTTTTGCAACTTATGGTAGCCTATGTCAGTCTCCATGGTCCAATATATCTCTAAATTTAATTTCAATAAAATCAATTCAGCCGTTTTAGCGTGAAAACGGAACATACATACATACATACACACTTTTGAATTTATAATATTAGTAGGGATTGACGCGGGCGAAGCAGCTGGCGACGTCTAGTGTATGATAAAATAATCTTAATATTATTATCACTCTGAATCAGTCCACTGCTGGACTAAGGCTCCTCAGTAGGATTAATGAAAAATGTTGTATCTACTTAAGACGCTTTTAAGGATATTTATAAAACGGACGACTCTTATAAGACACATAATTATTTAAAAAAGTGTCATTTTTGTCCTGCCTGTCGAAACACGATAAACTCAACAACTACCTCACGGATTTTTGTATGGTTTCACCAATAGATAGTGTGTTTTTATGTGCATAATTCATGCGGGCTGAGCCGCGGGCGACGTCTAGTCTTAAACAAAACTGAAAATATGACGCGTTGAAAATATTGTGAGAAAGATAGAATATTGGGGTCATATTTATAACGATGCGATTCTTTTGAAATTGAAATAATTTGATTAGATAAGTTATTCTATCCTGGAAACACTACCGAGGTGAAAGATAAGTAATTCTATCCTAGAAACACTACCGAGGTGAAAAGTTGTTTGTTCTGAAGTAAATAAGCTTTCCAAGGGCCTGAAGAAGGTAAAGTTCTATCACCGGGATAACAATGTCGAACGTTTTTTTTAGATGGCATCAAACTGTTTGGTTCGTATAAAAATTATATTGCATAATACAATTATACTGCACGTAGCTTAGTAGTCACCACGCCGTTTGACATTGTGCCAAGTATTGTGGGTTCAATCTCCAGACAATCTAGATGTTCTTTATGTCTGTTGAAAGAATGTATCAAATACTCCGCGACACAGAATTTATTCCTAGTGAGGAAGAATATGTCTTTACAAAAATTGGAGTATCAAGTGTTCGCTAAAACGGTTGCTGTTAATTATATGTTACTAGCCTTCACAAGGCATTTTTTTGTACTTAACACCTATGTAATTTTTATCTACCTGTATTATACCTTTTTCTTATTATAGGCAATAGGCTCGCCTCTTATTATTGGGACCGAAAAATAACTGGCGAAGTGTGGGTGTGTAATACACCTTTGCCTACCCGGACTTCATTTTAAAATACGTATAGATTAAACCTAAAATGCCGAGTAACTTTAAGACAGTCTTGTTCCTAAAACTGTATTTAAATACTAACTTACGCAGTAAAATTATTTAAGGCATTTTCCATTTAATTGCCAAAATGTCGCTTTAACTTAATTGAGAATTGTAGACCATAAATATAGTAAGACAGCGGCTGTATTACGTAATGAATTATCACTTTAATTTATATCCTTCTTGACGAAGGACTTTCACAAAACATATTTGTTTAATAAAGTTCTGTTTGTAATTGAGTCAGGTATTGTCTACTAGTCATTTGAGTTTCTTAATGCCTGTCCCTTGACAGTTCTTTAATACAGCTGAGAGGACTAGAAATTACAATGTGGTTTATTCATTTTAATATTGGTTTTTAGAAGGCTAATTTGGAGTAATTTAAATCTCTACAATGATGTTACTTGGCAAACTGTTGTTAGGTGAAAATAATCGAAGATAATTGAAATTGAAATATTGAAATTGAGAAAATTTACGATATTAACCCAATGGCAGTGACACGCAGGCTATAAGCTCAGAACATTTGCTAAGCTTTTTGGATCCGTGTGACACGCTCCATGTAAAGCCGTATACAGACTTTGCGAGGCATGCGCTGCGCACGGCGCACAGCGAATGCCTCGCAAGGTGTGTACCTTTATATTCGTGGCGAAGCATGTGCTACGCACGTGCGAGGTCGAGCCAACGAGTGTCGGCAAATGCTACAAGATCAAAGTGCCTCAGTGCGAGCATTACATAAGTTGTGGACGTAGCCGCGCATGCGCGTTCGAGGTGTGCACCGCGTACAATATCCACGTACGCCTCGACTGCGAAAATGAAACTGCGTTTGTTCGGGCCAAACAGCGCGCAGCGCATGCTCGGGCCGATCCAACCCACACAGCAGCAGTCAAGATGGCCTTTGCATCGCGTGCGCGTATCCGCTGCTGCTTTTATAATAATTAATTAAATTATTGAAAAAAAAGGAAAGGAAAAAGTCGTTGTCGTTGGTGGGTTAAAAAGTTATTCCGCCTGCGTTATGAATGCGGAAATAAGCTGTAATAAAAATTCTTTGTCGTCCATAATGCGTGCGAACATCACAGCGACGCGGACACAACCGTCCAAACGCAACACACTGCACGCAATGAGCAGGCTGCCGGACTGCGCACACGCGCGGCTCGCACGCGCGCGTCTGTGCGTAGCACATGCCTCGCAACAATCATGAAGACAGACAAACGAGGCGTTTGCTTCATACGCGATGGCTCGACCCGAGCATATATTGGTATAGTTTTTCAACACGCACGCCTTATACAGAGGCATTCGTTGTGCGCCGTTCGTATCGCATGCCTCGCAAAGTCTGTATCCACCTTTAGTGTTACGGCCTGGCAAGTTAATGAAGGAACCTATTGTCCTCATTAATAAGTCGGCTTGTGCAATCGATGTAATAGTAGATTCTGACCGTTCACTAGAACAAGATCTATGTACATTCTATATAACCGAGCCACCTACTACATGTTACTGACTGTGCAATGCACAGTCCACTGAGCGCAAATGACTGTTTGGCATGTATGTTTCTTGGGAAGTATTGAGGAGAAAAAAAGAGAAAATTTGAAACATCGCCACCTTTCTAGGTAAAAAAGCGGTCACAGATTGTATACAACTTATTTGTCAAGTGAAATTCACGCGAGCGACGCAGCAAGCATAAGTTTCATAAAAGTAATTAATGTGAATACTAGCTATTGCTTGCATTTTATTTTACCAATAGCTTCAAAATAGCCGAATAATTAAACAATATTTCAATCAATATTAAAATATTAAAAAACCCCTTTAGGGATGGAATATTAAAAAGTCCTTTCTTAGTAAACACTTCATAAAAGGAGCTAATTTCAATTTTCATGTTAATTACTTCAGTAGTTTAGCCTCTACAGTAATCTACAAGAAGAAAAAGACAACATGTTCTTTCGAAAATCCGAACTATCTTCCTTCCAGAATGCACTATAATATTATTATAATAAAAAGTCGTCGAAGACGTGTTCTATTCCACTTTGACCTTTTGCCTGTTTATTACTGGGTTAAGCCCTCTCAACTGTAAAATCAGAAAATATGAAAAAGGACGGATGCTTTTTATGTCATTTTCAGATAAGCAGTTTAGAGAATAATGTATTATATTGTTATAATTTTTAAGCCCCGAATTGTTTACGGTAAGATGGCAAAGTTTGTTATTTCTGATAGGAAGATTTTAATTGAAACTTGCGTGAAGCATTTCAAAGGGTTTAATCATATATTATGATGCAATAATTTAGATCTAAAGTAGGTACTAAATACACTATTAACTAAGTCTTAACTGCATTTCTGTCTCATATTTTTGTTATGTCTTCTTTTTAATGTTCATAATATGTCTTATGAAGTGACAGAAAATTAAACCTAAGATAAAAGGCGTGTTTTGAAGAAGCGCTTACATAAGTATTCAATCATTGTTGAGTGGACATCCGATATCGACTCAAAATTTCTATCGATGCACGAGGCGTGAACGCACTTACCTGACTTTTTTAAAAGAAATGTTAATTTTCGGACATGACAATTGTGAGCATGATATTAGTATGTTGTCTTGTGTGTATCACACTATAGAGAGGGCAGATCGATCTTCCATGACAGTTTCCTCAAATAAGCCTCAATCTGCCGTTCCTTTAATCTTTAAATATCGTCAACATATTATATACCGCCTCTATAAAATTAACCACAAAGCGCCTTAAGCTAATAGTCGATTAACGAAAATCAGTCCATGCAGTAATGACATCGGTGAACAAAAGGTCACTTTCTACTTAGCCGATGATTGCAATTATAGATAGCAGGTGTAAAACGGTAGCTTTTCTCGTTAATGAGTGGCCGCTTCATGTCTTGGGTTATTCGGTTAAAAATCATGTGAAGTTTTTATGTCTAGCAGGATTACCTGCTAGGCAAAAAAACTTCACATGATTTTTATATATTAATATAGCACTAGTTTCTGCCTACGTCTCCTTCTGTGAGTGTGTATTCAGAAACATTTAATATTTTTTATAGACTCACGCCTGTATCCCCGAGGAGGCAGACGTGTTATATTACACTTATGCTCAGAACTGACACACGGTTATACTCGACAGTTTTACTCAAAAACGAGTAAAAATCAACGTGTGGACTGCAAAACTCACACTTCGAAGACATCAAATACACTGTAATTTTACTCTAAGCGAGCCTTCGAGTCTGACTGAATCAAGTATAACTGTATGTGAGTACGGAGCGTTACATTTCTGCAAGTAATTAGATGTTTTTTAGGTCCCACGTTATAGGGGACGAACCTACTGCCGTTACCGATTACTCTGCCAGACTCGTGCTGCTACTGAGAATTCGGAAAAACCCAGTACCACTTTTGCCCGAGCCTGGCCGTGGACCAAGGACACAGAAGATTCCTGGTCCCCTGCCAGATCAGCAGATGCATACGCTGCCACCGGACCACAGAATCAGTCAAACTCAAACTCAAAATCCTTTATTCATTTAGATCACAAAATGACACTTATGAACGTCAAATTTAAAACATTATTACTGTATGCTTCTACATTTACATTTACTGCCACGTTCGCAAAGCAAGGGCGTAGAACCATGAGAAAGAACGGGCAATAAAACTCACGGTCACTCTTTTTCATCGCCAGGTTTTTAATAATACATAATGTTACGCCATCTATCGGTGAATGGGGGTACTAGAAGAGATTGAATGTATCGGTGGTTTAAAGGTAATTCAACTACTCTGTACTAGATGGCGTTGCTGTATCGAGCATCGACTGTTCGCGATTATTTCGACAGTTTTGTGGAAGAGTCTAGAATGCGCTAGTGATGTTATCCGGCCAGTATAAATAGAGCGCGAGCGCGCGAGACAGAGACAGTAACAATTGTGACGTCAATCCTTGACGCATCACTCGGCCTGGTCGACCCCGCCGCCCGCGCCCTGCAACGGACTATAAATATTGAAGCGCTAGCTGCGCTCGGCCCTTACATCTGGCGAACCGGCACCGAGTTAAGTAACCAACTCTCCTGGACCATCGGCAGCGGGATTCTCAACAGAAACCTCACCCATCGCCGAATCACGCGACCCTGTCTGTGTATATCTTTTTAATTACGCATTACTAGTATTTTTTTTCAATAGCTAAATGATGTGTAGATTTTCTTGGCAATTAAATCAATTTTTATTGTAACATTCAACTCATGTTCTCATTTAAATACACCCTAGTAGGGATAACGTAACAGTGGACACCTGAAAGCCCTTTTTACGTTACACAATTGAATATCGAAGCGATAAACAAGAAGCGAAGGGAAGTAATTCGGAAGTGTTTAGTGGTGTTTTTATTAGTGTTGAGAATTAAGTGTGAAATAAGTGTGTTTTTACTAGTTGTGTAAATAAGTGTGTATAGTGTTTGTGTATAAATAAAGTTCAGTTTAATTGGCATAGTGAGTTATAATTTATCGTCGAACCCCAGCTCATAACAAATTGGTGTCAGAAGAAAGGGATAAATTATGCCGGTTATGCCGAAAGAAGAAACTGAAGGAGTGCGCACCAGGAACCAGCGCCAGCAAGACCTGGACCAGAGACGCTTTGGAGACGTTCCTACTCTATCGTCTGGTGGACCAGGCGACTACGCGGCTGCAGTGAAGCCTGCGAGTGCCACAAACTCCGTGACGGTGCCCGACATCGCGGCTCCGATGGCGTTCATGCAGGAGCAGGCCCACCGTCAGGAGGAGCAGGCTCGCCATCAGGAGGAGCAGGCTCGCCGTCAAGAGGAGCCAGGAGGAGCAGGCTCGCCGTCAAGAGGAGCATGCGCGCCGCCTGGAGGAACAGCTTCAGTGCGACAAGGAGGAGCAGGCTCGCCGTCAAGAGGAGCACGCGCGCCGCCTAGAGGAACAGCTGCAGCGCAACAAAGAGGAGCACGCCCGCCATCTGGAGGAACAGCTGGTGCTCATGAAAGACCTCAGCGCCGCAGTGGGGAAGGACTGAAATTGCGTGGGCTTGAGACCAACAACGTTACGCCTGCAGCTGTGGCGCCCTCGCCTCGTTGGTTTAAGGTTCCACCATTTGATGGCTCGTCATCATGGTCTGCATACAAGATCTAGTTTGAGGCTGTGATGCGATCGAATGGGTGGACCAAAGAACAGGCCTTAACCGCCCTAACCTTGGGCCTTCGTGATAGGGCCTTGACAGTGTTGGAAGCACTCGGGCAAGACGTCACCTACGAAAAGCTCCTGGAGGCGCTGGAGGCAAGATACGGTGACGCGCACCTTGAACATGTGTATCGTGCTCAGCTGAAGGACAGGACACAGCGCACCGGAGAAACAACAGAAGGCATACCAGTCGTCGCCTGCGCTTATTGACGGGAACCTCGTACAGGCGTTTACGGATGGGATCCGGGACCTGGAAGTTAGAGCAGCGGTAAGACTTGGGCACTTCAAGTCCCTGAAGGCAGCCTTAGCTTACGCTCTGGAGGTGGAAGCAGCGCGTCACGAGGATCGAACTTACCGTATCTGGGAAGTTGTTTCTTCACCACGGTGCTACAACTGCGGGGAAAGAGGCCATATCCGCTTGAGCTGCCCAAAGCGTAAGCGGCACGTTGGTACCCTGTCTCCACCAACGGGGTCACCTGACTTACCTGTCTGGCGGCAAGAGCAACGTAGCGCAGGTGCTCTGACAGGTAGGGCTTACCCCGACCAACGCAAACACTGTGCAAGACAGGAAGCGGGGCTTGCAGCGCTAGTGAGAATGTTGAAGACGGATCTGAGCGACGGATGGAAAGAAGCTTTGCAGAGTGCTCAGCAAGAAGACAAGGACGTACAGCCGATTCTCGAATGGAAGAAATCAGGCGCTCCTAGGCCCAAATGGAGTGATATCGCAGCAATGAGCCCTGTCACCAAAGGTTATTGGGCACAGTGGGAAAGCTTGGTTGTCCAGGATGGAGTTCTGTGCCGCAAATGGGAAAACGCTCGAGGTAACCAATGCCATCTGCAAATGGTAGTGCCCAAGACTAAGGTGCCGGAAGTACTGCGGCTCTATCACAATGGTGCTTCGGGAGGTCACATGGGTGTTAAGAAGACGCTTACTAAGGTCCGAGAGCGGTTTTATTGGCTCCACTGTCGGAATGACGTCGAGGATTGGTGCCGCAAATGCACAAGTTGTGCGGCTGTGAAGGGGCCACATACTCGTAGCAGAGGTGCATTCAAGGTGTACAATGTAGGAGCTCCATGGGAGTCAGGACAACAGATGTCTGAGAAGATGAAGACTCGTTACGACCGGAAGGCGAACAACAAAGGCTTCGATGAGGGATCATTGATGTGGCTTCATAACCCAGTACGAAGCAAAGGTAAATCGCCTAAGTTACAAGCCAGATGGGACGGGCCATATCGCATAATTACCAGGATGAACGACGTCACCTATCGAATCCAGAAGGGGTCGCGAGGTGCACCGAAGATAGTTCATGTGGACCGGTTGGCTCGTTACCATGGGTCCAACGATGTTCGAGACGAACACGTTTAAGAGGGGGGCAGTGTTACGCCATCTATCGGTGAATGGGGGTACTAGAAGAGATTGAATGTATCGGTGGTTTAAAGGTAATTCAGCTACTCTGTACTAGATGGCGTTGCTGTATCGAGCATCGACTGTTCGCGATTATTTCGACAGTTTTGTGGAAGAGTCTAGAATGCGCTAGTGATGTTATCCGGCCAGTATAAATAGAGCGCGAGCGCGCGAGACAGAGACAGTAACAATTGAATATCGAAGCGATAAACAAGAAGCGAAGGAAAGTAATTCGGAAGTGTTTAGTGGTGTTTTTATTAGTGTTGAGAATTAAGTGTGAAATAAGTGTGTTTTTACTAGTTGTGTAAATAAGTGTGTATAGTGTTTGTGTATAAATAAAGTTCAGTTTAAGTGGCATAGTGAGTTATAATTTATCGTCGAACCCCAGCTCGTAACAATAACAATTAAACTTTTGTAAGGTGCTGCGACTGTTATACCTTCTATATTACTTGTATATATTTACTGTACATAATACTCAAGCATAATCAAGTTAAATTTTGATGTTAATGTAGTTATCCTCCTGAACATAGACATGGTGAAACAGGAGCATCCACTTACATTATGCACCTAACAATGCAGGCAATCCGCGCAAATGTTCAGAACCATGATGGAAATTATGAAGTTAAATATCAAAAACAAAATTATACCAGCCCATAAGTCTATTTAACTAATGCACTAATATACATATATTTATATGACGAGTCTACATCGCTTAATTTATTCAAATTAAAGGTAAAACACTTATTTTATTTACGGCAATCTTCTGTTGCGATTTACACCAGCCGTGGTCAGGGGTCAAATTCGTAATTCAACTAACGGTCATAATTTAACAAATAGACTCAGAACATTCACCCATGGCTCACACAAAACGTTGTCTCGTGTGGAGGTTTATAGGTAGAAGAGTCTTGTTGATTTCAGTATGAATTGGCCTGCTCGAGGAGGGCAGTAGTACCCTCTCTCTGAATTTCGATGTAGAGTAACAGTATCTATACTGCTGCGTTTCGTTCGATGAATGAGAGTGCCGGCGGCTCTTTCCCTATTTCTTCTCTCTCATTTATTTTTTTATTATATTATTTATTGCACACCAATATATAAATAAACAGTACATTAAAATAAAAGTATCTTAAACTACGATTATGTACAATCGGCGGCCTTATCGCTAAGTGCGATCTCTTACAGGCAACCTTTGGATGGACAGGAATAATGTTAGCAATTATTTGTAGCAGTGGTGTAGCATTAGCTGACTTGGATAGCAAGATGATTTAAGAATAAAATACATACATACAATTACAATATAATTATCATATAGATATATACATAGACTATACATTTATAAATAAATAAATAAATATGATAGATATTACTATACTCAGAACAAACAGATACAGTGAGAAAGGAAAAGAAAAATCAAATAACCGTTAAATCAGTATAATATGTTAATTAAGTAGTGCTTTTTAACAAGGTTTTTAAATGTTACTAGAGAATTAGCCCTACGAATCTCTAATGGTAAACCATTCTACAGGCGGATAGCCTGAACATTAAAGGATTTGGAAGGAGTTGGCGAAGTATTTTTTTAAATGCTTCGGCACCTCCAGCGTCAGATCCTAAGACGACCTCAAAGACTTTACATGTGTGTCATGAAGGAACGTAAAACGTCCTTTGAGATAAGAGGGAGTACAAGGATTGGATAGAACATTATACAACAATGTGAGAATGTGTGTATTCCTGCGAAAACGAATCGGCAGCCACTTGAGCTTATTACGAAAATCTGAAACGTGATCATATTTGCGCAGACCAAATATAAATCGTATGTAAAAGTTCTGGAGACGCTCAAGTTTATCTAACTGCTCCTCGGTGGGGTCAAGATAGCTGACATCAGCATAATCGAGTAAAGGCAGAAGCAAGGATTGAGCAAGCGCAATTTTGGTGGCTAAAGGAAGAAAGTTGCGTAGTCTACGCAACGAACCTGCTGACGCAAATAGTTTGCGACTCATTTCTTGAATTTGCGGTCTCCAAGATAAAGTTTCATCCAAGTAGAGCCCCAGATTTCTCACGGTTTTGCTGTAAGTGAGATCTTTGCCATCAAAACTCACTTTAGGTAACTTGAGCCACCTAATTTTCGAGACCAGTTTGGGTTGCCAATAATAATGAGTTGAGTTTACTCAGGATTTACTTGAAGACCATATTTATTGCTCCACTCACAGATACGCGCCAGGTCCGCGTTAACGATGGAACCGGCTTCTGGTAACTTGTTTAAAAAGAGATAAAAGATAAAAAGATAAAAGATAATTTATTTTGTGAAACATGTGTGTACTTTACAAGATATATTGCAAGCATGATGGTCAGTTATGTGAGTGCTACATGTTTTACCGTTTCCGGCATACAAAATTAATACAGCATAAATTAACAACACTAAACAAAATCTAAAAAAATGTAATAAGATACATACTAAGCATAGGAATAAGTACTTAATAATAGGTGCATGTAAGAATTTAGATAGGTACATGTTACATAAAAATTAAATTCATCAAAGCAAACAAATTAAAATATAATACAAAGTCTTCTTCTTTCTCTTAGCGTTATCCCAGTTTCAATCCGGGGTCCGCTTACTAGTCTAACCGGATTTGGCTGAATATTAGCTTTTCCACAGAGCGACTGCCTGTCTGACCTCCGCAACCCGAAGGGATAGCGATATTCCATGGTTTAGACTAGTGTCAGATTATTTAGAAGGTACTGACGCCCTGTAACGACTGTCAAAGATCTTCATGACAACCGGGACCGACGGCTTAACGTGCTCTCCGAGGCACGGGACAAGCGATAATTAACAATTCAATACGCACACAACTCCGAAAAGTCATTGGTGCGCGCCGTGGATTCGAACCTGATACCCTCTGCATGGCAGTCTGTTGGTATATCCACTTGGCTATCGCTGGCTCTAGCCAAATAAAAATATAATACAAAGTAAATGAAATATAATTATATAGGCTAAAATCATACTTATAAAAATAAAGTATGCGTCGCAATACTAACTTAATTCTAAAATTAATGTCAAGGATGCAGAGGAGATAATAAAAAAATAGCAAACAATACATAATATGTCAACAATAGCAATGTCAAATAAAATAAAAAAGAAATGTCAAAAGTACATAATATTGAATGTCATAGAAATAAATTTATGTCAGCTTTAATCATGGTCGTTCAGGAAATCCCTTATACTATAATAGCATTTATTAACTAGGTGTTTTTTGAGATGTGTTTTGAAGTCCGAAGAGCTTAGTTGTTTAATGTTCTTAGGCACTTTATTAAAGATAATTGGCGCCATACAAAAAACACTTTGATGCATTAAGGTGGTGCGAGATTTTACAACACATAGTCTGTCGTTGTCTCGGCGGTTACATTGGTTAACCTCAGATAACTTATCAAATAGATGAGGATTTCATTTGACAAAGGTTGCTACTTCATATACGTATAGTGAGGGCACCGTTAGAATTTTATGTTTCACGAAATAAGGTTTACAACTATCAAGCGTGTTTAATTTAAACATAGCTCTAATGCACTTCTTTTGAGACTTAAAAATCATTTCCTTATTAGTGGAGTTTCCCCAAAACAAGATGCCATATCTTAAAATGGAGTCCACCATACCATGGTAAGCCATAATCACGGAGCCAATATTTACAGTGGCGGTAAGTTTATATAAAGCATAGACCAGTGAGTTTACTCTCTTGCTAAGTAGTTCCGTGTGCGATTTCCAGTTTAGATTTTTGTCAATTGTTAAGCCAAGAAATTTTGTCGAGTCAACTTTGTCAATTTCCTTGTCTTGGTAGATTATTTTTATGTCAGGAGGTTGTAAGCGCTGACTGAAAAACATAGCTTTAGATTTTTGTAAATTGATTTTTAGATTATTATCATTCATCCACGTTATTAGTGATTCAATTGTGCTGTTTATTTCCTCCGCGTGTTTAATTTTGTCAGCAGTGGCATGAACTGTCACAGTGCTGTCATCTGCGAAAAGAGCCATGGGATATTTTGTCACATTTGAAAGGTCATTTATGTAGGCTATGAACAGAAGTGGACCTAGTACGCTTCCTTGAGGAACACCATATTTAATTGGAAGTGTATCTGAAGCATATATGACCTCCCTTTTAGTAGAAATATCAATAGAGGATATCTCGGTAAATTGTTTACGTCCTTTGAGATAGGTCTCTAGTAACTCCAAAATATTACCCCTAATGCCGTATGACTCAAGCTTCCTAAGTAAGATATCGTGATCGACGTAGTCGAAAGCTTGAGTCATATCGCAATATATCGAGCAGACGGGTGTTTTATTGTCCATCTTAGTAATTACGTTTCTTAGGAAATCAAATACTGCCATATTTATGGTTTTATTCTTTCGGAAACCTTTTTGAAAATTGGTGAGTATATTTCGTTTTTCTAGGTATTTGTAAATCTCATTGTAAATGTACTTTTCAAATATTTTTGAGATAACCGATAAGAGAGCAATTGGCCTATAACAGTTCATAAGCTGATTATTACCTTTTTTGAAGACTGGTTTACAGATGGCTGTTTTTAACTTTTCGGGATATATGCCCTCAATAATACATAGGTTCAGTATCTAACTAAGGTGTTCACATATATGAAAGGCAACGTTTTAATAACTTTCGTTGCTATACCATCAGGCCCAACACTGGCACAGTTTTTCAGAGACCTGATAATAGTTAAGATGTCATTTGGTGTACTGGGTGCCATGAACATAGATTTATATGTGTTAGTAGAGTTAGACGTTAACTTTTGCTTAGAGCCCAAGGTTGGGTATTCTTTTTGTATAAAATGGTTATTGAAAGCATTTGAGATTACCGCAGGATTAGTAATTTTGTCGTGATGTATAATTGAGTAGATGGAATCTTTCGGCATATTAAATTTTGCTTTTTTAATAATAGCCCAGGAAGCCTTGGATTTGTTATTCGATGTTGCTATTTTATAGTTGTTTTGGGCACGTTGTGTTAATTTTATGATTTTTCGATAAATATAAGAATATTTCCTTAGTTTACTTTTATTTTCTTCACTATTGTTTAGTCTAAAGGACCACAACAACTTTCTCTTATTTTTACTGCATTTCCTAATGTTTGTTTTGTTTTTCAAACAAACAAACAAACAAACAAGCATTTCCTAATGCCACGGGATATCCACCTAATCTTATTATTAGTTGAGATTTTTATTGACTTGAAAGGAAAGCACGATCTGTAAAACAAATCAAACATTTCTAAGAAGGCGTTATAAGCTAAATTTGGATCCTTCGTGTTGTAAATATCAGAAAAAGATAGACTTTGGATGTAGTTCTTAAATTTAACCATATTCTCGTTACTGTAGTCTCGGCGTTTGATATGCCAATGAATGATTAGACATTTAGTATGTGCACGGAATTTGAGTACCTGCGAAGTATGGTCAGAAAGACCAAATTCAATAATTTCCAATTTACACATACTACCAAGATTATGTGCAAAATTGTCAATGCAGGTGCCGCTCTTGAGTCTAGTAGGTTTTCTTAATTCTAATTTCAGATTAAAATTCATTAACAGACACTCTAGTTCCAACAAGACATTATTTGATTTAAGGGAATCAACATTAAAGTCACCTGCAATTATGACACTTCCTTTGCGATTCTTAAACAATTTTTCTAGTAATAATTGCAACCGCTCGAGAAACATACTAAAGTTATTTAATTTCGGTACTCTATATATACATACAATAGTTGTCCCATCGTTCTGTAGTTCGATGACACAACACTCGAAGACTCCCTCAATTGAGAGACTCGCAATGTCCGTTAGCTCCTTGCATTGGTATCCTTTTTTGACAAGGATACAGACGCCTCCTCTTTTGCTTGCTTGCCTACTGAAACATGCTTCAATCTTAAAATTAGGCAGTAATAGAAATTGTTCAGTGCCAGCCATCATGAGATGTTTGGAAATGCACACAATATCGATTTCTTCTTTTTTGGTCTTGAGTTCATCAAGACAAACCACCAGTTCATCTGCTTTGTTTAAAAGACCAGCGATGTTTTGGTGCAGTATGGCCATTTGTTTATGATAGAAAAAAATGGTTTTCATACTGTTCATTAAAGTGCCCAAGTGTTTTGTCTATATAAAGATCAGTGTTCGTGTTATTTCTTGAGTTATATGTACATGTTAGCGTTTCTAGTTTTATTAAGTGTATAAGTTCAGAAATGTCCTGACAAATTGTGTAGATGCCGTGATTGTTGACTGTTCCTATGCTGGTAAACATTTTGAAGCTGTATGTTAGGTTTTTATTAGATTCCAGAAAGTATGCATGTTCATGTGATACGAGGGTCAAACTGAAAGTTCTTAGAAAATCAAAAACTGATTACATTAGCCAGTTATTAGTTTTATTATATCTTTTCAAAATATTGTCCATTGACGTCAAT
The DNA here is from genome assembly GCA_944739405.2 of Euclidia mi. Lineage (NCBI taxonomy): Eukaryota > Metazoa > Arthropoda > Insecta > Lepidoptera > Erebidae > Euclidia > Euclidia mi. The sequence continues at coordinate 112,302,986 of OX123184.2, forward strand.
ACACTGCTGCATGCGATGGAACCACTGGGAAAAGCACTTTGCCCACTCGTCCTTAGGGGTCTCTTCAATGGCATCGCGATACGCAGCCACCGCTTCTTCAGCATTCATAAACCGCTTTCCTTTAAGTTTTTCTTTAATTTTTGGAAATAAATAAAAATCACAAGGCGCGAGGTCGGGGCTATACGGCAGGTGACCCAGTAATTCAACGTTTGATGTCGCCAAATAGTCGATCGTTCGCTTGGCGGTGTGCGACGAGGCGTTGTCGTGGTGAAGGAGGATCCTACTGCGAGGTCGTTTCCCTCGCACTTTTTCCAAGACAAGTGGCAAACAATTGGTAGTGTACCATTCTGCAGAAACTGTTTTTTGATCCTCTAACACAATTGTTGCGAAATGACCTATCCTTCCAAAGAACGAGGCCACCATTTTTTTTCCCGCACTTCGATCTCTCTTCACTTTAGTTGGCAACTCCTCGAAAGGAAACACCCACTGAGCAGATTGTCTTTTGGTTTCAGGATCATAACAGTAAATCCAGCTTTCGTCACCTGTTAGTATGTCGAACACAGCATTTGAGTCACCTCCGTTAAATCTTTCAATCATTTTACGGCACCAATCCACACGATGGAGTTTTTGAGCCTTAGTCAAATTATGAGGTATCCACCGGGCGCAAAGCTTCCTGACCGCTAAATGTTCGTGGAGGATTTTGTGCACTTGACTCATACCGATGCCTAAGCTTGTCCGAATCTGCTGATAGGTCACTCTTTTGTCAGTCTCTATCATACGCCGCACAACACAGATGTTATTTTCAGTCGTCGCCGTAGAAGGCCGTCCCTCACGTACATCATCAGTGAGATTAGTGCGACCACGTTTAAACTCATTAAACCAGTTGTAAACAGTCGCACGAGATGGGGCTTCATCGTGAAAGGCCAATCGTAGTCTATCATAACTTTCTTGTTGACTTAAATGACATCGAAAGTCATAAAAAATCATTTGCACGAAAATTTTCTCGTGTTAAATTCATGTTGACGTGATACAGACAATTTTCAATTTGCCGCCAAATCGTAAAACAAATGACAAATGAATGAAATATATACTCAGTAATATTGGCAAAGAGTTCTATTTTCAAATTTTAGAATATTTTTTTTATTATATTGTTTATAAGTGGCCAGTTCTAAGAAGTTTCAGTTTGACCCTCGTATAATATCCAAGTACAGTAGATTATTAAAGTTCTGAATTCTCCAGTTGTACATATTTGCAGCGTTTGAGTATTTATATGTGGAAGTACAGAGTATTACGTTGGTGTGAGTAGTATTTTGTAGCAGCTGTCGTATATAAAGTATCAGTGTAAAACAGTCCTTTGTTGTTAGAAAATCTGTCTCGCCAATCAAAACAATACAGAAATCGTTCAAAGTGAAATGTGTTTATTGTCTATGTTCTGGAGCATCCGTAGTAATCCACTGTTCTGTGTAATAAAGTGACATAGTTCTGAATGATCACCTAGGCTGTTCTCAGCTATTGTACGTATTTGGCTATTTTTATTCTCACTTAATATACAAATTTTGCTAGGTGGCGCTGAGTGTAAGCTGAGTTGATTGTCATTGACAGGAGGTACTGATTTCGTTTGACGAATCAGTACTGTACTAGATGGTGGAGTAGTAGAGTGATTATTACTTGTTTGTGTTTGTTTGTTTTTCATTAGTGTAGTAGTTACATTCTCGGTCTGTGTTTCAGCTTGTTTTACGAGGAGAGATGTACATTTCTTTAAGGCCAGCCCAGTGCGATTAGTTAATGGGCTTTTGGAACCTTGTGGCGTGTAGGATGTAACTTTGCTTAGCCGTCCTGATGTAGGGGAGGCTATTTTTCTTTCGGGGGCAGAGCATATTTTTTTGTATGTAGTTATGGTCTGTATTGCAGATTGTAAGTCAGTTTTTAGACGCATATTCTCTGTATTTAAATTGTCTATTTCGGCATGAGCACTCATTAGCTGCGAGGTCAAAGATGTAATTTTCTCGTTCAAATCAGATGTATTGCCATAGGTGTCATGTAGGCTGTCAGGTATGCTCATCATTGTTGAATCGAACAAACCGGACTGATCGTTTTGTGTAGTATCTATATAGTGTAAGTCGTTTAGAGAATTACTTCTGCGTGGTTTCCGTTGAGTAATATTATTAATTTCTAAGTCCTTATAATTCATTGTCAATTATTTATAATTTGGTATAAAAGAATAAAATGATATATAATATTCTTTATTAGAGCACCGTAGTTTGCCAAGTTTGAAATTGCAATAATTCAACGTACTATTAAATCCATACGAGCATGTCATTTACAATTTCAATGGCAGCACAAAATATTGATTGTCATTCATTCAATAGCCATTTAGTGAGTGGTACAACTCAAGAAATTGAGCATTCTTGTCTCTGAATCTTATAGCTGTCAACTAGGCTGTCAATGTTGTCAACTTGTCAAGTTTGTTTACTTCTTGATTTTGAAATTTTTCCGTAACTGACGTAAAAAAATGTAATGATGACTATTTTTCGAGTACACAGTGCTTACTGCAAATTAGCATGTAAATGAATTGTGCGTACGTACCACATTGTGCGAAATAATTATGTAAATTCCTTCAATACGATGTTCTTCTCGTTTGAATATTCGTGCTCGTTGTTATTGTGAATCAGGTTTGTGTTCGGTGTGCACTTTAGATAACGCTTTGTGGAATTCTTTTGACGTTGGTAAACTATCACAACCACAGTTTTAAGAATTATATATGAATCTTTCACTTATACGAAATTTTAAATAACGCAGCCAATGTTGATTAGTTCGTGTCACCATAGACTATATAGATAAAGGGGCTTGCGTATGAATTTACAAATCATCTGCGTAAAGGTGGTAGGATGAAACTAATTGATTTGAGATAGAATTTATAAATATCGCGAAGAGTAAAGGAGATAGCAGGCCACCCTGTGGCACACCGGCATTAGTATCACACCAAGTAGAATAAGAATTTGCTATGCGTATACGCTGCCGGCGACCAAACAGGTAACTATGAAAGCAGCCAATTGCCGATGGAGATACGTTAAGAGAGCGTAAGATGCCAAGTATAATGTGAAAATCTACAGTGTTAAAAGCATTGCTAAAATCGAGTAAGGAAAGAACTGTAAGATTGCCACTATCCATACCTAGACGAATGTCATCAGTTACGCTAACCAATGCAGTGGCAGTACCTTGACAAGGACGGAAACCGGATTGATAAGGATTTAGGAGGGCATTTTTATATAGGAAGGAACCCAATTGTGAGTGAACTAGATGTTCAAGGACTTTCGACAGGAAAGGTAGTATTGATATGGGTCGATAGTCTGAGAAGGAACAGGGCTTAGGTTTCTTGGGCAAAGGAATGATCAGTGCATCCTTCCAATCAGATGGAAAGATGCGACGGACAACGGAATGGTTAAGGATGTGACAAAGGATTTTAAAAAATTCTTCTAGGATGGGGAGGATCATCTTGCGGCTGATACAGTTACTGCCGACTGCATTAGACGCAACTGGTTGACAAGGATGAAAGATATTCCAAAGTAGTTTTTTTCATATTTCCATCAAATTCGGACGAAGTAGTGAAATGTCTATTGAGAGAATCGAGGTTAACGTTGCTTGGGATGGATTGATGCCGTGTATTACCAACTCCCAAAGTTTTAAGAAATTTACAGTCTTTTGCTGGATCACCATCTTCAACGGATGTATGAATGTATTGGCGTTGCGCTTTCCTACACACCTTATTGCAGAGATTCCTTATGGCGACGTATTTTTCTTGATTGAAAGGAGTAAGTCTGTGCTTGAGTTTGGTATTGGCAGCAGATTTTTTGGACATAATCTTTTTGATGTCCTCAGTTAGCCAAGGAGCTGGTAAAAGTTTAAGTTTAATGGCGCGAACTGGCTCATGAACGTCGTATAATTCAATGAGCTTACTTGTGAAAATATGGACTTTGGTATTGACATATATATCGATGGTATCCGCACGCAACCTGTCAAGATCCATGCCACTAAAATTGCGCCGCAATACTATCTTCGACTTCGATTTAGGTGGGCGTAGTTTGTATGATACATAGTTGAGGTCGTGGTAGGAAAAAGCGTCTGCTGTACACTGTTCATGCTTAGAGAATTTAAATTCGAAATTAGGAGAAGAGACAAAGATAAGGTCAAGCAGAGAAGGTGTACAGTTTGGGAAGTAATGAGTAGCATTAAAGTCTAAAATTGACAAGTTACAAGACTCTATAGCATGTCGAAGAGAGGCAGCACGCGAATCCTGTTTAATAAGGCAGGTGTTAAAGTCACCCATAATGATAGTGTGGCTATATAGGGCAGTTAAATTTTCTAAGACTTGCTCGAATGATGAAAAATAGCTAATGCGATTTGAAGGAGAATAGTATACGCCTAGTAGTACTTTAAAGTGCTGAAGTTCTACTTCCAAGAAGAGATGCTCGCCTGTATTGGGCAGTGGCGGCTGCGGAGACATAGAGACTATGTTATAAGATATTTGATTTCGTAGGTATATGGCTACTTCACCTCCACTTCCGGATACGCGATCATTTCTTATTAGGTTGAAACCTGGAAAGGTTGGTGTGGAGACATGGTTTTAGCCATGACTCTGAGATAAGGACAGCATGTAAATTTTTGCAGTCTAAGTTAACCAGCATATCAGGGAAATGGGCTGGAATAATTTGTGCGTTTATATGGACTACATTAAAGTTTTTTTATGAAGAAAAATTGACGGGCGATTACTTAAACCATTGCACCATATTTCCCTATTTTGTGCATCATCAAAAAATAGAAAACAAGGCTTCATATCTATCTCTATCTTTATCGTCACGCCTGTCTCTCATTGTGGTAGGCAGAGACTACGGAACGCCACATGCTTCGGTTCAAACATACCTCTTTCGCTTCATCGACATTCATTAACCTCATCATGCATGCGCGTCGGTTATGGGTACTTTTGATTTGGCCCTTTTTCAGTACGTCACCTATTTGGTCGGCGTACGTCCGCCTAAGGCGTCCCCTACCAACATTTCCATTCATTTTCGCACCATACACTCCTTGCGTATTTCTTCTTTCATCCATCCGTCCAAATCCAAATGTCCAAACCAACGCAACATTCCTTTTTCAATCTTTGTCACTACATCTTCTTTTAGACCACACTTCTCTCGTATCACACTGTTTTTCACTTTATCTATCAGCCTTATTCCGCACATACTCCTCAAAGCTCTCATCTCCACAGCATTGATTCTACTTTCATGCTTCTTCTGCCATACCCATGATTCACTTCCATACTTCAGCGTTTGCCCCAAAACTCCCTGCAGTATAGCAAGGCGAGCTTGGCTTGGGATAATACCATTGCTGATGATGGACTGTAAGGCGCCATTCACACTATTTTCTGGTTTCACTCTCCTTTCAATATCTCCCTCACATTTTCCATCTCTCGTAAACAAAGACCCTAAATACACAAACTCGTTCACTTGCTCCACTTTTTCATCTTCTATCATTACGTCACATTCAGTTACACTATCGTCCCTCTCTATGACCATGACTTTGGTTTTGTTTACATTCACTTTCATACCTTTCTTTTTATGCGCCTCGTGGTGACCATCTGCTGCAAATCCGACGCTGACGATGCAAATAGAACCTGATCGTCAGCGTATAGCAGGGTCTTAAACACTGACTCATTCATTCTTAATCCACATTCAGAATCATTCAAATCGGATAAACAACTGTCCATGAACAGATTGAACAGCCAAGGAGACGCTACACATCCCTGTCTAACACCACGATCAATGTTGAACCAGTCCGTGTAGGTCCCGTTTATTCTGACAGAGGCACTTGAATCCCTATATAAGGATTCTGAAGAAAGTGTTGACCAAAGTGCATCCCTCACCACTCGATCGTAAGCCTTTTCCAGGTCAATAAAGGCGCAGAAAACCTTCTGGTGTTTGCTTGAGACTTTCTCTGCAATGCACCTTAAGGAAAAGACTTGATCCGTACATCCCATTCCCTTTCTGAATCCCGCTTGCACATCCCAAAAGTTACTTTCCTTTTCAGAGAACACACTTTCAATCAGTATCTTTGCGTACAATTTGCCAACAACACTCAAGAGGCTGATACCGCGATATTTTTTGCATTCCAGCTGTGACCCTTTGCCCTTGTACAGTGGCACAATAACGGCTTTGTTCCAGTCACCTGGTACACGACCGGACCGCCAACATTTATTTAACAGTAGGTACAGCAGGCTTGCAGTGACGCCTTCACCTACCTTGAGCATTTCAGCAGATATCCTGTCATATACCGCAGCTTTACCCGCCTTCATACTTTTAATGCATATCGTATCTCTTCCATACTTATCCCACTTTCACAATTATCTTCCTCATTCGCTACTATATTCCTATTGTCGCTCTCTCCTCGTTCAAACAAATTCTCAAAATATACCTTCACTGATTCAGAACTTCCCCATGCTCGCTAATAATACTTCCATTAATATCCCTTATCGCACCAACTTTCGAATCTCCTGATTTGCCTCGGGCTGTTCTGACTAAGTGCCAGAATAATTTTATATTGGCCCGAAAATTTTGAGCAAATTTTCTATCAAATCTATCCTTGCATTCTTGTTTCTTTCATCTCACCTACTATCTCTTGTTTCTACCATCTCCTTTATATTACAAGGCTTCATATAACATGTGAAATCAAGTTTACTTATACATGAACGTTTGAACGTTCCACCCGTTCACATTTTGTGAGCGCATTTATGTTTGAGTGAATTCAACCGACTTCATATTCAGTCAACTGAATTTAATATACATTTAGATGACTAAATACCTCGCTATCAATATTTGTGTTATGAGCATAAAGTTACTGCCCGCTCTTCCGCTCAGATGTTGGTTATAGAAGTAAAATGTAGTACCTACGAGTAAAATCCTTTATAAACAGTAGTTGGAACACTCTGCTTGTCTCTCTCTACTCAGAGTTGAGTTTGAGCCGAAAGGTTTTCAGCTTAAGCACTAAGGGTCGGCACATATCTGACGGAAGTTGCGTCGAACGTATCTTCGGTTGCGTCTATTCCGTCAAATGAATCGGTACACATCTGATAGAAAATGCGTCGAGAGTATCTACATTGGTCGCGTCTATTCCGTCAAATAAGACCTGCTACATTACGCGTCTAGTCAGTTTCTGCGTTCAACGACTACAGTGCGGTTGCTTTGTATGACGTTTAATTTTAAAACGTCGCCCAAAATATCAGTCAAAATTCACGTGGTGCGTGGTGCGTGGTGCGCACGACGTCGACCGATAATGCGTTGACGGAAACGGAACAGAGGCTATACGCTCGACGTACTAACGTATCATCGGTCAGGTGTGAAAGATTGAATGTTTTTGTATATATTTGTATGTTTTGGCGTTACGCGACCGATAATACGCGACGCATCTTCCGCCAGATATTTTCCGACCCTAAAAACCACCGCGGTGTTCTCAACTTCCTTTAGTGGCTGCCCACTAAAGGAAGTTGAGAACACCGTTCACACGACTCTGGTGTGGTCATAATTATTATGGCATGCGAAATCGCGGCATAAGACAATATTGTTTTTAGTATTACAATTTTCAAAGTTACAACTCTCAAAGTTAAAATTAAAAGTATTATTTCTACGTATTTTAGTTAGGTACTTTAATAGTGTTTTAGACTCATCACTCATCATCAGCCTTTGATAGTCCACTGCTGGACTAGGCCTCTCCTTTGAAAGGAGGAATTGGCCTACTATACCACGCTGGCCAAGCGGGTTGGTATAGGGTTTGTATCAAGTTTTCCTTCTCTTGCAGTGCTGTGCTCTGATCCGTGTGGTGACGGATTAAAAATACGAATTGTCACCACCCCATATCATCCCATGGGTGTCGTAAGAACTGACAGAGGGAGCATAGTATGCAGAGTTTTAGACTTGATATCTAAGAAAGTAAAAAATATACTCGACTTTGGTTAACTTAGTAATTGAGACGCATTTAAGTTGGCGGAATTATAATTAAATTACTCCGAAAGTAACCAGTATCATCGTACTAAATAAGTTTTGCTTAAATACCTACAAGTATAAGGTTTTTAAAAGAATTTGGTTGGTACTCTTAAAACATTATGAAACTAGTTCATCCGTTACAAGTTTGTTAGCTTAATCTAATTCTATAAAATATCAGAAATAACGCAATAACAGCAAAATAGAATATTAGGCAAATATTACTTACTCCTTAAAATGTAATAGATGAATAATAAAAATAGATATAAGAAGAACACCTCGACCATAAGTGTTGTTTGTGATTATGTTTAGGTAGTTTTTTTTTCTTTAATTAGCCTGTATTGTCCCACTGCTGAGCAAAGGCCTCTCCCTTGGATTTCCACTAATCTCTGTGCTTTGCAATCTCTGGCCAGTCGTCCTCAAAAGCGTCCAGGTCATCCCGCCATCTCCGTTTAGGACGTCCTCGTCGCCACCGACCACCTGGAACCCAATTGGTAGCTACATGGGCCCACCTTTCTGTGTGCATGCGACAGACGTGTCCGGCCCAGTCCCACTTTAGTCGGGCTGATTTTGCTCCTACGTCCATTTAAGCCCGTTTTTGAGCGCAGCGTAGAGTTACGGACGTGATCGGTCCTCTTCACCCCCAGAATGTTACGCTCCATGGCTCTTTGGCAAATCTTCAACTTGGACTTCTGAATCTCGGTCAGGAACCATGTTTGAGCACCGTAGGTTAGGATGAGCAGTATACACATGTCAACGAGTTTCCGCTTCAGTGATAACGGAAGGTGTCCCTTCAACAACTGCTTCATGGACCAGAAGCTCTTCCAGGCATTTTGGATTCTTACTGTAATTTCCTTGTCTTGCCTGTTATCGAAGGGTACTATCAGGCCCAAGTAAGTATACTCGTCAACATAGTGTATTATCTGCCCATCTACCATGACCCTACGTTTTGTGCTGTTGGTCATCAGCTGAGTTTTTGATCGATTCATTTGAAGTCCAACTTGAAGACTTCCAGAGCTGAGATCTTTGAGCATTAGCTCGAGCTCCAGTGCCGAAGATAAGAATAATTAAATAGTTAATTAAATAAATAAGTTTATTATTACTAAAACATTAATTGCATGATTTCATCAAGCGTACTTTTGTTAGTGTACCTCAAAAACTATACAGACTCAAGACCTTGGTCTAAGTCCTTGGAGGTCTTGAGTCCTTTTAGTTTTTGAGTTACACCGCGGACGAAAGGATGTACAGACAGATGTGACAATTGTTTATACATTGCCCTAGTCTGTCTACGGAAACCAGTAATAATAATATTTATTTGTTTAAACATGTGTTGTGTACAGGTGTTCCGAGTTAAATAGAATCAGCATGTTTTGTCTTAATAGACGTTTTTCTTCTTCTTCCTCAGTCCCTCACTGCTGAGGATCGCGACCACATATTTGTTTCCAGCAGGAGCGGTCGTACGCCGAATATAATGCTCGTTGCATGCTGCCGCCCACCGCCTTCTTGATCATGTCAGACCATCTTGTAGGTGCCTTGAGCATGTCTTCCATTTATGTGACCCAAGATTATCTGCTTCTCCATACAGTGTTTTGGAGACCGCATGATATGTCCGAGAAAGCTGAGGGCCCGATTTTGGCATATTGCAGAGAGTCTTGTGGTTATGTTCAGCTCTTTTAATAAGGACTCGTTCGTTCTCATGGCAGTCCAAGGTATATGGAGTAATCTCGGCCAACACCACATCTCGAAAGCGTCAACCTTGCCACTATCACGGCTTTTCAGGCTGTACGTTTTGGCACTGTACAGAAAAATCGAGAATACTAGAGCTCATACCAAGCGCCCTTTTGTTGTTCGTCAAATACCTCGATTCTTCCAGATCTTGTCCAGGTTGACCATAGCACTACGCTGAATCTCATCAGTGCAGCCGCCGTCCTACGTTATCAAGGACCCAAGGTACACAAACTCGCTGACTTTTTCATACCCTTTGAGTGCGTCGGTTGCTGGATGTGCTTGTGCCTTAATAGACATATAAATATTAATGTACATAACAAAAAAAAAATGTCATCAAAAATATCAAATTTGCATCATGTCAAGTAATTATATAATATATAAATACCAGAACCTTGCACAACGAAACCCTCTAAATTGGTTGCCGGTAATGACTGAAAATGCCTCTTTTTGCATTAATCTGACTAATAGAATTCAATCCACATGCTGCATTTTGAAACACAATTTCAAATTATTTTCTATTCAGAAGGTAAGGAAAATATTGGTTTACAAATATTGCATATTACGAGCGTCTGTTAGCGTGAGTATGTTGAATGCACAATGTGTTTATTCAGAGTGAGTTCAGACTAGACGGCGGTGCATCATGACTTTACGATCTATATTGGAAGAGCTCATTCCGAGTGGAAACCGGATAACGTGTTCAGCAGCTTTGCATCGATAATATTTAAAACTGGCTTTGGGAGATTTAGATTCTATTATGCGGATTATCATTAGCTCTATCAGTTAGTAGTATAAGCTGCATAGTGGTGTAGCGATTTAAGCGGTTGATTAGCTGTATAACAAACTACCAAGTGGGTTTGATCATTCCACTTGGAACAAAATTGTGTTTCGTTTTTAAAGATAGCACCTGCACTAGGAATAAATAATTTGTTGCAGGGGACTAACATTTAATCAACGGTCACAAAGTACACTCGAAACAACTATTTGTCTCGAGTGGGGGATCAAACATAGTTCCAAACGCAGAAGTAACCGTATACAACTACTAAGCTTTGCCTACATTTATCGTTTTATTTTTGTATACGTAATGGCTACATGCATAGGGTGACAGCAAGCGGGGTGAACAGCGTTCGAGAAATAAATAATAATAAAATTAATAAAAGTGTTTTTTTTTGTAAGTGGTTGAGCATAACCATAATTGACCTTTGTAAGACAATTAGCAAAATCCTCCGTGGTCTTAAACCGAGTGTAGCAGATGTTTTCTTAAAAATATCAAAATACTAATGACGATGTCGTCACCAACGACTATGTTATAATATGACTAAACCTTAAAGTTGATAATGTTAGTACTCTAGTTTAAAGAGCTATAGATCTCAGAACGTTGTAATAGCCTTTGCTGAAGCAGATCTCTACTCAAGGTTTATTGATAGCAGGAGTTTAAGGTTTGGCCATATTGCACCGCATTTCGACAGCCATTTAAGTGAAACTACGTTTGATTGGGTAGTCAATCGCTCTCTATGCATCCGCTTAATGAACCTAATTGGTTAATCCAAATGCGTTTGGTGCATTCGGCTATCGAGAGGTGCTAGATTGGAAATAGCGACATTGGGCTTGACTCGGTAACAAAAATGTAAGGGAGAATAAATATAAAATACATGATACAATTTAATATGTGATTTTTGGGAGATATGAATTTAAATTTTTGCGTATAATAAGGTTTTTTAATTCGCACTTTGTTCTAGAACAGGAGATAGTAGCCAACAAAACTTTCTTAGGACCGTGCTTGAAAATAATTTCGTAAACGTAATTGGAATTCTGGCTACATTGTTTATTTTTGTGCTATAAAATAATAATCTTTTAAGTTTCGTAACAGATGTAACGGTTATATGAAACGATAGATTAGAATTGTAAATATTATTGAAATTCGAATAAGCCAACCTTGAGACAACTTGACCTTTGATAAACCACTGAAGGTTTTTTAAGTCTAGTCTCAACTTTTGTGTGGCATGAATTTTCTAATTAAAATATTACGATGTGCATTTGCATTAAACATGCTTGAAAATAATTTATATAATGATTAGATTATAATATTAGTTAACTGATTCTCTGGAAAATATGAAACTCATTGAAATTATTTTATTTTGAGTTCGCATATTGTGAAACTGTTTTTTTTATATTTTATTTGGTAATTATTCGAAACATTTGGTGTAGACATCATAAATTAGAATTACAAGAATTTTTATCGAAATGTTTTTTAAAAATAAAAATATATTAAGTATTAATAATGATACTAAACATAAAAAAATATTTGGGAATCTACTCTGAAAATACAATTTACCTACGCTAAGACAGCAGCGAGTTTTACCTATGAACATAATCAACACTTTTTCCTCGGAAGCTGGTTCATTAAAATAAAACCGTAAAAAATCGGCCACCGTGCTTTCGATTTCCACTAGAGACAGCATTTTTTGTGATGTATAAATTCTTATTGCGAGTCTGCTCTCTGATCGTTGGTTATAATTATGATTGTAAAGGACTCTCGCGACGCAGGAAAGATGACTAGTGCAGTCGATGTCTTTAAAAAATGAGTTGTTGTGTAACCATGACGAAGTGACGAATGTATTTCTAGATCACTCTAGACCTCAAAAACAGCATAAAAAACAGTTGCATATAATAAAGTTTATAATATAGATAAGGAAAGTAACCACTCGCGGCAAGTGGGATGGAGGGTCGCGAGTTAATTAGTCTCGGGAGGGCCGTAACTCGGTGAGTGAGAGCCATTTGCCTCGGAATCATACACTGACAGCCAACTTAGTAGTTTTGATAAAAACGGGTTAGACACTAATGGAATAAAATCTACTAGGAGTTTAGGAGACTAATGTTAGTGTTGTAGACATGTTTTAGTGCTTTAGAGATTCGTATAAAGCACATCATGGCAACGGTTCGTCATTCCGTGAAACATTAAAGAGAAGTTTAAGGTGTATGTAATACATGAAGTAACATCGGGGCTATAGATCAAATTTTACATTTCTTGTGAAATAAGTACGTCTATAAATGCTTGATTACAAATTTGAATATATTTTACTACTGGATTAAAGATTGTTCGATTAATTTTATCGTTTCTATTGTAATCAATTGCTGCAGTGAGGATTTTTGACCATTTTACAAAAGGTTATGTAGAGGCGTACAGTGCATCTCACTGAAATACGCCGTTGGTACTTTTTCCAATATATTATGGCAAAAGTATTTAGTTATAATAGACAAATCAAATTTCTTTGAAACTCTCTGACCCATGGTGTATTCGAATCGGCTATATCCAGACAAGAAATTCAACATAAGTCAAACCGTAGGGCAAGCTAATATAAAATCCTCTTAGCTATCCTCGAAACTGAAGAATAGCAAGCGAAAAATAATAATGTAAGTTGCATTAAAGCAGAGTGCGCACCACAATATCCTCTCAGATCTGGTTACAATATTGCAGTGTGCTCCTTTATGAGGTCTATTTTAGTCGTTCAGACGAAATATGGACCGCTCCTGAAACAATAGCCACTATGTATCTTGTGAAGTCTAGAGATTGTGACCAGTATTTATGCTGTTGACTTAGCTGTCAAATAGTTTTACTTTGTTTTGTTATTCATTTAAGAGTTTTGTTGGAAAGCTGTGGAAAATAAGTTATTGTATTATTTCGCTGACGCGTGGTTATGGTTTGCTGGTTGTCAAAGTGTATATTTACTTTGCCTGAGCTATGACTTTTTGAAACGTATCTGTCTTGGGATTTCATTTTTTTTCGTGTGTGTGTGATTGGTTTCAATGTTTTCAGACCGTCGAAAGCTCTCACAATGCTTACCCCGAAACAACGAACAGGATCGATGCAACAACTTTTATATTCATTTCTAAGCATGAAAACCTTCGTAATGGTGAACAAAGAGCCATCGGGGCCACAATATCTTGCTATTAGAGAATATAAAGCACTGAAGCGAAAATTAAATTATCCGTCTGATCTCTAGATCAAGTCGTTAACCTAGCATACGTTGGAATATTGTTCTCCATTTTTAAGGCAAATCCGCCCTTTAGGTCCACACTGAGGCACAGGAAACCTTACAAACATTCATTCAAAGGACACAAGAACACACACGCAGACTCGAAACTTTTGATAATCGAACACATGACGCTCAGCTAAGTACCAAACGGTGAGGCGACCGTTTAAACCACTGTGTCATACGTGCAGAGACGATATGAGAACGAAAGAAAATCCTATAACTACGTTCTTTGTTTTCATATCTACGCCACCGAGAACTTATAACACTAACTTCCTATTTTGTGCAAAGTATTTTATGACAGAGCGTCTTATCTTCCAAGCCTTACACTTTTTCCTGAATAAAGAATTTTTTTTACAAGGATTCGTATGATCTTCAAATATTTTCATACCAGTCGCCATTTTTATATGGCTGTTCGTGTTACAAAGCGAACATTTGGAGTGTAGGCCGGTGTTCATAGGTTGCGATCATTTGATTATGATAATTGTATTTTACTACCTATTTAAATTCAGTTCTGGCAAGCAGCCAAAATCAACAATAGAACTGTTTTTTTTTTGTAAATTATTCCCCCGCTTTGTTTTCGACTTAGGTCACACCGAAACCACATTCTAATGTGCAACTGTCGCGTAGATATAAACATGAAGCTGAGACGGAGGATCTCAGGTAGGATGTCGGGGTTCAAGAGAAACACTGCTAGGCTGAACAGGTTCTTTATTATGTCTCACTACCGCTTACCCACACAGTATGACCGAACTAGGTAAGCACTGGCCTGAGGGCTGGAGTGTAGACTCCTGCTGCTCATCGACGCTCGCAGGGTAGCCTGCTCGTAGGGTCGCCGGTGAGTTGGCCGAAGTGCACGCTGCGCAGGCAGCTCGGTGGTCGAGGTGTAGGCTGAGTGGAGGCTCAGGCGATGCAGCCGATGTGGGCCGAGCGGTAAGGCTCAGGCGTAAATGGTGCAGTCAAGCGTCCGTGGCCTGGCTGTAGGAGGCTCGTAGGCAGGAGCTGATGCGTTGACGGCGGCTGGTAGCAGCACGACGCCCGCAGCTCGTAAGTCGCCGCCCGTAGGAAGAATCGTAGCCCGTAGGGAGAACTGGAAACAGCATAGAGAATACACAACAACCGGTCAGGAACAGGCTATCCCTAGATCGGCTGTTATGCTTAGGAGACACAGATACTACAGACAGAACATATAGGCACACAGATGACTAGAATATGCTTACCCCCAGTGGGACAGTAGATAGGAAGTAGAATGTAGAATAATCACGAGGTGTAGCGGCAGCGTTCCGACCTGGAGGGAAAGTGACCGATTTACAAAGCACACCCATCTTATATAGGCATAAACCTATGACTCACAGACTGCCTTTGGCTCTGAACATGACTATATATGGTAATATTGCGAACGCTCTGCGGCTAAGCTGGCGTTAAGCGCCTGCGAGATATTACAACGCAATACGTGGAGTATTACGTTACAAAGCTTACTTGATTAGATGATTTAAACAAACTTTGAACTAAGTTTCCAAACCATAACTACCACACCGTTACCGAAGATGAAGAAGACCACAGAGAGTTCTAATAACATGTTATCTTATTGACTGATTGACTGCAGTACAGAAACCGGATTGCCGGATTCTCAACTTACTCTGACGCACCAGAATTCTCTGCGCAAGAATAATTTCTGTGATTATTTTCGTAAAATATTGCATGAACATCTTATTAATAATCGGATTCCTTTTCATATTACAGAAGAGAAAAATATAATAGAAATAGCTAAACATACCAAAGAAATCGTTCTAGAAATAGATACACACATTTAATAAACCTAACGCGTAACTCGTAAGCAGACTGTAGAAAATAAGATTAACATTATTGAGAACGAAAATATGGTTTTTAATATCCACATAAGTGGAGCAGGCATTGTAATAATATTCTATTAGGCGGTAAAGCTTCATATATTTTACCTAACGCGAAGAATAAAACACATGTTTAAAACATTAATACGAGTAACTCCAGTATATAATCTAAGAAAAGAATGTTCTCGATAAAATCACCAATTAGCGCGATGATAAAAGCGTTTTCAACATTTACAAGACATTTGACTCGAGTATGGCCGACTTTGAGTCTCTTTCGTTGTTAATGCCCGTGTTCATAAAGTGTTAAGTTTACTTTTACGCGCGCAGGTGTGTTCGCGGCAATTCTTCTCAGGGCCTTAACGCGCACGGTAGATAGCACCGGATGTATGAAGCCTTTTGTAACGTTAGCTGCTATATCAACCTTTATTTCTGAGCGTTCGAGGCCCGGATTAGTGTTGCTTTAATCTGTAATTAATTGCTCGTGAGCTGGAAAGTACATTGTTTTAAAGATGTGGTGAATTTTTTTGTGTCAGATAAAATTGATAGAATGGTATTTGTCTCTCTTGATCTGTATTAATCTATGAACTTGATCTTGTTTAATTGAATGTAATGAAAGATTGGATGTGAACTAAATGAGAAAAATGACTTGAACCCAATATGTAGGTACTATGTTATAATAAATAACCAAGTGGTGACATACATAATTATCATTGGTAATAACCAACTAATATTTTATTGGCTGTTACCAAATAACTGTCTACAGTTATTATCGAATATACAGTTTTCTTTTGAACATTTATTTGTCTTTTGCTTTGGTGCTGTCACAAGAGTTTGTTCAATGGCCAAAGGCAACTTGTAAATGTAACCAAAACCAAAGGTTTCAATAGCACGTTAATGGCTGTGCAAAAAGAGAGTGCTATTGACATTATTGCGCCCGTGCACGCTTTAAAACTAGTTAAAGGACACAAGGATCTTTGATCTAATGCAAAAAAAAAGATATTTTATACTGGCTGAACATATGGTATAGTGCTTTATAATATATAATACACCGCGTCGAGTGCCTTAGTTTATTCTCCAAACAACACTTTGTGTGATCTACAATATTTTTCTCAAGTGTTTTTATGTAGGTATGTTTAATTGAATATTAATAAAGCGTGGCGATTGTCATATTAATAAATAATAATCTTCTTAGATTCTAGCCCTCATTAGGGTATATAGAAACGTCATATATGGCTTGTTAAAAGAGTGTTAAGAACACCCTAATTTTTTTTTTTTTTCATCGAAGTTTTCTTTCAGTGCAAACTTAGCGATCATAAAGTGAGATATACCTATATAATACCGATCATAAAACAAGATGAGTGTGTAATGATGAAATATTAAAATTACTGTCTAAAGGTATTTGTTTATTTAGATTTAAATAACGTTATCTAGCTTTTCTATTATTAGACATGCAAGAAAAATTTCACCCTCGCTATAACGGTGGATTTCTTATAGTCATAATATTACGTGGGATGGTAATAAAATCTCTGAAATGCCAAACCAACGATTTAAGCATTTTTCAGCACTTAGGTTCCCTATGTGCGCCAATAATGGCCTACCGGAAATACTAACGACTGAAAATTCAGAAATGAAACGTTTGGGTAAGCTGGGACCGGACTATTCCAGGAACTGCTTATATATCAAGCTATACTGGGGCTTATTCATCGACCTTATATTACTTAGAATGTATGTTTTAACAATCATTGATACATTTACTCAGTCTATAATTCACTCCTTAACTAGGAATAAACCCAATGTTGCCAGGGACTTTATGAAAATGCAGTCTTATATTATTTAATTTATCAGACACTAAAAGCCCCAGACTAGAAGCAACAACTTGTGTGGGTATCAAATCCACGCAACTCGGCGCAGTGCTAAACAATATATGGTGACGACACACATACAATGACATAGTGATCGCAGTAAAGTCCACCGTCATAAGATCTACTTCCTCTACCAAGCTTTTCCTTAGATCTTGTGTTACCACTGAGAATGTCGTAAAAGTATGTTCCAATATCGATTTGCTCGACTCGTAATCAAATCTGGAATTAATCAGCCTCTGCAAAATCATCATATCGACTAATAAGCGGCTCCTAAAACCAGCATTGAGCAAACATATACGAAATCGTTAATCACCTTTTAAACAAATATCATTTTAATTTTAATTAGACCATTCATTAGGAGAGCAAATAAAAAAATGTCTTAATTTAACTGAGCTAAAACAGTACGAATTTCAATTAATTATCTGTGTTTGTTTGTTCTGCCGTGTGGTTGACGGCATAGAATACAAGTGTCACCACCCCCTATCTTCCCGTGGGTGTCGTAAGAGGCGACTAAGGGATAACACGATGCAAATACCATCTTTGCGTAGAGACGGAAAACTCGACATCAAACCCTATACGACTGCCTCGTTGGTCTCGCGGCATAAATGTGCGCGTGGGATCGGGAGGTCCCGGGTTCGATTCCTGGGTCGGGCAGTGTTATTGGGTTTTTCTGTCACGAAATTCTCAGTATCTGCACGGAGTCTGGAAATGTGCCTGGTACGGCAATAGGCTCGCCCCTTATTACGTGGGACTAAAGTATATCTGGCGAAAAGTGGGTGTAGAAATACACCTCTGCCTACCCCTTCGGGGATAAAAGGCGTGACGTTATGTATGTATGTATGTTTGTGCTACGTATACATGTTGATTACATCCCGATTTAAAAGGTTAAATAGATACTTCATTACTTCGAATATGATTGAAAAATTGTGTCTAAAAAAATCTCGGTCAATAATTTAATTTTGATTGATCACTGTGATTTCAGTCAACTGATTTATCTTATAATTACTACAAATTATATGAGCATCGCTTAATTCTATTTAAAAGCTACATTGAGTTTTCGATAAATGACAGTTTCACCGCCACTGAAGGACGTCCACTGCTGGTGATAGGCCTCCCTCAAGGCTCTTCACATGAACCGATCTTGAGCTACTTGCATTCAACAGCCGCCTTCCTAATAAGATCGTTTTTTTAGGTATGTGTGAATCAATTAAAACACACAGGCACTACAAATTACAGAACTTCAACCTTTAAGTAAATGAAAACAATAACACAAATTACCATAATCTTTAGACCTGAAACGAATACAATCAAAGAGATGTAGGTCATCAGAGCAGTTAGAACGTGTGGGTAGATTTGAAAACAGGAGAACTACGGTACTGCTTAAGTTTACCGACTTGACTGTAGTCAGTCTAGTATGGTCAAAGCGTCAGATTTGCCAATGAGTGTAAATTCCAAGCATAATTCGCCTTTGCAACAAATAGTCACGCATTGCCAGGTATAGGGCGAAAATATTGGCTATGATTATATAGATTATTAGCTTTTGCCCGCGGCTTCGCTCGCGTTAAGAAGTATTAACAAATAAACCTCATTGTAATATAAACCATTTAAAAATACTCAATATAATTCCTATTTATATTATGTCAATTTATACATCATTATTTAAAAATCCAAACAATCCGCTCGTTGTAATACACTTTGTTATAAACGATTCTACAAAAATAGTTCCCCCACATTATTTACAAACTGGTTATCTAAACTCAATGCTTCATTATAATCCTTAACAATGGACACGGATCAACTTATAAACGATATTGACAACTCTCTTACAGTAACGTGCCACAGAAAGGACTCTGTCGAACATTGTAGCTCAATTTTGTCCAAATACGAGCTCAAAATACTCACGTTTAATATACGAAGTCTTAACTGCAACTTTAACAGCTTTCTTATTACCCTTAAACTACTAAATATACCTTTTGATATAATTGTTTTGACTGAGTGTTGGCTGGGTAATAACCCCACAATTGGACAAATCGAAGGTTACACTTCCTATTCAACAACCAGACACATTAATCAATCGGGTGGGGTTGTTATATATGTCAAAAGTAGCTATAGTTCTATAGTAACTGAACCAGACGTTTGTGATGCTGACTGCTTACAGATACATATACGTGGCTTAATTACACTCATAGGAATATATAGATCACAATCTATCAAACATACAGATAACTTTCTAAATTCTTTATCGACTACTGTCACCAGCATGCCTAAAGCTCCCTGCTGCACTATAGTGGGTGATATGAATATCAATATCCTACACAACGAATTGTCCTCGGACTATACGTGTTTGATGGCAGAGCTTGGTTTTCTATCTGTAATTAATATCCCCACTCGCAACGAAGCATGCCTTGATCACATATTTGCCTGCACCAAGGCTCCGATTGAGGCAGTTGTGTTTGGCACTTCGGTAACCGATCATGATTTAACCATGGCAGGCTTTGCTATCAACACTCGTAGCCGCAAAATTCCTAGAAAATCCATTACTTAAATAGACTTTGAAGCTATAAGCTTAGATTTAGAGAATGAAGATTGGTCTGAGATATACGCTGAGACCTGTCCGTCACCAGCTGCCTCTCTCTTAAATTCTAAAATCACCACACCTACAAAAAGCACTCGCTTACTATCTCTCTCAATCGTAAGAAGAATATCATCGAACCATGGATGACTCCGGGCTTACTTAGATGCTCGAATCATAGAGATAAGTTACACCTAGATGCCCGGAAACGTCTTGATGATACAACGAAACAACTTATTTATAGACGGTATAGAAACTTCTTTCGTAATTTGCTTCGCAAAATAAAATCTCAATACGACACAAGTTTGATAGACAGCAATAAGAACAAACCAAAAAAGCTCTGGTCAGCCTTAAAACAGATATTGCATACAGCCACAAAGAAATGTTATCCAGAAGTTTTAAATAATATTAAGGGAAACCTATCTGACTCCTTAAATTACTGTAATCAGTATTTTGCAAAATAATAAGCTCTAATGTTAATGAAACTGAGGTATCACTTGCTTCTAAAATAAAAACCACATCATCTCCACTTAATTCCTTCTTTTTAAGTAAGTAACACATCGGAAGTAGAAATACAAATAAAACAGCTTAAAGTTAGCAGTGGACCAGGCTTAAATGGAATCTCAAATCGCCTTGTAAAAATAATAAGTAAACATATTGTAGCCACTTTAACTCACATACTAAACTTAAGTCTGTCGACAGGGATCTTTCCGGAGTCATGGAAAATGGCTGTAGTGACACCCATTCATAAGGGCGGGCCGATTGATTCCCCAAGCAATTATAGACCCATTTCTCTACTGGTACGTTTTCCAAGATCCTGGAGAGAATCGCGAACAGACAATTCGTCTCATACTTGGCAAGCAACAACATCCTTTCCAAACAACAGTCTGGTTTCAGACACGGCAAATCAACTCAACACGCTGTCACTCTCCTGACCGAAACCGTTTCCGGCCACTTAGACAAAGGAAGACAATGCGTTGGAATTTTCCTAGACCTGCCGAAGGCGTTCGACACTGTTTCTTTGTACATCACTGTTTCTTTTAGGAAGCTAGAAAGTGTTGGAATCAGGGGCATTGCCCTGGACTGGTTCCGCAGCTACCTAAAAGGTAGGTTACAGTGTACGAGAGTAAAAGCCTTCATCAGTGACCCTCAGGAAGTAGTATTTGGAGTTCCTCAGGGAAGTGTTCTGGGGCCTACGCTCTTCCTAGTTTAGATGAACGACCTTTCATCCATTAAACTCCAATGTGCAGAAGTTATCAATTACGCTGATGACACTGTCATTGTCTTTTATGAATCCTCCTGGTCTAGGTTAAGCTCAGTAGCGGAGATCGTCCTTAGACATGTAATAAGATGGCTACGCGATAACTTACTAACCCTGAATACTACAAAGACCAGTTATGTCTGTTTCCATAAAACGGCGGCATCGTCTCCGCCTAACAACTTTGAAATTAAAGCCCACTCTTGCAATGCATCACCACTTTCCAACTGTCGTGTCTGAACTTTGATCTGTAGAGCACAAACTGTCAAATATCTCGGCGTCTTAATTGACCATAAACTGAATTTTTCAGATCACATCAATGCGACATCAGCAAGAGCTAGAAAAAATATTTATGTAATAAAAAATCTAAGGGATGTTGTATCACCTAGTTTGCTGAGAACAGTTTATCTATCCCTATGCCAATCAATACTAACCTATTGTATTCTGGCATGGGGTGGGACACCTTCCGTACATCTACTGCCTTTGGAAAGAGCTCAACGCGCTGTTCTCAAAACGATGCTTAAACAGTCTTCCCGCTTCCCAACAGTTCAGGTCTTTAAAGAGTCGGAAGTATTAAGTGTTAGAAGATTGTATATTTTAAATCTCGTTCTGTTAAAATGTTATTGACCAAACATTGCCATCACACAATTTTAAAATAGATAATGGTTCTAAAGACTTTAACTCTAACTCTATATTTATATCACCAACAATTTCACAAGATATTATTTATCACATTAAGGGCCGATTTTTCAATCCTCAGATAAAGAGATGAATAACTATTCCACTGATAAATTTATTGGGCTGTATAACAGTCCATTAAAATTGTGTCAATTTTTCAATAGTCTTTTATTCCGTGGGCAACTATCTGACCGAATAACATCATCGTACCCGTCACTAACTTCAGAGAGGTGAAACAAATATAACAGAAAAGTGCATGTAAGAGCAGAACAGGAAATTAGAGCAGGACAGGAAACAGAAGCTTTATTGCCTGTCCTGCTCTAACTGTCAAAATGATGGTTGTCATTATTTCAGGGTTCTGTTTATTTATGTATTTTTGGACTGTGGTTTTTTCGCGGAATTTGTGAGTTTTGTGCTGTTCGTTTTCAATCAAAATATATTATAATAAAAAATGCCAGCGTTCCTCAATGCGAAATGAAATACATTCAACAACTAGTAGTTTAATAGAAAAATACAAGTACATATATGTTATAGAAATTAAAACGACTGATGCGGTAACTAATCAGGACAAGGAATATGCGTGGAAAGATAGAAAGTGCTTCTAATTCATGTGGTGTGTCTACAAATAACCGTTAGTGCCAAAAATTAAAGCTTAAATACGAGAGTATAAGAAATCGTCTCTTCAAAAACTAGCCAAAACGCTCCCAGCATGACCATAGAAATAATTTTGGGCATCTGTTTTAACATAACAGGACACCTTTACATATGAACGTAATAATTATTACTGTTAAATAGTATTATGTGCCCTAAATTTTAGTAGTTGAATAATTGTAAACTAGTCTTTAGTGAAAAAGTGGTATATAAGTTGTAATTCGTTTTTGAAAATGTAAGTCTGTATTTTTATACCATAAATGTGTGTATTAGCTGTAATAAATGTTTGAAATACATGCTATCTGATTTGTTTCACTATTTCATAATATCAGCTCTGCATTGAATCCAATATAGGTATTAAAATGATGCCCCGCGGTCTTACAATTCTTTATCACCTTCAAGGTTGATTAATATACCTATTCGTTTATAATAGCCTCCGCTTCGATTGTTGTGTTGTCAAAAGTATGAAAAATTACCATATTTTCCATATTTCGTAATATATACCACACCCAAAATCCAACCAAATGTATCTCAACGTCAACTTAACAGTCAAATAAGCGGTTATCTGACCGAGGATCGGGCAGTTAAATTTATTCCTTAGTTTGTTGATTTATTCGGCGAATAAACCCTATCTGACCATTGAAAAACGCAATATTACGCTATCCTCAAAATAAATACTATCTGTTTGTATATCTGAGGATTGAAAAATCGGCCCTAAAACACTTAAAAATACGAGTAGTGTTGGCTACGATGGGGTTAATACTAAGTCAAACATGTTGCACCATACATTGCCCCGCACCTCAGCTATATTGTAAATTTGGTTATACTGAATGGAACTTTTCCCGACAGATTAAAAACTTCAGTAGTAACCCCACTACACAAAAAGCTAGATAAAAACTTAATGGAAAATTATAGGCCAATCTCTTTGATACCAATTTTTTCGAAGGTGTTAGAGAAGGTCATATATAAGGCCTTATATACATTTATTGAAAAATCAAACATATTAGTTAAGGTTTTCGTAAAAACAAGACCATTAATATGGCCATATATGATCTTATTCAACCTATCATACAAAGTGTAGATAATAGGAACCCTGTATGTGCTGTGTATATGGATTTGTCGAAAGCCTTCGACTATGTGGACCATTCAATATTATTAAATAAATTGGAAAACTATGGGATGCGAGGCAATGTACTGTCAATGCTCAAATCGTATTTATGTAACAGAAAACAGTATGTAGAAATAACGCAAATATGTACAAAAAGTGGAAAGGAAAAAAAATACCGCTCGAACAGTAAAATAATAAAACAAGGAGTGCCACAAGGTAGTGTATTGGGGCCACTACTGTTCTTGCTTTATATCAATGACCTACCTAGATATGTAAAACATCCTATGGTACTGTTCGCTGATGACAGTACAGTGATAATAAAATGTGACGATCCAATAGCTTATGAAAATGAAATAAACTCAACATTAAATAATATCATAGACTGGATAAACCAGAACAAACTGGTTATAAATCTGAGCAAAACAAAAATCATGCACTTTCATCAGCGAATCCCATGCAGACAACTGGACATCAGTTATCAAGGAAATAAAACAGAAGTAGTAACTGCTACTAAATTCTTAGGCATAATTATAGATAGTAATTTAAATTGGAAACCACAACTTGACGAAATTTGTAAAAGAATGAATAAATTTGTGTACCTATTATATAAGCTGTCCAAAATTGTTAACATGGAATCCGTTTTGCTGGCATACCATAGCTACGTTGCATCAGTACTCAGATATAGTATAATCTTTTGAGGCAACTCAGTCCATAAAGAGTTTGCATTTAGGGCCCAAAAGAGATGCATTCGAGCCATGTGTAGATTGCATCCTACAGAAAGCTGTGCACCTATATTTAAAAGTTTAAAAGTTTTGACACTACCTTCTTTGTACATTTATGAGGTTAGTATATTTGTAAAGACCAACATAGACTTGTATAAAATAGCTTTTAAAAGTCATTACAGAAAATTACGCGATAAGCACAAACTAGAACTTGAAATACCAGAACGAAACACAGCATTAAAATACAAAAGTTTTTTCTGTATGGGTCAGTTAATATTCAATAAACTGCCAGATGCAATCAAAACACTTGATTTGATAAAATTTAAAAGGACTCTGCATTCTATTTTAATTCAAAAATGTTATTACTCTATTAACGACTACCTTAATGACATTTCTATTTCAATCTGACTTGATGTATAATAATGTTTAGTATAGCTTTAGTGATGATTATGTAAATATCTAATGACAATTTTAAACTCATACCTTTTGACTGACATCTAATTATTTGTATTGAATTTAATTACTTTTGACATTTTTAATTTATTAATTTTATTTTAATTTAATTACTTTGCACATCCTTAATTAATTAATTTTAATAATAATAAAAATAAACAATAGTCAAAAATACTGGAATTGACATTAGGTATATCTGCATCACAAAGATTAGTCAACTATATTTATTTGTAAGTTTAATAACATTTTTACTGCTTTTGATATTTGTACGCCACATGGCAAAGCATAGTGATACAAGTTATATGTACTATCTCATACCATTGTGACTTACCTATGTTTACAAATAAACTGATTCTGATTCTGTTAGCACATAAAGAAGCACTGAATAGTTCGAACTATAAAAATATAGCTTCAAAAAGAGTTTTTAAACTACCTCCTTCAAAGGTATCAACAACTTTTGGAACGCGATTCTTAGGATTTCTCAAGTGCTTTCTATATAACAAAATTAATAGGACTTTGGATACTCGACATTTAGGTGTCGGGGAATTAAAACATAAGTTAAAAAGTGTACTGCTTCAGTGGGATTACCATAAAACCGAAAATTTTTTGCACACAAATCTATGAGCCATGCCAGCATACATACACACACGCACACAAGCATAAACACTTACACACACACACACACACACACACACACACACACACACGCACATACACAAGCACGCACACACGCACACACACGCGTACACACACACATAAACACACACACACAGATAACCACGCATACACATACAAACACACACTCACGAAAAAGACACGCACAAGCATACACATTACACACGCTTACACATGCACATGCTATACACTTGCTTAAACTATCCACAAATACACATGCAAGCACATGCACCCTCTATACACACGCACATGAAGTATGTGCGTTCACACATACTGTAGCAAGTTCCTCAAACAAATACAAAGGTTTATTAGGTACAATATGATTTTATTTTTATTTTATTTTCATTTTTCTTTAGACATTCTTTTCAAACATAATGTAAATGATTTATTGTTGAACTGTTGATGTACTGTAGAGGTTGCTATCGATCACGGATGTTGGAAGTAACTGAGTTTATAATACAGGATTTACTCCTAGTTTAAACTCAGTTGCACAAATCATCAATATACTTAGCCATATGCAAATTATTTGTAATTAACTATCTGATAACGCACAAAATTGTAATTAGGTTAAGTTGTTTGGAAAATAAATTATTATTATTAATTAGGTATATTTTTTGCGGCTTTACTTTTGTTTAGCGTGTGCAAAAAATTAGGGCCTACAAAACTTCAGATCACTATGTCAGTCAGTCACCTTTGAGTTTTATTTATATTTAGATGTTATGAGCCTAGGTGGTATGACGTAAAATTATTATTTTAGAAAAAGTTTAATAGAAATGTGCTCGCCTAATAAACTCGCATCATGTAACGTGAGAACGAGACACAACAAGAAATTAACAATACTTACTTGTTTAAAATTATCATACCTACCCAAGGAAATACATATAAGCGTAATATTATGCATTTACAATTGTACATGTCCAGAAAACGAAAGATAATATGAACAAAATGTTCTCGAACAAGTTCGTATTAATCTCGACGTCCTTCTTAGTTAATTAGCACCCAATAAACGTGACCTAAAAAGCCTTTGGGCCTTATGTTTTCGTGAAACTAAACCGAAACCAAGCCCTAGTATTGCTAACCAATGCCAGACTCGCCAAATAACGAGAGAACTTAATGTTCCCCAGATCTCGTACCTAATCCATTTCGTACCAAAAGGTGACGTATAAAATCCCCGTAGAACACAGCCAAATTAAAAAGGTAACCCGATCGTAAGATTTACTAAGGAAATATGTATGAACATTAATTAATCGGTTTACCTGTAGTGAGACACAATACTACTGTATAGTATTGTTTTATCTATGGCAATACATAAACCATGCCTTTTGATCCGTACAGCATACAGATTTATGATGGGACTTTATGGAGCTTGCGACATAACAGGTAAGGATTTGTGGACCGTATTACGTTGTTTGCCTTCGAATTGTGGGATATTTTCGATATTTTTCCTGCAACCTTTGTGTAACATTTGTTCAAAGTTGGAGGTGAAAGTAAAGTATGAAATATTTCATGTATTGTGTAGTCATTTATGCCATTGTATGAAATAAATGTACAAATTGTTTTTTGCTTTGTTTGGTATGTGTAGAAATTCTTTGTAAAATGTGTGGATAATATTCTATGATATCAGTTAATTCAGTTGACGCAGGAATTTGATATTTTTACAGCTGCATAGTATTTCGTATGGGTTTCAATGCGACAATTTCACTCGTTACTGAGAAGAAAGACAATGAACAACTATTTTTAAGAGATCAATTGGCAAAAATTCAAGGGTTCTAGAAACGATGATATTGAGCACCGCGGCCCACATTATGAAGGGTCTGATTATTCGAGATTGTTTTGTGCTCCAACCACCAGGTTCTGTTCGCAATGTCCTCGGTTCCCTTTCTGTCTGTAAGCGTGTCGCCAATTTGGTTATCATTCCTGTTTGGTCTCATAAGTGTAGGTGACTACATTGTCCGTTAAGCACCTACATATGTGGCATAAGCTTAAGCTCTTTCACTTAATATTCAAAACCCTAATAACATCAGAACAGATTCAAAGACAAATCAGGAACGATGATCATGTCACAAAGAATAAAAATATTGTCTGAGAGTAAATCGCATTTCCTTCACAAAACGAAGTGAGGTCGAATCCAATCGTGTTACAAACTAAGGCTAGTCCAATTTGTCGACACAGGATATTTGAGGCCAGAGGTTATTGACAAACGGTGACCGAGTCCTATTCAGTTTATACAATATGGCGTCGAAGTTAAAGGAACACAGTAAGATCAAAATACCAGCATTGAAATTGTAAACAAATCAAACAATCAAATAGAATTTTATATATTCTTACTGACGCCAATCTTTTTCTTCTAATATTATATAAAATTACTTAACTTACTAGTCCTGGCTAACATATCATCGCGGTGACAAAAATTCTAAAGCTTTCTAAAATTTGGACTGTAGGCTTCTTTTATGATGTAGGACTTATGGTAAGAAAGGGTTTTTAATATTACCTATGTATTTAGTAGATTCCACCTAAATTGGATGAAAGTTTGACCCCTTCAAATAACATTTAGAACGGATACAGCCGCAGTTAACATATACTTATTTTGTATTCAATTTATTTATTTGTGTAAATCTTCAGTAAATATTAGCCGTCTTTGCGTTAATGGGCGCAATGAGTCTGTGTAATCAAATGTGTATACATTCAAATCCTGGTACACCTCAAAGACTTGAGCACTGTATGTTTGCATAATAAAATTTTGATTTGTACGTCTTAAGTTGCGATTTAAGTCAGCGATTATATTCGCCAAATCAGAATCAGAAATCATCATCATCATCGTCAGCGGCAACGGCCTCTCTTATGGCATAAACATAACATAACATATCTTCACGCCTTTTATCCCCGAAGGTGTAGGAAGAGGTGTATTACACACCCACACTTCGCCAGATATGTTTCGGTCCCAATGTAATAGGGGGCGAGCCTATTGCCATCTACCGGGCACATTTTTAAGCGAGCGATAATTAATATTTTTATTTTAATACACACATAACTTCGAAAAGTCATAGGTGTGTGCCCGGGGTAACTGGGGATCGAACCCGAGACCATCGTCTCGGCAGTCCGTTACGTACACCACTGGGCTATCGCCGCCTCATAATTGTTCCCATATTCAGCTTTATAGAATCCGGGATGAGCATCGAGATAATTAAAATCGCCTCACCTGTTGTTCATTTTCATTATTCCCATATAAATTAATTATCATAAAACGGCTAATGGATGGACGCAATGGATTACATTTGTAAAATCGATGTATCCCGTTAATTTGGCATTTCATTGTGATCCCGGATCCTGTGATGCTTATTGGACTGCAATGCGGAAATCTCGAGCGTAGTAATAATTATTACATGTCATTGTAAATATTTGCTATTTTATTCGTCATGTATTTGAAAATTAGTAAAGGATTTTCAATAGTGATGTCATATAGATTACTAAAAGGTCTACCACTCGTTCGCAGCTATGCTTAATTTACTATTTTTTCCCGATCCTATGGCGATTTCAGGAAACAACAAGAAACAACCAAGAAGGGTTTCTTGGTGCACCTGTACGGTCAACCAGGAACATGCATACCAAATTTCAGCTTCTCACTCCCAATTGTTTCAGAGGGGCATTGTCTGATAGAAACGCAAGAATTTGATATAAACAGATTAATGGATAAATCAAACAATGGTTTGAAAGCGTTCTCACGAATATAAAAAATTAAATTCTTGCGTTACTGACTGTCAGACAACTGTGACTGCACGGTTGGCGTAGTGGTTTAAGTTTTTACAAATTGTTGTCTCGAGTTTGGATGTTCTTTGTGTTCGTTGATTGAATGTTTGTAAAGCCCCCCGCGACACAGGCATTTCTTCCTAGTGCGGGAGTTGTCTTTAAAAAAAACAAAAAAAGACAACGCAAGCTGAACTCCCGCCCAGTTTTGTCTGTATTTTTTTTATGTACGGGGCGTAGTTGCGGCCGTCCTGTAAAAAGTATTAAACTACACAAAGATTTTTTTTGAATGATTATCACAATAAACAATAATGATATTTGTCACACGTTATGTAGGAGAAGACCTTTTTTTTTTGTTTTACGAGGTGGAAAATCCCTTCGGATCTCCGACTCTTGGGGGAAATCAGAGCCGGAGTATGTGGTATTCCCACTAAAAACCACCTCGGCTTTCTCATGTAACCCTGTGATGCCCTACCCTCCGAGGGTAGGGCATCGCCGAAGCATTCGTCGGCACCGTCTTCAACGAGCATTGGCCCGCCAGATGGTTAGGCGGGCCCCGAACAAACCCCCTTTGGCGGCGGATTAAGGTGTTGGGCTCCGCCGCCAAAACACCCAGCGGCCGCAGAGGATAGGGAGAACGGCAACGCAACACCGCATCTCCTCTTCCTCTGCGGTCCCACCGCGACGCATCGAATGGTGCGCCCCCATTTGGTCGCGAGAGATAGGGCGCGCGGCAAAGCAACACCGACACGCCTCTCCTCCCGCGACCCCAGCCGACTGCGAGGGACAGACAGAACTGTCCCCCGCACCCGCACCGTTGGACGCATCCTGCGCAGGTCCCTCCAAGCCCACGCGGAGCGTCCCCTCCTGGATCCCTCTTAGCTTCACCGCGGGTGACAAATCCACGGTTACTGAGCCCCCCCACCACGACAAGGTGGAGATCCCACGGAGGGGGGGGGGGGGGGTGTAGGGGAAGACCTAGGCGGACGTTCACTGACCAGATTTGAGACATCATAAAAACAGGACAGGTTAGAAGTACCCTGAACAGAAGAGCATGCGTGAGGAATCTGATGGGAGTGAATGAAGCAAGAGAGATATGTCAGGATCGTTGCAAATGGCGTTCCGTAGTTTCTGCCTACCCCTCCGGGAAACAGGCGTGAATCTATGTATGTACCCAGGTAAGTAAGCAAAAGAAAATAAAGATATTCAGTTTGCTTCTATACAGTGATTACAAAACTTAAAATAACGTTACAAGTAAGTAACCTTTATATAAGTACCCGCACTGCCTGACGACATCTCAACATACTTAGCATAAGATTATTTAAGTATGTATGTTTAACCATTGTCTATTTTTATACATAGTAAAAGTTCTGCTTAATTTGGGACTAGATGGTGTTGTGTGAATATGGTAGAATATTTATTATGTTTCTCTTTATCACGGGTGTTGTTCTAACTTTTGCGTTAGTACAATACCCAGCCCTTTGGGAGGCTTACACGGAGACACAGGTCTAACGTGCAGAGGCCATTAGAGAGTTTTAATCTAAAATTATATTATTTGCCCTCCCATTCATCGTATTTGCTCATCCATCATTCGATTAATCATATACGTTAACCTCAATAAATATTAAGTGTTCATATAGCAATTAGTCTACAAGTTATCCAATCAGGGTTATCCATAGAGGGCATATAAAAAGGTCAGGTCCCCTTTATGTTCACAGCAAGTTTAGTGCGATAGTAGTAAGTGCGCATCTACTTTTAAATATATTTTGTCAACCTACAAGACCCACTACGCCATACATTGTTGTCTAGAGTTTGGCTAGAAAGGTCTTGGATTATTTGCAGCAGATTGGTGGAAGCGTGATTATGTTCATCAGACCTTGTCAGCCACAACAAATCTCAGACATAAATGTACTGTGTTGCACAGTGTATTCAACTATTAAGTAGGTACATGAAAATTTTACCTTATATCTCCTGGCTTGAGCTAAATTAGACACATTCATACAAATATATTGGCCAAAATAAGTGAATGAAGTATCTTATACTTGGCTATTAAGCTGCAAACGCGACGTTTTCAAGACACGTTGGCACGTGGACGTCGATGCCGGATTCACAAACTTTTACAAATGTTCAAAGATACAACTTATCTTTTATCACAAATAAACCGATGCCAGCTGATCAATTAGCGGCAATACACTACGGGTTTTTGGTTTACAATCAAATACAAGATCAAATGCGCTCACAAAACGGAATCTTTCCAGAGCTAGGTTTTTTCGCTGACCGCGGGAAACGACAAAAAAAAGTGAGTGAATGACAGTTCAGTGTGACCATAGTCAGAAATTTTCAATAGACTAAACTAAACGTTACTAAATCGATATAATCGACTTGACCTATCATAAAACTATTTCTATTTCAAACAATTGTGATCGTAAAACCTGTGTGCCTAATTTACTGAACCCTGGATTACAAAGATTAGAGAAAATATTCAGCTGTTACAACGAAGTACTTTTACAATTTTATCCTAAAACAAGGAGAACAGTTGGGCTATTATCGTCCATTTGGTGCATTTAGCTAGTGTAGCTACTGTTTAATAAGAAACCTGGGTACACGTTAGTACACTTGTTGGCCAAACAGAGTGCACAGTTTCCATTTACGAGACCACCGTGACTTAACACTCACCCGAGGACTCGTTTATTATTTTGTATATATATAAACTTCTTGCATTACTGACTTTACAGACAAGCTACAGCTTAAACTATTAGGCGTATAAAGCTCAAATTTGGAATGTATGTTACTTAGGGACCGTAGGGGTGCACTAAGAAGGAATTCGTTGAAATGAGTACGGGATCGGGCAGAAATAGTCAAATTAAAAAGAAAGAGTGGGCGTAGCAACGGGCATCCTCTAGTCTAATATAAATTCGAATGAGTGAGTTTCTAGTCTTGTTCCCAACAGTTTAATTAAAATCGTACTTTGTTTATATTAAAGTTAATCTTAATTATTCAAGCTAAGTGCGAAGTAAACTCACGTCTCTGTTAGAGTGCCTAGGTATTTAAGTTGTAAAAGCTTTAATATTTTGTACTTTATGTAAGCATTGTATAGCAGTGATAGCCCCGGGGATTTCTCGGGTTAAATAGAAACATTTGTAGTGGGTTTCACCTCGACGGGTCTGTGACATGTACGTTAATCAATGTCAACGACTTGCGGTGATGACATTGCTGGTCGATGTATACAGCTGGCAAAAGTGTAGTTACTTGGGTACGATTTGAATATTAATAGCATCGTTGATTATATTAATGATATTTATTTGATTTTATGACTAAATCCAATGAAACTGCTGTTTTCTTGTAATGTTCTAATGTTCCAAATGAGAGAGGGTCAGACAGTAATTAGATTAAAAGCTTTGGAACAGGATCATTATTTATCATTATAGCCTATTTCCTTTACTATACTGTGTTTTATACACCGTATGTGTATTATACATCGAACATAAATGTTCTTCTATAATATTCATCACTCGATATTTGTTCGTTTTATTTACACAATCCTACTACTATGATGATCGCAATATTTTGGGTTAAGGTGCAACCGCGAGTCAAACCAAGCATTATCATATTACTTCAAATTCACACCAAAAATAACCAGCTTCCCATATCTTTACAGTAATTGAAACTGGCAGCAGTTACACATCATATTTATTATATTCGATTGGAGCAACAGATATTTTCCATTTTATTTTCCTTGCGTATACTTAAGGTATTTGGAAGAACTTTAATTTTCCACAAGACTGTACCTACATATTGGACTCCTTTATCGACAATTTGATTTGTTCGTTCAATTTTCGTATAGCCGTATCCATTAATATAAAGGTAAACGTGTACTTCAGGTAGTAGGTCGTGCACATAGCACAGTGTGATTTTTAAATCGACGCATTTTTTAAGTTTAGACGTTATTGTTTTATTATATGGCTACGATAGACCAGACTTTGCCCGCAGTTTCGCTCGTATGTATAGTGTAGGTTAATGCAACTGAAGGTAGTAAATATTTGTTATTCAAAGGTATAAACGATATTACTGCATATTACTACTTATTCATTATTTTGCTTATAATAATACCAAGAATATGTGAAACGAAAATTCTTAATAAGGCGTCCGGTAAAAAATGTCGGCCACAAAATAAATTTCCATGCACAAAAAAAGTTTGTTACGACATAATTCTCTATATTATGTATCCTCCATGCAATAACTTATGTAAGGAACATTCTGAATTTTCTACGTAAATATAGGCAGTAATCTGGAATAATAAGATTTTGTGTGAAATACTACTGTGGACTGATATTGCCAACCAAATTATGTTACAAAAAATAATATTTTAAAATAGATATTACAGTAGAATTTGCCAGTAAACAAAGCACTGATAGGTGAACTTCGGCCTCAGGAGAAACACTAGGACAAAAACCTAAATTTCTACATCGAGCCACTTTCATGAACAAAATCGTTACGAACATCGTCCATTGTGCAGTCCATCGATGCTGCTTTTATTCGTTTCGTTCTGTTACGTGTGCAGTGCAGTGTGTTACCTCTAAGTGTGCATGTTACCGTTTATGAAGAATCTCACTCTCTTCTTTAAACGGCATAAACTGGAAAATAAGTGCAAGGTTAGGTCTACGACAATAGTTTTGAGAAACATCCATAGTTATGTAATTTGCAATCATGCACATTTAGGGGTATAAAAAAATAACGTGAAGGAACCTGCATGTCTGAGAGTTCTCCATAATGTACTCGAAAGACGTAAAATCTGTCAACCAACACCAGGCCCTTTTCATTATCTGAAGCTAGAAGTGTGACGGATCATAAAACCTGATTATGATGATGATGGCATTTACTATAAACATTTATTTTTGACTGACATTGACAGATCTGGGCTGAAAGGATGATGATAAATTTTACGTGTTTTGAGTGGCATTCTGTTTTTTTAATTAGACATGGACGATGGTGTTATTGTCAAGGTTCAGAAATGAAGCGTAGTCTAACCAGATTTGACAGAATATTCGCTTTTTAACTGCCACTTGCTCGCCGGAATCAAAGGCATAAATTGCTATACCATTTGGTTCCGGTGCGGCAATCGGAAAGCGGCGAGGAAAAAATCATCAAAGACTTATCTAGGGACAATTTTTACCACTATCTTTAAAAATGCACCGTTGTCGACCTGTAAAAGCTAAAACTGAGATGACAGGGCAAACATAGTTTTTCCTTTAAGATGTGCTTTCACAGCACATAATATGCGCAACGCAATCCATTTATTATGCACAAGTCAGCTAGCCTTTATTATACACGTTCAAAAGCGCCTTTTATTTGACAGTAAAGACACAATTACATCTGCATGTCTACCGCATTGAGTAAATGACTAGCATAGATATAAGTACATTGTTCGTGCGTTTACACAGGGATTCAATTACGATGCAGTCGGCAGCGGCGCTCGTCAGTGAGACATAAGCAAGTGTGAACTCTTAGTAAGGTTAACTTTGCCACACCGCACTCAAATGCGGTCGCAGAACAAATGTAATGGCCTTAAATACTTGTACGAAGTTTCATTACTCGCTGTACGGACTCTGAATTTATTGTACTGAAAAATTACAGGGTATTACATAATAATATAAGTTGACTAGCTTCTGCCCGCGGCTTCGCTCGCGTTAAGAAGTATTATTATTAATTAGGTATATTTCTTGCGCCTTGCTTTTGTTTAGCGTATGTAAAAAAATAGGGACTACAAAACTTCTTTGTACAGAATATTCTTAACTAATCTGTCATAAGGCGCTAAAACTATCAAGCTATTGGATGAATACTCGTTAGATCCAGATTCCGTATATATGAGACCGTTTCTATAAACTTCAAACTTAAATGGGAATATTAATCCTGCTGCTATTAACTCACAAAGTCCGCCAAAAGTAGCATTCTTCATCGTATCAGCAAAATATTCGTCAGGTGTTAAGTAGTCATTACCTTTCCTGTCGAGGGTCATAAT
This sequence comes from Euclidia mi, assembly GCA_944739405.2. Taxonomy (NCBI): domain Eukaryota; kingdom Metazoa; phylum Arthropoda; class Insecta; order Lepidoptera; family Erebidae; genus Euclidia; species Euclidia mi. The sequence continues at coordinate 112,338,364 of OX123184.2, forward strand.
TGAAAACTTGCTCCAGTCATTAACCACATATCTGACAATGTCTGAACGCACCTCCATCGCTCTATCTTGTGTTCCGTACATTAAATAAGATAGAGCATGAAACAAACATGCACCGTCACCAACAATAGGGACGACAGTATATTCTTCAACTTCTCCATTAACGTTCAGATTTTCTGTAGCCATTTTAAGAAAGTCGAACCGCCAAAACCTATCCTTAATTCAAACGAAAACAAAACAAATGCGAAATACAAAGTCGAGACTATAACCAAAACCACTAAACTGAGACAAAGCAAATGCAATCCAAAATATGCCTAGAAATTGTCGTCAAATATAATCCGCTAGAAATATGATAATTGTGCAAGTAATATAAGTATGGAAGAGATACGGTATGCAATGAAAAGTTTGAAAGCGGGTAAAGCTGCGGGATATGACAGAATATCTGCTGAAATGCTCAAAGTAGGCGAAGGCGTCACCGCAAGCCTGCTGTACCTACTTTTCAATAAATGTTGGCGGTCCGGTCGTGTACCAGGTGACTGGAACAAGGCCGTAATTGTGCCACTGTACAAGGGAAAAGGGTCACAGCAGGAATGCAAAAATTATCGCGGTATAAGCCTCCTGAGTATTGTTGGCAAATTGTATGCAAAGATACTGATTGAAAGAGTGATCTCTGAAACGGATAGTAAAATTTGGGATGTGCAAGCGGGATTCAGAAAGGGAATGGGATGTACGGATCAAGTCTTTTCCTTAAGGTGCATTTCAGAGAAAACCTTAAGTAAACACCAGAAGGTTTTCTGCGCCTTTATTGACCTGGAAAAGGCTTACGATCGAGTGGTGAGGGATAAACTTTGGTCAACACTTTCTGTGTATGGAGTGAGCAGCAGTCTGATACGGGCACTTGAATCCTTATATAGGGATTCAAGTGCCTGTGTCAGAATAAACGGGGCCTACACGGACTGGTTTAACATTGATCGTGGTGTTAGACAGGGATGTGTAGCGTCTCCTTGGCTGTTCAATCTATTCATGGACAGTTGTTTGACCGATCTGAAAGGGTCTGAATGTGGATTAAGAATGGGTGAATCTGTGTTTAAGACCCTGCTCTACGCTGACGATCAGGTTCTTTTTGCATCGTCAGCGTCTGATTTACAGCAGATGGTCACCGTAATGAATGAGGCGTATAAGAAGAAGGGCATGAAAGTGAATGTAAGCAAGACTAAGGTCATGGTCATAGAGAGGGAAGACAGTATAACTGAATGTAACATAATGATAGGAGATGAAAAAGTGGAAAAAGTGAAGAGTTTGTGTATTTAGGGTCTTTGTTTACGAGAGATGGGAAATGTGAGGGAGATGTTGAAAGGAGAGTGAAAGCAGGAAATAGTGTGAATGGCGCCTTACGGTCCATCATCAGTAGCGAAATTATACCAAGTAAGGCTCGTCTTGCTGTACTGCAGGGAGTTTTGGCGCCAACACTGATGTATGGTAGCGAATCATGGGTATGGCAGACGAAGCATGAAAGTAGAATCAATGCTGTGGAGATGAGAGCTTTAAGGAGTATGTGCGGAATAAGTTTGAAAGATAAAGTGCGTAACAGTGTGATACGGGAAAAGTGTGGTCTAAAAGAAGATGTAGTGACAAAAATTGAAAAAGGAATGTTACGTTGGTTTGGACATCTGGAGCGGATGGATGAAAGAAGAAATACGAAAGGAGTGTATCGTGCGAGAATAAATGGAAATGTCGGTAGGGGACGCCCTAGGCGGACGTACGCCGACCAAATAGGTGATCTACTGATAAAGGGCAAAATAAAAAGTACCTATAACCGACGCGCATGCATGACGAGGTTAATGAATGTCGATGAAGCGAAAGAGGTATGTTTGAACCGAAGCATGTGGCGTTCCATAGTCTCTGCCTACCCCAATGGGAGACAGGCGTGACGTTATAGATAGATAGATAGAGATATGTACTATACAGCAACCAAAACAATTTAACGACCACCAACATCCAACCAACTGCGTAGCGTTGTGCAATTACGTCATTTTTCTGAATCGCGGTGTTAAGGACCCTCTCAATTGCGTACAACTAACCTACCTGACGACGAAAATTAAACAATAACTGGAGAGGGTCATTAATCCGCGGAAAATCTTAACACCGCGTTTCAGAAAAATTACGTAATTGCACAACGCCATCCATTGTCAACATTTAGAACTAAAATAATTTTGTTCGTCTTAATTTTTTCGTTCCATTAGGTACTGATAGTTCAAACTAATACATTTAAATCCTCTATCATCCCTTATTCTATCCCCATGGGGGTTGAATTTATCAAAATCCTATTTAAGCGGACGTCTTCATCATAGTAGCTCCAATCTTTAATTTCAGTTCAATCAGTCAAAAATCTAATAAGATTTATACAAACTTTCATACCCTATTTTATCCCCTTAGGGGTAAAATTTATCAAAACCCTTTCTTAGGGGATGCCTACGTCATAGTAGCTATATGCATGCAAAGTCTCAGCCCGATCGCTTTAACATTGACAAAGTTTCATACAAACTTTCATCCCCTATTTTATTCCCTTAGGGGTGGAATTTATCAAAATCCTTTCTTAGAGGATGCCTACGTCATAGTAGCTATATGCATGCAAAGTCTCAGCTCGATCGGTTTAAAATTGACAAAGTTTCATACAAACTTTCATCCCCTATTTTATACCCTTGGGGGTAGAATTTATCAAAATCCTTTCTTAGCGGATGCCTACGTCATAACATCTATCTGCATGCCAAATTTCAGCCCGATCCCTTCCGTGGTTTGAGCTGTGCGTTGATAGATCACTATGTCAGTCAGTCACCTTTGAGTTTTATATATATTTAGATTGCATTTAAAACAGGAGTAGCATTTCGAGTATCAGTTAGAATAGAATAAGCAAGGATTTTTTTTCAAATTATCAGCTATTAAATGGACGAAAAGTTACAGATTTTTTTTGACCGATGATTATTCCGGTTTGGTATAAAATGTTTAATACCCAAAAGCTTTTTAATTCAGAAGTATATGTATTTCTATTTAATAAAATCACACAGAACACAGTTTTTTTAATTCACTATCATAGTACCTTCTATTGAATCCAAAATCATTTAATCGTGTAAGCCATCGTTAATGTTGAGAATATTACACTCGATTTTTTGTCGTTGGCGATAATTGTGGCTAACGATATAGGACGATAGTTATTTTTATCAGCCACGTCACCGGTCTTATTTTTGGTTATTGGTATAACTATCGTTCTCATCATCGCCTCCGGTAAATAAGAATGACGCATACATCGTTCGGGGACAAAAGGCGTGACGTTATAAAAAAAAGGCTACTTTTGGAGTAACACAAAATTCATGTCTTTTTATTTCTATAAAATGACGTTTTCAGTTTAAAATGAGGTTTCATAGGTTGAACCAGAAAAAAAAATCCTTTTTAGACTCAAATTATCAGCTATTAAATGGCCATAGATAAGTTTTAGGGAAGTAATACTCATTGTGCACCCAATTTTATACTTGCATAGATGCAACTATAGGAGATTTTAGAAACTAGTTTATGTAATTTTTTATTACGGGTAAAATAAAAGAATCGAAGTTTTGGTACTCTTAGAATGTGATGAGTATACCTAGTTTGTTATTAAATAGGTCTCTTGCGATGAAAACACTTTGTTTTTTTTCACTCTTTGCATAATTATCTATCCCTCATAATTGGATTTCTTAACCTTAGTCGTAACATGACATTTGCTTATAATATAATTGTTTCACGGTGCGGTGACGTGTGATGGCTGATGATGATGACACTTTCTGGCACTGTATGTATCGTTCACACGTAATGATAACCATCTTTACAATATCAATTTCACCAAATGAACACCAAATGACATACTTATAATCTGTTTGACGCTCATACATTGGCGTACCGAATCCAAAAATAGTTTTATTCATATTTTCTTCATAACAAGATTTATTAATTTTTCATAAAACTGATTGATAATAATCACTCATCGTCATCAGCCTTTAACAGTCCACTGCTGGACTAGGCTTCTCCTTTGAAACGAGGAATTGGCCGACTATACCACGCTGGCCAAACGGGTTGCTATAGGGTTTGTATCAAGTTTTCCTTTTCTGACAGTGCTGTTCTCTGCATAATATGCTCCCTCTGTTGGCTCTTACGACACCCATGGGATGTTATGGGGTGGTGACATTCCGTATTCTTAATCCGTCACCAAACGGACAGCCTCACTATAAGATCCTTAGTATAATTGATACAATGTATTGAAATTAAATAATGTTCAAGTGCATGCAATTATAACAGAACCACGTTAATACGGAGCTCTTTTATCTGGATTCAAGTTAATCCGGACAACCACGCTTTAGCTCGTTGCAAAACTCAGCGCAAACATAATTAACCAATAACAAAATATTTTAAGCTACTCAAAAATTTGCTACTTAATGTGTATCTATTTATAAATATATTAAGGCTTCGTGACTTGTGAATTAAAAAAATGTATATCAGAACGTTACGAGTGAGGTATATTATTTAGGCAAAACATTGAAAGCATCAATTTGATCTAATCTGATCGAAAGGACTCGTATAGGTATTTAAACATTTCATGTACATAAGACATAAATTCTCTCTTTAAGCAAACACAGCCTGATTGCCTCACGCGTGAACACTGGCACTGCCGATACACAGATATAACCACGGTAACGCTTGTTTCTATTTAACAATGACGTTGGTACTCAATATATAAATATGTATGTAATATTATAATCTCCATTTCAAAGTTATTAACTTCCCAACGGTGTCTTCCCAATCGTTTAGAGTACCTACATTTTGTTTTTAACTCACTCGATTTACTTCGTCATTGGAGCAAGTGATTTGTTTGGCCCAGTTGCAGTTTTATTATATACGGCTTACGACTTTATTAACAATGTTATGAAGATTTACGATGGCACTCCCGAACTCGATCGCCAATGTATTAATAAATCATTATCAGATTGGGATGGATTTACCAGGATGATTTTTGTTCCTTTTGATTTTCGCTTAAATACTGTGACGACTTGCATAACGTTATCGTATCGTCATAAAATCATTGTTAGTACTGCTAGATAGGTACCTACTTAGGCTACTCGACTGGTCGTATTACAATTCATCTACTCTAGTGTTATAATCTATCTACTACCATGTACCGTTCGATGAGCAAGGTGGTTTTAGGTATCGGATTTAGTCTTGATTCTTCCAGTTCTTCTTGTCCATTGCAACCTCAATTAATAAGGTATTATTACAAAACGGGTAAGTGTACCAGCAGACTTAGTCCTAAACTAGACCTTTCAAACACGGTCGTTTCTTTTGAACATTACATCGTTAAAAACGATTATAAAGACAGGTGTTTTACTAAAATTGGCAAGACAACAGTGTAAAATCGAATATTAAAACTTGTAAAATAAAAATCTTCTTCCTCTATGTAAAATAAAAAAATCATTTTTATTTTTATAATACTATACTAATATATTACTTAGGCTAGAACTAACCTCAAAACTATAATTATTTTCATGTTGCGATTTTGGGCAAGAATAAACTTATTCTTTCTTTTCTATTCCACTTAAAATAAATTAATGATGGTTAACGAATCTCAAGTAAAATCCTTAATAGTGTTACTTTCTCACGGTATGTGCGAGTCGAATGCTTTATAAAATCATTAGTGCCATAAGTACATCTTAAATTCATCATCATAATTATCAGCCTGCCATACTCCCTTGCACGATATAGTCCTATTTAATGGCACGCCACTGAGCACTATTATGTAATTTCAATAACTGGTTTCACATTAATGTTATACATTTATTCTGTAAATAACCTTTGGCATACAAGGTGGAAAAAATCCTTACCTGTACAACGTGGAGTTAAATATCCCCTTAGTAAATATCCATTTATTAAGGATATTATTTTAATACAACTGCTTACATAGGGTTTCTGGCTTACTAAGTTATAATTAAAACTCAACATAATTTAGAAAATAAATTTTAGTCATAAAAATAAAACACAAAATGCAAAAGTACTCCTAAAATTCACCAATTGTTTGTTAAACCTAAAAAAATAACGTGGGCTTTTATTTTGCTAGGAACTTTTAGTCTAAACCAATAATAATAAAACAAGACATATTGAAAATTATAAAAAAAATAAAGAAAAAACGAAGATTGTCTATTCTAGAGAATTCATTCGTTATCTAAGTCAGTACAATTTTGGTTCATCAGATTTGCGTGTTCCTTACATATCGAATTTGAAACAACGATGCCATTCCCTCCTAACTTTATTTCTTGGACAAAAAGAGCATCTTTGCAATTTCCTTAAGGCGCTGTCCTAAGCGACTGTATTGGTAAATGAGGGGGTGAAGCAGAGGAGGTGAAGGGCGCGTAGCTCCGACTGCTGCGGAGCGCTCCCCTTCATTCTCGTCGCGTGCGGCCGTATTCTGGCGACATCCGTATTCCAATATTTCAAAATCGCAAGCAAAACGTTTTAGCATATTGAATTGAGATACCGATATTAAAATGTATATTACATAAATCAATCAGTTTGTACAATATAGGCATAGCGCAATTTTTGTTCTCAGTGGAGCCATTAGCAAAACTGGTTTACATTAGACGTTATGGGTATTAATTGTTGACGAAAGTAGGTAAATACCTAAGTGCCGTAAGATGATAAAAATAATTAAGTCAGTTCTATGTATGGAGAGGCCCTAATTATTTTTGTTTTGTTTTTGTATAAAAATGGTGAAGCGGTTCATAGAATACCTACATCTAATTCCATTCCTGCCAGTTTTTAAATATTATTTTATTAATTTTGCAATAAATTGGCTGTGACATACGGGCGGACAGACAGACAGACATGGCGAATCTATAACGGTTCCTATTTTACAATTTTTGGCTCCGGTACTCTTAAAACCACAATACTGCCCTACTAAGATCAAAAACCGTATCACAACTAAAGCGAGTTACGAGATAATTGAAGTTTAGTAAAAGTTGATTTATTTTATTTATTTGTGGATGTTTTATTGTTATTAAAGGTATAATTATTATGGTAAAGGTTCCGAAATACGTCGCCGTTTTTAGGGGTTGTGAGTGATAGGGCGGGGAGGAAAGGAGGTCTTGGAACCCCTTTCACCATTTTCACTTGCCGGAAATACTTTGTTTCTTCTGAAAAAAGAAAATATCTCTAAAAATCGGTGTGTATGGCACTGCCAACTTCCACATTCTTCACACTAGTTTAATAAACTAAGTTTGACGGAGCCCTGCTTCACAGGGCTCCCATTTTCAGATTAAAGTTAAAAAGAGAACCTAACATAACCTATTTAGTTACTTATTACAGTCGCACTTAACCCTAGGCACTCGAAAGCAATATGACGCACAAATTTGACATTAGCTGTCAATATGATCATTCCAAGATGGCGGGTCTGCCGATCTGCATACAGCGTACATGATTTTAATAGCATTGTTTAGTATTATGTTGATGGCACTATAGGTGGGCGGCAATTTAGTGACGCAATTGACGGCTAATAAAGTAGTTAATATTGAATAGCTAGAGCAATGTAGTCTGATCAGTTACTGATGGTCAACGCCGTATGTTGGTAGTTGGTAGAACCATGAATACATTTTATTCTGACTTCACTGTATATACATATTATAAAATAAAGGCCCTTTTCCTTTCTGTTTGTCTGTATGAACGCTATAAACTTAAGAACTACCGAACAGATTGTTGTACAGTTTTCACCAATAGATAGCGTGATGCCTGAGGATGGTTTAGGTGTATAAGCCGGTCTCGGTTGCCATGCAGATCTTTGACAGTCGTTACTAAGCAATCAGTACCCATGAATATTATACATTGAGACTAGTCTAAATTTTAATTAAACATAGCTACTTCGCTCCGTCCACAAGGTGAAATTGTGTCATATCTGGTTAGACTTAAAAACGGAACCTGGACTCAGTAGAACGAGGATTATGATTATAAATGTATCATGAACAAAAGTAAATTTTATTTATATAATGAGGTTAGGGTAACATAATTTATAAGTAGCATATAAGTGAAGCTTAATCTAATCTAATCTAATACAAAAACCATAATAAAAAAAATTTAGAAAGTGAAAATATTTACATGGTTTAGGCGTCGTAAAATGCCTCCGCATCAATGTCATCGGGTAACGTGCCCAGAAGGCTGGCAGCATTGCCACGCTGGATGGCAATGCTGATTCTCTGAGCAAAGAATAAACCAGCCTTCTGGTCACGTGAGACGTAGATTAACCGTTTAGAAATTTCCGGGCATAGAGAACGAGCGCTCGGACCCCAAGAGCCTAGCGTTTCCACCCCAAACGGCTCAAACACGTAATTACTTACTAAATTACTGTATTTGCGCCGTTTGAGGGTTTCCGCAGTTGCAGCAGCAGCGCCAGCATGGCCTCCCGTGCTTGGAACGTTTGATGGCGCGAGGGTGTCTACACAGGTTGCGTCCCACACCAAAGGCCTACCCATTTTCCAAGGCAACAATGACATACCATCAGGTCTCTTACCGTCGTCGTGTACCAAACCATTTGGTTCAAGTACAGCTGGTACGTCAGACGCGATAAGAGCACGACGGATTATGTCATTCAGATTGGCATGACGAGGAATTCTACCAGCGCTTCTGCTGCAAGATAGCCCATGGTGGCCGAGACTATCGACGTCTTCTCCACAATGACATCGATGCGGAGAAACGAAGACAAATGGCAATACGGAATGTCTCATCGTCCAAAATGGTTATCGTTGAACAAAAGTTATATTAAATTAATTTAGAACAAAAGTTACACGATGTTACCTGGCAATAATTCAATTGGATTATCGAATAAGAGTAAAACAGGCCCTATGGCGTGGTTATCGATTTTGCTTCCAAAATAACATATTTTGTTATTATGTTATGTCGATCACTAAATCAATCTTAAACCGTTTTGTTGGATGCAGATTGTTTTGTTTCTCGCTTCTGGCAATAAACAATAAGGTAACAAGTTAATCATTATGTGTTTGTACTTCAGTTTTATCAAACCAACAGGTTTTGTCTAATATCCACCCTTGAACTTTATTGCAAATAACCCGTTTTTAAGTATCCTAACCTTTCATTTTGCTAATCGATTTTAAACTTTCGTGATTTGAATACATTATACAATTTTATTTAAACGGGTCTTATTCGCGATATTTAATAAATTTAAGGTATAAATACCTATGTCTTAACGACGTTTCGGCCGTCTTACAACAGCCTTGGTCGCGGCATGACTGATGTCATCTCAGCGTCGTCCTTGTGAAGCGCGGGTTTTTGCAGCTACCCTCACTTGTTTTTTTATTTTTATTTTTATCCGAACTGTCGGTACGTTGACACACAACACTTATGACGTCAACACACTAATGAGCTGTGTTACTGCGGCGGGGTTTACATTTGTTGATTACTGGATTCCAAGTTGAAGACAGTCTGTATCCATCGATTTTAAACTTTCGCGATTTGTATACAAAATAAATTAGCGGGTCTTAATCGCGTGCAATTAACTTATTTAAGGTATAAATACCGATTTGGTTCCGACGTTTCACTCGTCTTGCACCGAGCGTGGTCGCGGAGAGACTGATGAGAGCTCAGCGCCGCCTTGTCGAAGTGCGGGTTTCGGCACCTACCCTCACTTGGTCTTTATTTAAGTTCGCAATTTCGGTACTCCGACACACTACACTAATGACATCTACACACTGTTGAGATTTATCACTGCGGCGGTGTCTACACTTGCTGATGACTGGATTCCAAGTAGCCGATAATCTATATCCATCCTCCCGGTTGAAATTGTTATGTTTCTTGATTTCTACCGCTTCACGTTCTGTCCTGGAGTAATAGTGAAGATGGGTGGATAAGACTTGTGGTTGATGCAGTTCTATCCACTGGTTTGGTCCAGAATCCAACAAATGCTCAGCTATCGCTGACTTATTAATATGCCGGTTTTTTACAGCTGCGATATGTTCTTTGACCCTTTCAGCGATTGTTCGTTTGGTCTGTCCGATATAGGAACTACCACAACTGCAGTCGACCTTGTAGACGCTAGGTGTTTGTAGAGGAATGACATCCTTCGGGGTGCGCAGATTGTGTGCTACCTTGGAGAGCGGACTATATACAGTCTATATGGAGTATTTCTGTAGTACTGTTCCAACTTTGTCCGTCACTCCCTTTATGTAAGGCATGTAAGCCGGTAGTCTGCATACTTCCGGTTTACGGTCCTTCCTCTTCAGACGTTGTATCTTATTGTTAAATCCGTTGCATCTAAGTACCTCCTGAACATGTGACAGCTCACTGTTCAAATGTTCAGGGTCACAGAGGTCATACGCTCTATTTACTAGTGAAGTCACTACGGATTCCAAGTGTCGCGGGTGATGATGCGGGTATGCGTTGAGATACCTATCTGTATGTGTCGGTTTTCTATAAACAGTGTGTCCCAAGGTACCGTTTCTCCTCACTTCTAGTTTGTTGCTGGTCTTGAATATATTTACTGCTTCCTGTGGTTGAATAGTCGATATATATAGCTTTTTTTTGGCGGTAGGTGTAAATAAAGTTAAGACACATCTAAAAAACAAGAAATTAATTTAAAATAGTTTTACTGTTACTTTTCCAATTAATTATAGTAAAACAAGTGTTTTAAATACGGTTTGATCTGTTCCTGTGTTAGTCGCACTTTATGTGACACACTGACAAAGATATATTAAACACCACCTGCCAACTGACACTATCAACTTTCTTGAAGACACTTTTTCTGACAATAAAGTACAATGGCACAAATTTCGGACATCCATTTGGCACAAAAGAGTTTGGAGGAGTGTGTCAATAGAAAAATGGACGAACTTCAGGCACAACTGCAGTTAGGAGGTTCAGCGAAGGACACTGTGGCTAAAGTTGCTGAGGAGTTCAGGACGTTCAGAGAGCTGACCTTCAGCATGCTTCGTTTGCTTCGGAACCAAATTGCTGAATGCACCAGGGCAGTGGATGAGATAGATACCAGGCAGCGAAGAAAAGCACTTATATTCTCCGGGATTCCTGAGCAAGACAAGGAAAACTGCACTTCCGTGACACTGGATGTCATCCACAATAAATTGGGTATGAAAGACCTCAAGGAAAATTCCATCAAGATTTGCCACCGTATAGAGAGTTCCAGCAAGGATCATCACCGTCCCATTTTGGTGATATTTTCTTGTTCGGACCACAAGGCTGCAGTCTGGAGATCTAAGACGAAACTCAAGGGGTCTCCGGCATCTGTTAAAGAGTTTCTGACTAGGACCCGACAGTCAGTATTCGCAAAGGCGCGGCTTCACTTTGGTATGAAGAACTGCTGGACTCAGGATGGCATCATCAATATCAAGTCCTCGGATGGCATTCGACACAAAGTCGTTTCTATGGAGGAGCTCAACCCCATTCTCGAGAAGTATCCCAAAGCCTCGTCTGCAGGGCCGGTCAAAGCCACCTCGCGTTAGAGGTACTCATACTGTTATTTCTTGTTCACGTTTGTCGATGTTTTTATAAGTATTTCTGGTGTTAAAGTAACGTTCTAGATATTTATTGTTAGTATTAGCATTACTACAATTAATATTACTATCTTTTGATTTGTTTTCAAGTTTGTTGTTGCTTCACAAATTAATTGTAAGTTTATTTCCTACAACTTTCGACTTTGTTTTTAGTTTTGTTTTGACGTTTCAGAGCTGTCATACTGACCCATAAGGCTACTTCGAGTTGCGTTCGGAAACGTGCTACTTAAATCTTAATGATATTGTACTTTGTTTCGGTTTAGTTCTCGTTATTGTTTTTATTTTTGTGTCTTTTATTTTAATATTGTATATATTACTTTTTTTTCTGTGTGTGACAGTTGGCGGGTGGTGCAGAATGCTTTCTAAAGGAATCCACCGTGCACCGTAAATAATTTTAACTTATACATACCTTAGATTAGTTTATATTATTTATTTATATAAGTATTATATAATTTATTATTATTTATTTTGTATATTATGATGTCTTTACATGATGATTCTTCTTTTTATTCTGCCAATGATTCTGCTGAATTATCTGCCAATGACAGCTTTTGCTCTCTAGACGAATTAACACTTGGTGACATTTTACGACAAAATTTCAATCTAAATACAAGTCGGTTATTTAAAGTGTGTCACCTAAATGCACAAAGTGTTTCCAGCCACTTTAGTGACCTCTTGGAGGCATTTACCGATACCGATGTTCAGGGCATCCTGATTTCTGAGAGCTGGCTCAAACCTCATCTTCTTTCTACTATTTACCCTCTCCCAGGTTTTATTCTCGTCAGGAATGATCGAATTGATAGGAGAGGGGGTGGAGTATCTATATATCTGCGTAGTAACCTTCCTTACAAAATCATTGCTTCTTCTCCTTCACAGTATTCTGGTTCTGCAGAATTTCTCTTTCTAGAGGTTTGGGTCAGGGGAACTAAATTGGTTCTTGGAGTAGTTTACTGTCCACCTTCTATCGATTACTTCACCGAATTAGAATTGGTACTAGAATCCTTGGGGTCTGAGTATACACATTACATCATCATGGGTGATTTCAATACCGACCTTCTATCCTATCGGTCTTCCCGTTCACTTCGTCTTCTCCGCATCCTCGAATCTGCCAGCCTTCACGTCTTACCCCTTCAAGCTACGCACCACAATCCCAATGGGGATAGTACCTGGCTAGATTTAATCCTTACCTCTGAACCCTCCCTTGTTTCGTCCCACGGTCAATATCCTGCTCCAGGCTTCTCTCACCATGACCTCATTTTCCTTTCTTATATCCTTAAACCTCCTAAACCCTTGCCCAAAGTCTTGCACAAGCGTTGTTTTTCTCGGATGGATGTGGACAAATTGCGTCTAGATGCTTCGGAAATAGATTGGAATAACCTGGTTGCGGCGACCTCAGTTGATGACAAGGTCCAAATTTTTAACGAGACTGTAATCAGGTTGTACGACGCTCACGCTCCTGTTAAGAAGATCAAACTGAAGCGTCCTCCGGCGCCTTGGATGACCGAGGGTGTTCGGATGGCGATGAGGCGCAGAGACCGAGCTTTTCGGAAATACCGAAGAGATCGGTGTGACGACAACTGGACCTCTTATAAGACTGCTAGGAATCGGTGTAACCAGATGATACGTAACGCTAAACGCCGACATATTCTTGCCAACATAGAGTCTTCTTCACCAGCCAATATTTGGAAATTTTTGGGCTCTCTCGGTATTGGGAAGCACCGGAATATAGACTTTCCTAAGACTATTGGATTAGACGATATTAATTGTCATTTTACTGCTGCCAACAATCTGGATGCCAGTACAAAGTGTCAAACTTTATACTATATGTCCGAATTAGTGCGTCCAAATATCAGTTCTTTTAATTTTTCACCAATCGCGTCGGAAGAGATCAAAAAGATTATCCTGTCTATTAAGTCCAAAGCGGTAGGCTGTGACGACGTGAGTCGTTATATGGTCACCGCCATCTTGGATTCTCTACTTTCCCCACTTACCCATATCCTAAACTTTTCCCTTGAGTCCGGTCAATTTCCTTCCTTATGGCGTAAAGCCTTAGTTCGCCCATTACCAAAAATATCCAATCCTTCCCTCCCTTCACATTTTCGTCCTATTTCCATTCTCCCATTCCTATCGAAGGTGCTGGAGGCATGCGTCCATAAGCAGTTGTCCGGGTTTGTCTCCAAAAATAACATACTTTCCCCACTACAATCGGGATTCAGACCCGGACATAGCACTGTCTCAGCACTACTGAAAGTGACTGGCGACGTCAGGGCGGGAGTGGAGGACACCAGGATCACTGTTATGGTCTTGGTGGACTTTTCAAACGCCTTCGGCGCCGTCAGTCACGATATCCTCTAGTCCGTCCTCTCCTACCTTATGATCTCTTCCGACGCTTTGGAATGGTTCTCTTCTTATCTTCGAGGACGTCAGCAGTCGGTACGCGTAGATGAGACCTCATCATCGTGGCGAGATCTTGACTCTGGCGTTGCTCAAGGCGGTATAATTTCTCCTCTTCTTTTTTCATTGTTTATAAATCTTTTAACCTATGAACTTCGCTGTGCGTATCATCTATACGCCGATGACCTACAGATCTACACGCAGGAAAGGGTTGAAGACCTCAACATAGCTATCGATGGGATTAACCGGGACTTAGATACGATTAGTGCCTGGTCGAACAGATTCGGCCTACCTGTAAATCCCACTAAGTGCCAAGCTATTCTGATAGGTAGCCCACGTATCATGTGCAAGGTTGATTTAAATTCTCTCGCTCCTATAATTTTTAATGGCTCAGTAATACCCTTGAGTCCTAGTGTAAAAAATCTCGGCCTACACCTTGACTCTACCCTTGACTGGCGCACTCAGGTAGCGAGTGTTAGTCAGAAAGTCACTAGTACACTGCGTTCTCTCTATCGCCTAAAGAACTTCCTCCCGACTAAGACGAAAACAATGCTTGTGCAAACCCTAATTTTCCCAGTCATCGACTATGGTGATGTATGTTATCTCGACTTGAATGCAGATCTGCTCAATAAACTGGACCGACTTCTCAACAATTGCATTCGATTCATTTTCAATCTCCGTAAATATGACCACATATCCGTTCATCGTTCACAATTGCGATGGTTGCCTATCCGTCAACGACGTAATCTGCGGACGCTGACTACTCTCTATTCTCTTTTAAATTCTTCAAACGCTCCCACTTATCTTACACCTCAATTCCAATATCTATGCAGCAGTCATAATAGGGACCTTCGCTCTACCAATAATCTCCTTCTACTTTGTCCGTCCCATAGCTCTACTCTTGTTCATTCCTCCTTCAATATACAGTCAATCCTTCTCTGGAATGCACTCCCTCTTGAAATCAGGATGTCTTCTTCTCGTGAACTTTTCAAGGCCAGAGTCCGTCGGCAGTATATTGAACAATTGGCAGAATGTTCATGGTGTATTTGTATAATCGTAATTACTAGGTATATACATTTATGAATATCTATACGTATATATATTTTTATTGTTATTATTAGAATATTATATTCACATACTTATATTTTTATATATAAGTATTAATATGTATTATATTATATAGGTATATATTAATATATATATATATATATATATATATATTGTGATATTTAGGTATATATTATATTTTCAGTTATTATTCACTTTATGTTTAGTAATAGCTATATGTGGTTTTGCTCTCGGATTACGGCTCTCTTACGCACCTACCTTGAATTGTCTCTGCACCACCCAAAGGTTGACTGGCAGAGAATGCCACAGGCATTAAGTCCGCCTTCGTGCATTATTTTGTAATATTGTGCAAGAAGTTTTAAAATAAAATAAATAAATATACAAAGTGATGGTTATTGTAACTAATTCACAGAAATGACTGAAGTTTATATGCGTGTGATACGTGTGATACGTGTAGGTATGTAATGAATCTATGAGTGTAGGCTTGTATGTAATGTATGTACGACTGTACATTTGTGTGTAGAGGCGGCTGCACCCGCCGTGTAAGTTAGGTAAATGACAGTCGAAAATAAACGCAGTTAATGCTTTCTGCATATTTTATTACTTGCTGTTTATTAAAACATCGTGTTGTAAGTCAGTCAGTTCAGTGATCCCGGTTGTCTTGGCAATATTATAGCCTGATATTGCCAGCGCCCATACGTTATAACATAACAAAATGCTTGTCGTACCGTAGCCAAGCGTGCTACGCCATGGCCTTAGTGAGCTACGCCTATGAGCGCTACGGCGTCATGTCACATCGACTATTCAATTACCAATGTACTGTAGGCTTTCTCGCCACTACAGAACTAAATGTAGAAATAATTAATTGTAGTGCAAACTAGCAAGGCTCAAAACATACATCTTCATACTGCGATAATCCTTACTAAATTCTCAAATGTAGACGAGTGGTATACAAAACTCCTTCCTAATAAAATAAAATACATACATTCAAGTGCGCCACAAATTTTATTTCATTCAATTGATAGGTAAGTACTGCAAAGTTGAAGCATTTTCTGGGATGCATTTCACAACATTTTAAATCGTATTAATTGAATGGGCGCTTCTCCTTCTGAGGTAAATATATAGGACTGGTGAATTTAGACTTACGTATAAAAGTCTGAGTGCAGGTTTAAGCCATTACTCACATGGCTTGAGAGTGTTATCGGCTTAAAGTGTTTTCATATACAGGTCTTCTATTTATGTGGCTGTAGATATTTCTCAAACTTTAGAGCATTTTTAAAAACACAGGAATGTATAGATATTAAAAAAAAGCTATTATTGGGACCGTTGGGCAGGTAAGTTCTAGAGTGGACGCCACGTATTAACCGATGATAGGAGTCCATTGTTAGCGACCACGTCTCAGCTCCGATTTGATATTAACTGACAGTGCTGTCGCAAGATAGTTAGACAGAGCAATGTATATAACAGCGCATCCTATTTTATGTCCCGTATCGATTGGTATATTCATTAATCACATTATACCATCCAGGCAAACAGATAAGACATCATATCCTAGCTGCCCTTTTATATTTAGCATAACAACATTTAATATAAACTAAATAATATTGTATTATAGTGCGCAGTTATACAGCTCCACTTAGACATCTAATTCTAAGCATAAAGTATAACAAACTACCAAGGGGACCACACAAGTCCATTACAGACCATTACATTACATTACATGGCCGTTAAAGCATTACTTTCAGCTGGCGGGTAAAAACACCATATTATGTACAAAAAGAAACAGAAAACGAGGTATTATAAAAATTAATGTTGGCGTCCACATTTTACACAACATAAGCCAGTGCACTTTGGTGTGCGCTGATGGTCGCAGCTTTATCATAAAAAAATCCTTGTACAGACGCCTGGTTGTCGGGCTATTATCTATAATGCGAGCACTGCTACCTCTATGAGAGGGTGTACCTCGTTTACCGCCGTAACCTGCTTACTTATCTGTTATGGCTATCTGAATTTATACGTTACTAGCTGACCCAGCGAACTCCGTTTCGCCTTTTTAAGAGTTTTTATTTAATTCCCTTTTTTCCAAGCCCCATTTCCAAAGTTACCATTGACTTAGCGCTTAATCTTTTATCATTTCAGAGTCTATAAATGATGAACAAACAAACATAGATTTTTATATAATATTGAATTCCCCATTCCTTAAAATATCGGAGACGATACCTATATCGACTTTAAAAAAAATCCTGTCCGCCAACTTTGATTTCCTATTCGCCATCTTTGATCATGAAATAGATGTTGTATTTGGATTCCCCATCCCTTTTAACATCGCAGACGATACCAATATTGTTTTTTTTTAATTTTATTTATTTATTTATTCTTTACTAGCTGACCCGGCGAACTCCGTATCGCTTTTTAAGAGTTTTTATTTAATTCCCTTTTTCCAAGCCCCTTTTCCAAAGTTACCATTGACTTAGAGCTTAATCTCTTATCATTTCAGAGTCTATAAATGATGAACAAACAAACACAGATTTTTATATAATATTGAATTCCCCATTCCTGAAAATATCGGAGACGATACCCATATCGATTAAAAAAAAAAATCCCGTCCGCCATCTTTGATTTTCTATCCGCCATCTTTGATCACGAAATAGATGTTGTATTTGGATTCACCATCCCTTAAATCATCAGAGACGATACCCATACTGATTTTTAAATTTTTCTCAACCGCCATCTTTGATTTCCCCTCTGCCATCTGGAATCACGAAATAGATGTTGTATTTGGATTCCCCATCCCTTTAAATATTAGAGACGATACCCATATCGACTTTAAAGAAAAATCCCGTCCGCCATCTTTGATTTCCTATCCGCCATCTTTGATCATGAAATAGATGTTGTATTTGGATTCACCATCCCTTAAATCATCATAGACGATACCCATATTGATTTTTAAAAATTTTCCCAACCGCCATCTTTCATTTCCCCTCCGCCATCTTGAATCACGAAATAGATGTTGTATTTGGATTCCCCATCCTTTTAAAAATCGGAGACGATACCCATATTGATTTTTAAAAAAAATCCTGTCCGCCATCTTTGATTTCCTATCCGCCATCTTTGATTACGAAATAGATGTCGTATTTGGACTCACCATCCCTTAAATCATCAGAGACGATACCCATATTGACTTTTAAATTTTTCCCATCCGCCATCTTTGATTTCCCATCCGCCATCTTCAATCACGAAACAGATGTTGTATTTGGATTCCCCATCCCTTTTAACATCGCAGACGATACCAATATTGTTTTTTTTTAATTTTCCCATCCGCCATCTTTGATTTCCCATCCGCCATCTTTGATCATGAAATAGATGTTGTTTTTGGATTCCCCATCCCTTTAAATATCGGAGACGATACCCATATCGACTTTAAAGAAAAATCCCGTCCGCCATCTTTGATTTCCTATCCGCCATCTTTGATCATGAAATAGATGTTGTATTTGGATTCACCATCCCTTAAATCATCAGAGACGATACCCATATTGATTTTTAAAAATTTTCCCAACCGCCATCTTTGATTTCCCCTCCGCCATCTTGAATCACGAAATAGATGTTGTATTTGGATTCCCCATCCTTTTAAAAATTGGAGACGATACCCATATTGATTTTTAAAACAAATCCTGTCCGCCATCTTTGATTTCCTATCCGCCATCTTTGATTACGAAATAGATGTCGTATTTGGACTCACCATCCCTTAAATCATCAGAGACGATACCCATATTGACTTTTTAAATTTTTCCCATCCGCCATCTTTGATTTCCCATCCGCCATCTTGAATCACGAAACAGATGTTGTATTTGGATTCCCTTTTAACATCGCAGACGATACCAATATTGATTTTTTTAATTTTCCCATCCGCCATCTTTGATTTCCTATCCGCCATCTTTGATCATGAAATAGATGTTGTATTTGGATTCCCCATCCCTTTAAATATCGGAGACGATACCCATATCGACTTTAAAGAAAAATCCCGTCCGCCATCTTTGATTTCCTATCCGCCATCTTTGATCATGAAATAGATGTTGTATTTGGATTCACCATCCCTTAAATCATCAGAGACGATACCCATATTGATTTTTAAAAATTTTCCCAACCGCCATCTTTGATTTCCCCTCCGCCATCTTGAATCACGAAATAGATGTTGTATTTGGATTCCCCATCCTTTTAAAAATCGGAGACGATACCCATATTGATTTTTAAAAAAAATCCTGTCCGCCATCTTTGATTTCCTATCCGCCATCTTTGATTACGAAATAGATGTCGTATTTGGACTCACCATCCCTTAAATCATCAGAGACGATACCCATATTGACTTTTTAAATTTTTCCCATCCGCCACCTTTGATTTCCCATCCGCCATCTTGAATCACGAAACAGATGTTGTATTTGGATTCCCTTTTAACATCGCAGACGATACCAATATTGATTTTTTTAATTTTCCCATCCGCCATCTTTGATTTCCTATCCGCCATCTTTGATCATGAAATAGATGTTGTATTTGGATTCCCCATCCCTTTAAATATCGGAGACGATACCCATATCGACTTTAAAGAAAAATCCCGTCCGCCATCTTTGATTTCCTATCCGCCATCTTTGATCATGAAATAGATGTTGTATTTGGATTCACCATCCCTTAAATCATCAGAGACGATACCCATATTGATTATTAAAAATTTTCCCAACCGCCATCTTTGATTTCCCCTCCGCCATCTTGAATCACGAAATAGATGTTGTATTTGGATTCCCCATCCTTTTAAAAATCGGAGACGATACCCATATTGATTTTTTAAAAAAATCCTGTCCGCCATCTTTGATTTCCTATCCGCCATCTTTGATTACGAAATAGATGTCGTATTTGGACTCACCATCCCTTAAATCATCAGAGACGATACCCATATTGACTTTTTAAATTTTTCCCATCCGCCATCTTTGATTTCCCATCCGCCATCTTGAATCACGAAACAGATGTTGTATTTGGATTCACCATCCCTTTTAACATCGCAGGCGATACCAATATTGTTTTTTTTTTTATTTTCCCATCCGCCATCTTTGATTTCCCATCCGCCATCTTTGATCACGAAATAGATTTTGTATTTCGATTCCCCACCCCTTAAAATATCGACGGCGATACCCAAATTGATTTCTTAAATGTTTTCATCCGCCATCTTTGATATCCCTTCCGCCATCTTGGATCACTAAATCTATTTCATATTATTAATCAGCGATTATCAAATCTCGAAAACGATACCCGATACGAGATTGTATCCTATTCGTTTAGCCTTTTTTTGCCTTTGACCCAACCCTCCCCCTTCTCGTTTGACCATTTTATTATTTTTGTCTGGCCTCTAAAAATTGTGGCGTAATTTTATATAGCCTTTTTATATAGCCTTTCGGGATAATTGGGCTATCATAGGCAATAACAATTTTTAAAATCCGACTGCTAGTTCCTGAGATTATCTTTTAGCCTTTTTAGCCTTTTGCCCGGCCCCAAAGGGTCGAAGCGTTATGTTATATAGCCTATAGACTTCCGGAATAACTGGGCTATCGTATACAAAAAGAATTTTCCAGATCCGACCAGTAGTTCCTGAGATTAGCGCGTTCAAACAAACAATCAAACAAACTCTTCGGCTTTATTATATTAGTATAGATAGATAGATTTAAAAGCAAAATACGTTTATTGTGGGTTATCCTTGGAAGATAGACACATACCATTGCGGCTTTTTTGTAGATCTATTAAAGAGGTGCAATCCCACCATACATTGCTTTGTTATAACTCGAAAGGTTTTGACAGCGTTTTCGAGGAAAGCTCCCGATCGGCTCAATTTTTGCCGGCGCGTTGAACTAATATCGTCGTAATATCGTCAGTTTGCACAAAACCTAAACTTATTATACACTAAAACCTTCCTCAGGGATCACTCTCGATGTTGTTGAAAATCGTATAAAAATTTGTCCAGTACTTTTCGAGTTTTAAGCAAACAGGCAGACAGACACCGCGGCGGGGGACTTTGTTTTATGATATGTATAGATGCACAAAAACAGTACACAGGTGCACTTAATGCCTAGTGGCATTTTCTGCCAATCAACCTTTTGGTGGTGCAGAGATAGATGAGGTAGGTGCATTAGCCATGTAGTGAAAAGAGTATATGTATAAGATACATATTAATAATTTAGATACATATTATAAGCCATAAATATAGCATAAATATATATATTTATTTATAGACATGATACACACATAAATATATACATATATAAATACATAATTATGCTACAGCTGATAAGAGTTATGAGCCGATTCCTTCAACTTAGCGAAGAGAAGATTCCGTACTTTCGTTTTAAATGCATAACGTACTTTCGTTTTAATTTTCCCATCCGCCATCTTCGATTTCCCATCCGCCATCTTTGATTTCCCATCCGCCATCTTTGATAACGAAATAGATGTTGTATTTCGATTCCCCACCCCTTATAATATCGAAGGCGATACTCATATTGATTTTTAAAATTTTCTCATCCGCCATCTTTGATTTCCCTTCCGCCATCTGGGATCACTAAATAAGTTTAATATTATTAATCAGCGTCCCGAAAATCTCGAAAACGATACCCATATAGATTGTATCCTATTCGTTTAGCCTTTTTTTGCCTCTGACCCAACCCTCGCCTTTCTCATTTGACCATTATATTATTTTTGTCTGGCCCCTAAAAGTTGTGGCGTAATTTTATATAGCCCTTTCGGAATAATAGGCTAGTTGACGAAAAAAGAATTATGAGTCCGTCCTGTAGATTATTCAAAAATAAGCGATACGTATTTTTTTATTTGTAAATTAAACAAAAAATGACCAAGATAATAATATAGCTAATTAAAGTTACGTATAACGTCACGACGTGCTGCATTTTTTCGCACGGGGTGACGTCACACGTAACTTTAATAGGCTATATCTTTGTTATTTTTTATTTAATCGAAAAAAGAAAAATGACGTGTCCAATATTTTTTTTATAATCTAAAATACGGACTGAATAAAATGTAATTATTTTGACCCTGGAAACTACCCTATTGGGCTATCACAGGCAATTACAATTTTTAAAATCCGACTGCTAGTTCCGGAGATTAGCCGACATTATCTTTTAGCCTTTTTAGCCTTTTGCCCGGCCCCAATGGGTCGAAGCGTTATGTTATATAGCCTATAGCCTTTCGGAAAAACTGGGCTATCGTATACAAATAATTTTTCAGATCCGACCGGTAGTTCGTGACATTAGCGCGTTCAAACAAACAAACAAACTCTTCCGCTTTATTATATTAGTATAGATAAGATTATATATTATACCTATTAGCTTTTGCCCGCGGCTTCGGTCACGTAAAGAAGAATGGCAATATCAGTGTCACTTGTTTGTGAAAGCGAGCATGAACGAATTTATATACATTTTATAGAATGACAGCTGTAGTTTATTTTATTAGTTATTATTTTTTTATTCAATGGGATAAAGCAAATATCTAAAAAAGAAATATTTTGTTAGATGTGAAATGCACATAGCAATAACTAAACGTCATAAGCGAAATTTTATAAGAATCATTAAATCCTCTTTTATGAAATCCTCAGTAACCTTAGAAACGCGTGAATGTCTTGTCATCTGTCATTGATTCAATTGTCACAGATCTTATGAATGAATATGCCAAAGAGTATAGAAATACTACGGAATATGCGTCTGTAGGTATTATATTTATTTTACGCATTTTCGCATTGTTTTGCTAACTTTTCTTAGCTTAGCTTTCGTTCCTGCTTTCAGTTAAGCTTTTGCATCCTGCGTGTTCAATAACTACTTATAGTGTTGCACAATTACGTTGTTGTAGTACTGGACATACGTTTGAGACAAAAATCTAATACGTATTGTTATTTTGAATTAATCTAAGTTTTGAACAGATTTTTTATTTGTGTAGTATGGGATTTGAGGATTACACATTATGTGCACTGTATTGTATCTGGGATATATTCGTCGTCAAGCTATTATTCCGTTACCAGTTCAGTTTTTCGAAGAAGTCTGAGTAGAGACATGATATAATGGTTAAAAAATGTAAATAAATGCTTTATGTTACCAAATATATTTTATTTTCACTTAATTACTATTTTATGATATACACATAGGGCTGATGAAACGTCAAATCAGTAAAGTACCCCTAAATGCTAAACGGCGCGAATGGCTAAGTTTGCTGGATAGAGTACAGAGCAACATAATTACAGAAAAGCGTGATATACCTATATAATTATAAAGAAAATCGTAGAAGTAAGTGTTGGAAAAGGTACTCTCAGATGATTTAACATTCCAACCACAGTTCTGTTATGCTCATGATACCTACGTATTAGCAAAGAGCTCAGATCTTGAAACGTCACCTGACGTTAGTCATTAGCATTTTGCGTAATGTACGTTTATTCATTGTACTGCACATACGTGAACAACAGAAGTATATTATCCAATCTCTTTGACGTGAACTTATCGCTGTGACAATAGTGACCACAGACGATATACTATAACCATATTAGTGACTAACTTCAGACCTGCCCACACTAAATGCGCGAGGTGTAACTTACAACTCCTTAACTTCGTTTTCATAAAAACCCCATAACATGAAAATATTCTGTAATTACATTTTACTTAATAGGCCTTAGATCTATTTTTTAAACTATTTGTACGAATGCTTGCGAAGTCTTAATGCGACACTGATAATGTATGGTGGTTTGCGATTGTTCTTTGGGGTTCTCTAGTTATACTATATCATCGATGTTCAGGGTAACACAAATCTCCTTTATTGGGCAGATACTATATAACTGTAAAAAGTATTTACACATACAAACTACTTGGTAGGTACTAAGACTTAGTAGGTAGTACTCAAAATGTTATCCGGTATCTGTGACGCAAAGTCAAACCCTTTAAATCTGAAACCATTTGAGGCTCGAACTAAAAACTAAAACTTTTAAACGTGCTCCGCTAAGTCTTGGTAATTCAGTTGCTACTGAATAAAACGCAACGTCTACAGCCAAAA
Organism: Euclidia mi; assembly: GCA_944739405.2. NCBI lineage: Eukaryota > Metazoa > Arthropoda > Insecta > Lepidoptera > Erebidae > Euclidia > Euclidia mi. The sequence goes on from OX123184.2 coordinate 112,362,492, forward strand.
ATGTTTCTACTTGCTAATGTGCGAGAGTGAATGAAAGGTTTTTTGTTAACTGGGGAGCGATAGCACCGAAAACGTGCACGTAAGTCAACCTTGTATATGCGCAGGTGTACGAGGGAACTGCTGACGATCTCGTTTCAAATACATCGTATTTCCATTGAATTGAGTAGCTAAGGACAAGCTTGCTTTTTTAACTGACTTCACCCAAAAAAAGGAGGTTCTCAGTTTGACCTGTATGTATGTATGTATGTATGTATGTTTGTCCGCGATTATCTCGCGTTTGGCTGAACCGATTTTGATGTGGTTTTCAGAAAAGTATTTGTTACACTTAGGAGAAGGTTTTAGGCCCTTAACTGACTCCAAAAAAATAAGGTTCTGAGTTTGACCCGTATATATGTAAGTTTGCCCACGAGTATCTCGAGTTTGGCTGAACTGATTTTTATGCGGTTTTCAGAAAAAAAGTACTTGTTACACTTAGGAGAAAGTTTTAGTATTTTAACCGACTTCAAAAAAAGAAGGTTCTCAGTTTGACCCGTATATATATATATATATTGGTTCTTAGTATGTTTGTATGTATTATGTGTGTGTGTTTGTACGAGTGTGTTTGTGTGTGTGTGTGTGTGTGTGTGTGTGTGTGTGTGTGTGTGTGTGTGTACATGTGTACGTGTCTATGTCTCTGCGATTAACATAAAACAAAGAAAGTCGGTGAAAGAATCTAATGCGAGAGCATATTTCTCATTCTTGTCATTTCGGATAAGGCTCTGTTGTCGTGGGGATGGTTGAGTAATTTGTTCGAGTCAATATCACTTAAACCCATGCCTTTTAGGGATTTGACCCGCCTCAAGGCAACACAGCATTGGCCTATAGCAAAGATTTTTGGCCCTAAGTCCGCGGAACTAAGTGTACATCCTTGCAACTTGTGTACTGTCACAGCCCAACTCAATATGACTGGCAACATCCGCCTCTCGATATCACCATAACCGCGATTGCCTTGATAGGTCGCTGGCACTGGAGCTATGAAAATGTATCCATCATCATCTTTAAGACGCAATGCTATTGATGGATCATCAAATAATATCAAAATGGCATCGGGCAGCTCACCTGGCTCAAGTTGATCTCTTCTTAGTGCCGGCCATTAAAATCCGTTAGGAACACCCATTGCCCCGTTCGCTAAGCCATCCGTTATTGGCATATTTCTCCGAAGCATAATACGAGAGCTCACAGCCAATTTAATAGTATGTACAAGTCCACCGCATTTGTTTGGATCGTACTTCCGAATGTGGCTGATTCCCTAGACTCATCTCTCTCTCTTCCAGCATGAAGCCTAAGCCCATAGGCACAAAGAATAAAAGTAGGTACCTTTGTCAAAGTCATGAAAACAAACTAATACTAGCAGAAAACTTATCACTAAAATAATTGAATCTAACTATAAACAAACTATTCATTAGCCCAAAACTTAAGTAATGGAATACCTATCCCTAAAAAGTATGAAATAAATAAAAGAGCAGTTAACACAAAACCAAGTAAACGAACGAAGTACCTAACACTAAAAAGTATGAAATAAAAATAATAAGAAAAAAAAACAAAACGAAAAGTAAAATTAAAAAATCGCACCAAAAATGTTTACTAGGTATTTAGTTCTTTTTTTAAAAAAAGAGAACCGCCTCCAAAAAATCGATCCGGTGAAAAGTACGAAATAATTTTTACATACGCTAATACATAGTATATAACTTATACAAATTACTTAGTTTTTGAAGTCGGTGCCAAACCATCAAAAACAAAAAAGAATACTGGCAAACAGAGAAAATAATATGACGAATATATCAAATCAATAAAGCCTCAAAAAATATCTGAATTAATAAAATTTAAAATAATCTTCCTATACACTCTAAAAAGCAACTTATATATAAAATATATAAAAAGTATGAAATAAATGCTTAATTATAAAATAACTAGAGGACGCCAGCGGCTACGCCTGCAATTTTTTTTTAATTCAGCCGTTTTGGCCGATCCCGTGGGAATTTTGGGAAATCCCTTCTTAGTGCACCCCTACGGTCCCCAAGGAACATACATGCCAAATTTCAGCTTCCTGCGCCCAATACTTTCGGCTGTAGCGTGTCTGTCAGTCAGTCAGTAACACAAGGATTTTATATATGAAGATTATACTTCATTTTGGGCTGTAAGTACTATGTAGATTGAATGCGCTGGTTTGGAAAGGATGACGCCAAACAATAGGCTTTTAGAGGGATTTGGTTTGGCACCGACTTCAAAAACTAAGTAATTTGTATAAGTTATATACTATGTATTAGCGTATGTAAAAATTATTTCGTACTTTTCACCGGGTCGATTTTTTGAAGGCGGTTCTCTTTTTTTAAAAAAATAACTAAATACCTAGTAAACATTTTTGGTGCGATTTTTAAATTTTCCTTTTCGTTTTGTTTTTTTTCTTATTATTTTTTCTTTAACGTAGGGTAGGTACTTATTAGCTAAGATTGTATTAATAATTGATTGATTGATTGATAATAATTCTTTATTGTGCAATACACTGTTGGTACTATTGTCATCATCATCATCATCATCGTCAGCCTTTAGCAGTCCACTGCTGGACTAGGCCTCTCCTTTGAAAGGAGGAATTGGCCTACTACACCACGCTGGCCAAACGGGTTGGTATAGGGTTTGTATCAAGTTTTCCTTCTCTTACAGTGCTGTTCTCGTATAATATGCTCCCTCTGTCGGCTCTTACGACACCCATGGGATGATATGGGGTGGTGACATTCCGTATTCTTAATCCGTCACCACACGGAAAGGTACTATTGTGGTATATATAGGTACTATTGTGGTATATATAAATTAAATGTAAATACATAGCAAATGCACAAGGGCGGCCTTATCGCAAAGTGCGATTCCTTACAGGCAACCTTAGGATGGACAGATTGTAAAAGATAAAACGTTTTGATGTGTAGTGATTATATTTGTTTGAACACAATAATGGTTTTAAACAATACACATACAAAGTTATACATACATATATAAATAAGGTTGGTATGCATATACCTATACATATAAATAAATACAATACTTACTATCTACATAATATACAATACTTTAAAATACATATAACTATAGTTACATACCATACATACATATACTAACATAAACACAAAAATACAGTGATAAAATTTAGCTAACAAAGACAATTAATGCTTGTTTACTGCATTTTTAAATATGTTCGGTGTTTTTGCTTGCCTCATTTCAACCGGCGCGGCAGCTCATTCTACAAACGGACAGCTTGAACAGCAAAGGATTTATCGTAAAAGTTTGTGGTATGTGCTGGCATCTGCAGTCTCAAATTCACCGACGACCTCAAGGTCCTCAAATGTGTGTCATGGAGGCACTTGAAACGTTTTTGAGATACAAGATGGTATTAGAATTAAACAACACATTATACAATAACATAAGACTATGAGTATTCCGGCGAAGCCGAATTGGTAGCCACTTGAGTCTAGATCGAAATTCAGATACGTGATCATATTTACGTAAACCAAAAATGAATCTTTTTTGGAGACGCTCAAGTTTACCAAGTTGGTCCTAATTAAAATCAAGATAGCTGACATCGGCATAATCGAGTATTGGGTTCTCCCAATGCAAAGATTGTACAAGTGCAATCTTGGTGGTTGTGGGTAGAAAGTTCCGCAGCCTACGCAACGACCCAGCAGAAGCAAACAGTTTACGACTGGTCTCCTGTACTTGAGTTCATCAAGATAACGTTTTATCCATATGTATACCCAAGTTCTTCACACTATCTGAGATTGGTAAGATATTACTATCGAACTGAGTCTGAGGCAGCTGGGACCAGTTGATTTTGGAAATCATCCTGGAACTGCCAATAAGAATTACCTTTGTTTTTGATGGATTTACTTTAAGGCCATATTGTTTGCTCCATGCACAGATATGCGCTAAATCCGAGTTAATGTTAGAGAACGCTTTTAAAATAGACTCCAGTGGCACCTGTGAGTATATCTGCAAATCATCTGCGTATAGGTGGTAAGATGAAAGTAACAGTTTGGAGATAGAATTTATGAAAATTGCAAAAAGTAACGGAGATAGCACGCCACCCTGCGGTACACCGACAGTTGTATTACACCATGAAGAGTACGACTCATCATAATGTTATTATAAAAAAAACAAATATTGTTTAGTTTACGATGGAATTAGAAACTTTTAGATTTACTATTATTGGTACGTTAATAAGACTAACTTATAGTATCATGTCGTAAATAGTTGAATCAGCCGCGGGACTAACTAGCTATTCTATTTATTATATATTATTAATAATCAAAGCACGACAGAGTGATAATGGTAGAGAACAATTTTTATTACAATTTTATATTGGCAAAATTAATATGAATATAAACCACCACTCAATTTAAATTCGTAACGAAAAGAGTCAACATTCGTCAATCAAAACAACAACCACCAGATGTCAATCACAGGGAACAACCCCGTGACATGCGGCGTATGAACATGACCACATCAACCCTTTCTCTGTTAATGCAATCAATACTCCATATTAGCGAGTCATTAGGTGTGGCCGTTTACTCTGCCATGGTGTATTTACATCTTATTGTGTGCGAGCAAGTCTTTGTTGTTCTAGCTACTCACAGCATGACTTGAATACAGGTGAGTCTTTAGAAGGTAGGTACTACTTTTATGGGCGCAAGTTACTCACCGATTTTGTAGGCCGTCTAGATTGGTTACGTGCGGGAATTGTTTTATTTTAATACAACTTGCGCATATAACACTATTATTATTATATTTCAGTTATAATTTTGTGATATCATATATTATAACTTTAACGTGTGGCACAGACGCTAAAACTATTTCATTATCCAGCCTTTCACAGTTCACTTTTGGCCATCGGCCTCTCCTAATTGCGTCACGATAGTATGAATCAATATTGTGTTATATTTTGGACTTGACTCCTTCACTTAATCAATTCGAAGATTCTACTCATCTAAACATGGCCGCTAACGATTGATTTGCCTACAAATTAGACCAAATTGACACATCTAATATTCATTTTGAATATTTACTGATAAGTAGCTTTCATCGTTTATAAATATTTTTTTGTGAAATAATTACCCCTCTCGGTAATTATATTCGCCATTAATTGGAGCAGGGTTCATCAATTTGTATCATGGTGTTCCAATCAGGGTCAATTAAAACTCCCTTAGATTTTAGTATGCAAACCTTTTGCTGACGTCATATAGGATAATTTTTTATCAAATGAGAACGTTAAAACATCATTTTCGCGTTAAAACCTTTACATGCACATTATTAACGTTACTTACCATGTTGATATGCATTTATTATGTATACACACACGCAGTCTTAACTGGGTTGGCGTAAGGCTGGTGACAGACTATCAGTAAATACTGTTGGCCGTCATAATTATTAAGGTAGCGTGGTATTACCTGGACGCTTACAGTAGCTTTCTGTATTTTGGAACAATGTTATAAATTCAAAAGCTTTGACACATAACTTTTGTTCTTTGACTCTATCCATTTTATCCCTGAGTAATGCGAATTATAGTATTTTCGCTGTATGATGATATGCATGACAGTTCATGACTGACAATTATAATGATGTAACCTAAGGAAATTTAAGCGATTATTTATAAATATCGAATTAATTGGCAAAGGACATGGAATCGTAGTTACCGATTTTAGATCTTCGAAATAAATTCATATTAAAAGTGTTTTGGCAAATACATTTTCAGATATAAAACACAGTACATCATTTTAAAATTCTTTTTCAATTATTCCGGTTACTGTCACTCGAAATAAAACTCATATCTGAATCGGAACCTTCTCCGACTGAGATAATTAATTGCTGATCTGGAATTCGGTCAAGGTGGACATATTTATCCCAGTCGGTAAATATTGTCGATTGTGTTTTTTCTACGACATTCCTACAATTTTCTGCGGGTACATTTTGGCCCCCGTTTGCACGCTCTCGTTCAAAGAAGGTCCTCAAACGAAGCACTAACTCACGGCTTTGAGAGTTTAAAACTATCCTTTTTGTTGTTTTCGGCATTGTACATACCAAATATAATACAACAAAAAAATAAAAAATAGCACGCTAAACAGAAAGAAACATGAACCGCATACCAGGCAGATGCACTCGTACTGACGTTTTCGATCACAAGATGGCCGCTCCTGTTCATCGAGTTCATGTCGATTCAATGGTGTCAATCTCTACTGACAGAGGTTCCGTTTCATGCATCTGACATTTTGAGGATTATAATTCAATAATTTATTTACAGTTAATAATAATTATAAAAAAAGAGAGAGACATACTAGTATCAATTCACTTTGTAATTTTAATAGATATTTTTTTTAATAAGTGTTTTTGTGCCAATTTATTTTCATAAGTTGAAAGTAGTATGCGTAACATGTAAAATGAGAACTGTCACGCATATCATCATACAGCGAAAATACATACATACATACATACATATCGTCACGCCTTTTATCCCCTAAGGGGTAGACAGAGGTGTATTTCTACACCCACTTTTCGCCAGATATACTTTAGTCCCACGTAATAAGGGGCGAGCCTATTGCCGTACCGGGCACATTTCCAGACTCCGTGCTGCTACTGAGAATTTCGTGACAGAAAAGCCCAATAACACTGTCCGACCCAGGAATCGAACCCAGGACCTCCCGATCCCACGCGCACATTTATGCCGCGAGACCAACGAGTCAGTCGTATAGGGTTTGATGTCGAGTTTTCCGTCTCTACGCAAATATGGTATTTGCATCGTGTTATCCCTTAGTCGCCTCTTACGACACCCACGAGAAGATAGGGAGTGGTGACACTTGTATTCTATGCCGTCAACCACTATAGTAATAACTATTGTTATAGCACGGGTGATGTAGTTGCTTTAATGGCCACATTGCCATTCAGCGCTGCGCAAAGTGTTATGGGTCTAAGCCTCACAAAGTATAATAAAGGTCATTGGGCACCTTAGTATGGAAACCATACCCATGGCGGACACAAACGAAATATAGTAGAGTGTATTCATCTATGGCTCTCATTTACTATGGCATTAGTCGCATTAGTGTGAGCTACGGGAATCTCAAAAAATTCAAGTGTTATCTATGTATATATCCACACTCATTATCTCTGAAACTACTGATCCGATTTGAAAATTCTTTTTGTGTGTGATAATCACAGTCATAAGAAAGGTTATAGGCTACTTTTTATCCCGATATCCCCGCGGGATCACTGAATGAAGCCGATAAAGTCGCAGGCGTCCGCTAATTAATTGATATAGGTAAGAAAAATAAAATGCTAATTCATTAAAAAAAATTGATTCAATTTGATCCAAAGCAATTATAAGATCATTTAAAAAGGCAGCGGGTGCGTCTGTTGCTTCCTCGTGTATGCCCCAAGACGGATAATAAACAATGCTAGCGATATGGGCGCAGGTATTTAATGTGGAAAAAAATAACCTGTTAATTGTGCGAAAGAGATAGCGTATAACATATCTCTAAACAATAGCTCATCCATGCACCACGCTGTACGGTTTTGATATTATTTTTATGCGTTTATAAGATGAAATAAAAACCTTTGATACCGTTTGGTTTCTTTTTTAAAGGATCCTGTACATTTTTCTCCGACGATTTTTAATCAAACAATTGTATGTAATGAAAGGTCAAATTATTCCCCTTTGTTTAAAACTATTTTGGTTAATGTCCGCCACTGTTCGCAAAGCGGGTCAGATATGCCCAAAGACCTTTGTATGATGCAAAAAATATCCGGTTATAATCGGTTTAAGTCACGCGCGATTCAAAAATATTTGCTAGCTTGAGAGCAGTCCATTTAAATATTTATATCATGCCCAGAATGTTTGGTCAGTCCTTCATTCCAAAGGCGTAATGTGTAACAGAGTAATCATAACAGGTGTTTTTAAATCACAGTATTTACTGACAGTGCATCCTCCGCCTAAGAGGTTTATACGTAGGAACGACCATAACAACCGCCTTACCATAATTCCCTTTCATTCCGTAAACTGTATTATTAAAAACTTGTTCGTCACGGTGCATAACTAATTGTTTGTTTGTGTCGAAATTACATTTGTAACGCGTGACGGAGCGCCGGTGACATGTCGGTATGAAAGCTACTTATGTTTATGCAAATTTGTCACGGCTTTTTGTGAGGCTCTGATTCTGTCTGTTGAATTTTTGTACGTTTTATGGTATGTGTGTTAGTCAAGGGAAGATTGATATGTGGCTTTGATGAATGATTATTTGTATGAACCTGTATACATAAAATTCTTGCGTCACTGACTGACTGACTGACAGACAACACACAGCCATAACTGGGTTCTTTGAACTAACATTTGACATGTGTGTTCCTTGAAAATTTTACAGGTGCACTAAGAAAGGATTTTCTAAAACGTCCACAGGATCGGGCAGATTAAAATTAAAGTGCGTAGTTGCGGGTGTCAGATTCAGGAAAGCTCCCTAGTGTAGAGACAGTTTTGATAAGTAAAAGAGACAACTATCAAATATTACTTTCATTAATTCAGTTTGCTACAAGGATCTTTAGATTACCTAGTGATTCTATATTATTTTACATTTAGAGCCCAGTTCGCAAAGCAAATGCATATAACCAAGAGAAAGAACGGGCAATAAAACTCTTGCCCATTCTTTTCAATAGTCATAATTCACACATAATAGTACAGCCAATTTATATCAATATAAATTGGCTTTACTACTATTGCGGTACTATATTGTGGGTAGTTTTATATTACAAGAAAAGTTTGTCTTACAACAACACAATAATCATTATTTAGCATCAACACAATTATATAATAAATAGTAGTATATAATAAATCTCATTGATACAACTTGATCCACAGTACATTATTCTATCCTATATTACAATCCTTAAGTCTTAACATCTCACAAACGACCAAACTACCCACGATATCAATAAGATAATGATTACACTATCTTACATTATTTCCTAGGTGATAAAAAAAAGAACAAGCAACACAGAATATTGAAACAAAGAAGAATTAAATAGTCAGAACCATATCGTACCTGAGCCGTCGTCGAAGGAGAATAGGACGAACTCTAGGACCAAGAATCAAATGGACTCGACATGTGCGTACACCCGTAAAGGACGGATATAGAGTACATCCCGAGTTGGTGTTACCAGATGTTGTAAATGTTTACCCTACAATTCTACCAAGTACCTACATATTAACTTTTAAGTAACATTGTATCAAACCTGATTTGAGTTGAATAGAATTCCATCCATAAGGTGTGCGGTAAGTATTTTTTATACTTAATATTATTATGTATACCAAAAATGTCGAATAGAAGGGACTGGCTTTACTCGCCAAATAAACACGAGGCTCAGAGTTATATATCTTTTATTATATTATTTCACACTCAAAGTTACTGTCCTTGGAACAAAATTAATTTTGTGTACAAATTTCTTATTTTCTCTCCTTTATCACACAAAGATTTTGTGGCATAATGAATACGCACATTCAAATACTTTTTACAAACAGCTTTAATCAAAAGCGAATAATGGTTAAAATGGTTGGTTTTCCTAAAACACTTTTGTTCAAAGTGTTTAGAGCATACTCTTGAATATTTATTCGGATCCCAGTTTTCTCGTCCTGTTGCACGTATCCACAATTGTCGGATAGTGCAGTCCTTTGGGAATCTATAAACAAATAATTTCATTACTACAAAGAATCGGAAAACAAATTAAAATAAATAATTAATCTTAGGTTCATATGAAACTAAATAATGGCAAATTACCCAAAATTTGGGTAATTTCCCAAACGCTTCTGTGGTATCCCTAAAAAACATTTAACGCTGTAAAATTAAAAAGTATCGATGACGTTTGGTTAGCTCATCATTCAACGACCTATTGAATTCGATTGTGTAATACTAACATCGCGGTGATAATAAAATAGCCTTTTTTTGGTTTATTGATGTAATTTAGACATGTTTCCTTATGTAATAATACGCTATTTGTATCATTCTATCAATATTTGCATGTATAAATAGATATTATAACTAAAATATCGTACGTACGAATGAAAGGTTATGTTCTCACATTTCCGCTCACTATGGCTTATACAGCCTAAAATGTAGCAAATTACCATAATAAATCTGATACAATGATATTTTCACTAAGCATTCACAAATAATAACAATAATAACACAATATTTCGCGGATATTATCGAGAGCTCAACAGTTTGTTGGTCACAATATTCAGTTGTGACCAACAATAAAAACGAAAACTCTGACAAAGACAAAAAATGCTATCTTTGTCTCTTTTACTCTTATGTATTTCTGTATGTCATTATCTCGGTCTGTCACGGTATTATTATTTGCTTGTCAAATCCATAGAGATACATCATCCTAGGGACGAACTTGATTCTTGGTCCAAGGGACGAACTAGTCGAGCTTGTCACTTTTATCAATGAATACAGATGATTTACATTAAAGAAGCTTATTTCTTAAGGATGTCATATGCCGATTAAAGTTGGCGTATTGACGGTTGTCATTAGTGTAGTTCGTAGTTGGCGCCGTTGGCGGCGCTAGCGTCTTTCGCCATCTGTCTTGCATTGCTTTGGCGTAAGAAATAGACAGCTGTTGCACTGACACTCACGCGACTGTTACGCCGCCAAGCGGCAATTTGGGTCGCAGAAAGTTTGTCTTAAAAGCGGCAATAAGAAAAACATCTCTATAAATAAATATCTATGCTCTATGCTTTTATAGCTAGCTTAAACGTTACTGACAGTTTAACAACTGTCAAACGTCATGTCTGTGTTATTTACATGCCACTGCTGTGTTACAAACCCTAATATCAATCCATATCTCTCACGGGCATCCTCTAGTGATAAATATCTAACTCACTTACGGTATAACTCGCTTACGGTCAACTGATCTCAAACAAGGCAGAACTTACACTATTCAAAAAATCTTACTTACTGGCTTTTCCTTCATAAATGAACCTGACAGGACCACTGCAAAGCCACAGAACGTGGGTTTGTTATAGACCCATGACAATATTTGTGCAATGATTTATCTATAGAGTATGCAACTTTACGACTATACACGTATATCTTTTATCTGGTTTCAACAGTGCACACTCTAGTTTGCAATCAAATTACAGTTTTTGAGTTAGCCCAAGACATCATAAGTATTTTATGTCGACACTTAAAATGATTTGTAACACAATCGTGTTTAAAACGAGCAAGAACTTCACATATTTATTGCTTCTAAAATCTGAACGGTGTAACCGTACAACCGTAGCGAGTAACATTGTTTGACAACAGAGAGGTAGGTACATACATGCAGGTACATTATTTGATCCCTCCATTTTACGTCGACGCTTTACAAAGACTAAACCGATATCGGTCAAAAAGTGTTACATAGTGTGTATTTATGACAAACAAAGCGCACTATTGTCCGCTCGGCCGTAAATCTAGCGTTGGTAGCTCCCGGTACATTGACGCTCTCTGATAGATCACAACCAACTCACACTGATAACTTTGTTACTTTTTGATTTGATGAAAAACAATACATCAAGTTGATGCCAAAGAAAAAAAGCTTATAATCCCAAAATATGAGTAATGATTTTAATAAAAACTGTTAATGCGATTCCCGTTATTTATGTTAACGAGTAATTCTCAAAATCTAACTCAAATATAATTCATATTTACGTGCCTAAAATGTACGTAAATTTTATCGATTAACAAAATTTGATTCATATTTTTTTTTATTACATCATTCAATATTAGATAGGTACCCCGAATATGAAAATATTTTAAATTAATTGTTGTGATGGACAACACTTAGTGACGACGAGGAAAATTAAGGCCTTTTTACAAAACAAATATAACGCCAGACTTAATGGCAGAAGGAGACGTCTTAAGGAGATTTTCTAAATAAGCTTCTTAGTTATTTTAATGTGCTATTTGTTTTAACGAATCTGGAAGACAGGCGTCTACGCAAAAATGAAGCATTTGTATATATATAGTAACTTCTACACTAAACTTGACTAGAAATGAAACTAAACTATAATTAGTACCGACCTATTAATTGTATGATACGACCCATTATGTTCGCGAAACGTCTAAAACGTAACGTAAGAAAAATACTAAAACAGAATGCCCTAGATAATGGTGATTAACGAATGTAATAATACCTAATCACGTAACATTACGTAATCCTTAACGATACTAATGCTGGTGTATTTTTACGACGTAAAATGTGCGAACGAACATTCTTACCTTACTGCCAACCACGTCACGATATAATATCGAATTATGTATGTCTTAAAAATAGAACCATTTTCTTACCTAATGCATTCTACTTAACATGCTTTTAACGTCTTATGACAAAATAAATATACCATAATATAGCCAATCTTCTTAAAATAAAGAAAAAGTAATCGGAAAACACTCATTTAAAAGTTGTAGAATCTAATAAGATTTTTTTATTTTTCTTTTACCAAGTTAAATAGCTTTCAGTTTCACCGGACGGGATCAGGGATCTAATTCGTGCCATCCACAAGGCTAGTTAAGAACTTTCATATTTGTGTTTGTACTTACCTTCCTTATATGGTATACTAAACGACAAGCTCTCGATACTTGAGGAATAAAAAGTGTGATTGGCTTTGCCTATTGCAGAATCTTATTACTGCAAAGCCTAGAACAATTATTGCTGTACAAATAAAAGTCTAACGGCTCACAAAATATTTTAAATCGACACTAAGTTTCAAGAATTCTATATCAAGGACATCTTACAACCTACTAGTTGTTAGAAAAATCTTAAAGCCTTCTTGGTGTTATTCCAATAGCTAATTACTTCTTTTTCCAATTATCTTGGGTCAGCATGCCTAGTCTCCTTTCCAATCATACATATATGTCTTTAGTGCATGTTTTGTCTATTTGGTTCTCTTTCACCTCTTTCTGGACCATTGCCAACCAGTTTGTGGGAGATCTTACGCAGCGTAGTGTCGCCGTGGGAAGTTCATAGCTATATGTACTATGTGATATTAACGACAACAGAGTATAGGTATGTCTAAACCATTGCAAATTGTTTTACCTCATCGATATTAGAAGTGACCTTAGAACCCTTCAACCTCTGACTGCACGCATGGCGTAGTGGTTTAAGCGAGCGCCTCGTTATTTAGCAGTGCGCTGATTGTTATGGGTTCGATCCTCACACGAAACAAACTTTGTATGATCCTCAATTAGTTACTTTGTGTCCGTCGATTAGATGTTTTTAAAGTCCCCCGCGTCCCAAGATTGTCTTTTTTGACATATAAAAAAATCTGTAATGTATGTGTCTAGTATATTGTTCACGATATCTAACTGCTTATTTCGGAATAAATGAATGTCCCAAAAAGACACTTTCAAGCCAGTACCTACTTATGTGATTCATACATAAAAACTACCGGAAAATGTCACACCAAAGTTCATTCATTCATAGTATGCGGCTTTGAATTCGTTTAACAGGTAGTAAAGCCTTGCTGATTTCAGCATGAATGGGCCGGCTCAACCGGGGAAGTACTACCCTCTCACAGAAAATCGACGTAAAGTAACAGTACCTAAGCTGTTGCGATTCGTTCGGTGAGTGGGAGTCTCACTCCATGCTCATCCTATCCCTTTTCCCATCCCCAAGGGGTGGCAACGCACTTATGTCTCCTGTAGTGTTGCTTGTGTCCATGGGCGGTTATTGCTTACCATCAGGCGATCCATCTGCTTGTTTGCCGCCTACAATTATATAAAAAAAAGATAGAGGAGGTCGTATAAATTACTTCTTTTTTACCTTTATTTAGGAGTTTGACCTCATAGTGTGTGTGAATTACGCTTGCTCTGCTATGGAGATAAGCAGAGAGTATGGAATTTTGTTTGATAAGCTAGATAATTAGGTAATAGGATTGGTAGGTTAGGTTAGAAAATTATCAATTTGTCTGATTTGGTCTTGACGAGTCATCATCCTCTTAGCGTTATCCCAGTTTCAATCTGGGGTCTGCTTACTAGTCTAACCGGATTTGGCTGAATGTAAGCTTGGTCTTGACGGAGTTTAATGAAATAAAAAAATGTTGGTTTGTATTTTCCAAACTGAAATCTGTTCTGCCTATTTGTATAATAAGTTCGTCAAAATATATAATTTGGTAAAGGTTTCCATCCTCGCCTAAGCTTACTTATATATGTAAGTATATGTAAAAGTACATAAATTGGACTTATTTGTGGTAGAACGTAGTATTTAAACACAATATATTATTATTTGATTTCTATAGGCAGCTTATTTATAAAAAATATACTAGTTAGTGTACTTTGAGATAACTTTTAAATTCAACACAAAGACAAATGTCTCCTCAATCTATCATGACCACGGTAAAGAAATCGAAACGTCGGCTCGTAATAAAAAAATATAGTTTCTAGATCATTCGGTTTAAATGTAATATCACTAAAACAATATTGAATCCGTAATTAATAAATAAATAAATATTGGATCCGTAATCCGTAAATGTATTTTGATTTCAACAAATATATTGTTATAGGCACATTTTACCAACTCATGCAGATTTATTAGTTAAGAATAAAAATTATGGATTTATTCGATATGAAGTAAGTGTCATTTTTCTATCGTGTCTCACGAGAGAGTTTAGAAATGTCCAATTAAAGGACGATTCGCAACCCTATGTCTAAGTGACCGCTCATTGGCTCAAACCATTACGCCATCATTCTGCACTGTCAAGCTGAGTATCTTAGAATTCTGTTAGATGAATTAAATTTTGTGGATTGATAGTGTATAAAATATTCTAAATTTTTGCTGATTTAATATAAAAAATGAAACTAGATTTCAACTAGATAAATTTTCTTTCTTTTATACGTATTTGGATGGCGTGGATTGTGTACTACATAATAAAGTCAAATTAATATTTTTGTGACAGGAAACTTATCAGCCGGTACATTCAGCACCCACGTATACATTTACATTCGTTAATATCTTATTACTTTCAATAACAAAACAAAAACAGTTTCTTTGAACGCAAATGTTGTCCAAGTTCTCTTTAAAAAATCGTAAATATGTAAATATATATATGTTGGATAGTAAAACAATACGTAGCACTACTTTCTATTCTGTGACATAACTTCCGAGCGGCACATCAAGAAGAACGCGAGTAATATCTCCAAGATATTTTACTGACGATGAAAGAAGATTGCCTCGTGTATTGTTTTAATGTTATAGATACTATGAACTACACAATATGTTACACTAAGTTATATCACACAATAGACGCAACGCTAATCAATGGTTACATTTCAACACTGGTTACATTATTCTAGGTCGACAAAAATACGCCACAGTCGCAAAACCGGCCTTGTTTGTCACAGAGATATCTTTATCTCATGCTGATTTATGAAAATAATACGCTCTACAGTCTTGTATTTGAAACCTTAGTCATAAGTACTGATCTTGTTTCCATTGAACTGGGATCATTCACAGGCAGAACTACAAGTCTCTCGATGCGTGTTACTGTGATGAATGGTTTCATACGCACCGAATATTTCGATGTAACAGATGACATCGTTCTACCAGTGTCCACGGTCGTTTACAACTGACATTATGGAGCAATATCATCGTAGTATCAGGCCATGCGTCTCGTTGTTGATATCTGGACACTCAATATAAAAGAACTCGCTCGCAGTAGTGTCGTATTGTTCGAATGGCACAATATCCGTTGAGCGATGTATGAGGTCCGCCGTCTTATTCGTCCGGTCCACGTACCGTTTAATTATGGAATTGCGGAGACATTTTGCTACTTGCAATTTATTTTGTAGGTAGACGGTTTTACACGAATCTATTATTAATTTATTGTCTCTATGTGTCGACTGAGAAAGTGTTTGTGGCAATGCTGCCTCAAACAAGTGTTTTTAATATAATTTAGCAAATGTATTAGGTGAAGAGTATGGTGTTGTTGTTGTCATGACGTGGTTATGTCAATGTATCTGTTACAGCACTACTTCATAACGCATATTAAATGTGTAATGGCGCTACAATATAAAGGAATTAACATACGCTGCCTATAAGCTTTGTGAGTGGATTCTTAAGTAATAGTTTATTTTTTAATGAGAGACCTTCTATGTCATCAACCGATACTGAAGTGTGGTTTGCCGTGTTCGAATGTTCTGCTATAGATTACCATAGATAACTTTCCAAAGTTCATGATAATAATATAGCCCAGTAATTATGTTTCTTTTTTAAAACTGATTCAACACCTAAGCTTTGTCCCGGTTGCGATCCACGGCCTTCCCCTTAAAGCCCGCTTTTTTTTTTAATCTGATTGTCCCAGTAAAAATGTTTTTTGTAAGACAGAAGATTATTTAATAACTCAACTTAAAACAAAATTTGTAAGTATCATAAACTAGAGGATGCCCGCAGCTACACCAGTGCTTAAATTTTTGTTTAGCCATTCTGCCCGTTCCCGTGTAAATTTCGGGAAATCCCTACTTAGTGCACGTCTACACTCTCTACGGAACATATATGCCAAATTTCAGCTTATTGAGCCCAGTCGTTTCGGCCGTGCATTGTCTGTCAATCAGTATCACAAGAAATGTATATATGTCACCGAAAAATAATAATAACCGTAAATTTATAAATTGTTGACGATAAAATAAAACTAACAGTCTTAGCAGTGGTGTCCCGATAACCTAATCCATTAAGTCAATTTTAGAATCGACCTATCGACAGACACAGATAAATTGCTCAAATATATTTCAATCTAAAATTTAATTGACCCGATATAGTTCGTGTCACCATATTTCAAATATTTTGCTGCTGAAAAGAAATATGTTTAACCTAACAGTGACAAAATTATTGTTAGTAACCACGAGTTTCAGTGACAATAACGATTTTTCATCTGTTTATAGAGACGTTTGTACATCCGCATAGGTCATCTTCTGACTGCATTAATAATACAAGGTGTATGGCCATCTGAATCTAATATGACTATTCTGAATTCCAATTTGGAGTCAACTGGCTCTTTGATCTAATGGCTAGTGACTGCTAAGCCTGAGGTCGGGTGTTGGATGCCTGCCAGGAGCAGGTGATGAGCACGCTTTTTCATATGTGTATGCGTGAAATTTATGTACGTATTTTAAAAATAAAAAGATTTTTAGCAGTTAACTGGTTGCCATAGTACAAGTCTGCTTAGTTTGAACAGATGTCCGCTTAAGAGTTGTTTTAAGACTTCTATACATCTGACTACTCCCGCGTAGTCATTGATCTACACATACTTTATAGCTTCAACATACAATATCTTTAGTAATTTGCACACTGACCCTAACCTCTATCTTTATAAACCAATCCAATATAGCTTGGTCGGTTACCCTGATATTCACAATACAATTCACAATCCTTTAAGTCACCGACGTGCGAAACAATGTTTGGTGCCTAAATACCTATTGTCATAAACTGAGCTGTACTCAGCCAACTGAGCCGACTGTTCGCTAAATCGTAAAATTGAAGTCGATTTGAATTAATGATCGTAGCATTATTTAACGTAGCTTGTAAGTTTGTTGCTCGTAGCGCATAGAATGTATGTGCTAGAATAATTTAGTGCTTGACACACTATGTAGTGAATATACAGACTCTACGTGAAATCTAAAACATAAGTTATATCCTATAATATATTATATAACTGATAAGTTCGTTACGGTAAGGTAATGATAGCCTAGTGTCGAAGCCAGTGAGAGAGAGAACGGAGTGCAATGTAGAGGCCCTAGAGTTCATTGCCCACGGCGCTCACAAATAACTCATCAAATGGATATGCAGATTTAATTGTTAAGAACCGCTTGCACACGCTTGCTAAACTGTGAAGTAAAACACCGTGAGTTAATCTGCGTGTCTTAACGTTCTTCATAACGTTCTCGAAAAACATGATTGTGACACCTGCCAACTCGCACCGGGCCAGTGTGATGAATTACCAATAGCCTAACCTCCAGATTACTAAATATAAGACGTCTGCATAATAAGAATAGGCGCGTGCCCGGCAGTGCAACAGTATAAAAGGCTAGTTACGATGAAAAGCTAACACATCAATTCCTGCATATATTTAGAACTGATTACAAATAAATTAGTGACAATACGACACAGTAATGTAATGACATCACCTTGTACCGAGCAGATTGCGCGTCCACCACGCCGCAACAACCTCGCTAGCTGACAACTGAATAATATTATTTAATGACAACCATGCGACCTGTTTCCAACGTGTGAATTCATTTGGAAATGCGGATTTGAATTAATGATGTTTTGATTTCCATACATAGATACGTGGTGACCATCGGTATCTACGCCAAAGCCTATCGTTACGGGTATAGTTATAAATCTACATATATGGAGCGCCCTGTATTTGAAGTTTGTATACGATTTTAAGGGGTCGTGCACGCGAAAGGGGCAATAGTAAGGCTTCTACGTATTTAAGGTCGATCAGCAAGCAAATTCAAAAGAAAGTTTCAGAGACCAAAGGAATTGGCATAGCCCTAAGAATGAGTCAACTGGAAGGAAAACGGACTGGTCACACTTATCGCAGAACCAACAATCGATGCAGTAGACAAGTTCTAGAGTGGAGACCGCCCCGTGTACAAATGTAGGGACACCCTCCAGCTAGATGGAGTAAGAAACGCAAAATGGCTAGATGAAAATCAAGCTCAGCGGTAACAGCAGTGGAAAGCGGCGGGCTTTTAATGAAAGTCTCTATAGATAAGAAATGAACAGAGCTGAAGTAGTTATAGAATTTGGACCGCTACGGAACTGTCTTAGATAATTTTGTAACAATAATATTGTAAGTATTTAAAGGATAGTTAGTCTATTTCAGTGTATTTCACGTACAGTTCACGAGCTGTTTTTCCCAGAAGCCCGTGGAATGATGATTACGGTGTACCGGCAATTTCTAAACTGAGCTATAACTGGAAAATTTCTAATAGAAAACTTGATTACACTTTGGCCGGGAATTGAGTTAGAGCTTACACAATAAGCGGCCTCGTCCACGTACGTACTTCTAAATTGATAGAAATGTGTGAAATTTTTATGTAATACTGCTTATTTTCTTGTATGAGTAAGTTGCTGTTTTATATAACGTTATTTTTTGTATACCTAGTGCAGTCCTCAGAATGAGCCCGGAGACGTTTGCACTGCACACAAACATAGCAATATGCTTGCCGAGACCACCAAAATCGCAACAGAACTTTTTAAATTTATATCCCGCAAAAACATTCAAGAACATTAAAATTAATGACATTGTAATATATTGATATTCTGCATATCCCAACGCACATTTATTTTTTAAACAAAAAGAGCCAATCTTCGTTGTTCGAAAGCCCCGAAAACTGGACAAACGAATTTTGTAAAATGACGTAGCATTGATTGATAGGTGACTCTCTTGTTTTCCCAACAAGAAAAATTGTTTGCATTCGCAATGAACACGGCGATGAATATCGTTGAACTCAAATCAGGAAAACAAATGTATGGTGATGACACTGATGACAGTCACTTTAAAATAAACATTTTTCACACGTGTTGTCCGCTGAATGTAAATTAGTACATCGCATGAATTTCTGATTATACATTAAATTTTATTAAGTTGAATGGCTCTGTGCATAGGTGCATAGGGTTCCCACCAAGAACTTAGGGTCCCAAGCCAACCTCACCTGCAAGTGGTGCACCTGCCGATCAACGGACGAGGCTCTGGCAAACAAAATATCCCGATAAGCGGCAATAGGCTCGCCACCTATTACGTGGGATCAAAACAATGGCGAAAAGTGGGCGTTTAATATGCCTCTGCCTACCCCTTCGGGGAAACAGGCGTGAGTCTATGTATGTGTATGTATGTTGAATGGCTCTGTGCAACGAACTGACTGCACCGTTTGCGAATAACAAATTCTGAGAATGAACGAACTATATTGTTTACTCTGATTGAACTAATGGGAGTGATCGTTGACCTGTTTCGTGACCAAAAACATTGTGAAAATATCTCCTTCGTGGCTCCAGCCAGATTCAGTGACCTTTGAAAAAGTCAAGTTTTAAATGACCGAAATAGAAGAAAAGTTACATTGCCTTAGATTATGTATGACAGCCTTTTGCCCACAGTTTCACCTGCATGAAGTAAAAAGTTCAATACTCAACCCCTCAGAATGGATAATAAAAGAATCCTCTCTTAGTTCGACTGAATTCCAAAAGAAATGTTATATGCCAAATTTCAGCTTCGTGCGCCTAATAGTTTCGGCTATGACTTCACTATCAGTAAATTAAGACGCATAAATTTTCTATATACAGATTGATAAAAATCTCTATACCTTACTGCTAATAAGGCGAGCAGCAGCAGAGTGCAGCTACATCTAGTACATCAATCACGCTCAAGCGAACCTTTTAAAGATTGTTGACTTTACTTAAGAAAATCGGATTTTCTGTTAGCTCCGTACATAGTATAACTGTTAGTCACAGACTATTGTAGACGTTTAGGTGTATTAAGGTTAAGTCATTTACATTATAATAATATTATGATTACTATCTATATATTACTAAAAACTTCATCTATATATTACTAAGAACTTCATCATCATCATCATCAGCCTTTAACAGTCCACTGCTGGACTAGGCCTCTCCTTTGAAAGGAGGAATTGGCCTACTATACCACGCTGGCCAAACGGGTTGGTATAGAGTTTGTATCAAGTTTTCCTTCTCTTACTGTGCTGTTCTCTGCATTATATGCTCCCTCTGTCGGCTCTTACGACACCCATGGGATGATATGGGGTGGTGACATTCCGTATTCTTAATCCGTCACCACACGGACTAAGAACTTATTAAGATGGTTATAACGAAATACTTTCGAATAGTGCTTGTGGCAGCAAGCATGGACTAGTTTGACGGACAGCAAGCCCTGTTCAGAAGACTGCCGTTATATTAAGAAACCATCGACTGCAATTCGTGTCTTGAGTATTCAGTATTGTCTCTGGCGTTTATCCGCGAGAAGTAATTCTGTTGACTCTTACATTTTCTTCTCTCTTGAACATAATAAAATTTACTTATCATCATCCAATGATCCGCTGACTCCGTTTAATTGCTATAACAAACACTTATCTACACTTCATTCCAAATTCGTGCCTAAAATTAAATAGTCTTAGGCAAAATTTTTGTCCGTGTGGTGACGGATTAAGAATACGGATTGTCACCACCCCATATCATCCCATGGGTGTCATAAGAGCCGACAGAGGGAGCGTAATATATTATGCAGAGAACAGCACTGTAAGAGTAGGAAAACTTGATACAAACCCTATACGAACCCGTTTGGCCAGCGTAGTATAGTAGGCCAATTCCTCCTTTCAAAGGAGAGGCCTAGTCCAGCAGTGGACTGTTAAAGGCTGATGATGATGATGATCATGAGGCAAAAATTTTGCTCATTTAACCTCTTTAAGAATAAAACAAACAACGTTTGTTATCTATTTAGATTCGAGGCTAAAATATATCTGAAATAACAATCTGACGAGTTATTAAAATGTCTTGAACCTCAAGACTAGATCTAGAGACAAGACAGGCTTAAGATTTATCCAGACATTTTATCCCTCAAGGCTCTAGAAATACAAGGCTCTACTTCAACTTCTTAATAATGAAATTGAACATCTATAACCGTCTGATGATTATTATGATTATTGATTAATGTTTCATTGTATATATTGATAAAATAGTGACAAGAAGTTATTGTTAAAATTGTGTTTGTAAAAAGTATAATAACTACACGGCCAAAGTTCGAGCGAACAGAACGGAGACTTGGTGTCAACGGACGGATTTGAATTTACATCTGCTACGACTTAAACCCGGGCTACCTTATTACAAAACATGGACTAAAAATAAATCGAGGTTTACTCCTAAGTTTACCTGCGTAAAATTGATCATACGTGCACTATTAACAATTTTTTGTCAAACTATTGCCACTAAAATTCGTT
The DNA here is from genome assembly GCA_944739405.2 of Euclidia mi. Lineage (NCBI taxonomy): Eukaryota > Metazoa > Arthropoda > Insecta > Lepidoptera > Erebidae > Euclidia > Euclidia mi. The sequence goes on from OX123184.2 coordinate 112,384,547, forward strand.
ATAACAAATGTCAAATAAAAATAAATAACTACATTCGTCAAAAAGTCCTTTTAAAAATTCTCCATCGATACCTAAACCTGGTTTTATATTTAAACCATGTTTTGTAATAAGGCCCAGCGAGTATAATACTTATTAAAACTTATTCAACACTCCACAACACCGAATAACTCGGCTCACCCCCGTGTGAGCTACGTCCAACACACATCTGGCTCAGTTCTGTCTCCTTTTGCTTGACTATATGTGGAAGCAAAATCGAGGACTAAACAACTGCCCCAGACAAACACAATCTACAGATACACTTCACAATTACTACACTGTTTATTCTTGTCTGTACTTCATATATTTGTGTACTTAACTGTATTAGCTATTATTGGTTTAAACCTGTAACTTGTATACCTACTTACATTTTATTAATAAGTTGATTAAGTTCATCAGCTGAGATATTTCAATAGAAACCTTGTAAAAGTATTAGATAATTACTCTAAAGTATTCAAATTACCTAAATTGTTTTCAATTTCTTAGTTTCTACAATTAATTAATTTAATATATTTTTTATTCATATACCCTCCTTTTCTTTTGTAACTTTTCTTATTTATTCTGTCTATACAATAATACTCAAGCCCCATCACATCTCTTCTCTTCTTTGACTTTGCTCAGCTGTTTTCTTATTTTTTAGGTAATTTGTAATCCTTGGCAATGTCTACCCATATGATGACTCGGAAGGCAACGGCCAAGGAGGTGGAAAATAAATTAAGAATAACTCTGCTCGAGTTAAAGAAATACAAGGATGACAACAGTCAACTATTAAGGGAACGCGTTGACTGTGAAGAAGAAATTAAAATTGTAAATGACCGTATATCTGAGCTGAAGACACAACTCACGGAGCTGCATATAGAGCATATGGATGTCTTGGATCAACGGGACAGACTACGAGAAGAATTTAGGTGTTTCAGCAGCTGCGACGAAATTTACTCCAGACAACTTAGCCGCAATGCGGAGTTAGAAGCAAGTCTCAATGAGGCTTATGGCAGAATTTCAACTCTAGAAGACACAATTGCGGCCTTTAACAGTACTGCTACTCACAACTTATTCTCTGAGCTCCTGGGTGACAAAATTAATGTGCTAAAAGCTCTTAAATGTAACTGTTTCAAAAAATGCCTTAGTAAGAATAAATTTAGAAAATTGTTTAAGTTAAATAAATTAATTAAGAAACTTAGATCTGGTCCTAAGTGGTCTACCAAATTGAGTCAGTATGCACAAGATAACTGTAAATTGAATAAAGAGTGTGAGTCTCTTTTATTAAAGCTTGAGGAAACAAATGAAGAATTAGTTTCTGGTAGGTTGTTATATGAACAACACACAAGTGAGTTGCAAGCACAAATATCAAATCTACAAACTCAACTCACTAGAACTATAATGGAACACCAGAATGAGACTCATGAATACATCTTAAAATATGAAGAAATTTCAAGAGTTGGTCGAGAAAATTTAAAACAACTTATCTCATTATCCAACTCTAATAATTACTGTTCCAGTTGTACAACTAAGTGTGCGACTACACCTGCTGAATCAATAGAATTGAATGCACATGGATGTCAGTATAGTACACAAAACAAACTGCATCCAGTAAAGACTGATAGTAAGAGTGTAATAATTTTTTCAGACCAACTGGGAGTGGGTTTAGGGAGCTTAATTGATCATTACACTGAGCAACCAATACAGAACTTTTGTTCACCTGGAGCTCAGTCTTGTACCCTAGTTGATAAGATTAAGAATGCCGACTTGAATGCACAAACTACTGTCATCCTATTGTATGGTGACAGCTCATTAGTCTCCAAAAACAGTCTAATAGAATTAACAGACTTAATGATAGATGTTAGCACAAAAATAGGATGTAGCTTTATTATTTGTGCATTGCCTTATTCATATGCTCTCACAGATGACCAAAACAGGCAGATAGGCAAATTAAATCTATTATTGTACAATAGGACATGTCATAGTGACAGTATTTTTTTTTTTGACACTAATATTTTTATTAGTAATTTCTTTTTAACAAAAGATACTATGTATCTTTCTTATGTACATAGGCGACAACTTGCTAAATTATTAGCATTTAATTTATATACTGACAGGAGTACTACTAGAGTACTTAGGAATTTGGTAGATAATAGTTATACCAATAGTAGTATTGACACATCTATTAGTTTAAACTATTAGATGAGACAACAGATAGGCATTCATGTGTTTTAAACTTAGTTCATCAAAACATACAAGGCCTATCTGGCAAAGAATTGGAAATAGATTTATTTTTAAATAAACATAAGATTGATATCGTATGTATTACAGAACATTGGTTACGAGGTGACCAATTAATATTTAACAATCAACATTACTCAGTTATAAGTGCATTCGTAAGAAAGAAGGCTATTCGTGGTGGCTCTCTAATATATGTATGTAATAGTTTGAAATGTAAAGAACGTAAGGATATAGCTAAACTTTCTATCGAGCGCACTGCTGAGATTTCTTGTGTTGAGCTTGAACAACATATTATAGTGTGTGTGTATCGACCACCACAAAGCGACTTTACTCAGTTTGAAAGCATTATTGAGGATGTCTTAAAACACATAATTTCTAGTAGGAAGTCTATAATCGTATGCGGCGATTTTAATGTCAATTTGTTAGAAAAATTACCAATTTGTACTAGGTTAGTTAGCTTATTTAGGTCATTTAATTTAAATGTTTTGTTCTCTGAACCAACTAGAATTACCTCACATTCGTCTACATGCTTAGATAATGTTTTATGCAATTGTCTTTATTTAAGTAAGGCTGTTTTAACTGACTTGACATCGGATCACTGCGGGCAAAAGGTTGTAATTTCAACTAATACAACCCCTAAAGTACAAGAAATTACATGTAGGCCAATGACCTCTGCTCGCCTAAAACACTTTAGTAATGATGTTGCTGCCAAGATCGCCAGTATTGACTTAACCGTTGATGATCCTAATGAATTATATAAATGCTTATTTAAAATTGTTAATGATGAGTACAATAAAAATTTTAAACTGAAGACGTTTGCAAGGAGCATTAAAGTAAATTTTTGTGATTGGGCAACAGTAGGTATATACAAAAGTAGAGCTAGGTTGTATGATCTATATGGTATGAAGAAATACAATTTTAATCCTGAATTTATTCAATATGTTAGAAATTATTCAAAGGTTTCTAAGAGGACATGTGCTTTAGCCAAATCCTTATATTTAAGCAATAAAATCAAAGAATCCAAGAACAAAATTAAAACTACTTGGAGCATTATTAACAATGAGACTGGTCGAGCTAAATTGGTAGATAACAATTATGAATTAAAATTTAATGGTGAAATTATTACTAGGAAAACTGATGTTGCTCAGACATTTAACAATTTCTTCATAAACATACCAGTGAACACAACCAGCTGTCTAGATTCATGTCCAAACAAAGCAGAAATGTTGGTTAGGGGCAATGTGAATGAGTGTGATGTGCTTTTTAATTTTAAATATATTGACACCAATGACATACTGAAGGTATTCAAGACGCTCAATAATAAAAAATCTGTTGACTTATGGGGCATTTCTGTTAAACTTGTGCGACAAATTATTTCTAGCTTAGCTCCATATTTAGCTGCAATATTCAACAGATGCATAGATACAGGAGTATTTCCTGATCTAATGAAACACAGTAAAGTAATACCATTATTCAAAAAGGGATCAAAGAGCGACCCTAGTAATTTTCGGCCAATTTCTATCTTGCCTGCTATTAGTAAAATTTTTGAAAAGATTATTTTGCATCAACTAGAGAGCCACTTTCACACAAATAATTTATTTCACAGTGAACAGTATGGCTTTACTAAGGGTCGCTCCACCGTTGATGCCGGTGTAACTTTGTTAAAGCATATTTTCAATGCTTGGGAAAACTCGAAGGATGCCATTGGTGTTTTTTGTGACCTATCAAAGGCCTTTGACTGTGTGGAACATAATACGCTTTTACTTAAATTGAAACTTTATGGTATTAGAGATACCGCACTCAATCTTGTTGCCAGCTACCTTAGTGATAGAATTCAGTATGTAGATGTTAATGGGAGTAGGTCTCTAGGTTTGCCAGTAGGAATGGGCGTTCCACAGGGCTCTATTCTCGGTCCATTTCTTTTTTTAATATATATTAATGATTTGCCGTTCTTTGTACAAAATTTATGTGATATTGTTTTGTTTGCCGACGATACGTCACTAATTTTTAAAGTTGATCGTAATTTAAGTAACTTTGATACCGTCAATAACACTCTTGCACAAGTATTAGATTGGTTTTCGACAAATAATTTGGTACTCAACTCAAGCAAAACCAAATAAGTTATATTCTCTTTGCCTAATGTGAAAAGTGTTCCTACTAATATAATTTTAAATAAGGAAACAATTGAACTAGTCGAATCAACCGTATTCTTAGGTGTAACTTTAGATTGTAAGCTTCAGTGGGGCGCCCAAATATCCTGTCTTGCAGTAAAACTTAGTTCTGCAGCGTTTGCAGTTAGAAAAGTTAGGGAATTCACAGATATAGATACTGCTAGACTAGTTTACTTTAGTTATTTTCACAGCGTAATGTCTTACGGAATAATGTTATGGGGTACAGCCGCTGATATACAGACTATTTTTGTCATTCAAAAAAGGGCCATACGTGCAATTTATAAGTTAGGTGCTAGAGATTCTTTACGTGATAAATATAAAGAAGTAGACATATTGACAGTTGCATCGCAATATATATATGCTAACTTAATGTACATTAAGAAAAACTTAATTCTATACCGCAAAAATAGTGATTTGCACAACGTGAACACAAGGAATAAGCATAAACTGGTGGGAACTAACTACCGTCTACATAAAGTTCAGAACTCATTTGCGGGGATTGGTATACGATTTTTCAACAAATTGCCTCTTGAAATAATGAATTTACCCATGCACAAATACAAACGGACAATTATGAACTTTCTTTTACAAAGGGGTTATTACACTATTAAGGAATTTTTAAATGATAAGACACCGTGGGGATAGGCTTAGGCTTGTTTAACTCACGATTATTTTATTTACATGTTAAGTGGAGGTGCCTCGTGAACACATGATTTTTGCAGGATTTGGATATTTTTATGATTTGTTGAATGTAGTTTAACATTATTTATCTCTGATCATATCATTGTTCACTTGTCACCTTCACAAAATTCTTTCTACATTTGCATTCCTTCACGCGTTCCACTAACTTATGTTAATAATAACGATCTGGAAAATGGAGGTAATTGGCGGTCATGGTCAGTATACCAATAGATTGTTTCTTACTGCTGGTTCGTATACCGTTGTCGTCATGCTCACTAAAATGTCATTTCTTGTGGTGGCGTCGTGTGTCGGGTCATCCCTGTCCCTCTAATATGGCGAGAGGGATGATGGCTGGCACATGCGTCATACTCGTGAACGGGTGCTACTTGCGATGACTGGTCGATGACGGTCTTGCGGGCTGGTATTAGATTTTAATATTTAACTGCAACATTTCCATCATGGTTCTGATCACTTTCGCGGATTGCCTGCATTATTAGGTATATATAATGTAAGTGGATGCTCCTGTTTCACCATGTCTATTCTGAGGAGGCTAACCAAAAGTATTATGCTTGAGTATTATGATGTACAGTAAATATATACAAGTGATATAGAAGGTGTAACAGTTGCAGCACCTTACAAAATGTAAATTGTGTATTATGCAAAACCTGGCGATGAAAAAGAGTGACCGTGAGTTTTATTGCCCGTTCTTTCTCATGGTTCTACCTATTGCTTTGCGAACGTGGCAGTAAATGTAAATGTAGAAGCAAACAGTAATAATGTTTTAAATTTGAGTATAAGTAATTATTTTATAAATTTATTATTGTATTTTGACGTTCATAAGCGTCACATTGTGACCCAAATGAATAAAGGATTTTGAATTGAATTTGAATTGAATTCAAAGAGATTTGAGTTGAAGATTAATAAATTTTAGATTGTTGTCTTATTTGCAATTGTAATGTTTGTAGAGTCCATATTGTCTTTGGACAGGTTTCATTAACACATTTTCAGAGTGCCTCGATGAATGATGTTATTTCTGCTATTTTAGCTAAAATGTTCTACACCAGTAACGCAAGCAAAAATACTTAATTCTCCACCCTACTGCGTCATATTCGATCAAACTGCTAAATTAGTCCCGCGTGGCACTTCTGGCAGCATAAGCAAACATTGATAAATGTTCGGCAATAATATACACAGGTAGATGCAAGCGTAACGAAATTTCGCGAATACACGGAGCACCCGATGGTGCGGAAAAAACACCGCACTCACAACCTCTCGTTTATAAATTTGTAAAACAGGGATTCGCCAACTGTGCCACGATGCACTGGCGGCGAGCTATAACCAATTCTGCTCAGAGAACATTTATTTTGCATGCGGATGTCATATTGATGTAGTATTTTGTTAGCGAAAGCTGAAATATCAAACCACAGTTTGAACGCACAGACACCTATGAAAAACGACCGTATATTTTTTATTTTGATGTAATCTTCCTCAACAACAGCGTGCAAATGTATTTCAATATTTGAAAGGTTGCTCGCTGCCCCGAGATCAACATCCAATAGGTAATAATCCTGGAACTCAATTAATAATATTTCGAATATACCCGGGACGCCAGTTTAAAAGAATTGGGACGGAATTAATGTGAAATAAATTTTGTTTCTGATCAAAAGTTTGAAGATTTTAGTCTGAAGTTCGGATTGGGTGAGGAAAACCGGTGTAGTGGTGCTTGTGGTTATAACTCCGCCTGAGCTACTGTTTAGATATTGCTTAACATGTGAGCGAGCTTTAACCGATTTAGGGTTCATCCTGTTTTTATATATGCGTATAAATGTTGAATGTGCTTCTGATTACAAGTTGTGTAAACGCAACAAGTAAACATATATCAATGAAATAGTATGAATAAACTGCAGGCGTGATCTAGTGGATAGCATATGTGCGTAAAAAGTGTCACTAAGGTTTTCCAAATGTACATTTCTTGCAATGTACCCGGTAACGGCAATAATATATGGTCGCCCCCTATAAGCTGGTCCCTACAACACAAATATAACTTATTATATACAAAGCATATTTTAAAATATCACGGAGTGGCACACTGTGTTTGTAAATGTAAAGTTACCATGAAGCACCGTTTTAATCTGCAATCAACAACAAAACAACAACAATCAACAAAATTAAATCTAAGTGACAAATCGCTAACCCACTATTTGTTCGCGACTAAATTTCTCCTTAGAGAAAAAGAACACTAAATAAGGCAAAGTATGAATGTAAGAAGATAAAATTTGATTTATTTCATCTTAAGTAATTCAAGTAATCAACGGGTTTGGGGTACAAGCATAAAACATTAACGTAAAATCTTAAAAAAAGAAAAGTCCTGTAGAAGCATTTTAGACACGATTAAGCAATCAGTTTACTCTTTTAATTAAAACACTTTGTATATGCCGGCAGCTTTACAGCGACTTTGATAAATTACCGAGAATCAGAAGAGATTCGGCTATCCTATCGTCTTTTCTTCATCTAAAATGTCTGCCGTTTGATTATATTTGATTTTTTTTCACGGGTGTGCTGCCTCATATTAATGAGCCTCCCAGAATTTTGAACTGGTTGTCAAAAAATGGTTGCCAATAATCAATAATAAATTATTTCGTTACTGACTGACATACAAAGATCCAAAACTATGGGGAGCAAGAAGCTGAAATTAAGCATATCTGTGCCTTGGGGACTGTAGTGATGCATTAAGAAGGAATTGCCTGAAATACCCACAGAATCAGACATCCTCTAGTAAAATTGTGTAATCGCAAGAAAATATCACACAATACCTCTTTTACACATTTTTATACAAGTTTAGATGATTTATCATATTCTAGCAAAGAAATTACAGTAATACACACCTGAACCTCTACCTATCATACGAAATTTATGGTCCGTGAAAATAACTCACCGAAAATAATGATCGGAAATCACTTCCATGTTCGCCATATCTAGTTTCCTATTAAAGTTTTAAAAATAATATTGAGTAATGGTTGTTATAAGAAATAAACAAAAGTAATAAAAACACAATATTTACGAATATCGCTTGTTTGCGTGCCGTTGGATATCGAGAAAATATTTAATTTACTGAGATTTTCGATCTTTCGAGCATATTCATTCATATGTTTTTCAGCAGTCATTTATATGTTTGTGTGTATCCTTTGTTGGCGGTCCTTAAATAAATAAATAAATAAATATTAAAACATTCGAGTGCTAGATAGCGGAAGTAGAAAATTATCTACACTTTCTGCGTGCGTGCCATGTGCGCTACAAATTCATTTAATTTTCCCGTCATTCTTAATTTTTACTCGAGTAACTAAGCAAACAGTAATGGAATAGTTTGAAAAAATAATCTATAAAATGTTACTGCATCATTTTAGAAAAAAGGAAAAACAAAAAGATTTAAGAAAACGAAATTATTCTTCAAAGCTTCTCGGTCAAAACATGTCCTCAATTTACATGCAATTCAAAGGGTTTGTTACTGTACCCTGTAAAAAGTCAAATGGTTCGTAATGTTAGGATTGCTTTGTTAAAAATCGATGAGCGTGCAATCGTACGCAGGGACAGGTTGGAGAGCCGTAGCAATAAAACACCCTTTTCAACCGACTTCAAAAAAAGGAGGAGGTTAACAATTCATCGGAATCTTTTTTTTATGTATGTTCCCCGATTTCTCTAAGACGCCTGGACTGATTTCGAAAATTCTTGTTTTGATTGAAAGAGTACACCTCTTAGTAGGTCCCATGATCATCAGGTCAGGATATGATCATGGAGTCCTGAAAAAATCGAAGGAACTCTTCAAATTTTATAAGCACACTTGAAGCGATTTGACGATAACAACCCAATGCCGTCGAGTTTGGACTCGTTTGAGTCGTCTTTACATAGACTTTGATGCTGGATGATTTCCATGGTCTGATGATAGAGTTGGAAGGTAACCATGAGATTTTTGTGATACAATAACCCAATCTCATCGAGTTTAAGGTCGTTTGATTCGTCTTTACATGGACTTTGGTACTGGATGTTTTGCAGGGTCTGATGATGGAGCAGAAAGGTGGCCATGGGATCTTTGTAATACAATGACGCAATCCCATTGAGTTTGGGCTCGTTTGATTCGTCTTTACATGGACTTTATTGCTGAATGTTTACCAAAGTCTGATGCTGGTGCAAGAAGGTAGCCATGGGATATTTGTTATGCAATTACGCAATCCCTTCGAGTTTGGGCTCGTTTGAGTCGTCTTTACATAGACTTTGATGCTGGATGATTTCCATGGTCTGATGATAGAGCTGGAAGGTAACCCAATCTCATCGAGCTTAGGGTCGTTTGATTGGTCTTTACATGGACTTTGGTACTAAATGTTTACCAGGGTCTGATGATGGAGCAGGAAGGTGGCCATGGGAACTTTGTAATACGAAGACGCAATACCATTGAGTTTGGGCTTGTTGGATTTGTCTTTACATTAGTGCTGAATATTTACCAAACTCTGATGATAGAGCAGGAAGGTGGCCATGGGATCGTGTTTGGGCTCGTTTGTTTTGTCTTGGCATACACTTTGGTATTGGATGATTGCCGGGATCTGATGATGGAACTCAAACGAACGTGTTTAGGCTAGTTAGTTGATAAAAAAAATACTTCAAATTGCCAGAAAGGTACAGTTCTATATTTCAGAATTAAGGCACGTAAAAAAGGCCTCCTCATCATCTACCACCTACACAATCCTATGTACCTAATTACCACCTATTACTATTTTTTATTAGTATACCACTAAAAAGCAACAAATAAAAATTATTTTTAAATAAAAAGAAACCGATTTCAAAAACACTAAGGAACTAAAATACAAAAAATAATTGGTTTTGGAGCAACAATTTTTGGAGTCGGTGCCAAGCACTTACGCTAAAAGTTACTAAATTACAAACTACTTATTTTATCAACAACAAAAGTTGTATAAAAATGTGTAGAGGTTTTATAGTCAGATCAGAAATACTTGGCTTGGCACTGACTCCAAAAATTGTTGCGCCAAAACCAATTATATTTTGTATTTTAGTTCCTTAGTGTTTTTGAAGTCGGTTTCTTTTTATTTAAAAATAATTTTTATCATTAGTAAGCTTTTACGAGTTCCGCAAGACAATATCGTCTGTTTTTCTTTTACTTGGTTTGATGTCGCAGACGAAACAATGTACCTACGTATTCCGATCGTAAATAATATATTTCTGACGCAATATTATTCTAAACATACTCGGGTCGAAGTGGGTAAAGTTGGATATACTGCTACAAGCTTGCAGACAGTGCCTGTCTGCCTACGTTTTAACTTATAAACATGACAGCTTTCGCCCACTTTGGTGATAAAATATATCTTACATATGGGTCAATCCTAGTAGCTAATAAAGTATATGCGTGCCAAATTTCATACGATATGTACTTATACGATACGTGTTTATTTCATAACGTGACACACACATCAGTTTTCAACAAATCCCTAAATCTGTTATTTTTGTCTATTAATTTTGTAGAAATGTACTAATTTTGAAAGGGTATTTTTAAATGAAATTATATTTAAATAATAATTGCGTAAATAGTAGAGGAATTTAGTATTGTTGTTTGCTTTCGAACCATTTGCTAAAATACGTGTCAATAGCTACGTCAATGCTGGACAAACCTACAAACCATCTAGCAGCAAGCATAAAAAACCGTACAGATAAATTACAGAATATTCTGTTTGATGTTAATTTGTTTAACATCAAACAGAATATTTTTGATTTTTTACCTCGATAAATAGAGCAAAAGCGAACAGTCGGGTATAAACACTGAATGTGTCAACACGCGCACCCATTTTACAATCAAATGCTCCCGCGGTAAGTGCAAAACGGATGAATGCTCTTTAACCCGACTCCACGGAACTTCTACGATGTGTGTCAGCTAATGGGTGGAGAAACATCATCGGGTTGAATTAGCAGAGCACCTTTGCTCTTTGGGCATCAATGAACTTAGTTCTGAATATCGACGTGCAACTAGTGAGCTGTAGCGATAGCTTAAAATTGGAGAGATGGCTATTATTATAAGTAAGTTATTGGCAGACAAATTCCATTAGAATTTAGAGGACTCGTGTAATACCAATTACCACCTGAATAAGCAAGATTGCAAAGTCTATAAGGCTGAAGATAAGCCAAAATAATATGCATGATTCATTAAATGACATAACGACGTGTGCATGACGACATCTTTACAGGTTTAACTGCTTGAAAATGTTTAAATATGAGAACAAAACTGTCAATAGAACTGTGGCTCTTTTGGAATTGCGATGGAAAGCTTTTCTACTTTTTCTATTTCATTTCACAATGGCACCGATAAAATAGGCACTCAATTCATATTCGGTCGCAGACATTTCTATAAATCTGTCATATTATATTTGATTGGCCTGTTGGTCTAATAGTTAGTGAAAAGAACTCCTAAGCCGGCTCTCCTGAGTTTGTTTCCAACTCAGGTTATGCCTACGTGTTCAATTTGTTCACTATTTATATAAAATTCAATCGCTGAACCTAAACAACTGAAACTAGAAACATAAACAGAGAGTGGTTTCTTTTCTTTAGTAAGGAATATTTTTTACTAAAACTTCAGAACGGATGCAAAAAATGGACGAAGCTAGCCCAGTGAAAATTCGTGCAACAGCTAGTTATAGGTCATTCAAAATCGAAATAAATTCAAACACATGGACCAGCATTTTTAGCTCAAAAAATTAAATTAATAACTGTCTTATAAAGTACTATGAAGTAGGTATGAAGTAAGTAGTTACAATGAAATATATTGCTTTCATGACTCAGTAGTTACTACAATAGAATTACGCATGACTTCACAGACGTCACGATTAGATTCCTTAGATATCTTCTTCTACAAACGGGACATTAAAGCAATTACAACGTTATCAGGTAGCTGAAAAGTCACTGCGGTGGCCACCATCAATTGAAACAGAGAACAATACCAGCTCGCCGTAATTCCCTCTAACAACTAAGGCCGCGCGCACTTTGGACACGAATTCGTATCGTAAAGTATACGTACAATCGTGGTCGTACGAATTGAGTGCGCACACTGTATACGTTTTTATTTGTCAAATGAGCAGTGTTCTACGTTCAACGTACGAATGTGTTTTGAAATCCCAACAAGTTCGGATTGTTTTCGGACATCTGAAATACACGTACATATACGTATACACACGGCTAACTCGCACCCAGTCTGCGCGCTCCCATAGTACTAGGAACATCGGGATCGTTTGTATGTGTTCGTACGTGTACGCACGAGTAAAATTCGTACGAAAACGTGTTCAAAGTGCGCGTGGCCTAAGCGTTTTTCGATCGCACATTATACGGGGCTATTCGCAGATAAATAAACGATCCTACCGTTAAATCGTACACATTGTTCGACCTCCACCTTAAAAACACTAGAAAATGTTGCCAGTTTTTTAATTAATTATAATAATATCCTGAGACAACTCGCAAACTTTCCCTTCGGAGCGCTAGCAACGCATCAGGCCTCTTTCACGTTGGCACTCGCGTTCTTCGAGCGTGCGCTCGGCGTACACCCGGCGGGCTTTCGGCGAGCGTTCGGCGTGCACCCATCATTCTCTTTGTACGACAGAATGAACGCCGAGCGCACGCCAACCACACGCCGGCCGCACGCTCTAAGAACGCGTCCGCCCAATGTGAGATCGACCTAAGTCAACACAAACATCTTAGTATGCAGACTTGTAATGAAATTAAAGTAGTGCTGCGTATAATTCGTCAGTTAAACATCCATTTTGACGGTGCCGCCCAGGATTCATCCTCGGTACACACTACGAGTTAATTATAAGTTGCGGATCCATCCTTCATATCTTCACAACTTCTTGAATACTACTTACTTAGCATATTATCCCGATGCACGACTTTAAGTTGCATAGTTCTTGCACTGCAATGCTGCTAATGCAAAATTATGTCTATATTATATTATTACTTTACATTAGCCAGCTAAAATGGCTAGTACTTACACGTATATGCACTTTGATTCAAAGTTAAGCGCCTATGTCAACTAGGTAATGTTTTATAGATGGGTGACCAGGCAAAAAAATTCACACCCTGTGTCCGTGATTCGGGGAGCTCGTAACGGCGTCGGTGTCGGTCGTCATGGAGATCCATCAGAGTTGTCACGACGAGTCAGTACGCAATCCATATCCTAGCACTCGTCTATAGTAATACAATTGAGTATAACTACTTTCTTTCCCCTTGCGGGTTGCAGGGTTGCGGAGGTGACATGGCACTCGCTCAGTGCAAAACAACAATATCCTGTTAAAGCTGGTTAGACTACTGAGAGGCCTTTGATTCAAAGCCAGGTAATATTGGATACAACCGGAGTAAAGCCAAGGTGAAAAGAAAAAGTACAGTTTCTTAGCTTGTTTTATGTAAGACTTTGTTATACGTCAATAATAAGAGAAGGAAGATGTTTACCTTCATATAGATTCTGAGAACTATTATTGTACTCACAAGGCATCATATAAACATAAATATTCTGCAGCAACACAGATAGCATAAACATGCTGCATATTATGTAAATCGTGTGTTGCCTACTTGATAGTGTATGCCGTTAATTACTCAAACATTCACAAGCCCGTGCTTAGATAATGCACATTTCGACCTACGGTTTGGGTAGATTGGATTAATAATATATCAAGTGTAGACACAGTACACAGGCAGCGCGGCGAAACTGTACACGATGGACTAAGTGACGTCATTTATCAACTCCTACATGTCGTATCGCACGAATGACACCGACGTATGTATTATTCGTATACGCGAATACGGTTTTGTTTGAAAAAAATATTTGAAAAATTTGAACCAGGTGCTGTTAGGAATCGAACCGCGGCCATCAGCTTAAGAGTTACTAACCACTAGAGCAACAGACATAATGTAAGAAATAAAGAACATAATTATTATGTATATCATATTCAAAGAAAAATATGTAGTAGACGTATCCATATGTGTTCCCAAAGAAAAAATAAAGAGGTCAGCTGTAACGTGGGAGTATTATTTATCTCCTACGGTGATTGATTGGTTTCGTACTTACCTGTGTGGCCGCCGACAGCGTATACGCATTGAAAACTCACTTGCTTCTTGGTGTAACACAACTGTTGGTGTGCCCCAGGGTGGCGTGCTATCTCCTTTACTCTTCGCAATTTTTATTAATTCTATATCAAATAATCTTCGCTGTTCCTATCACCTTTATGCAGATGATCTTCAAATTTATACACAGTCGTCACTAGCAGATATGTCACTTTCTGTAAGTACCATTAACAGTGATTTGGCACTGATTAGCAACTGGAGCAAATCCTTTGGACTAAAAGTGAATCCCTCAAAAACTCAGGCCATTGTTATTGGTACTTCAAGAATGACATCAAAAATTGACTGGTCTCAACTCCCTCGCGTTATATTTGATGGTACCTTTATTTCCATACAAGACAAAGTTAAGAACTTGGGTCTCATTATGGACTCTAATCTCAATTGGCGATCGCAGATCCAAGAGGTAAGTCGAAAGTTATTTGCTTCAGCAGGGTCACTGAGAAGGCTTAGGAATTTTCTTCCTACTGCCACCAAAATTGCACTAGCAAACTCCCTCCTTTTGCCCATTATCGATTATGCAGATGTCAGCTATTCAGATCTCGCCGAAAACCAGCTAGATAAACTTGAGCGCCTTCAAAATCTCTGTATATGATTCATATTTGGACTACGCAAATATGATCATGTTTCACAATTTCGAGCACAGCTCAAGTGGTTACCTATACGACATCGCCGGAATGCTCATATTCTCTCTTTGCTGTACAACATATTGTTTAACCCTTCAAATCCTTCCTATCTTAAAGGACGATTCGAGTTCCTTCATGATACGCATAACCGTTATTTAAGGTCATCAGAAAATTTGAAACTAAAAATGCCGGTACACTCCACAGCACTGTATGACAAATCTTTTTGTGTTACCGCTGTTCGCCTTTGGAATGCTTTACCATTACATATAAGACAGGCTCAAACGATAACTAAATTTAAAGCTTCAGTAAAGGCTCACTATCTATCACTATAACTTCTTCTAGTTCTACAAAATACATGTAAGTATTAAATATGTGTATGTATATGTATGTACGTATGTATAAGTATGTATGTATGTTTATGTATATATATATTCTTATGTCTATCATTTATTATCATATTACAGGAATGAATATAGGTATATTAAGTATGTATATAGCTTTGTTTACTTTGTTTACACATGCAACTACCGATTTTCTCCTACCAATAATATTTCCATCCAAAGGTTGCCTGGTAGAAATCGCTTTCAGCGATAAGGCCGCCCTTTGTACTATAGTTAGTTATAAGATCTCTAATAATGTTTTTTAATGTGTACAATAAAGTGTAAAATAAATAAATAAATAAAAAAAATATTTGTCTCTCTCGTGGGTGTAAAATAGATGACCACACGGCATGAATACGGCCCTTAGGATAAGTTATATGACAGTTTAAAAGTGAGCATCCATTTAAATTTCTCACTTGAAAGGTCACTTAAAATAAAAAACTTAAAATACCATGACTCTATGACAAAATTGCAAACTAGATTATAGCAGTCATCTTGTTATTTGTGCAGTCCAGCCTTGACGAAGACTGGAGCAAGCCACGCTGAAATGTCGAAGCAAATATATAAGAGGATAACAAACAAAACGTTATCAAAATCTGTTACGTAGCAATAACTTTACAGTGAAGAACAAACATTGGTCCTTATAAACATTTTTTGAGAATTGAGAATAGTGGTAGGCACTTAAATTACCATATTTTAAATTATTGGTGATTAGAAAATTGCTGAATTCTTTCAATAATAAATTAATAATAATTATATCTCTGAATATCCGTGCGCTCGAAAGGTGAGACAAATTTTATTTAAAATGTACAACATGAATAAAGTAAGTTAGTGACGTATCTAGTACTCTATGGATACATAGACTTTGGTAAATAACCGTGTATCGTTAGTGACCTTTAAAACAGTACGAATATATCTATTTAATTATACAGCCTTTTGATGTCCACTCTCGCATTGCGATTTATATATGGATAGGCTTATGACGTACGTGTTATTGTGTAGGTTATTTTACTAAAAACACAAGTATTCAAACTTGAGCTAAAAAATCTTTGTGCATAAGATCAAATAATATTTACATTCTGGGAAAGTACTTAGGTATAAAAACTTAATTCAAATTCAAAATCCTTTATTCATTTGGGTCACAATGTGACTCTTATGAACGTTAAAATAATAAATTTATAAAATAATTACTTAAAGACTCTACATTTACATTTACTGCCACGTTCGCAAAGCAATAGGTAGAACCATGAGAAAGAACGGGCAATAAAACTCACGGTCACTCTTTTTCATCGCCAGGTTTTGCATAATATATATAATTTACATTTTGTAAGGTGCTGCAACTGTTACACCTTCTATAAAAAAATTAATATTTTTTAATAAAATTAGCAAGGCTGTACTATCCTAACTTGTATGTCAATTAATAGTTGAATTCACACGAACTACGTTTTGAAGGTAACGCAAGTAACGCAACCGTAAGAAACCACAGTGTCACTATTCTCACGCAACAAAAGCTTGACTACATTTCGTCGCGACGGCGTAGTGTGCCAGTGGTACGTATGAATCTAGCCTTAAAGTACGTTCATATACGTACTTACCATTAAACATTAGGTCACAGCTTAGTGATGTAAGCTCGTTTATTCAGACGCTCGGGGCAAATGATTGTTTTCTGTGTATGTTTCAGTTGTTGGCTCTTTGTTGGGAACGTAGAGATTTCACAGAGAATAATAAACACACGTCTTATATGCAGTATTACTTGACGTGAGAGAATATTAAGATTTTAATAGGATCTTGCCGAGTAAACGTCGCGAGTGTCAGAGCATTATAGCGTATATAAGATTATTTAGACGTAGGTACACTTTATTGACGTTGCAAAGGGTTGGAGTTCATTAGTTTTTCACCAATTCCATTGTTGGACATTGGGACCTTTCCACGGAGTAGTGTTCCATAATTAACGACGTTAGGCAAGGGGATTGGTTGATTGGAGTACGTCAAAAAAGTACGCAGATGGAATTGGTGACCATTCGAATAATTCTCTAGCTCCCTTTGTGCGTTCGATAGGAAGGGTGGAATATTTTTGACTTTAACTGCGTGTGAATGTGTTTTGTAATCTTCTCGTTCTGGGTAAGTAGATTCCATCAAACCTTATAGAGACAGAGACGAGAAGAAAGACAAATCAATGTTCATCGAATTTCTATTACTGCTGAGATAACTGCAAAAACTTATTTATGATTTGTACACTGCAAGATATCCCATAATAAAATACACCTAATGTTTTATAAATTTTAATAGAAATTATATAAATTAAATGGAATCCTTATATAGTAAAATACTATTTATGTTGCTAATAGAAATACCATAAAGTTTGTGACATGTTTCTTCATTAATTTTTATGGTATCCAATTTATTTCGTATAGATAAATGCAATTCACTCTCAAGTTTATTATTCTTTACACAGTTTACAAAGCCAGATCAATTGTGTATATTGTCTGAGCCTATTTAAATTTCATAACGAAACGAAAAAAATATGTTGGTAATTCTCGGGGAGAATTCAGACAGACACAGAAAGGGCACTGTGAACAATTCATGAACATAACTTTGTTAGCGATTGTCTAACAATTTTGTGATTCAAATAAGTAGATGAATAATTATGCAAATCTATTGAGTGTTTCGCAAGTGTCGAGTTTGGAAAACAACTTTGATTTATTTTACGTTGCGGTAGAAAGTCTACGAGGCGAAATGTTTTACTCGAACGGTCTGTGACACCGTATAACCCTTGATTTTGCCGGTCTGCACTGGAAAAAAAAAGGTAACATAAAAATATTGCTTAGCCGATACGACGTATGGACCTACTGAATTTATATTAGAGCGGTCTTCGGAATATCTTTACTGAAATTCTACAAAACATACAAAATACTGCCTATAATTTTTCTGCGAATGTCTTTATTCGTTAATTCTGTTTGTGTACACAGAAAAGAGTTTTTTGTTTAGTTTTATGTGTATTGTGTTAGAATTTATGCGATTCTGTTTATTTTTATCTACTTTTGACGTGGTTTAGATATTTTATTTCATGTCAATGGTATCAAAATAGTAGTGTTCACGTTGTTTTGAAATTGATGCTCCTTAATTGTATTCGATTTATTTGGATTGGACGGAGAGAACAATCATTATATGTGTTTATATTGCCTTTATCTTTTGATAGCCAATGAAGGGATCTCGGGATTTACTCGAGCGCGTCAGATATTGATAGCTTCCATGTCCTACGTTTTTTTATTATTAAGTTGTTAATCTGATCGTTTGCATAGTGTATGTAAGATTTCAAAATGTAAAATAATTTAAAAAAGTAATCGCACTTGTCAGATTTTCTAAGGGGTCGCCTTCTCATAATCTGACCATTATCAGGAGGGATTAAGGCAACAGCCCTTTTTTAAAATTTTGAAAGTCTATAACAGATGAAAAAATACACATTATTTACATTTTTATCTTTTTATCATCTAAGCTTTACAAACCAATAATATGTATCCATGACGCTCGAGTCAATCCCAATTAAGCATCGTGGGCTCCCCTACTATTATGTGTGCCAAGAGTTTCATCAAACGTAACATTATTTTAATCGCGTTTCCACTTTTATATATAGTGATTTTCATCTCTAGTTAATACTACTTCTAAACTTTGAGTAATATTTTGGGAGTTTTCGTTGTCAACAGTCGTTCTATGCGCTCTGTATAAAAACAATTCTTATGTTACAGTTATGACTAGACAGTGGATTCCTGGTGAAAGGATCAACAATCATGCTGCAATTCACAAGCAAGAAATATTAACGACATAGCGGCTTAAAAATCGCTTCACATAGAAAAACCCCACTGAAACATATTACAAAATCACACAAAAGGGCAAAATCCTAGTAGGCAGACCATATGTCAAGCGCCTAGGACATATGTTACAAGGCTATTTCTCGTTGTGGGTTACGTTGACTTGGCTTTTCTAAACTGCCTTTATTACCTTAAGGTTCGGTGGCAATGTGTTGCGTATATTTCATTCTGAGCTAAAACTGCATCAATAGCTCTTTCTATTTATCTAATAGTAGGTAACTACGCTACATACGTGGACTACAAACTTTTACATTACCTCGCAGTAAATAAAATGTTTTAAAATTATTTTCGTAGAAGCTAAGTCTTCGACGAGACACGTTGGGATTTAAACAACTTGAGTCTTAATTTATAAAATATTTTTATTATTTCGTCGTTACTGATATAGTCGACCAAAAACTGTTTCCTTATACAGTTGGTTAATGTCGTTTCATATGGCAACGCTACAGTATTTCTTTCTTTTTCATTAACATCATATGGTTGAATGACTGCGATGTCTGCGAAACTAGGAATGCTTTTCATAGTGCTAGGTTGGTGACTCTTGCGTAAGTAGAATGGGCAAAGTTTTCCACGAATACTGTTGCCAAAAATGTAACACGCAACCGAGTAGAACTTAATCAAAGCAAAAAATAAATAATTTGCAGCTAGAATATGAACTAAAATAGATGAAAATTAAACACAACTACTGTTAGGCTCGGTGGATTGTTGTTTGACTACAAGATTTAGTAAAACGGTACAGCAGCAATAGTAGTGCTTATATTAAACATTGGGACACTTTTTACTGTACTTGATACTTGATTGCACGGGCTGTTTCCGCAATTCCACGTCTTGGCGCGTATTTTGCGTGCGGGTGGGAATGGTGTCGTCATTCGACCACCCCATTCTATCTGGTTCACGACCTGATGTAAGGCCGATTCCGTCGAATTCCTCGAGCTGTATGCATGTTGCAAAGAAAAAATATGCTTAAGTGCCCCACTTCTTAGTTCCCTCTCGCAGAGCCTTTCTAAGGCTTTAAGCCTGAAGGAGGTCAGGCTTATTGGTCTGAAGGACTTTGCATTGGTATAGTCTGTTTTGCCTGGTTTTGGTATGAAAATTAGACTTTCCTCCATCTTTCTTTTTCACCGTGGGAGAACCATGCTTCGGCACGAATGGGTCAGGCTCGACCGGAGTGATACCACGGCCTCACAGAATACCGGCATGAAACAACGCTTGCGTTGTGTTTCGCCGAGTGAGTGAGGATACCGGAGGCCCAATCCCCCAACCACCTTCCTTCGGGAACTCGTGCATTCTGGTCTCTTGCCAAAGCTATCGAAGGGAACTTCTGTAAGCCATCCTTTCCACCGCTACACATGGGAAATTACTCCTTGGCCCACGACGCAAAGCAGAAAGCCGATCTTCTGGGCAAACTCTTTGCGTCCAACCCGACCTTGGATGACGGGGGACAGGAACCGCCTACTATACCGTTGTTGAAGGGCTGTATGCCGAATATTCGGTTCCACCAACGCGCAGTCCGTATGGTACTTATGTCCCTCGATATCCATAAGTCGAGTGGACCTGATGGAATTCCCCCTATTGTCTTGAAGATCTGCGCTCCAGAGTTGGCACCAGTTTTGACACGCCTTTTTCGTCTCTCTTACCCTTTTGGCGTAGTCCCAACACCGTGGAAGACAGCATTGGTCCACCCGATTCCTAAAAAAGGCGATCGCTCTAACCCGTCCAACTACAGACCGATAGCCATAACCTCCCTCTTCTCGAAGATAATGGAGTTCCTTATTAACTGCCAGCTCCTTCGGTTTCTAGAGGATAATCAGCTGCTTAGTGACCAGCAATACGGCTTTCGTAAGGGTCGGTCAGCTGGTGATCTTCTAGTATACCTGTCACATCGTTGGGCACAGGCGATCGAGACAAAGGGGGATGCTTTGGCGGTCAGTTTGGACATAGCGAAGGCCTTTGATCGGGTCTGGCACAAAGCGCTTCTTGCGAAGCTCCCTTCCTATGGGCTGCCCGAGAAATTATGCGAACGGGTCACCAGCTTTCTTACAGACAGAAGCATAAAAGTCGTAGTTGACGGTGAATGCTCTGACGCCTTGTCTGGTGTCCCTCAAGGCTTCGTGCTATCGCCTACTCTGTTCCTCCTGAATATCAATGATATGTTGCTAGATAGCGGCATTTATTGTTATCCGCTTGGCTGCCCGCGCGATGTCGTAAATCAGTCGCCACTTGCCCGCGGCATCACGCGCTTTGTAACTCGATTGCCCGCTAAAGAGAACGTACAATATCCCTCACTTGCCCCGCCGATTTTCGATCCTGCGACCGCCCGGCGCGGAGTCGTAAATCGTTTCTTAGACCTACATTTCATTTGTAACACTACCAAGTGTTATGTTTTTTATCTTAACTATGAGTTAAGCTATAAGATGTTATATTTGTTTGTCAGATAATGACTTTTGTTTTGAGTTATAATGCGCTGAACTTTGTGATGGCGCGATTTGAACTTTGTGATGAATTTAAAGGATCATAACTCAAAAATGAAATCAATGACATAGGGTTTTTAATTTAAAATTACGTTACTTATATAATACGTAATAAGATGAGAAATAGAAACATACACTCGTCCAAACAATTTTTTTATTTCAGAACCCTTGATTATGAACAATAATCTGGCGCCACGCGGCGTAATTCCTGTAAATTGCACTAGGCTAAGATGCACAAATACCACTTTTAGGCTTGAAATAAAAATATAACAACATAAGCAGTCTAATATTCTCTTAGAATAAAAACAATCATAGCGATATCATTCACCACGACTGCGAAATATGAAAATTAGTACAACAATTCCCATTCCCACAGTGATATCAGTGGCCGTGGCACACTAGCCGTTCTGATTTTTTTGTTCTACATATTATATAATACAAAAATAGCAATTAGCGTGCCACAGAATGCTTGTAATGCTCTTTCTAAAAAGGTATCACACTTGTATATTGTAACACACACACATTGTACAAAATATGTTCAAAAGTAAACAAAAAACAACTGCAACGCCACAGACGCAATACTCAAGCAGTCAACTGTCAAACGCTTTTTTTATATTATTCTCCTTGGTTTGGACACTTGGCTTTGTATATTATGGTAGAAAATTTAACGGAGAAGCGAGATAAATAATACACATTGACGTTAGAACGACAGAGACGAATATATTACATGAATTGGAGCGCGGGTGCCATGTCGACCAGTAGTCGACACGGGCAAGCAACGGACTAAAACGCATGTCGACTAGCGGTCGACACGGGCAAATTAGCGCCCAAGGCCATGTCGACCAGTAGTCGACAAGGGCAATCAACGGAATAAAACGCATGTCGACCAGTGGTCGACATGGGCAGTCAAAGGGTTATGCAGATGACAGCACAGGCGACTTTATATACCGGCCACGCCAACATTTCTCGGGAAAAAGTCATCGAGAGCCGACATAAACTTGTGTTTGAAATTGAGAACTCCTTGGAGATGGTCTCAGATTGGGGAAGACTTAATTTGGTCCAATTTAACCCCACAAAGACACAAGTCTGCGTTTTCACCGCAAAAAAACTGCCGATGGTCGTATGTTCTCGTTTTGAGACCACCCCCTTAACTGCCGTCTCCAGTATTGGAATACTTGGTGTCGACATATCGAGCGCAGTCCAGTTCCGCGGTCACTTAGAGGGTAAAGCTAAGTTAGCCTCGAAGAAGCTTGGTGTGCTAAATAGATCGAGGCAGTATTTCACTCCGGCCCACCGCTTGCTCCTTTATAAGGCGCAGGTCCCGCTGCATATGGAATACTGTTCTCATCTTTGGGCAGGGACACCCCAGTACCAGCTTCTCCCACTGGTCCGCATCCAATCAAGGCAGCACGGTATTTGCATGTCTCCACTCCAGTTCGGTCGCCACTGTTTGTGTATCGTGCGACGTTATTACCGGGGTGAGGATGAAGCCTGGGAAGTGTGTTTCGAGTAGGACGCGTCTTGTCTCCTCCTCCGATGTGGTGTATGTGTTATCCGGTTTGCGGAGAGTACCTGGTGCAACCGTTGGTTGCTGAGCCAGTAATTTCCTTACCCGGTTTGCTTGTTGGCAAGATTCAATGCTCCCACAGAATTTCCTCCATCCCATGGTACGTCTGAATCTGAAGCACTTCTTGTAGCTTGATTTGGCCGCTTTATAAGCGTCCCAATCTTCGTCGGCGCTTGTGTTCATTGCCCTGTTTAAAGCCCTTCTTACCTTCTTGCGCTTGCGTTCAAGCTCAGCGCCCCACCAGGTTTGTTTGCCTGGGGTTGATGGTATAGTGGTTTCAGGGCAGGCTGCGTGGTAGCTGTCTCACATCGACTGCGTCAGTGTACATACCTGCTCGTCGATCTGTTCATTGTAACCCAATACTGTCGGCGTAGCAGTAAGGGTAAGTTTCTCTGTAAGTAAGTGGACATACTTTGCTTTGTCAGCGTTGTTTGGTTTCCTACGCGGCTGTGTGGGTTGTATAACGACTTCCATGGAGAAACTGATCCATCTGTAGTCTGAGCACGATGCCTCTTTCGAGACGTGCCATCCCTTGATGTATTCAGCCGCTCCTTCTGTTGCGAGAGTTAAGTCGATAATTGTCTGACTACGTCTTGTGACGAAGGTGGGCTCCATACCTGTGTTTAATATGGTAAGATTGGTGGTGAATAGGTATTCAACCAGTGATTTACCTCTGTTGTTATTGCAGTTCATGCCCCACATTTGGTGGTGGACATTGGAGTCCGTTCCTATTACGACCTCCGTATTGGTTCTCTCGCACTGGTTAACCAAACGCGTGAGGTCGAAAGGAGGCGGGTCTTTGGCCTCGGAGATTGTCGCACGGGTGATTGATTTCCCGGGATAGCCGGGATCGATCACTCGCCGAGCAATTAAAGAGAGATAGTTAGGTTGCCTTACGGGAAATAAATAAAAATATCACCAGGAAAGATTAAACTCGCGTTATATTCCAGATTCACAATGGTTTTAATTACACAAAAGAACTGACACTTGAGATTAACCGACTATAGTCCGGGCCACGAGAACATAGACTTTTTGTAAACAAAGAATTTCTACTAAGTGGCTTAGCGACCGTTCTGTCAAACACAAATAATTTCAAATCGAATGAGCGCAACGGTACACAGGTACGTGTCATTGGAAACTAATGTGTCAATGGATTGGGATTTTATCGATATTAAGCGCTGTCAACAAGATCTTTTAATATTTTGTGGTACTGGAACTTGGAATATCAACATTTGGTTTTACTTCATTGAAATGTTACATGCTTGGGCTTAGCTTGCAATTATCTTAGGAAAAAAATATTTTTGGGTGTCAAGAAGGGGTACCTAACTGTGAAGTTAAATGCACGTTTATAGGATCGCAATGCTCATCCTCATGATTACCCCGAATGTAAATGTACTGTAACATTTAAATAGATTTTGTTAAAGTTCATTCTGACGTTATCATTCATACACAACGTATATGTCCATTCCTAAAAAAAATATGCGATGTACTAGCTAGTTGTCTGGAATATATCACATTTGTGGACAATTATTTAATATTTTAGGATAGCTAGGCTAGGAGCAAATTATTTATTGGCTATGAAATCAAGTCCATAATAGAGTATCCTGTTTTTACGCTATCATTGACATACATGGTACTATATTATTGACTTGAATTTACTTACATGTGAAGAAACTACATGAAGTTCCCAAATTAATGAATATTCTTTCAGGATAATCACTCACACAAATCAGGACCACTCTTACACAAAATCAAATATATTTATTTTCATTCAAATTTAAATTTTTTAGACACGGCTAGAAGTCATAGATAATAATATTAAAATATATAAAGTCAAACACATTTAAAAAAGAAATACAGTAAAAAAGTATCAAACTTCACTAAAGCATAAAATGTAGAACACAGCTGTTTGAAATTAAAGGTTGTGAAGCCCTGAATGTTTATTTACAAAAAGTCTATCTTCTCGTGGCACCAACTATAGACAATTATCCAGGGCGTGGGTGGTAGGTTGGCACTCCACAGGTCTTCGGATGGGTACTCAGCTTTGTCGTGTTGTCTCCAAGCAGAAAGAGGACCAACCACGTGTGTCGCCGGTATATATAGGGCCGGCAAGCGGGAGGAGGCTCCCCACTGCAGTGCGTCACTCGTAGCGAGGCTCGCAAGCGCCGAGGCACGACGTCACACCACCCCCCCCCGTTAGGCCGGGATTTTCCCTAAAGAAAATTCCCTAGCCCAACGGGCGTAGCAGCCCTCAAGATACTCCCTGGAATTAAAGAAAACAAGGGCATGAGTACCTAGAACAAGTGACAACCCTATAAGCTAAATAATAATGACCCACGCTTGCATTCTTCACGCGTACAACGGCAGTCTGAACTTGAACATAAACATTTATCATTCATAATTCATCACACATACCTACATGTAAATGCCAAGGCCAGTGTAATAGCCCAATAGCAAAGATAACAATCTATGGAGAAGCGCTTAGGGTAATTATTAGGTAATAATGATTTGTAGATATAAGAACTTGATCTAGCCCTACGACTTAAAAATCTTGGGTTCGGCCTTTGCCACTAGATAAGTAAACTTTTTGAATATAGTTAGGTGTAACAACAGATTTTTCGTAACGATGAACAAAAATAATATAAGCCGCAGACACGACCGGACCGCTCAATGTCAAAGGAAAGAATTTAATAAATATTTTGCTCTAATTAATAACTACAACACGACCAGTAAACACCTTTTGAATGTAAACAATGGTGAATCATTAGTTAGGCATTTATTTAGCGGCGCGTCGCTGAGTGAACGCGCGTGCGACAACTAGGTAGGTACGATCTAAATGGTAGGTACTATTCGACTGTTCCGAGCTCGCGACGCACGGTTAATTACTCTGGATGTTTATAAAGTACCTATAATAACAATTTGATTATGGAATTTATACAGAATTAAGAATAATAACAGAACTTAAGGTCAAGGCACGGCGAAAAACAATACGCCAATCAATATGCATTTCAACAAATAGATTTGCGGAAAGAAAATACACATGCGAGAATCGAACACCAGACCAATCCGACAACAACTTTTTAACCACTGAGCCATAACTGATAGTTAGATAAACAACAGATTCTTTGTGACAATATTACATGTAATAAACTTTATTACAATTTATAACTGAAACATTTATTCATTTTATGTTAGCATGTTTACATAAATCATTAACACAACACAATACATTATCTTGTGAGCTTCGACTCGAAAACATAAGAACCATTGTTGGCCTTCGCAAATGATTATGTAATTATAACTTAGTATAGATATGCGTCTTACATTGTTGTTTTTTATGCTTTTATTATTCTTTGTAATTAATCAACTTTAAATCCTTGATGTGCCATTCTCCTAAAGGTTTACCGGCCATGTCGTTAAGTTTGTATACTAGGGGTGACTTTTTTGAGGCAATCTTACATTTAATAAATTTAGGCGCCAATTTCTTGCTAAAGTATTTATCCTTGTCACTAAGTAGAAACGTTCTGCGCCAAACTATATCACCGACATTGAATTCTGCCGGTTTACGGCGAAGATTATAAGATGAACAATTTCGTTGGTGGGCCGACAACAGAGCTGAATGTACCTTCTCGAAAATAGAGGATAAGTAGCCTAAAGTTTCGGCATAGCCGTCCCGTGGTTCAAGCACCATATTGGAATTAAATTCCTTGTCAATATACTGAGAACCACATGTTATGACCTCCCTACCAAAAACAAGGAAATTAGGAGAATAACCAGTAACCTCACTAACTGCGCAGTTAAGGGCGAACTGAACCTTAGTGATTAGAGTGTCCCAGATTCGATGATCAGATTCTATGAAAGTTGAAATAGCTGTCATAATGGTTTTGTTGTAACGTTCAACTGAGTTAACGTGGGGAGTATACAACGGTGTAAAATGCAAATTTGGAATTTTATATTTTGACAACATACTTTTAAAGGTTGCGCTAATAAATTGTTAACCGTTATCCAAAACAATAGTAGATGGAATTCCATGCACCAAAAATACATTTTCCTCGAGAATTTTCGTTATCACTTCTGCAGTTGCCCGTTTAATGGGGAAAAGCAAACAATATTTAGAGAAACAACAACTGACCACAAATATAAAAGTGTTGTGTTTTCTGCTGGGGGGCAATGGACCAATCAAATCAATACTAATCGTCTGAAAGGGCTTTTGACATGATTTGGGTTTTCCCATTAGACCTAAATTTGGGTGATTTTGGTGTTTATGGGTGATACAAGGTTCACATGAACTGACGAACTTGACAACATCGGAGTACATACCAGGCCAAAAGTAATTAAGTGCAAGACGTTTGTATGTCTTAAAGATACCCAGATGTCCAGCAGTGGGCGAAGAATGATTCTCCCTTAGAATGTCAATTCTTTGGTCAGACGGAATAACCTCTTTCCATTGAAATTCTCTAGTGAGAGGGTTTAATGTTTTTTTAAAACAATACAATTTATTGTTTATTACTTGATAGTTAACAAAGGAAGTCGGAGAACTTAAACAGCCTTTATAGATATTTAAATACCAAGGATCATTAGTAGAAACTGGTAAATTCTGATTAGAATTAATATCTATATTTATATCATTAGCAATAGCAGAAACGGGTAAAGAGCGAGACAGAAAATCAGGTAAAACGTTATCGGAACCCCGACGATGACGTATTTCGAAATTATAGGAAGATAAGCGAACTCCCCATCTGGCTAACCGGCCAGTAGGGTTATTTAAGGTCAAGAACCATTTCAAAGCAGCGTGATCAGTGTAAACAATAAACTTTTTACCATTTTCAACATAACAACGCCAGTGTTCTATAGCAGATAGAACAGCCAGGGCCTCGCGCTCTGTGGCACTGTAATTTTTTTCTTGCTTACTGAGTGATTTGCTATAGTACGCTATGACTCTTTCCTCACCATTTAACCTTTGACAGAGGATCGCGCCAAGACCAAAATCGCTAGCATCTGAGTGTATTTCAAACGGTTGTGAGTAGTCAGGACAAGCCAACACCGAGGAGGAAATCAAACAATTCTTTAGGTTATTAAACGCCTCATTAGCCTCTGTCGTCCAGCAGAATGGAGGTGCGTTTTTACTTTGAGATGTTAACTTATTTAAGGGTGCAGCAATAGAGCTAAAATTCGGTATAAAACGCCTGTACCACAAGGCTGCGCCTAAAAATCGACGTACTTCTTTTCTATTAGAAGGAGTGGGATAATTTTTCATTGAATTTACTTTACCCGGATCGGGATGCAGTCCACTAGAGTCGACAACATAGCCTAAATATTTTAGTTTATCTCAAAAAAATTGACATTTTTCGAGATTAATTGTTAAATTAGCGCTTTTTAGTTTATCAAGAATGCGTAATAAAAGAGTAATATGCTCGTTGAAGCTGGACGTGATACAGATTATGTCATCGATAAAACAGAAAACCTTATTTTCAAATTCTGGGCCATAAAATAAAATATCAACTAATCGTTGTTGAGTAGCTGGCGCATTCGTAAGACCGAAAGGCATTCTTTTGAATTGAAATGTGCCACGCGTGGGAATAAAAAGGCTGTTTTGCAACGGTCCTCTTCTTTAATTAATGTTTGCCAAAAAGATTTAGACAGGTCTAAACTGGACAAGTATTTAGCATCTCTCAGATTATCTAAAATTTCCGAAATATAAGGCAAGCTATAAGCATCTTTTTTTGTAACGGAATTTAATTTACGACTGTCTAAACAGAAACGCAGTTCACCATTCTTCTTTGGTGTCAAAATGACCGGGTTTGACTATCGGGAGACATGCGATAAAATCTTTGCCGAATAGGGGGACAATCACCTGTATCAATTGAATGAGAAATAATATTTGTGCAACCGAGACCCCGCTTCTCGTATGAAATATCGGTAAATTTAGAAATAATGTTGTCAGCGGTAGCTCTCTGGTCGACTGTAAGATGATCATAAGAAACAAGATGTGTAGGGGGAACTGCCTGCAACTCCATTACTTGAGCGTCAGACTTGTTCACAATCAAAACAGACTCCAATTTGTTAGGAAATAGGCCAAAGCTTCGCCAAAAATCCATGCCAAGGATAAGGGAATTTTGAATCCCAGGTACAACATGAACTTCTAAGTTAATCAATTTATCCTGAAACTCGAAGGGTAGAAACACCGATGCCAAATACTCAAATCGTTCGCCGCCTGCTGTTATTAACCTTAAAGGTTTCGATTTATCCAAAACATTGTCTTTCAAAAATAAGTTATGCAAATTATTACCTAAAATTGTAACGCAAGATCCAGAATCTAAAAGACCAGTGGTAGGTATTCCATTTAATTTTAGAGTAACGTAAGGTAAATATTCTACTTTAGAATTACGGATTGAGGAAATATGATAGCTATTAAAGAATTTTTTTAAAAAGTCCAACCAATTATTCCACTCTGTTTTATTACAATTAGTTGTATAATTTGATTTTCCACAATCCTTATTAACTAGTTTTTTGAAACTGTAGGGGTCGACTTAGATTTACAATTGGGGCAGTCTGACACCTTGAAACCCTTTGTGCCGCACTTTAAACAGATTAGGTAGTGTGGCTGACGGCAATTACGTAATGAGTGCGAATTGCATCTACAACGCACGCAAAAAGTTTTATTTATATTAGAAGTACTCGATACGGCGTTGACTTGTGGTACAGACTTGTATCTCGATGTATCGTCGAAAGAGTTATATTTATTGAAGTGATTATGATTGTAAACATTTTTGTTTGAAGAAAAATTAGAAAACGGATAATTATACGCTAGATCGGGTGCTACAGTATTCTTTGAAACTTTAGGGGGTTCAGAAAATTGCTTACTGCGACTTTGGTAATTTTCGAAAAGACGACAAACTTCGACCAGACTATCAACATCAACAACCTTTGCAGTGAGCAGACAATTAGTGTAACAAGGTCTTATATTATTTAGTAAAATTTCTAGCTTCTCCGAATCAGCGATAGGAGAACTAAGTCGCGAAAACAGACCGTGCATTTTTGCCACGTAAATAGTTATTGATTCGTTCTCGCCCTGTGAGCGCTGACGAATCTCCGTCATAAGCCGATAATCGTAGTTATGCGGACTAAAATCTCGTTTTAAAAGTTCGCAAAGTTCTAACCAAGTCTTTACATTATTTTTAACAGAACGATACCAAACTAATGCGTCACCCGAAAATATTTCAAAAGCGAAAGACAACATCTTGTCATGTGGAATAGATCTACAGGACATAAATTCATCAATTTTTTCAATAAAAGATCTTACACATGATTTACCGTTAAATTTGAATTTACCTAATTCCGAGAAAAGCTTACGGTCGTAATTAAAGGAAGTGTTTCCCTCTGCCACTGAGCAATCCGACCGCGAACTACGGCTCGTGATTAATTGTAATTTCGCATATAAGTCATTAAATTTATTCCACACAGACTCAATTTTTTTAATATCAAGACTGCCGGTATCCACCCTATTCAGTCGATGAAAACAATGGTGTAGCACGGTTTCGACCTTCTGTTGAAGCTCGGAGGTATAGTTTGCTTCCAACATAGATAAGTGTTTATTTGATCTTAATAACGACTTTTCCACTTCAGCCACATCCTCCTCTGGTGGGAAGGGTGAAGATAATATATCCTCCGAGGGAATTTTAACTGAAAGTTTAGCGATTTGTTTGCGGGGATCGTCAGGCTTTGAAACGCCGCGTATTGTGGTCTCATACTCTAATTCCGCTTTAGTTAATAATGAGAAATTTATAATGTAAGCCATTATTACAAAACAATAATAGAAAATCTAAGTATTTACGCCGGTACTAGAAAAAAAAAATTAAATATCGCCAGAAAATCGAATACCGTGCTAAAAAAGCTGAAATACACTAAATTATACAATGATGTGATGATTGGTAAATGATTAAAAAAAAATTTCTTAACGGTCACTCAAAGGTTGAATCACAATATTTTTTTCGCGAACACGAGGCACGTTAGTTCAACGGCTAAGCGGTTAGAACCGGTTGGCGGCTGGGCACGCTGCCCGCGGTGAAACGTGATTTTAGACCGACGTTAATTAAATCACCGTTATGTTATTTACACAGTTAAATTGCTTATGGCCAACCAAAATAGATAGAAACTGTACCTGTACGCAATTCACCACACCAGAATATATGCACACACAGGAGAAAAATATACAAGAGAAAAAGAAATTATTTCACTCACCTGTAAAGTGCCAACCTAGGTTTTAAAAATATATTTAAAAATTCTATTGGGCGCCAATGTCGCACGGGTGATTGATTTCCCGGGATAGCCGGGATCGATCACTCGCCGAGCAATTAAAGAGAGATAATTAGGTTGCCTTACGGGAAATAAATAAAAAATGTCACCAGGAAAGATTAAACTCGCGTTATATTCCAGATTCACAATGGTTTTAATTACACAAAAGAACTGACACTTGAGATTAACTGACTAGACAATTATCCAGGGCGTGGGTGGTAGGTTGGCACTCCACAGGTCTTCGGATGGGTACTCAGCTTTGTCGTGTTGTCTCCAAGCAGAAAGAGGGCCAACCACGTGTGTCGCCGGTATATATAGGGCCGGCAAGCGGGAGGGGGCTCCCCACTGCAGTGCGTCACTCGTAGCGAGGCTCGAAAGCGCCGAGGCACGACGTCACAAGATGTAGACCGATGTGAAAACAACCGGCCGGCTCTGACGGGCCGGATTCTGCGTCGCACCCTGGCTTGGTGTTAGAGTCCTGCTTGACTCGTGTGGAGTTGTCGTCGCATCCTGGAGGATGGTCGACAAACTTACCTGAGGGGTCCCGGAACTTGACGTAGACGGCACCCACCCCCAACGCGAGGCGGCGCTCGTTCTTCAACAGGATCGGGACCTGTTCCTCTGGGACGCCCACCACCAGGAACCACCCACCTGACTGCCTTTTGGAGTGCAGCATCGTCCATTTGTCAACCTCTAACCAGGGGTTCTGGAACTCCAGAGCGCGACCCACGTCGCGAACGTCGTCCAAGACCCCCTGTTCATCGGGTACGACAATGCCGCACCGCACTCTCTTCAGGGTCTCTTCCTGGCCCCTGACTTCCAGTTCGAAGCCCGGTGGTGGGACCAGGAGAGAGACTGCCTCAGTCAGCCAGGTATACGTTGCCTCGTCGGCGCACCAAAGTTTGAGTACCCCGTCCGCGTGCACGGGTTTCCCAATGAACGCTGGAGCGGGGCGTTTGGGGGTTTTGGTCGACCAGGCGTCACTCAGAATCTTCCTCTGAAGCTCCCGGAGTACCTGGTCCACCAACTCCTTCGGAAAGTTCCCTGTGCGTTTGCATGTTACTGCAACACCCAGGGACGCCTTGGAAGCCTGTGCGTAGGACTTACCTACTGTCGTCCTGGAGGAGTCGAGGCGGGGCTTCTTGTGGTCTCCCCGAGGTGAACAGGTCTCGTTGAGAGCACGTTTGGCCTCACCTCTGTCCTTGTTTCCGGCAATTTTACCTGCTGTGTTGCTCGGTGATGCAGTGACAGGTTGTCATCCGGGGTGACCAGCCAGCCGCTTGGCGGCAGGCGGCTTCCCCGTACTGCGCGGTTTGTGCCTTCTGCTTGGACGCCCTGCGCTGTCTCTTGTTAAGGTTTTTCCTCTTCTTCGATGGGCCGACAGCGGCGGGGCCACTAGTGGGCGGGCGCTGAACAGGATTGGTGGTCTTGCCCTCACCCTTGCCCTTCTTGTGGCCTACCAATTGCCAGCCCGCGAAGGAGGAGTCGTCTTCCCGCTTGATCTCGAACGGGCTGACGATTGTAAGGACGGGACCAGTACTAGTGTTAGCCAGCGCTGAAGTCCCGTCCTTGGGGGATGGTATAACCTCTGCAGCCGGGGCCACAGCGTCAACCATCTGTTTTGGTTTTGCGGCAGGAACAGCTTTCGCTGCCACCGTCGCAGTTGGGGTAATAGAAGGGATAACGGTATCCATAAATGTTTTTACTAGACTTCATCCCTCTGGCCTCCCACCCTCCATGGAGCCCGCAACTGGGAACGTCATACCGGACGTTAGGATTACCAGAGGGATATAGGAATGAGGGGCTGGCTTACAGCACGACATCGGGCGCCCGCTTGGGTTAACGGCCTGAGCCGAGTTACCAACTCTAGCCGTCCACCCTCGGTTGCGCCCTCAGTATAGCCTTCACCAACCACATCAACAGCCGAAATAAATTCCGTCTGTTGATGTGGACCCTACGTCCCTACCCCGTGGCCCTCTGACGGGACACGATGGCCATTTCCCCCGCTGCGGGGGGCTACCGTTTTACGTGAAATCGGGACCAAAGAGGGCGTGTTGCCTCACGGTCACATTACCGCCAGCGCCGCTCAGCTCAACCCCCCAGGACTCCGTCATCCCCGCGTACGGCGCTCGACTGCGCAGGTCCTAGTGCAGGTGGTCAACTTCTCTTACCCGTGACTGTTTACTACGAGCCCAAGCCCACCCGGCCACGAGAGGGCGTGGTGAA
Organism: Euclidia mi; assembly: GCA_944739405.2. Classification (NCBI taxonomy): domain Eukaryota; kingdom Metazoa; phylum Arthropoda; class Insecta; order Lepidoptera; family Erebidae; genus Euclidia; species Euclidia mi. Next base: position 112,418,245 of record OX123184.2, read on the forward strand.
GAGATGTGTTAGTGAATGTGTGTGTGTGTGTGTGTGTGTGCGTGCATGTGTGTACTTGTGTGTGTATGCGTGTGTTAAGTGCCTGTTATTGTGTGTCAGCTGGAGGTTTTGGTTGCATCCATTTCTGAAGGAACTGGACCAAGAACGGGCGGCAACCTCGAGAAGGATAGTCCACCAGCCTTGCCTTAGGGATCTTCACGACCTGCGCTACCCCTGAGATCATTCGCCACTCCCTGCGCCGGACTCAGGTGCAGGGAGTAAAAGTCAGTGCAGTTCAGTGGAATTAGAGACGAATTGAACTGCACGGGCTTCCACCCACTTTTTTAAAACGTTTAAAACGGTAAATTCATATTAAATCAATCTATGATTATGGCCCCGTGTTTACCGCAGGACGTACTTAAAATTATTTCAAGTCTCAATTATACACACAGCACAGGATAAGACGGTATACAAACAAAAATAATTAAGACAGTTGCGAAAGAAATTTGTGAGCCATCAGCACACATAATCAATTTGTTAGGAATGGCGATATTTGAAAATAACGCCATCTATCGGTAAACGAGAGAACTAGAAGAGAATGGATATATCGGTAGTTTAAAAGTGTTTAATCTATTCTCTACTAGATGGCGTTGCTGTTTTGTTCTCTGGCAGTATCGACTGTTCCGACTGTTGCGAGAACATTCTCGGTAAGACAAGAATGGACAAGTTATGTTTTCCGGCTGGTATAAATAGCGCGTGGACGAGCGAGTTCAGACAGTACAGTTGAATAACCACAGCGATCAACAAGCGAAGGAGTGCGAAGATTAAGTGAGTTGGAAGTGTTTTCTAGTGTTTTAATGGGTGTTTTTATTAGTGTGTAATTAAGTGTATTGTGAAATAAAGTACAGTTTTAATAGCATAGTGCATTTAATTTATCGCCGAACCTGATGATGGCGTTCATGCAGGAGCAGGCTCGCCGCTTAGAGGAACAGCTCCAGCGTGACAAGAAGGAGCACTCCCGCCGTCAAGAGGAGCAGGACCGCCGTCAACAGGAGCAGGCACGCCGTCAAGAGCAGCACGCGCGCCGCCTGGAGCAACAGCTACAGCGCGACAAGGAGGAGCAGGCTCACCGTCAGGAGGAGCACGCGCGCCGCTGAGAGGAACAGCTCCAGCGCGACAAGGAGGAGTACGCCCGCCGTCAAGAGTAGCACGTGCGCCGCCTAGAGGAACAACTGCAGCGCGACAACGAGGAGCACGCCCGCCGTCTGAAGGAACAGCTGGTGCTCCTGAAGGGCCTCAGCGCCGTTGTAGGGAAGGAACTGAAGGCGGTCAAGGAGGAGCATCAGCAGCACCAGGCCCGTATCAGCGACGTGGAGATGCTCGTACACGACAAGCTTGAGACTCGCGTCGCCTCTATAGAGAAGCGTGTACATGACCACTACGAGACCTGTGTTGCTGATGAAGTGGAGAAGAAATTGCGTGGGCTTGAAGTGACATCAGTGGCTGTAGCACCCTCGCCTCGTGGGTTTAAGGTTCCAGCATTTAATGGCCCGTCATCATGGTCAGCATACAAGATCCAGTTTGAGGCTGTGATGCAATCAAATGGGTGGAATAAAGAACAGGTCTTAACCGCCCTAACCTTGGGCCTTCGTGATTGGGCCCTGACGGTGTTGGAGGCATTCGGGCAATACGTCTCATACGAGAAGCTTCGAGTCTGAGGTGATCAAGGAGACTTGTCGCGTGATGGGTGCACATAAAACCAGGACCACGGCTTATCATCCGCAATCAGATGGCATGGTTGAAAGGTTTAACCAATCACTGGATAGGCACCTGGCGAAGGTCGTGTAGAGCAAATAATGAGATTGGGACAAGCAAATCCCACCATTCCTTCTGTCATATCGCAGTGCGGTCCACGTAACCACAGAAGTAACACCAGCTTTTGCCAATTTCGGAAGAGAACTACTTTTACCTGCAGACTTAATCACCGGTATTCCATCGGAATCTCCACGCAATAGAACGGATTACGCGACCGAGCTACGCAACAAGATGAACGACGTATCATAACACATCAGGGAATCTGGACAACAGACCCAGTACGAAGCAAAGGTAAATTGCCTAAGTTACAAACCAGATGGGACGGGCCATATCGCATATCATTTTATTTATCGTTACCTATCAAATCCAGAAGGGGCCGCGCGATGCACCGAAAATAGTTCATGTGGACCGGTTGGCTCGTTAGTATGGGTCCAACGATGTTCGAGACGAACACGTATAAGAGCGAGGCAGTGTTACGAATAGCGATGTTTGAAAATAACGCCATCTACCGTTAAATGAGAGAACTAGAAGAGAATGGATATATCGGTAGTTTAAAAGTGTTTCATCTATTCTCTACTAGATGGCGTCGCTGTTTTTTAGAGAACAAAACAGCAACACGGAAGTATCGACTGTTTCCTACTGTTGCGAGAACCTTCACAAGAAGACAAAAATGGACTAGTTATGTTTTTCGGCCAGTATAAATACCACGTGGAGGAGCGAGTTCAGACAGTACAGTTGAATAATCACAGCGATCAAAAAACGAAGAAGTGCGTAGAGTCAGGAGTGTTTTCTCGTGTTTTAATTGGTGTTTTATTAGTGTGTAATTAATTGTGTTGTGAAATAGAGTACAGTTTAGTGGCATAGTGCATTTCATTTATCGCCGAACCCCAGCTCGTAACAAATTTAAGCATTGGTGAAGGAATGTTTCCTGATGCTTGAAAAAAGTCAGTAGTTAAATAATCTTATTTAAAAATATGAATTTCCCAGCAGAAAATAATATCAGCCTGTAAATATCTATTTATACACTGATATTACGGTATTTATTTGACGACCGGTTGGCATAGCGGGGGTGTAAGCGACTGCTACGCCGAAGGTCGCGGGTTCGATTCCCGCTCAAGTCAAATTTGTGCGCGAATATGAATGTTTGTCTTGGTCTGGGTGTTTCTATGTATAATATGTACCTATGAATTTACAAACAAAAAAGTATGTATGTTTATCCATTGTCTAGTACCCATAGCACAAGCTCTGCTTTGTTAGGGAGTAGATGCTGTTGTGTAAATGTGGTAAAATATTATTATTATTTGTTTCTCTATCACGCGTACTTTTCTAACATAATTATGTTGTTAAAAAGTACACGGCACTTTGGCAGGCGTACTCGGAGACATAGATCCTACGCACAGGGGCCCTTTGAGAGTTTTAACCTAGGATATGATGGGACATCTACTGAGGAGCCTCCATAACAGCACTATGAAGTACAGCCACGGATTAGCCGCAGCAGGTGAAGGACTTTTACTACTTGTATGGAAACTAATTACATTGGGTTATTGGCATGGGAGTTTAATGAATCAATACATGAACACTCTGGATAAAGAACGGCGTCTGCCCTAAGTACTCTTAGAGCACGTCGAAAAGAGGCAGATGGTGACTCGCCAACTCACTGGATGGGCCCTCTCTAGATAGCCGCCAAGGCAAAAAAACTCTACCATAAAGGCAACAAGAGGGCAACACCGGTGTGAGCGGCTAAAGGTGAAGAGCGGTGCGGCACCGGTTTCACCATCGCGGGTCTCGTAACACGGAGCGGGTTTCCCCGTTTATTATTATTATATTTAAATTTTGCTGTGATGTGGTAAATGTTTAAACTTATAAAATATTATGTTGTACATATTCTCCTACATTTAATTAAAGAAATTAGCAAATTTGAACATTTTGTATTACTTGACTTGGCCCATGGCTGCGATCGCGTGGTTACGTACCATGCTTTAACGCGTAAAAAGTCCACATCACTGTCTATACCATAATATAGCTCAGTTGTGACGTCAAAGAAGGACAAAGAAATATACAAATATAAAAACTCTTGTATTTATAATGTTAGAACGTATGGCTACACATTTTTGTACATCACTAAAGGAATCGCAGAGACGCAAAGCACAATACACTAACAATAGTTACAATACACTATAAATGGTTTAGTATACTAAACTTATTACGTAAGACTCGTGGTCTTACGTAATAAGTTTAGTATATTAAATCAATCACCCAAAAACATTGACACTTAAAAAGGGCAACATAACGACCCAATACCTTAACCAGGAATCGAACTGGCAACATTGCGATCGACTACAAACTTACACGCAGGGCCGACAAGGCAGTCTCTTGAAAGTTTCAGTCATATATTATCATGTTGTGTACATGTAACAAAAACTTTTTACATTTATTGCCAGTTCTCTCTTTCTTGTTCCAGTGTATAAATGTATTTTTTCCCGGAAACAATAACGGGCCGATGCCAATCATTATTCGCCGACACCATCTCACTACACATATGAGAGAGGAATATTTTTATTTTAAACCCTGCGTAATTATGTAAATTAAGAGAGGGCCAATTCTCGTATACACCACTATTTTTAATTAGTACAAACATTTAATGGGGCTCTAAGCATCTTTAACTAATCATGTTTGTGTATGTAAAAAATAAAAATACTAAGTTCCAAAACTGTCCACAAAATAACGTAATAAATGGTAAATGCATTACTAAACACTATGTTGTAGTAATAATTTTACGCGGCACTGCTGCTGCTCCATTGATAAATTCGTGCAAACTCGAATTTCGCAACCCCCTGTCCCTTTGCGCCCGCGCTGCAGTGCTAAATTGATGGCGGAAGCAAGCGGATCCTTTTTTCAACACAATTAATTGTTTGTTTACGTTTGCCCAACGCGATGGCTTATCAGTTCACATCACGCGAGTGCAGCTGTGCGTTTGTACAGGGAAGTGTTTGCAAGCCAGTGGATCGGTCGAGGCGGGCCTGTAGCTTGGCCTCCATGCTCACCACTGTGTATAAAAGTGAGCCGGTTAGTGTCGAACAATTAAAACAGCGCATATTGGACGCTTTTGACGCAGTGAAAAGTCAGAGAAGCGTACATCTCTCGTTGAAAAACAATGTATCAAAACGTGGCCGTCTGTGTATTGACAATGGTGGTGGACATTTTGTAACGGGTTCTAGAAATAAAACGCAGTAGAGGTTCTAGGTGCGTTTATTGCCGAGTATTGTCTCACTTCCCTTGCCACGAGTATGACCGACCAACAACACGACACTGGCCTGAACACTAGGGGCTGCAGTCTCCAACGCTGTTCCCTCCGGTGGTGTGCAGGGCAGGTTGCTCGAAGGGCTGCGCGTAGCGGCAGATCCTCGCAGGCCGTTGGTTCAGCTGGCAGGCGCCGGCGATCTGAGTGCGATGAGCAGGGCGGGGCCAGACTCTTCGGCAGAGGTGACGCCGAAGGCGATGCAGGAAAGTGTAGCGGTCTAGGTAGCGTAGCCCGAAGCTTAAAGGTAGACCTGGCACCTGAAGGTAAACAGCATTAGGAAAGCCACAACCAATAGAGTCAGGCAGGTGGCGTCAGCCGGCCTCAGCTAGCAGGTAGAGAGATGGGCAGTACGCTATCGCAGTAAATGTAGTAGCTTACCCAACTGCTGGGATCAGGATACACGTAAGACGTAGGGTTGGTAGATACGCGTAATTATAGTAGGTAGGTAGTAGGGTAGCGGTGTCGGCCTCTCTGTCGGCCCCTTTATATACCGGCCCTCCATCAGAGTTGGAGTCCGTTACATGACCATATTTGGTCAGGCTTCGCGAGCGCGGACGATGGCCTTCTCTGATTGGCCGAGCGTATGGACAGTACTGTGACGTAGACGCGGTAGGTACTGGACATACGTCACAATACCGCCCGCCTTAGGAGAGGATTTTCCGTGGCTAACAAGACGTCACAATTTCGAAGGACAATTGAAATACTTGTAAGTTAAGTAAAAATTACCTACCTACGTAAATAATAATTTTATGCCGGCGGCTCAAACTTTTTTTTTTGTTTTGGTGTCGGTTCGGAAAATCCTTATGGAGTCCTTCCGCCCTGGGGGGAAGGACGAAGGGGACTGTCAGACTCTTACTGACTAAAAACCAACCCGAGCTCCTCATGTACCCATGTGTCGGAGGGTAGGGTTTCACCGAAGCATTCCTCGCTACCCCTCGACGGGTATTGGCCCGCCAGATTGTCAGGCGGGCCCCGAACAAAATCCCCTTGGCGGCGGATGAAGGTGTTGGGCTCCGCCACCAAAACACCCAGCGGCCGCAGAGGATAGGGAGGACGGCAACGCAGCACCGCATCCCCTCATCCTCTGCGGCCCCACCGCGACGCAACGATGGTACGCCCCCATTTGATCGCGGGAGATAGGGCGCGTGGCAACGCAATACCGACACGCCTCTCCTCCCGCGACCGCACCCGACTGCGAGGGACAAACAGAACTGTCCCTCGCACCCGCACCTTGGGACGCATCCTACGCAGTCCTCACGCAAGCCCACGTGGAGCGTCCCCTCCCGGGATCCCGCTTAGCTTCATCGTGGGTGTACCTCAAACTCACGGTTACTGAGCCCCCCCACGACGACAAGGTGGAGTTCCCACGTGGGGGCTATGTGGAGAACCTCTGGGGAGGCTTGTGTCCTGATGCCTGCTTGATGTCCACCAGTCCATGAAATAATATTTTTAAATAGCAGCTGATTCTAACTTCATAAATACGCCAAAATTACTATTTTATTTAGTACAGAATACCTTCTTTTGTTTTCTAATTAAATACCCACGTATTCAATTACTTGTAAAAAGATAAATTGGGACGGTCCAAGGTTCCTAATTCCCCTGCCCGGACGAAGTATGAAGGAGAGGTTAAAATTTAGAAAATTAATTAAGTAACTACGTCACTTATTCTTTTGTTTCATTTTATTGTCTAAGGTTACCTACATCATAATTGCGACAGAGAGAATGCGAATGAGCAGGATAGAATATTATCAATGAATTAGTGAATGGATTGTAATACATGACTATGATTTAAGTGAGATTTTCTACAATAAATAAATGATAATAACTTTGCTCTTTACAGACACTATGAAATTCTTACGTCACATATATGATAATAATGTCTTTGCTAATCTGTCCTTAAAGTTTTTGTACTAATTAAACATAAGGGTGTATATATTTGCTCAAAATGCAGATTCGGTCTAATGTCAGTGTTAAACCTATGTCATTAACAATAATGAGAGAGAATACAAATTCTCCTGAATCAACTGATACTTGAATGATGGCACGACTAGATCGTAATATGAGCAAAGAGTCAAACCGTGCCAACATCAAACTAAATATGTCAAATAAATATGAGAATGACATTAATTTAGCAGAATACCAATTGTGCGTCAATTCAAAATCTAATCGCATTGGGTTCGAAATAAAGTGTCAATGTCAGAAAAAAAAATACGAGAATTTGCCCTCTGGAACACAATATGCGCTATATAAATAATATTGTTATAACACCACTGTGATGATACTATTGTTGCTATTCAATTCTTTTTGATGACTTATCCTGTTATTCGCATATGGGCTATCACTGCGAAAGTGTGGCACAATTATTGTTCTAAACTGACTGCAAAAATCAAACGCACGACGCTAAAAATGTATTGTGTAACAATAAAAGGATTTTATTTATTGATTTCAATATTTTAAATCAATCTCATGTCATTGATAAACTTGTATATGCGTAGAGCTAGCTTCTAAATCAGCGCATTGAGACGGAGGATCTCAGGTAGGATGTCGGGGTTCAAGAGAAACACTGCTAGGCTGAACAGGTTCTTTATTGTGTCTCACCACCGCTTTCATACAGTATGACCGAACTAGGTAAGCACTGGCCTGAGGGCTGGAGTGTAGACTCCTGCTGCTCTCTGACGCTTGCAGGGTAGACTGCTCGTAGGGTCGACGGTGAGCTGGCCGAATCGCACGCTGGGTAGGCAGCACAGTGGTCGAGGTGTAGGCTGAGCGGCAGGCTCAGGCGGTGCAGCCGATGTGGGCCGAGCGGTGAGGCTCAGGCGTAACCCGGTGCAGTCAGGCGTCCGTGGCCTGGCTGTAGGAGGCTTGTAAGCAGGAGCTGATGCGTGGCGGCGGCTGGTAGCGGCAGGGCGCCAGCAGCTCTTAATTGTAGCCCGTAGGAAGAATCGTGGCCCGTAGGGAGAACTGGAAACAGCATAGAGAATACACAACAACCGGTCAGAAACAGGCGGTCCCTAGATCGGCTGTTATGCTTAGGAGACACAGATACTACAGACAGAACATATAGGCACACAGACAACTAGAATATTCTTGCCCCCAGCGGGACAGTAGATAGAAAGTAGAATAATACTTGGTTGTCACTACAACTATCAGCGAGACAGTGTGTAGGGCAAGTGCCCGATTTAGATCGCGCACCCATCTTATATAGGCATAAACCTATGACTCACATATTGCCTGCGGCCCTGAACATGACCATATAAGGTAATATTGCGAAGCGCTCTGCGGCTAAGCTGGCGTTAAGCGCGTGCGAGATATTATAACGCAATACATAGAGTATTACGTTACAGCATTTTCAAACAAACTTTCATAGCTTATAGGGAGTAGCACTCATAGCGAGACTTGGTTTACCGTTCATAATAGGTCGGCAAAGATAAGCAACGCTTGCACAGGTCTCCGCTTGGATGGCATGTGGCATTTACATCTGAGCGCTACTGTGCTTCTGAGGGCACGTAGAGGTGACTCAGGACCAGAATCAGACACCTTCAAGGGTCAGAATCCTCTGACTCCAGAGATGGCCACATTGGCCACACACTCGCATAAAAAAACTAAATCACTCGTTTTACCTCGTTAAGTGTGGCATATTTAAAATCCAGCCGTATCAGGTGCCTCAAGTACAAAAAGAATATACTGGTTAAATTTCATGATTCTACCAGTAGTTTAGACTCATCGATGATATGGCAGCCAGAACAAGTAATTTTATATTAATTACTAGAAGACGCCAGCAGCTAAGCCTGCATTTTTTTTTAATTTACCCGTTTTGGCCGATTCCGTGGGAATTTCGGGAAATCCCTTCTTAGTGCACCCCTACGGTCCCCAAGGAACATACATGCCAAATTTCAGCTTCCTGCGCCCAATAGTTTCGGCTGTAGCGTGTCTGTCAGTCAGTCAGTAACGCAAGAATTTTATATATTAAGATAATGATGACGTTGACTTGAATGCCACCCATAGTATGTCTTGTTGGTTTGGCTTGACTAACCAGAATGCTTCTGACGGTTAAAATAAATGTATTTTCTTTATCCAATAACACTTCACTTAACTTGACATTAAGACCACCCTTCCATAAAATATACAACCCACTAATACTCCAAGCAAATATTTTCAATGTTGCCACAGTTGAAAAAAGATGCCAAAAGATTGAATAGATCAAAGCGATATTTATGCAGTTGCGGGACGCTTTAAGAATCCTTCTAAGAAAAAAAAACAGTCTGACTGCGCTCTAAGGGGGACGTGTACCGCGTAAATAAATTTTATATTATTATTTCGCGCGGCGCGAGCCGACGCTCGCAATTTTTATCGCCATCAGTGATAAACTTGTGGTGAACGAGCTGCTGGCGTTCGTGCAGCAGAAACTGGATGTCATGGACGAAGTGTCGGCTATCCAGATCTGTGCAACGAACTTGCAGCGAGGAGGACATTGCGGCTGCCAAGCTGCTTGTGTACAGGTCGCTAAACAAATGTGACAAGATGGTGTCCCTCAGGCGTGACGGGACAAAGAAAAGCCTACAAGACATCATCACGCTGCTCAAAGAGACCGATCCTGACGAAGTGGTCGGCACTTCGTCAGGATCGGTCTCTTTGTGGCGAGGGATTTAAAAAAGTACCCTCATGTCACTTTCGACCACGTCGATGTTACAAGCCTTTTGAAGGACATAGTTTTTCATAAGGCAAGTTTAGCGGATGTCACAAGAAGTTGAAGACATCTCAAGATACCGTCGCACTCTTGCGCACGGAGTTATAGTTATAGTCTGCACCGTCACAAAACCATCATCTGCTACGTCAGACTGGTTTGTCGCCTTTTCCGGCTTGGACTTCATAGCTACAGGGGTGCTCGCAGTTTCCTGCTGAGCCTTTACTGATCCAGGTCGCACGGCGATACGCGGAGGAGTCGCCGGGACGGGGGCAGGACTGCAGGGCGCTTGTGTAGCGTACTCAGCAGTCACAATATTCTGCGGCGACAGAACTGCTGACGCGAAGCTTGCGACCGATGTATTGACGCATGCACCTCGGCACGTGTTGATGTTACTACGCGCCGGTGACCCACTTAAATCAACAACCTTACGTAAGTCTAGGAATTTATACTTTCGTGGTCATTTAAACTTATTTTAAATTGTTTTTCGGAATATATACCACGTACCATTGTTTGGAGTAACCAATATTTTGGCACTGTTGCAAGCGCCATGTTCACGGATGTATTGAGGGTATTGCGGGTGGTTGAATGTTACGAGCAAGTATAGCGGTCTACCCGATTTCTTACTCGTTTTTTGCGTTCAACACCACTAGCAATGTTATCACTATCGCACTGTACCCGATCACGACATACTATACTAACTACGTCAGCTCGCGGTTTGACTTTGTTATTTTCACGGTTTTTACATAGACGTACCACTGGATGCCAGATACTCGACAGTTGAAACCCATCCTCTCTATTGAAATTTTTGCACTTTTTAATTTCAATAGCCTCCCTAACCATTCGAGGTATGTAGTGGCGTTCTGTCGAAAGCACCTGCGGGGTAGGTATGTAACTCAATCCAGTGGTCGGTACCCGAGTCTAAGAGGTGTTGAGCTATGGCCGACTTGTGTGGTTCATTATTTTTGATTGCCCTGATGTTTTCCTTTATCCGGCATGAGATGGTGCGTTTAGTTTGTCCTATATAGGAACTCCCACGCAGTCAATTTTGTATACACCTGGCTTTTCCAAGGGATGACTGTCTTTCGGCGTTCTTATATATTGCGACAGTTTCTTAAAAGGAGTGAAGATAGTTTTAACTGATACCTTCTTGAGGATGTTGGCGACCTTATCTGTCACTCTATTGACGTACGGTAAGTACGCTGGGTGTTGTTCAACCTTGAAGTCCAGGTGTTTGTGAGTATGTCTGGGTGGTCTAATTCGCCTACTGTACCCGTTCTTGTGTAAAACGTCGCTTAAATGTGAAAGTTCCTTATTTAAATGTTCCTCGTCACACAAGCTGTATGCCCGGTCGGTAAGCGACGTTATAACGGAACTCAGTTGACGTGGGTGATGATGTGAGTCGGCGTGTAGATAACGATCTGTGTGCGTTGGTTTTCTGTATACGGAGTGGCTTAGGGAACCGTCAATTCGTACGGCTATCATAACGTCAAGGAACGCCATTCTTCTATCCCTTTCTATTTCATAAGTAAAATTCATTTTGTTGTGGATGCTGTTTAGATGTGCCAAGTATTGATGAACAGTTGCTTCATCGCCTTCCATAATACAGAAAATGTCGTCCACATACCGTTTCCAAATTTTTATTCTTAATGGGACAGTTGCAATGGCTTGGTTTTCGAAATGTTCCATCCATAGGTTGGCTACCACTGGAGCTACCGGGCTACCCATCGCGACGCCATCAATTTGTAGGTAGTACTCACCTCTGTATAGAAAATAATTTGCGGTCAGGCAATGATGCACCAGGTCGGCATATACCACAGCAATATGGTCCTCGCTGATCCTACGTCGAATTACTTCCATGCAGTCTGCTATCGGCACGTTCGTGAAAAGCGATTCTACGTCAAAACTGACCATCACTTCTTTTTCACTTACTTTATTCTGACGTAGAATCTCAATAAAATGTCGGGAGTCTTTGACATACGATGTTGTTCTACCCACCAAGGGCCGCAGGACCTTAGCTACGTGTTTAGCTAGTTCGTAAGTAGGTGAATCAACTTGACTGACGATAGGCCGTAAAGGAACGTTGTTCTTGTGAACCTTTGGCAAACCGTACAGTTTAGGGGGTAGAACATTACGAGGTCACAGTAAATGGGATACCGTATCTTCACTGATCGCGTGCTGGCACTCCTTGATCAGCCTCTGGGTATTACGGTTTAATTGAGCGGTCGGGTTATAATTTACCTTTTTGTAGGTATTGACGTCACTTAATAAATGACGCATTTTTTCGTCATATTCGCTAACGTTCATAACTACCGTCGCGTTCCCTTTGTCAGCTTTCAGGACAAGTACGCTCTCATCCTCACGGAGTTCGCGTAATGCGACACGTTCGGCGACGTTCGTGTTAGGCTGAGGAAGCTTGGCTTGACGTAAAAAACAAACAGCGACATCTTGTCGCAAAACTTCGGCCTCTTCGGAAGGTATTTTATTCCGTCGGATAACCTCTTCAACTGTACCGATCACTTTCTCGTATGGAACATGACTAGGTGTTGGGCCGAAATTTAACCCTTTCTCTAAAATATTGAGTGCAGCTTCCGTCAACGTTTTATCCGATAGATTGATAACCGTGCGTTCAATATTCGAGTTTTCTTGGTGGGGGGTAGATGGTTTTTGTTTCCTCATCAAGAATTCAAACTTTCGATCTTGTTTCAAGGCATTAAGTTCTCTCGACCGCTGTGCCTCTAGATAGGTGATGCGATCACAGTTATCAAAATCATCTTTAGTCAACACTTCACTGCACTTCAGATGTATTTTATTTAACTCCGTTTGTACTTTGTCGAATTTATAACGGGTGTTGGCGATCAACTTACGCAAAAGTTTTACACTTGCATTCCGTAGAATGCCCGCGGAACCGTGATTATCGTTTCGGGGTTTTATTTTGACACAAGCGGGAATAATGTCTGCGTCCCGACACTTCACTAAAAACACCAACGATCGACGTAAACATTCACATTTCTTCCGCGCGCGTTCAAGGTGTTTAATTAATTTAGCACTTTCTGGCCCGTACCGGTGCACAATATAGGAATTTAAACTTTCGTGGCGTTCTGTCGAAAGCACCTGAGGGTTATGTAACCACTACATACCTCGAATGGTTAGGGAGGCTATTGAAATTAAAAAGTGCAAAAATTTCAATAGAGAGGATGGGTTTCAACTGTCGAGTATCTGGCATCCAGTGGTACGTCTATGTAAAACCCGTGAAAATAACAAAGTCAAACCGCGAGCTGACGTAGTTAGTATAGTATGTCGTGATCGGGTACAGTGCGATAGTGATAACATTGCTAGTGGTGTTGAACGCAAAAAACGAGTAAGAAATCGGGTAGACCGCTATACTTGCTCGTAACATTCAACCACCCGCAATACCCTCAATACATCCGTGAACATGGCGCTTGCAACAGTGCCAAAATATTGGTTACTCCAAACAATGGTACGTGGTATATATTCCGAAAAACAATTTAAAATAAGTTTAAATGACCACGAAAGTTTAAATTTCTAGACTTACGTAAGGTTGTCGATTTAAGTGGGTCACCGGCGCGTAGTAACATCAACACGTGCCGAGGTGTATGCGTCAATACATCGGTCGCAAGCTTCGCATCAGCAGTTCTGTCGCCGGAGAATATTGTGACTGCTGAGTACGCTACACAAGCGCCCTGCAGTCCTGCCCCCGTCCCGGCGACTCCTCCGTGTATCGCCGTGTGACCTAGATCAATAAAGGCTCAGCAGGAAACTGCGAGCACCCCTGTAGCTATGAAGTCCAAGCCGGAAAAGGCGACAAACTAGTCTGACGTAGCAGATGATGGTTTTGTGACGGTGCAGAGGAGGAAGCGTCGTCAGAAGGCCGTCAAGAACAGCTGCGGCACGGCTCCCGTGGAGCCCGGTGCAACCCTGCGCACTGCCGCGCCGAATATACCCGTGTACATCTCTCGCCTGCACTACACCACTATGGCGGAGGACATCGCGGAGTACGTGCGCCAAAAGTTGAACTACATGCCGTGAGTACAGCTGCTGGAGTAGCGACGCAACGTCAACTTCGAGGCGTTTGTGGTGCGGATCCCGACGTGCTTTCTGTCTGTTGTTATGAAGGAGGACTTTGGGCCGAAAAGTGTGGTGTCCGTCGCTTCCGCAGACAAGTGCTACAAGAACGCACAACAATAACGTGGCCGTAAGTGAAGCAATATTAACATAGTATATAAGTAAAATATTTACTAACAAAATTAGTATATTGTATGTAACATACATACATACATTATACATACATAGTATGTAAGGTATCTTAATAAAAAATATGTATGTCAACCCATTGTCTAGTACCCATAGTACAAGCTCTGCTTAGTTTGGGACTAGATGGTGATGCGTGTATATATGTATTGTGTATGTACTTATTTAAATAAATAAATTGAAATTGAAAATTCTAAAAAGCGTACTGAAAATATACAAGAATATGTTAACCAAGAAAAGTTATAAAAGAAGTGCAAATGTTGTCGGCTGATTTTTAACGAAACAAATTTTATGTTGCATTACGTATGCGTATGTTCGTGTTGAGCTTCTCAAAGCATTTCATGTCAATGGAGTCCAAAAGTTGTCATATATCTTGAATTTGGCGTTTTTTTCGTATATGCATTAAGTGAGGATACTAGAATATCATTATGGTATCTGTAACGTCTATAATACTTTTATTTGTCAAAACGTATTATCAAGAAAAGTATAACATGCATGCTTTTGAAAAATAAGTTTATCTATGAAAATATTCGATTACAAGACATTGAAATACGTTTGGTGTACCGACGTATTGTTTTCGTAACATTGGAATAGATAAGACGCCTCGAAATAAGGAAACAGTAATCGAAATAGCTGACAATGAGAGTGGCTGCTATGTTCATGTGAAGCCTTCAGACATCGGTTGCAGATGGTAACCTCGGAGGTTTACTATGTTTTTGTGTTTATATACAAATACTTGAAAGTGTAAGAATGTAACCAGTGAGAGTGGTAAGCGTTTACTAGCTAAACAACTAACGCCATTAAGTCATAATATAAATCTTTCTATTACCTACATGTACTTATTTATATTTACCACTGTGTTAAAAATGCATTTAGCTCAGACATACATAATAATAGAAATACATAGATAGGGACGTCGCGTATTTTCTGTCAAAAATTTCCAAATACTTTTTAAGATACTAAACTCTCAAACATATATACGAATACATATATATATATACGAAGTACTAATATCTCATAGTACCTACTGCGTATATAATAATTATGTTTGTATATTTATACTGCATATATTATTATTATCCCTGGACGCACTCAGTATTTTCGTACAGTAGTCGTTTATTCATTGCACAGTATGCATCGCTTCACGCTACGCATTTCCGCGTTCGACACGGTCCCACCCTAAAACCATCAAATAATGAAGATTGGACCTCAGATGTGACACTCGATAGAATTGTTTCTCTATTCGGGGCGGTTTGTCCAATTTTGTCGGAAGACTTGACACCACACTGAAGCCAATATTTTGTGCCGAAAGTTCGCTACTAAACGCAAAACGAATGTTATGATACGTTTCAATGTATTATTTGAGTGTTATCGACGTAATATCTCGTTTATTACATCCATTTAATGCGGAGTGCCTGCTTTTGGACGACAAGAGAATGTTATAGAAGTCATTTTATTGATACGTAGAAATATAAATAGCGTGATAAGTTTTTATGACATCCGAATGAAGCGTAATTATGTTTGATACATTTGCAATTGTAGTAAATATAAAAAGAGAAAATGTATATTTTCGCAATGCGAATATAACTCGATTTATATAGAGTGTACAAATATGCAGTTGTGCAATAGTAGATTGTATAACAAGGGAGCAAAATGGTATTTTTACGGCAAGGGCGCTATTTTGAACCACGAGCGAAGCGGATAATTCTAGAATAAAGTAGAATCCTGAGCGCAGCGAGAGGTTCAAAATACATTGCCCGAGGGAAAAATAATTTGCTCTCGAGTCATATACTCTACTTTTCATCCCCTTTCTATGAGAAAATAAATAAGAGACGGTGTTATGTAATTTATGAATATATTTAAAAAAATAGACGTGTGAATATAAGTTAAAACAATTACAAATTTATATTTATATTTGATACACTAGCGCATTTTGAAAAGTTATTGTCACTGCTTTATTTCTAAATAAAGTATACCTACTGATTACGAGAACAGAGTCGTAATTCGTGCGGTTTTTTTCGTAAGTGCGGGTCACGCCCGTGCAGCCAACACATACCAGCCAGTTATTCATACAATTTGCGTTCGATTTCTATGATAATATACGTTCCAAATTCAAATCACTTTTCCGCCCGCTAAAAAGTTCTTAACAGAAAAGAGCTATTTTGCTTCCGCTAAAAGAGGAACAAAGCGACACTTTTCGAATAGAAGGGATGAAACATAATTACTGTTAAATCTGTAGAATAAAGCAATATTAATATATTTCGCGTCTGAACTTTGTGTCCATTTATTGCATGTTTGTAAAATCGCCTGACACATGTTTATTTTCTAATGCGAGGGGTTACTTTTTACTGTTTCTACGGTATGTATACCACGTACCTTTGTTTTGAGTAACCGATATTTCGGCACTATTGCAAGCGCCATGTTCACGGATGTACTGAAGCGATGTACTGAAGTATTGCGGGCGAATGAATGTTATGAACAAGTGAACCAGTTTTCTCGCTTTCTTACTCGTTTATTGCGCGCACAACCACTACCACCATTTTCATTCTCGCACTGTACTCGATCGCGACACACTGTACTCACTACGTTTGGCTCGTGATTTAAGTTTTTGCGGTTCACGGGTTTTACATAGACGTACCACTTGATGCCAGGTGTCCGACAGTTCCATCTTCACTATTGAAATTTTTATACTTCTTAATTTCAATAGCTTCTTTAGTGGTGTTCTGTCGAAAGCACCTCAATCCAGTGGTTCGTACCCGAGTCTAGGAGATGTTGAGCTATTGCCGACTTGTGTGGTTCATTGTTTTTGACTGCCCTGATGTGTTCCTTGATGCGGCAGGAAATGGTGCGTTTTGTTTGTCCTATATAACAACTCCCACAGCTGCAGTCAATTTTGTATACACCCGGCTTTTCCAAGGGGAAAGTGTCCTTTGGCGTTCATATGTATTGTGACAGTTTCTTCAAAGGAGTGAAGATAGTGTTAGCAGATAACTTCTCAAGGATATTAGAGACCTTATCAGAATCTGTCACTCCTTTGACGTAAGGTAAGTACGCTAGTTGTCGTTCTTTCTGTAGTCGAGGTGCTTTTAGTGCGTCTAGGTAGTCTGACACGTCCGCTGTACCCATTTTTTCGTAAAACGTCACTTCACTATAAAAAAACACCACAACGTCACTATAAAAGCAAAAAAAAACATGCATATTTTTTTTTTTTTACATTTCTTCAGACCACGAAAGTTTAAATTCCTGTATAATGCGAGAGGAGCTGTTAAAATTAAAACGTTGAAAATGATGAGGAATACTATCAGATGATTTACATCTCTTGAATTCGATTTTTATTTACACACCAGGCAATGACAAGCGGGTCAGATTTAGCTTGCAAGATTTGATCCATACTTACCAAAACACCGAATTAAATAAAAATGACTGCATGGTTGGCGTAGTGGTTTAAGCGGCCGCCTCACCGTTTGACACTGCGCCGAAGTGTTGTGGGTTCGATCCCCACACGAGACAACACTTTGTGTATTTCACAAATTGTTATTTGGTCTAATGCCAAATGACTTTGCGCAATTGAATACAATTTCCATTGCGACTAACTACCCTCATACTTCCCAGCTTTGAAAATAATAAACGGGTGTGCTTCTGTGAGCGAGTGTACAGTCTTGAAAGACTGGTAACCTATTGAGGCAGTCGGTACAGTCGCGCGGTTAATTTACACCTATCGGTGTTCATAATTAAGATTACGAGTGGAGCGTGTCGCGTGACTAGATTTAATGAACCCGCGTCACTACCAGAGTACCGACTGATATACACACAACTAATTAGTGTGCTTAAGCCGCGTTACTCCTTAGTATTATTTAGAATGATAGATACTTTTGTCAAAGTGACCATTTCTGCTGGATAAGGGGGTGTCTGGGGTCGACATAAATTCCGATGTCGGCGTTATTTATCTTCGGTATCTATCGGTCTTTAGTTTGACTAAGGTACCGCACGAATTGTTGAGGATATCTCAAAGCAGATTGAACCCCTAAAACTGTCTTATGTTTATTGTTTACGCGGAGGCGTTTGCGGCGACGTTTGTGTCGATTTATCGGTATTTAATAAGTACGTCGTGAACACACCCGTCTTCAAGGTAATAAGGTTTCCACTAAATTGGATGTCATTCGTCGTATCTGATGAACGACGTCGGGATAAAGGTGAGACATGTTCGAGCGTGATTATGTGACAGCGGCTGTTCTCAACGTATATGGTGAGGATTTTACATGTATGTAGGTATTTGTTGTACGCCAACATTTAATGATCTCGACAATGAGTGGAAATGTTCCAAATATTTAAAATGATAGAAACTTGTCACGGAATTCAAAGGCGTTTAATGTTTTGGCGAAAAGAAGCACCAATTGGTGTTGTTTGATAGCTAAGGCTACATGGTTAAGGCAGTGTCTCTATCGGTCGTCATATCGTGCTATCGGCTAGAATCCGTCAGGTGAATATATTGTTGTATTTTAGGTTATTAAAGTGATCATACATTTAAAAATGTTTGATATTGTTGTTGATTTGCATGTACTCTACGCAACCATCTCATCCATGGATATCAAGAAATGTCCTTTTCCAGTATGCAACAGGTTTATCAGTCAATTTGGGCATAAACACCGAGCAATAGCCACTATTTCATAGAGTTGCTTCGCAACCGAACTAGATAAAATAAGATAACCGCAATTCTGTAAAACATGCGTGTACATTACAAGTTACATTAGCTTGCAAGTTTAAGCCTGTTATTTGTCATTTAAATACATTGGCAACCGTTGACACTCGTACACTACAAGTGAAGCTATTTATGTTGTCAACCATATCATGCTGCAGTATGCGGTGGCTTATGCAATATACTTAAGTTGAGATTTTTTCCCACGTTGTAAAATAAAACTAGCCAATTTACTGGTCGTGTCACACCAAAGGGTGATCTTGAGTTATGTAGTTGAGGTATACTGTATTTACTGTATAGACACACACACACATTGTGCAAACATGTTTGGAAGCTATTGTATTTTTGAAATATGGTTATGACATATAATGCGTGATGGTTTGTGTATGACGTTGGATAGTTTATGTAAGACGATACTGATAGAAAGAGTATGATTTACTACGCTGTTGCTTTGACAAGCTTTTGTCGTTCTTATACGAACTATAACTTACGATATTTTATCGTGTTCAGGTATTTTGATGTCTGTACGTTGACGCATAGATTATTTACGGTATCTTTATAAAATTAACCATTCTCTAAGAAGTAACAAAGCTAAGAATTGGGCTTGCTATCTCCTATCCTTACAGAAACGTAGAAAGACAGAATGACACCAACTTATAAGGCGTATCTCTTTGGCAAGTTTTTGTAACTATTTGACAGTTTTCTAGAGAAAATTCAGTCTTGCTCCGACAGTTTCCAGTTTGAAAGTGAAAACTTTGGTCACAATCAGTTCTCGCTAAAGGAGCCAGCAAACTGCAATTTAATTAATTAATAATTTGTTAAGGTACTAACTAGGTGCTGGCCACATTTTCAAAGTAGATACAAAATTAGCAGCTTTTTGAACTTAATAAAGTTTCAACGCCTATTACTGTTGAATTTCTAAAGTGAAATATGAAATAAACAAAATCTAAATTGAGCATTGATATTATCATAACTAGCAGTCGCCTGGGGGTACCATTTTACCCTCTTAGGTGGAAGCACATTAAAAAATCCTTCTTTATTTAGTGCCTACGATATAAAAGTAATCTGTTATTACTAATTCAAACGGTATGTTTCTATCTTTAGTCATTTGGACTCTGCGATTATAAGTCAGTCACTATAATTTTATAATATATGTTATACCAAAATACTTCAAAAATTCTAGTTAAGTGCTTAGTAACCTCACTAATATCCTCGCGATGCTTTGTAACCGAAGCGGGTGAGAGGGATTCTCACTGCGTTTCACTGTCTCATTGATTAAGTAAGTAGGTTGCACCGAACGCTCTTGTGTCGGTTACTGGATACGTATGCTAATGGCTCGACGGTTTTACTACCCAGTATCAAATGTGATAAAGAGCTATTTGAAATACTTGTTGCAACAATAACAGTTCACTATATTAGTTTAATGCTTACTGCAGGGATGGTTTTAAACAACTAACTGAAGCTATACATCTTGCCAATAAATGATAATATTTGTAACTAGTTGTTACAAATATTAATACTGCTATGTTCTATCTGTTGTACTTTTGAGATATTGATGTTTGTGGTTAATTTGTATTGTTATGTGTTTTATATCTCGTGTTTTTATAGTGTATACCTATGTAAACATTTTACCCAACTTATACTATATTAAGATACAGTCCACTGTTTATCGATATTCAATAGATTGCAGATCCTTTTTATTCAAAGCACGAGTGCTCTTTCTGTGAACAATTCATTACTCTTGTAGAACATTAATCAAGGACATTTTAAGAGCTGCCAGCATGTACCTGCTAAGGAAATTTATGGTCCATTATGATTTATTCTTTATTGATAAAAATTATGTTGGAATATAACCTTAATTTATGATGGAATAGGTCATGATTCGAGATTCAACGATTTTATTTATTACACACAAAGAAGCCTTAAACCAGTTGGTTCCTTAATAAAATTATTCAGGGTATAAAATGAAAACGGGAGAGTTTTGTCTAAATGACCGCAATCGTTCAGTTTAACGTTTTCTGTACGAATAATGGAAAAAGTTTCTCAGTAACGACTATCTGGGAAAATCAACAAAATTCTTCGTAGGCTTGTCGACTTAATAAATTGTTAGCGAAGCCTTTGCTTTGGCATTTGGGTAATTTAAGGCTTTTAGTTTATAGCGCTACGGTACTAACCTGTAGGCTCTTACTGAGCTTAAATGATTTCTCGTTGTTGAGGATACAAATACTAATTACTTATTTTTATTTTGTTATAACTGATTTATTATAAAACAACCAAACAGTTTTCGATTAGCATAGTAAACGTGTTGACATGACAGCAAAACCTTTAGGTAAACGTCTAAAGTGTACTAGGTCCTATAAATAAATTAAAGAACTGTCTGCGTCGTTATGTTTTAGGTGGTAAATATATGACTATGTTTATGAAATTTACTTGGCTATATACTCGACTTGCATGCTTCTTTTTTAAATAAAAGGTAAATAATATGATAGGTTAATGCAGGCACCGATAACACCTCAATTAGCTCTTCGCAAAAATATATTTTTAACTGATTTGACAATATTATGTAGTTTTCATACACAACAGGTTATTTTGTAAGGTTCGTTTTAACAACTTACAATCAACAGACCATACCTCATTTGCTAATTTTTCGTAAAAAATATTCATATCGTTATATTTATTATAGTAATATTTATTTTGTATTCATAAGTTATTTGTCTTGACTGGCAAATCACTATAGAGCCTAAATAGTAGAATATTTTTTGAATATGGCTAAGGATAAAATACAGATTAAAAATTTAGGTCAGACGAATCCGTGGGCGTCCGAGTAAGAAATAAAAGTGCGTTGAGGCCCCAGAGCGCCCATTGAATTTCAACCAACGGGGTTAATAAATACAAATTATATTATACAAGTTTAGGCTACAATATTGAAATCTTCCTCTGTAAGAGACTACGATATTGGGAAAGTTAGGGAGCGATGCAGGTTTCACTCTGACTTGTATCGACGTAAATTTGGTATTGGGTTGGTTATGGTTTGGTGGGGCATACAAATGTTTCATCTAAATAAATGTTAGCACAACTGTGCTTGTTGTGAACTGGCTTAGTAGCGAAATGACTGTGCTAAAGTTGTTAAAGTTGCATATATTTTCTGCAATAATGGTACCAACCGAATTACATATCTATACATATTATTAAATAAAGTGTACTGTCTAACTGTATGAACTAGATAAATTTAAAAGCTGCAAAACGGATTTATGCACCGTTTTCGCCAAAATATTCTCAGAAAGTTGTAGGTACGTGTGAAATTCACCTGTACAGAACATAGGCAAAGCCTAGTTACAAATAAAATTTAGAATAGTTTATGTATTGGTACTTTTTAGGTTTCCGTACCTAAAAGGTAAAAAACGGGACCCTATTACTAAGCCTCCGCTGTCTGTCTGTCTGTCTGTCACCAGGCTGTATCTCATAAACCGTGATAGCTAGAAAGCTGAAATTTTCACAAATTATGTATTTCGGTTGCCGCTATAACAACAAATACTAAAAATAAAATAAAAAATGACTAACGGTAACAGGTAGACGCTTAAAATTTTCTCAAAATTACTAACGATAACAGGTAGACGCTTAAAATTTTCACAGAATATGTAGTTGTATAAAAAAATAAAAAAAAAATAAAGGGGTGCTCCCATACAACAAAAGTATTTTTAAGCAATTTGTTACTCGATCTTAATAAACAGGTAGAAACTTAAAAATACTTATTTAAGTATACATACAACTAAACTGATTTTCTTTTATAGATGATGGTACGGGAAGCCTTCGTGCGCGAGTCCGACTCGCACTTGCCCAATTTTTAACTACTTAATATTATTAAAAATTATGTAACGGGTCTGAATCGTGTTAATAAACGAAGAGAAAGATGAAATACCTTTCTATTTGTCCCGACGTTTCGGCATGGGTTACACCAGCCGTGGTCACGGGATGACTGATGTTCGTCAGCGCTGCCTCCGAGAAGTGCGAGTTTTGGAACCTACCCTCACTTGGTCTTCACAATTATTAACATTATTATGTTCGGAACTGTCGGTACTTCGACACACAACACTAATGGTATCTTTACACTGCCGCGTAATATCACCTCGTCGGTGTCTACATTTGCTGATGACAGGATTTTTAATATGTGTACAAATGGTGGTAGTTTAAAAGTAGTTACTTAATATTAGTCAAATAGCCGGCTTCGCACGCGTGCAATGCAATAATATGCATGTATTATACATATAAACCTTCCTCTTGAATCATTCTATATATTAAAAAAAAAACATTAAAATCCGTAGCGTAGTTTTAAAGATTGAAGCATACATAGGGACAGACAGACAAAAGAAAGACTTTGTTTAATACTATGTAGTGAAGAGTCCACGTTAAAAGTTTAAGTTAGTGCACTTAAAGAAAATATCCGTCTAAAAACGTTAATTAAAAGCAAAGCAAACCGACTTCGTTGCCGAGTGAGCCTATGAATCAGTCACACATCATCAGCCTTTAATAGTCCACTGCTGGACTAGGCCTCTCCTTGGAAAAGGAGGAATTGGCCTACTATACCACGCTGGCCAAATGGGTTGGCATAGGGTTTGTATCAAGTTTTCCTTCTCTTACAGTGCTGGTCTCTGCATAATATTATGCTCCCTCTGTCGGCTCTTACGACACCCATGGGATGATATGGGGTGGTGACATTCCGTATTCTTAATCCGTCACCACACGGACGTATGAATCAGTTTTCATAAATTTTTAAATAATTATCTCTTTTCTGAATCACCGGGTTTCAATTTACGCAAAAGAGTCTCGGATTAAACTGAAGGTTTCAATTATCGTTTCCATTAAAAAAGGTTAGAGGGTGTTTGTGGAGCTTCATCAATTTTTATGTCGCTGCGACTAGATAAGCCACCTCATAACCGATGGTTTTTAATGTGATTGACTTTTTCGTCAGTTTATTTGGAATAGATATCTGAATAAAAAGTTTTTGGGCTTCCTTAAGAGTATTTAACAAGGATTGTTCTGGCTTTCTGTAAGTGATCCGTCTTTGGCAGTCGTTTAACTGTTAGCTTTTTAGTATATATACATAATATACATACGAGTAGTTACATTGTAGCCTCTCACTACTACATTTAACAGTAACAATGAACCTAGCAGATATTGTTCTTCGATAGAGATTCTAGGAATATTTATCGTAGAACAATACTACAAAACGCCGTGAAGTGCCCGTTTATAACTGTTCTCAGTTGACAATGTCACTGTTCTAAAGCAAAGCCATCGTTAATGCAATTTTATCTATAGGTTGACGTATTATTTTCATACTAGTGACAACTAAAATAAAATAATTGTGTAACTCAGTAAGCCTAAGATAACAACGCCTTAAAAAAATATTTCGAGCACGTAGAATGCGTAGATTGCAATGTAACTAACGAACTCTATCGCTGCGTTAATTTTCTTCGTCTTCTAAAAATGTGAGCTCTTGCATTAAAAAAAAAATCTTAGTGCCACGGGAGACATTTCAACCATACATACCCACACCTAGACATGAACAACAATTTTTGGTTCACACAAACTGTTGTAAAAACACTCGGCGCAGTGTCAAGAGATATAGTCAACATCTCACTTGATTTGATAGATATGTTTATTCAGAGAAAATTCCAAAACTGACATGAAAATTCAATAACGGAAACATTAATTTGCCAAATAGTTAATAACGGAATACTCAATATTCCTTAGGGCAAATAGGCGCCTGTTGACATCACTACAGCTACAAACTATGTTAGCAAGATTGTCAATATAAATAACTACGGGCTCTTAGTAGTCCAATCGAGGCCTAATCCAAGATGACATTAATTTACAAAACCTTGATAAGGGTCCAAGATTAAAACGCTTCCAGAATTACAAGCGTCGATTAAATGATGTCATCTGTTAACTTGTTTCTATTAGAATTGGATTTATAATTGATTTATGCCATTAGTTATGATAATTTAGGCGATTCGATATTGTGTACATATTCAAAATCATTACAAAGCTAAATGAAATTTAGGAGTCGTTGTAATTACGAATATCTTTAAGATATGTCACACTGATATCATTTCTATTCATTAGCAAATAGATTAACTTGTTAAATACATTCAAATAATTTGTTCATAATCTTCTCATTCCTATCACCATCATCATTGGCCCTTTGTACTGTCCCACTGCTGGGCACGGGAATCTTCCCATTATGAGAAGGGTAAGGCCATAGTCCACCACGCTGGCCAAGTGTGGGTTGGCAAACTTCACATGTCTTTCGACAACATTATACAGAACTCTCAGACTTGAAGGTTTCCTTACGATGGTTTCCTTCACCGTTTAGCAAGCGATAATTAACAATTTAATACGCTCATAACTCCGAAAAGTCATAGCTCGCACATAACTCCGAAAAGTCAGTCGCACCGATGACTTTTCGGAGGTGTGCGCCATGGATTTGAACCCGAACCCTCTGCGTAGCAGTCTGTCGGTCTCTCCACTAGGCTATCGCTGCTTTTTTTCTCATTTCTATATTATATCGATCGATCATTTATAATTACATGATTTATGGTTTGTTGCTGCTATACAAACTCTACGCCTATTGTAACGAAGAATAATATTAATACGTAGAGTGTAAACATTTAAATTACATATTCCTAATGGAATAAATTACACTGTAATTCAATCTTTCCTTTGTAACAATAAAACCAGTGCAATATAACACTTGCATTTGAATGTTACAGAACAAAATGTATTCAAAATTATACAGTTACGCTATAAAAGTACTTACTTTACGTAATAAACAAAATGTTAGATCTACAAATAAACAAAATTACGTGAAGCATTTTTTATTTCAGTCTCAATGGAGGTATTAGTTCGCTTTGTAAACGACAAACAGATCAAATGTTTTGTGACAAAGCAAGTTGTAATGTGCACGCTGTCATTATTTATGATGTTAGCAGTTTTGTAATTCGTTTTATCGAGAGCAGAATGTTTGTTTTCTATTACAATAGAAATAAATATTGGCTATGACTTGCCTGGTATTTTCCCTTTTCATGATTTCAGACACAAAAAGCCAGCACGTGTGCGTTATTTGCATGTGTCTACGCCTCTTGAGACGCAGTAAATTCTACTTTAAAACAGTGAGGACCGGGATTACTACTGTATGATAAGTTTGGTTAACATGGCAGATGACGTGATAGAAATTTTGTTCTCATTTTGAATTAATCTGGAGTAGTACCTTTTTTTTTAAAGTAATAGGCGGCAAATGAGCAGATGGATTGCCTGATGGTAAGCAATTACCTTCGCCAATGGACACAAGCAACACCACAGGAGTCACAAGTGAGTTGCCGCCCCTCGGGGTTGGGAAAAGAGATAGGACGAGGAGTGGGATGAGGTAAAGGAATAGGGGATAGGGCGTCCGGCATTCTCACTCACTGAACGAAACGCAACAGTTTAGGTATTGTTACTTTACGTTGATTTTCTGAAAGAAATCAGCAAGGCTCTACTACCATGAAGTAAATAAACACCACCTTATTATTAAGTATTCTAATGTCATACATTATCTTAAATATGAACAAATTTGGCCGACAGCATATATATGCAAATCGTACATTTTGCTGAGATTACAACGGCGGATTGCATTTGGGTATTAGTTGAAACAATAGTGACGATTATAAAATGAACAGATGACAAAATAGTTTAATTATAATCAAATAAAAAGAATTGTATCATGTGCCTTGTATTTGGAAAACGACAAGAAACTGCCGTCCTACCAAATGAAACCTGAAGCGACCGAACCAGATTTTGATTATAGGATTTGCTTCTTATTTACTTAAGTCCAGAAGCTCAGCGTCTGCACAAAATTAATTTTCACTTGGTACCGGTCTAGGCTCCAGTTAGGTAAGATACCTTTATATTAGAATGGTTTTAGTCGATTTAATTTCCGACTTGTGCCATTCTATGAGTGAAACTTTGGTAGATGACAGAACTAGTGCCTCGGACGACCGTTTCATACCAGTAATACTGCTAAATACGCTTGAGCATACGCTTGCAACGTAAATACGTTGGCTTTATATGTATACAGGTAGAAGGTGAACTCGGGAATCTAAAATAAGTTAGAGCTCTCTGCTATAAATAACCAATAAAACGATCTAGTGAATGATCGAAATATCTCTTCTGTCTGCGCCATATTCACAAGTTATTCAAATATTGAAGTTATGTCGAACAGCATGAATATGAATATGTGCCTTGCCTAGAATATTGATTTCGTTAATTGGTGACCTTGCAATCCTGTGTAACGTCGTGGGTCTATCTATACACAAGGAAAATAAATACATAATAAATGTACCTAATAGTACTTGACACGTACACAATTACACATACTGCACAAAATATGCTTTGATTTGTCGTCTAATGCCGCACAAAAGCAACACTTAACTTACTGTACAATTAACAACTGAATCAAGTAAATAAACATCTTGTAATTAATTTCCTTGAACATCATTTCCTCATATTAACTTGACGCCATAAGCTCAAGTCGGAATGGGCGAATGTAATAATTAAAGTGAAAAAACAAAAGTGATTGATTTAGCAAATTTTGTGAAGGATAGGCGTAGCCATCTGTCGAACGGTGATACAAGATAACTTTATTGGATCGCTAGCTGGTCAGGATAATCTTAAGTACCTTACCGGGTCACGTATCTAAATAAGGAAACGTAGAAAATGGTGTTTGTGTTATGATGAACGGAGAACTGGCTGAGTCAGATTATGTTTAGGAACAAGGTAAGATTCAATAACTAATAATCAACTATGTTTAAAAACCAATTTTAAATCTAAGGAAGAATAATACTACGTTGGATGCAATCAGGATAACGCTATGACGATGATAATGAATTGAAATATATTTGCCGTATGGAATCAAAGGTTTGCTGAATGCTGCCACGAGTTGGAAAATGACACAATCTTAACTGCAGTTAGGTGTGCTTTATAGAAAAAAATATATCTCTAAATGGGTGAGAGCAGTTTTCAATTTTCAATCATCCTAGAGTCACTCCGATACTGTGATCAATCCTAGCTGAGATCTTTATTGGGGTTATATTAAAAGTGAATTTGTAGAGATAAATACTTTGTACCGAGAGAAATTGCATGAAATCCAACAACTCGGCTGCACAGTACCTGAAAATCTGTAGAACGATCTGAAAGTCTTCTACGTGCTAACATATTTTACGACAAAAAACAATATTTTTACTATAAAGCAAAATATTTACATACGAAGTTTTTAATAAGAATGACGTTGAAATAATATATCACTTTATAACTCACTATATTTTATAAAAAGAAATGAAGAATTCTACAAAAGTTTTAAAGGCTTTCTCATATATTTTCTTTTTATTTTACGATCATGTAATTTGAACATAAAACATAAATGCGTTGAGTGGAGAATTATTTCGTAATTAAAATTAAAATATTTAGTCGATTTACAAAAAATGTTTCGTGAGCTCCATTAAAAGAAAGTGAATTTGTAGAATGGATGTTCAGTTGTTATGAAGATGGAATCATTTCGCGTAGGTAATTTATAAAAAGTGTTTTGATGTGCATAGGGTTCCCACCAAGAACTTAGGGTCCCAAGCCAACCTCACCTGCAAGTGGTGCACCTGCCGATCAACGGACGAGGCTCTGGCAAACAAAATATCCCGATAAGCGGCAATAGGCTCGCCACCTATTACGTGGGATCAAAACACTGGCGAAAGGTGGGCGTTCAATATGCCTCTGCCTACCCCTTCGGGTAAACAAGCGTATGTTTTGATGATCTAAGAATTTATGTCGCAGTATTCTCTGTAACCCATTTTGGGTTAGCCTGAATAAAGATAGGTCTGGTTAAAAGACCAATACTTAATCATAAACTTTATTATTATCTTTTTATTTATCACTAGACTTCGCACGCGGCTCCGCCCGCGTAAATTATACACGTAAACCTTCTTCAGGAAACACACTATCTATTGGGAAAAACCACACACAAATCCATTCGGTGGTTTATGAGTTTATTGCGTTCATGCAGACGGATAGGATGCGGCTTTGTTTTATAATTTGTAGAGATTTTTTAAATTTCAAGACAATTTTGACAATATAACTAGTATCTCAGGGGACCGTACAAACATATAATCAATTGGCAGATTCAAGAAACGACGATTTGGGTCACAAAAAGTAAACATTTGTAGGGAGAAATTTGCTCAGAAAAATCGAAGCTAAAATTAAATAATTTAGAGTCAAAATCCAATTCCTGCAGGATAATTAGATTTATTAAAGGCTTAAACACGCAGACGCTAATGAAATCTGAATATTTTCTTTTAAAATGGTAATGATACATTTTTGGGAAAAGCGGAAATTAAACGTGTTAACCTTTACATTTGATAAGGGTTGGCCAATATACGGGATAGGGTACTTTGTTGACGTCGGAAGTATCAGTCAACGTTGAACCAGATTTAAGCCAAACCGAATTATGACATAATTATTTCAAATTTAGATGTTAAAAGTATAAGCAAATGTGGCATGGTATCTTTCACCTCGTCAGTTCGTAACAAAAGTTTACAATATCAGTGTTTGTGATACTTAAAGCATTATTTTGAGTATATATTCTCTTTATATTTATGTGAATGTAAGATTTGTTTTGATTTTTATAGGCATTGCTCTGAGAACTTTATGAAGTTAATGACTTTGAAAGTAAAATTGTTGTACATTTGTTGTACTAGGATATGACTTTGGCCTATGAAAACTGTTTTTAGCAGTGGCGGCTGAAATATGAGTAAAGGCTAAATGCGTGTAATGTACAGCTTTTTCCATGCACGTGCCGCCGAAAATGGTGAAGCATTTGCATCGGCTATTTTTTACACCTACGTATCGTATGACCTTTAGGTTTGTAGGTCACGTTACTATAAAATAATTTCTATAAATATAATGATATGTTGTTAATTTGTAAATGTGCCTTCCAAAAGCATCACTGTGGCTTTATTGGTTGATGATTTTGTTTAAGACTTCGACATTAAAAGTCGAAAATATGGTTTGTTCCTCGTTCGGACCGAAGTTTCGGACCGCATTCCAAAAACATCCTAGTTTGTGTGTTCGAACGCAGAAAAAAACCGAAAAGATTTGTAGATATAAATGCAGAGACTTTAATTTCATAGATCTTAGAGTGAAGTTATTTAAGGAAAATTTTTCTTCGTATTCAGTGCAAAACAAACTACTTATCATACTCAAAACAAAACTTAAATTAATCGTTTCAGATGTCTTATTTCAACGTCAATATATCATTTGTATGTTTGCAGACCCGAATCACAAATCAAATTTAGCCACGTGACCAAAAATAGTCTTATTGGACGCATCCTTCGCAGCCCTCCATCAAGCCCACGCGGAGCGTCTACTCCCGGGATCTCGCTTAGCTTCACCGTGGGTGACCAAACCACGGTTACTGAGCCCCGCCACCACGACAAGGTCGAGATCCCACAGGGGGGATAATATTATGACAGCCTAATTTAACTTGTCGGGTTTTTTTTTAATTAAGTTACGCAATAATTTTTAGAAGTGATCGCATGCTTTAAAACCAATGAAATAAAAAATATCGTGCAGTCACTAAAAGGAACCTGAGTATGTTTTAAAAACAAATGTTTAAAAATATATATTATCCCGTAGATTCAATGTAGCGGTTGAACTATTATCAGCAACACAGAATTGCTAATCGTATTTGATTCAGCATGCAAACTGGACAGCTTTTAATTTGGAGTAGTGGACCATAAAGTCCCGCCTTTTCGGCGTGCACCTATAGTGCGAGCTAGCCAAGCCGTTAGAGATGAAATTAGCTGGTAATGAGGAAGTGAGGAAACAAAAACACAGATATAGTATTGGTGCTATATTTTTCCCGCACCGCTCATCTTCCCAGCTTATTTCTTGTAGTTCCACGTAAACTGGGATATGGCACACTGCACCGTTGTTTATCTTTACGCTCCTTTCTCAGCTCAGTTTTAGTATCGATAAAGGGAATTACTGCCAAAATGGTGTTGTTTTTACTACATTCTTGTCTTCTAGGTCAGACTGACACAGCATTGCGTGTTTACTCACCCAAGTAAAGCAGTTTGCATAAATTTGCAAAATGACAGGTTTGTTCCTACGGGTATAAGGCTGGCGAATCTTTACAGTTTCTTCAGTTTTTGATGTTTGAATAAATTATCATAGAGTGAATCTTAATAACCGTGTTCGAAAAGTGTGAATCAAGATTAATAACTATATTTTTTGTCGCCGTCCTGATTTTACCCAAATTATTTATAGCAATATTGCACATCTGTATTCTTCTCACAGTAGAAAATATATTTCAGAATTATTCAATTTTCAACAGCAATAACATTTGTCTATTCTCTCTTCCTTTACAACTTATAGGGTAAAGGAAGAGATCTGTGCACGGAACATTTTCCGTACAACGTTTCGGAACAAATTGTTCAAGTTTTGGAACAAGCTTCAACATTGTACAGATTCATTATAGAATTAACTGGAAATAAAACAACTGCTCGGTACATCGTAGCTGTGAACGGAATACAATTTCTAATTTACGAACGTGCGAACAAAGCTTGTTCGAGGGCCGTTACATTCAGTTTAAAATTGAATTTCATTTGACAATACGAGGTTTTAGTGTGAACGTTTTGTTGGTACATTCGTGTCAAAGCTAGCTGAGTGGTTGATTGTTATTGACAGGCCTGACTGGTTTATGGATATCGCATAAATACGTATTTGTCACTAACTCTTTAGTATAGGGCTTGTAATTCTACTAAAATCAAATCAAGCAGACGAGTTTCTCGCACAGCATCCTCAAACTCATACTTAGACAAGTTTAAATATATGGCTGTTGAACAAAAACAGGAAAGTAAGATCAAATAAAAATAATATCTCTTCAATTTTGTATAGAATTTTAGAAAACAATATTAAACCATACATTCCTCTTACATCATCTCTTTTTTTTAAAGTAAACAAAACTAGTTTTATTATGTAGCTATAATATAAAGGTTTGTCACTGATGGTCACGTCAATTACCTCGTCAAGTCAAATTGAAAACAGTTCCATTAATTTCAACACTTTGAAATCCGCCTTAACAGTTAGGCCAAAATGTCTAACTCAGAAATAACCTTTCGCTGATCCATTAACATAAGTTCACTTTTGTGACTCTGACAAAGAATGCATGTTAGTGCCGAACAAAATTTCTCCTTTGAATAGTCACTACTTACCTGTTTATGTGTCCTCTATATACATCAGTGTACGCATTACGGAAATATTTTCGTAGCATTTGACAAGAGATACAGTCACAACAAATCTGAGTTCGCTTTTTGTGTTTAAACAGGGTTGGGTTGCGTTCCCTCGGGAATGTTCTTGCTTTAACAGCATTATTTTAGGCTTACTGTGAGAACTTTTCTGTGCCTCTTGTGCCGCCTTTATTCCGAGTCATGGCTTTGCAGTTGCGGAAATGTTTTTATATGTATTTTTTATATGTTTTTGTTACTTTGTAGTAATCCTTATTTATATATTCGCTGGAGGTTATTTATATAGCTGAGTCAGTTGCTTATAACGTTACGGAGTAACGGTTGGGAAAACAAGTTCGAAGTGGTATAAATCTACATGGAAATCTACGTCAGCTGGATCTATTTTTTGTACCTAAAAAACCTTGGATAAATAAGGAAAGCAAAGGTTTTGAAAATCGTGTAGCCAATTTGAATATCTCGATGATTTGAATGGGTTATGACAAGTCGTCTCAAACTGTCTGATTTCGTTGACTTTTAAACTGCTTTGACTGTATTAAATTTTTGCATTTAGAAGGAGGGTGTATGAATCTGGTGGATAACAGATTTTCTAAAAATGTAATGAATAGTAGTCCATTTCTCTGAAATAGATTTTTCCAAATCATTGTTGTAAATACAATTATATTAAATAAGGTACATGTTGCCGTGAAAATTAAGGACTAATAATAATGTATATCAGCTTTGTAGCGTTTTAACTGCATAAAGGCTTTATAACTGACATGTGTTTTTGCTTTAAAAATATACAATGTACGAGTAGCATCAAAAAACATAAAGAGTGTTTATTTTTTGGAGTAAGTGTACTTTTTTGCGTTCTATTCATTTTATAAAATTGCTGTACTTTTTTTTTTTTTTGTTTTCCGAGGTGGAAAATCCCTTCGGATCTCCGACTCTTGGGGGAAATAAGAGCCGGAGTATGTGGTGTTTCCACTAAAAACCACCTCGAGTTCCGCCATGTACCCGTGTGTCGGAGGGTGGGGCATCACCAAAGCACTCGTCGCCACCATAAAATTGCTGTACTAACGATGAGTAACTACTAAATAAATGTGAGACTCTTGTCGGCTGTAATTTTGTAACTCAGTATCTACAGACCTTGGCTGTCTAGTTCGATAATACTAACTACTAAGTCCCTTCAAACCAATTGATCGAACTCACGATCACTTTGAATTAGTCTGACTAATTGACAGCGCGTATAAATCACTATAATATAACCGCGAATTCCAAAACACTAGGCTATTCATAGACAAATTTAAATATGATGGATATTAATCTTCTGAAATATAAATACCTACCAATGAGCATTTATTACTAAATTTTAAGGGGACTACAAGAGCTAAACGCGAGTTTTATAGTGCCTTAAAGTATATTCTATGCAGTTAACACAATCAAAAAAATAGATTATATTCTTCAGGATATAATCTTGTTAAGTAGTGTGTTGAAAACATAATACAACTAATTTTAATCGATAGAAAAAAATCACAAAGATACCTCTAAAAAATATTTTAACGAATAAAAACCATATTAAAATACATACAATAATTCTGAGTTTGTGACAAATTATTCAACAAGCAACATACTAACGAAATACTGTTTTATTTTTTAAATTCAATCAATACATTTTCTGTAATTAATTTATTTCATGTTCTTTAAAAAGTTCTGAACGTCCCGTCGTCGTCGCGCTTCTCTTTCTTATGTATACAATCCGACTGTGACGGCAACAGCTCAACTTAATAGCTGTACTCGGCGCCTTAACTGAAAATACGTTAGAAGAGTTAGATTGGTGCTTCGGAACACAGTAAAATGGCTTACATAAGTTGAAGGTCGATCTTGATATTTCAACACTCGCAATGTTCAATACCAGTTTTAATAATTATTTGTTTATTGTCACAAACACAATTATTTCAACATGATGACAGAGTTTAACTTACAGCTTTCTCTCTTTTATAATAAACATTAAAATAAGTTTACGAAATAGAATAACTTTTCCATCTATTTCATTTTATAAACAATGGATTAAAAGTCTACACATACAAACTAGCATAACATCAATGTTCCCAATGGGCAGCTAAAAATAGAAACACACCTTTCACCCCAAATTCCAACCGCGGCGCAGCATTTTTCAATTTTAACAAGGCGACTACAGTTACTGAAATGTTTCAGACTTAGTATTATTCAAATACGCACAGAAAATGCAATAGCAAAACAAAATAGACGTCAGTATTTCAGAAACGACTATTCGTTACTTTTTAAACCTTTATTTGCTGTAATGTATTTCGTTATCTATGCAATTTGGTAGCTATGTGGCACAAATGGTTATCCATTTGAGCATTCATCACTGTGCCGGTTTGTGTTGCAAGCTTTTGTGATCATTTGTCAACAGCGTTGTGACCATTCCCCTGTTTTGATACATGTGGAAAATCTACTTGATAATATTATATCATTGTCTTCGCTGATATTTTGCGGTCACTCATTCAAATGCGGTGTATCTCGCTGCATAAATTCAGGTCAAGCTTGCATTTACGTGTTTAATGGTATTTCATAGAATATATAACTGTCATATTCGCACTATATTATACACCATAATAATAACTGATTCTTCAAAAAGATTTGCCCCATTTTACATTTATTTGCATTAGTACCTACAACTTATGTATAAAAAGTATCTCATGTATGGCAACAAAAAGCTTAAGGCTTTTACCATCGAATATTAACGGACAGAAAAATATACGAAAGAACGGAGGGCAAAAAGTCTTAAAAGCCTTACATCAATATCGAAGAGTCGGATTGACAAGATGTTGCCTTTATAGCGAAAAAGTAGATAGGCGTGGGCGAAATAATCTTTTGCACTGTTTGTAACAACCAATTAATTATTTTTTCAACGTGTGGCATCCTTTCACAGTTTAAGTTATGTCACAAACTGTCAACAAACCCATCAGTTACTCCAACGTTAAATATTAAAATATGAGAATTTCATGGATTTTCGACAGTTTCATTTGCGATTAAGTGATATTTGGTCAGGCATTGGTAATCCTTCGGTAAATATTTTCACGGGCCGTAGTAAATAAATCGTCACATTCTACGAAAACAGTCCATTGTTATTCACAGTACAGCGATATATCGGCGCGTGTCATGACGTATGCATAAAAAAATTTCACCAATACTGGTTGACTGAACTTTCGGTACCGATACTTCTTATAGAGGTCCTAAAGAGCGATTGGCATGGTAGCAGGCTTGAATACCTACTTCAATCAACCATTTTCAAAAAAAGAAAATCCAACAACGTCAATAATCGCACATGATAAAAGTTGAACTTATCTTCTTAGTCAAATTTAAACATGGCTTTAGATTTAAATTGGTGGCTGATGGCTTTAGATTTATTTAATGGCTAAGATGTGTTCCATGTATGATATTGTTTACTGAAGGATATTTTACGACCTGAAGCAATATTCATAAAAATCAAACAGAAAATCTATCGAAGAATGATATAATTTTTTGTCCTTCTGTGGAGGTCATATCCATAACACTCCTTAGAGAAATGGCCGGTGATTTTACCCTTTATACTTTCACTCCAGCTTATAAGCTTCGTTGACCAAAAAAGTGACTGCCAGTTGTTGTGGAAACTTGGGATCCAACAAGCCTCTTCGCTTAACTACAATACGGGACCCTACGGGTTCGGTTGGGACGTGAGTAGCGCCTATACACATATTTGTTTATTTTCGGGTACAATTCTCATGAATTGTAGCAATTGCCTTGATTATATATACGGTACCTCATTTGGTCTTCGTCGCTTTATTCTGTCAATTGAATATTTACTCCGACGAGCGTATTGAGTGTCATATAAATTTACAAAGGAACACGTTTTCTTGGATGGTTTTGTGTTGCATGCTTATTGTTAATAATGGAAAGGAATAAGGATGAATATTTTGTAAGATTGCTAACGCCTCAATAATATTGTATTGTAATACGATTGCTACTGTTCTTTTATCTATGGCTCAATCATAGAACCTTGATTTAAAATGAATTTTACAACTTAAGTTATTGAAGATATGTATAACTAAGTACATGCATATAGTTCTAGGTACAGTTTTTGTACCGAGACAATCATAAGGATAATTATGTATTCAAGTTATTTTTATCCTATTTAGACCAACCCGACGTCTCACAAAATTATTTTTATATAGTGTAACAATATTACGTTCTTACAGAAAAAGATTTAATCCTTCGCATCCTCTATGTTCTGCCATTACTGTAGCAAACTTTGTTATTCGTAGCAGATACCTCGTCCAGATTAATTACTACCATAGCAACACAGAACGTACAATAAAGTCGCATCGTGTCATACGTAACTAATCCACATAAGCCTGGTAAAGGTCGCATTGGATGCTTAGTACATACTGCCGCATACTGTGCGCCCAACGCAACTCGTATCACCGTCCATTGTTTGAAATCCTATGCAATATCAAACCGCTATTCGCAATGTAGGTACCTATATACCATGAGAATGTCAACGTCATCAAAATTAGTAGCAGTGTACAGCTATGTGGTTTATTTGTAACATTTCTACTTAATACCTTTTCTATTAGAAACGCTTTCAGCTACAAATTGGATTTGATAGCATGTTGGTTGAAGTGGTCAATACTCAGCAAAATATTTAATGGCATTTTTGGAACTAAAAGTATTGGTTATTATATAAGGCTTTTGTGATATTTAAGAGTATTACTTTTTGTTAGACATAACGTTGCTTAACGTACAATCTTTTAACATGGCGTTAATTAATTTTATTTTTACAGTTCATCAGAAAGTAAAATAGCTTTGATAAACAGGTGCTACTATTTATCCAAGCAATATTTATTTACATTTGATGATTTTTATTCCTATAACCAATCCAAATCTACCTCAAACTTAAACAGAAATAAATACATCTCGAAATAGATTTACATGATGAATCTGCTCAAAAACAATTCATTTTACGAAGCAAATATTTGATTCATTTTATTTTGCACTCTTTGTTGAAATATATTTTTCAAATTAAATATCGAAAGGTAAATAGAATATGTTTATCTATAAAACCGTTAAGAACTCAATCTTTTTGTATTCTAACTTTGATTTTTTTAAAAGCTTGCTTACTCAGTTGTGCATGTATCTATATTTCAGTCAGTTCGGTCATAGACCTACCCGAATACGGACGTAGATTTGTCGGTCCTTTTAACGAAAAGGTGTTGCTCAAAGTTTCTTGTAATAGAAAAATACTACCTACATATTTTCACAATGGATACGCACTAGTGTGGTTCATGCGGAGAGCTTCTCTCTGAGGGCGTTCAATGTACAATCTGTAGTCAACTACTACATTTTCACTGTGGAGGAATCTCTGAAGCTGGATATCGTAAGCTGGGAGACAGGGAGCTCACCTGGCGATGCTTCAAGTGCAAGCAGATAAGTACCCCGCAACCGCAACAACCTACTTCACCGAGACCCGACAGTGAATCAGCCATACTTCTAGAGATTCGAACCTTGAGTACGAAGCTAGCCCCGTTGGAAAGTCTGCGAGAAGAATTCCTGGCACTAAGAGGTGAATTCACTGATCTGAAGTCCTCATTACAAAATAAATTCACCGAAATATTCAATGATCTCAGCAATAAAATCAGTAAAATGGAATCTCGTGTGATACAGGCAGAGAAGGTCCAAGAGCAGGTTGGAGAAGCTTGAAGAAGACGCTGACAACAGAGATCAATGGTCGCGTATGAATAACGTCGAATTGAAGGGGATTGAGCAAATAAGAAATGAGAATTTATTTGACATAGTACAGAAAATCGGTGTTAAAATAAATTATCCAGTAAACAAAAATCAAATAAATTTTGTAACCAGAGTCCCTACACGAGAACGCGATAACATCAAGCCGATCATCGTTTGCTTTTCAAACCGGTACACGAAGGAGGACTTCATTGCGGCAGCAAGATATGAATTGAAAACTACTCCACTCACTACCGACTAGATACAATTAAAAGGAAAACATAGAATTTTCATAAACGATCACTTGACTACAAAAAACAAGACCCTTCTCTCAAAAGCTAAAAAATCTGCTACCGAAAAGGATTTTCGCTATATATGAGTGAAGCATGCAAAAATACATATCCGGAAGACAGACACTTCGCCAGTGATTATAGTGAGAACGGAAAGGAATCTTGCAAAGATAGTTTAATAATCACATTATATTCGCTAATTGCCATGTCATTAATTTATTATCTACATTTGTTTTCTACAACGTCAAAAAAGTTTGAGAATCACAGATCACGAAGTTCTAGTTGTGTTTTCCTACTATCACTGTGTCGCGCATTTGGGAGCAGTCATGAATACTTAACTTATTACTTGATCATTACTATCTCATTTCAGGTGAATTTGAACCTAATTTTGTTACAAGTACGTTTTAATTCGCAATCTACTAAATCGGTACTTATTACTTTTTCTTGTCACAAAAGGTCTAATGTTATTCATCGGTCATTGGCTAATCGTTTCTTTTATAGATGTTGTTTGTTGCACTGTGTATTGCCGTGTTTCATAGATAGGCATAAAAATGTAATGATTACCCGCAATAGAATATTATTATATGTGTTGATTTTAAAATTGATTTGCTGTAATATTTTATGATATGATTGACAGCTGTCACACAGCAATAGCCTAGCTCCGTATTGTAAAAGTAAATAAATGGAAATAAAACATTTAGGAACATATAACAGTGATACAATTGTTAAGAAGACATATATTATAGGCCAATAAATATTTGTGAAGTCCTACGACGCAATATTTACTGCATACTGCCGAGTGAAAATTGTGCAGGTACGAAGTGTCGTAACGTATAGATTTGCAAGAATAAAGCACCACAACAACTGCTTGCGGACAAATTATATCGACTATATGAATAATATGGAATGCCAAAAATGCAAGAAAGTACTTTCTAGAAAAGGATCGCACTTTATATGTCAAGGATCATGTCAAGGTACTTTTCATCGAACCTGTGTGAAAGGGTTAGCTGCGGATATGAAAGCTGGAATAAACAGGATTTATTGTAACAATTGTGAAGAAGAAGGGACGGACGAGGATGAGCCAGAGCCTGAAGGAGAGGTCAAAGACCTTCAAAAAATCCTGAAGGATATCCAAGTAAAGGTTACCGCCATACCTGGTTTGAAGAAACATTTAGATGGTATCAAACAGAGCATCAGCGTGCTTTCCGACAAGTATGACACTCTCTTAAATGAATATGAACTGGCCAAAGATAAAATCACAAAGCTGGAGAAGACAACTACAAACATCACTAACAAATGTGTATATCTTGAAAAATGCAACCTCGCTCTAGAGCAGAAGTTGAATGAATATGAGCAATCATCGCGCAAGAATAACATAGAAATAGTGGGCGTGGAATACCTACCTGGCGAGAATGTGAAAGACATTATAAATACAATTGGGGACAAAATTGGAGCAAGCACCCAAGACATTGAATGGGTAAAACGAAGCCGACCGACTAAGCAAGGGAGTAAACCGTCATCCATCATAGTTGGCTTTAAGAACTCAGGCAACGAGTCCAGGAGTAATTGGTTGGAGAAACGACGACAACTGTTTGAAAAATCCATCGCTAGTAACGCAATCATTTCGGGAGGGTCGATGAACAACAGAATATTCATCAATGAAGATCTCATACCGACGACAAGAGAATTGCTTTGGAATACAAAAAACAAACTACACGGTATTTACAAATTTATATGGATAACTAATGGCAAGATACTGGTTAAAAAAGCGGAAGGTGGTAAAGCTATATGGGTAAAGTTTCAAACTGATTTGAATGAGTTAATTAAAGCAAAATAATCACCTACCTACCGATAATACTTAATGCTTTTTGTTTTATG
This sequence comes from Euclidia mi, assembly GCA_944739405.2. Classification (NCBI taxonomy): domain Eukaryota; kingdom Metazoa; phylum Arthropoda; class Insecta; order Lepidoptera; family Erebidae; genus Euclidia; species Euclidia mi. The sequence goes on from OX123184.2 coordinate 112,458,251, forward strand.
TAAAAACAGTCTTACTCTTGTTTAATTTATAGAATTAAAATTCGCAGACTTGAACATTATTGATTCAATCACTGAAAATGTTGTAAACTATAACTGTGTAAATGACGTAGATAGTTGGTTAAGATCACTAAACATTGTAAACAAACCAGTTCTCAGTGTATTACACGTAAATATTCGATCCATACAAAAACATTTTAGTGAATTACTAGTAACATTAAGTAACAGTGTGAATCTATTGGATATAATAGTTTTAACCGAACCGAATATAAATTATTCGCTATTGTCATTTTATAGCATTCCCGGTTACTTATTATAATATTATAATGTAAACGCGTACACGAGGGCAGGTAGAAGTAGGGGAGGCGTGCTGATATACACGCGCGACTCGCTGGGTGCGTGTGTGTGTGAGACAACAACACTTGCTGCAGGTATGCAGTCGGCGGAGTGCGTATCCATTACAATTAAACATAACAACGAACAAATATACCTTATATCAATATATAGACCACCAAAAATTAACAAGCAAGACAAAATAAATCAGTTTCTTATTGAATTACGCAACCTACTCAAAATTTTACCGCCTAAAACAAATGCAATTTTATGCGGCGATATTAATATAAATCTTTTGAATTACTCTGACCAACACGTAAATACATACGAAAACTTACTGTCGGAGTACGGTTTCACCAAATGTATAAATGACATAACGCGTCAGGAAATTGTATCAGGCAAAATAGTTCAATCTTGCATAGATCATATATATATCAGAGTAACTAATATAGATAGTATTCATTCCGCCGTAATAAAACATAAAATTTCAGATCATTATTTTGTGTCGGCCGTGGTGGAGGGGAAACGCATGTCTGATTGCTCATCGCGCGGTAGCGGACAACGCGGCTCACTCAGTAAGCGAGTTCTTGACAATAATATGGTCAGAGAAAAATTATTGCGTACTAATTTCGACAATTTGTTAACAATTGAATGTCCACGTGAGTTGTATAGTACCTTTTGCCAAATGTTTACAAACATTTACAATGAATGCTATAAAACTATTTATACTTACACTAGTGAAAGAAACAAGCCTTGGATAAATAACTATTTGTGGTCTATGATAGAGGAAAAAGATAGATTATTTGCTGTTTGGAGTGACGATCCAAAGAATATGCTGAAGAGACTGAACTACACTAGATTTAGAAATAAATGCCAAAAAAATATTAATAGAGCTAAAAATAAATATGACAAAAAAAATATATTAGATTGTAATAATAATATCAAGAAGTTATGGGACAAAATTAATAGTATGTTAGGTAGTAAAAAACAGTCGATAGATAGTTTAATAATGTCAAATGTGAACAGGTTAGGAACCACTAAAGAAATCAGTAATAATTTCGCAAAAACTTTTTCAGAAGAAGTTGAAAAAATACAACACCTGTGTAACGAAACATGGCTAGACAGAGAACAGTATATGAAACCATCTGATATGTGTATGAGATGGCAACCTGTGACCCCTAGTGACATAAAATTTGTACAAAAAAATATGAGCAGCAACAAGTCACCGGGTTCTGATCATGTACGCATGTCAGACATTAAACTTATTATGAATAAGGTGTGTCCTGTGTTAGCCAAACTGGTAAACTTGTCTGTCAGTAAACATGTAGTCCCCGAAAAATAAAAAGAAGCAATAGTCAGACCGATACACAAGAGAGGTGACTTTAAAAATACGTCTAATTATAGACCTATAGCCATACTTTCAAGTTTAGATAAAATCATTGAAAAATGTATCGCTAATCAGTTAAGCAAATATTTACAACAAAACAATATTATAGATAATAGTCAACATGGGTTCCTAAAAGGAAAAAGTACAGGTACATTACTACGAAAGTTTACTGACGAAATTAATAATTACTTAGAACATAAAAAAATTGTTGTCATAATAATGTTCGACTATAAAAAAGCATTTGATACCCTACAAAAACATACCCTTCTTAATGCGATGGAGGAGTGCGGCGTGGGAGAACCACTGAACCAATGGTTCAGAGATTACCTCACGGGGCGCTCCTGCCGTATTAAGGTGGGTGAAACACTCAGTGACAGGATGCTGGTGCGCAGCGGGGTGCCCCAAGGATCGGTAACTGGTCCTATTTGTTACCTAATGCACGTAAACAGCTTGTGTGGAGTGCTTCGGCATTGCTCGGCATACATGTTCGCAGACGACCTGTGCGTACTGCGTGCTGGCACTGACATATACAGAACTATAATATTAGTTCAACAGGACATAAATGTAGTCGTTAAATGGTCGCACGACAACGGGATACTTCTAAATTCAGAAAAAACCAAATGTTTAATCGTTCGCTCACCATATTTACAGTTTAATGTCTCTCCACCTAATTTGTTTACGCATGAATACATATGTCTACATAACAACTTAGTAGCCTGCAATTGTAAACCTATAGAAACTGTAAAATCTGTTACATATTTGGGTGTAAAAATAGATCAAAGCTTCTCTTGGTCTCAACATATAGATTTTATTTGCTGTAAATTAAGAATATTACTAAGTAAGTTCTATCACTTAAGTTACAAGGTTCGTATCAATATATTAAGGTGGTTTAACTCTAGTCGAATCAGTGATCAGTTATGCTCTGGATACTTATGGACTAACGTTTAAAAGTTATATAGATAAATTAGAATCACTACAAATACGATTTCTTAAATTACTAGTAACAGAAAAAACAAAAGAGAATTGTAGGGGCGACTACCGTAAATTATTCAAAATATGTAACATCCTACCAGTAAGTATGAATCATAAATATCTTCTGTTATTAAATCAACATGGTAAAAACGAGCATAACCTATCACTGGTTACCAATATGCATAAAACACGTCTGATGACCGCAGGTAAATTTAATGTTCCCAGAGTAACAAATTACTACGGCGACAGAACATTGAAAAAACGTGTACCATATCTGTTGAACAGATTGCCCGCGGACATCAGACATGAAAACGATAAAATTAAATTTAAACAAAAACTAAAAAAATATTTGTTAAATAACATTTGTTAAAATATGTAGGTATGTAAAATAGTATTATGACTCTTCCACAGTCAAGCCGCTAAACCGGTTTTGTGGAGCAATATTAATATATTATTATGTATTGTAAAACTGTAATAAATAAATAAATAAATAATAAATAATGGTGCACACAATAGGGAATATGCACGATTTTTTTTTATGACTTAAATTAATCATTTTCGTCACTAAAACACAGAAAAAAATATGAATAGGTTTGAAAGTATTCAAATTATTTTGCAAAGTGAAATTGAAAACATTGAATAAAATCGAGCCGCTCAAACGCCGCCATTTAACGCGCGCTTTTGACTACGTCACATGGCAGGTCACGTGGTGTGAACTCTAAGCGTTTCAGTTACTTCAGACGTATTTTAAGTTCTAATTGCTTTGAAATTATGGAAAAAAGTACAGAACGTTCTTACTAGTATTGTATGGTACCGAAGTGCTAAAACACTAGTAAAAGTACACCCGATAAAGTGTTTTTTCGTATTCCAAGCGATGAGAATATTCGAAACCTTTAGTGTTGAGAAGGGATAATGTATCTCAATTATAGTGTTTATATATTTTTTTTTGTCTACTGCCTCGTTGGTATCGCGGCATAAATGTGCGTGTGGGATTGAGAGGTCTCGGGTTCGATTCCCGGGTCGGGCAAAGTGTTATTGGGTTTTTCCATTAGGAAATTCTCAGTAGCAGCACGGAGTCTGGTAATGTGCCCGGTACAGCTCGCCCCTATTACGTGGGACCTAAAAATTCCTGGCGAAATGTGGGTGTAATATTACACCTCTGCGTACCCCTTCGGGGATAGAGGCGTGAGTCTATAAATAAATAAAATATATTTTTGTGAAGGTAAATTTAGCATTCTTATTATACTATGTTGTATGTCCGTGTGGTGACGGATAAAGAATACGGATTGTCACCACCCCATATCATCCCATGGGTGTCGTAAGAGCCGACAGAGGGAGCATATTATGCAGAGAACAGCACTGTAAGAGAAGGCAAATTTGATACAAACCCTATACCAACCCGTTTGGCCAGCGTGGTATAGTAAGCCAATTCCTCCTTTCAAAGGAGAGGCCTAGTCCAGCAGTGGACTGTTATAGGCTGATGATGATGATTATGCTATGTTTATATACAACGAAGCGTGAATTAGTAGTATGGTAAGTTTTAATTCAGCACAAAATTCGGTTTAAAACCAACCAAGCCTAGTTCCAAAAAGTTGAATTAAACTTCCTATAAAAACCTTCCTAAACTTATTCCTAATATAGTATCACACATCATATCATTTTCTGCGCAGCTGGCTAGTCCCATAAAAAGAGGATAATATTATTATTACATAAAGTCTTTAAGTATTTATCTACTTAATATATGCTAAAAGTAAGAAAACTTATCGTACTTGTGTGTGAACTTTAATAATATTACGGAATCCGTTAAATAGGAGTTCTGCAGTGATGTTATTGACGAATGTTATGTATTGGTTCTGTTTTAATATTTTCTAACGCGCTGTGTTCATTTTATGTATAAAAATCAATGTTACGGACTAAAAAATATAAAAAATAACATAATAATAGGTACCTTGCATGTTAAATTAAGATTTGATACAAAATATGCTGTCATCATAAATGTATCCATTTTCGGTAGATTTTCGGATTGAGCTTTGACTTAATCAGATTCAGTCATAGTCCTAGATTTACTACAAACTCAGATTCACTAGAAATCACCACAGGAACACAGGTTTAAAGTATTTTACTCGCAAACACCACTAAAACAGTATGAATATCGACGCCGATAAACAGCATGCCGTGCCAGCTGACGTTACTTTTCGTTTCGACCAATGGTGACGCGTTTTGTAAGTTTGAATTGCCCGCCCTTATTTTCCAGTTTTAATTATACAGTATTTTATGGGTTTAAATAATAATTAAATGAAAAAAATACGCTTTGATTCTAATCTGACGGTAATAAGGATTCGAAAAAAAAATATAGGAGACGAATTTAAATTTTATGCATATTCCCTATTATTAATTTCAAAAGTGAGTTTGCATTCCTTATTCATATAGTTGTTATAATAGTTTTCAGTGTCGTGTGTATTTATTATCAGAACGTGCGCGGGCTACGTACGAAAACTAATAGCTTATATCGTAATATTTGTCTCAACGCCTATGATGTGATTGTGTTTACTGAGACGTGGTTAGTGGATGATATTTTTAATAGTGAACTATTTGATGCTCGGTACTCGGTTTGGAGACGTGCCCGTGACTGTCACCGTACAGCACAAAAATGTGGCGGGGGCGTTTTGATCGCGGTAAGTAAAGACTTGATAGTGACTGAAAGAACGGAATGGCGTAGTTCTGCCGAATTACCATTCGGATTACCATCGTTTTAAAAAGGTCTAGGCCCTCAGTGACTTATAACCTACATATTTGTGCACTTTATTTGTGCAAAGAAAACCTTGGTAATTCATATAACTCACAGCTATATAATTTTACAAATAATTTAAGCAATATAATTTTGCAGAATCCTTTAGATAAATATATTCTTCTCGGAGATTTTAATTTTGGAAGCTGTGTTGAATGGTCTCATACATACCATAATAACGAATTACTACCCGCTAGTATATCTTGTCAATATATAAAGGACTTTTTTGATGCCACTTACACATACAACTTATCTCAATACAGCAATGTGCGTAATATAAATAGTAGAATTTTGGACCTTGTTTTTTGCAACGATAAGATAGCTGTAATCGAATGCCGTAACCCATTTGCGTTACCCGTTGATCTACATCACAAACCTTTGATGTTTCAGGGCGATTGCGTTGAAATTCATAAACTGTCCGATAATATGGCAAATAAATATATCTTCTCTAGACGGGACTACGATTCCATTATAAATGAGCTAGATAAAATTAATTGGTCGGAATTATTGCAAACTGATTCCTTTGACGACGCGCTAACTTATTTTTATAATAAAATATATGAGCTGAGGGACAAATATGTGCCGAAAAAAATAATGTAAGAAATAATTCACACCCTCCTTGGTATAACACAGCACTAATTAAAATTTTAAAAGAAAAATATAAGTACCACCGTAAATATAAAATATATCGTAACATTGCCGACTATCATTCTTTCTCTATTCTACGTTCAAGGGCCATAGAAGTGGAAAAAAGGTGCTTCGATACATATATGACAAAGATAGAATCAGCAATCGTTAATAATCTTAAGACATTTTGGTCCTATGTAAAATCAAGGAAAATTACTAATTCATTTCCAAACGCTATGCACTACCGTAGTACGATTGCTGATACCGGTAATGACATCTGTAACCTGTTCTCTAATTATTTTCACTCAACGTTTTCTGTACCTGACACGACCGGGGTGTGTACGTCTAATAACAACGCTAGTACAAGTGGTAGTAGTATGTCGTCTGTAGTTGTCTGTCAGGATAAGGTGTTGCGGCTGATGAAGTCCCTGGATCTATCTAAGGGGGGCGGACCCGATTTGGTACCACCAATTTTTATTGTTAAATGTGCAATTAGTCTGGCTTCACCGGTTCGTATCCTATTCAGACGATCCCTATCGGAGGGCTATGTACCAAAAATGTGGAAATCGGCATTTGTCACCCCTATTCAAGAAGGGGGATAGATCAAACGTGGAGGATTATCGCCCCATTTCTAAAATCTGTTATTTTTCCAAATTACTTGAGAGAATTGTTTATGATCAAGTCTACGAAGCGATGAGATGTAATTTCGGTACCGAACAACATGGTTTCCTCAAGAAACGGTCTACTTCTTCAAATTTGATACCTTCCCATGAATTCATATCAGCAGGTATGGTCCATACCAACGTGCGGAAGTAGACGTTATGTACACGGATTACTCAAAATGTTTCGATCGTATTAATCATCGCGTACTTTTAGATAAATTATTTTCAACCGGAGTACATGGAGACCTTTACCGGTGGTTCACATCGTATATAGAGAATCGGACTCAGGCTGTTGTACTAAAGGGTTATATATCTACATGGAATTGTGTCCCTTCCGGAGTACCTCAAGGCTCGATCCTCGGGCCATTATTATTCACGCTATTTATATCAGATATTAAGCATTGTTTTCATCACTCTAACATCATTGTTTACGCAGACGACATGAAAATCCACAAAGTGGTACACAGTAGATTAGATGCTGAACATCTTCAAAGTGATCTCAAACGTTTCGAAGACTACTGCGCAAATAATAAACTAGAGCTCAATGTTACTAAATGCTTTCGTGTCACGTATTCTCGACAAAAATCTAATATAAACTACGTTTATAAGTTGTCCAACCAAACCATTAATACGGTCTCCACGATAAGAGATTTAGGAGTGAAAATGGACCATAAGCTAGTATTTGAACAACACATCGATGATATAGTCAGCAAAGCATCTAAGGCGATGGGATTTATTATTAGGGCTTCAGTTGATTTGCGATCAATCAAACCAATAAAAATCCTGTATTGTGCATTCGTGCGTAGTCATTTAGAGTACGCGTCACAAGTCTGGAACCCTCAATATGAGGTTTATAAATCTCGTATTGAGGCAGTACAGAAGAAATTTCTTCGGTACCTAGATTATAAGGCACGGCAATACTCAGATGACTACAACCATCGGTGTAACAGATATCACTTTCTGCCATTACACTATAGGCGTGATATTAGTGATGTTTGTTTTCTCATAAATTTACCTAATGGATCTGTCGACTGCCCAGAGCTTCTCACTAAGCTAAACTTACGAACAAACCTATTTGGGCTTAGACGTAGACCGCTACTGCAAGTACCTACTGTTTCTACAAATTATAGGAAGAATGCATTTATGTCGCGAGCTGCATCTACTTTTAATAACCTGCCCGATGACTTGGATATTGACCTTTTCTGTACAAAGACGATTACTGTCAAAAGATTGTTGGCTGCAAAATTCTTTAATTCGCCTGCGAATTGTGATTTTCACGCTAATTAGGCCACTCCTAAATTTTCTATTGCTTTGCGTTGAAAAAGATCCATGTAATTCATTGTAGTATGTATATTTTTGATTTGTGTATATTATCTCTATTATTGTAACATTTTTTTTTGTATTAAAGGTATGATGAATGTTGTAGATAAATGATAGCAACATTATATATATAAATATATATTAATTTGTGGAAGCTTGTTAATAGCAATTGTATCATCTATTTAGAAACTCAATTTTGGTTCTCTCACCTGTGTTCAATTTTGGTGGCATGTATGAAAATTATTAGCTCTGATCTGCTGCGGACATTTCGCCTTGTTTAAGGCTTTGATGCTTTAAGGAATGGTTCTATTTTAGCTGAAACCGTATGAGCATCCGTGACTTATATTGGTGTAAAGGTTACTCTGACTAGAGGTTACAGAGTATACATTAAATTGCGTTTTTCCTGGAAAATTAATTGCAATTAACATGGATATAATGAGAAAATGATGATGCTACCTCCCAAACTTGATTTGAAGGGAAAACTAATAAAACTTTTTCTTTCCTTTACACAAATCCTTAAGGCGACGTCAAACGGATGTCTGCCGAATACATTTTTAGCAAATCACTTTTACAAAAGTTTACCGATTTACCAAGTATCTAACTGTTATAAAATTCATATTGAGTGTCAGCAAATTGGGTATAATTGGTAAAATTTACCTGTTAATACACATTGGTAGCTCATCAGCCGAAAAATATCTAATAAAGTATCAAAGTTTCGATCCAAACGACCTGCCGGGTTATATAATTGTTTTGAAAAGGTTAATCGAATATATAATATTACAGTAATTTTAGCAACCTTATTTTTCCTGCTCAACCCAACTTAATTTTATTGCAGCGTAGTAACCTACAATGATAAGTGTTCATTGTTCAGAGTTTGGTATCCACTTCAACCAAATCTACAAAGAAGTAGAATAAAATTGAAAATAAGTTTTTTTATAGACATGTGCGGACACGCAAGCGATACGTACATATTATTAGCCGTGCGTGTATGGGTGAGTATCGTTTAATAGGTCATTAAAACCAATTACGAGCTTTGAACTCTTTTTCTTTTCAGCATTTTTTTGAAATGCGAAATGTTAATTAAAATAAAGGAGATCGAATTTATTTAAATTTTGTGATCATTTAGCCTATTATTTCCATAGTTTCTCGGTATATTTACCACGTACGTGCATCTGTGATAAACACTGTGTGACACTACCACTATACGTGGTATATAAACCCAAATATTAAATAAACATGCTTTTCAGGAAATTAATATAATAACTTACCAATAAGAAAGTATAACAGTTGTAACATATCATAGATATAATTTTAAATCAAACACATTTCTTGTGGATGATTCAATTAAAATAAGGATTAATTCTCCGCAAGGGCTACTACTGAGTCCAACATTTTCTGTATCTCGACTCACATTAGACAATATTTCTACAAATGACACAGAGAGAGAACAATTTCTTACTCATGCAACCGTAACTTCGCTTTTCTCAGAACATTATGTTAGGATCAACAACATAATATACCTAATCCTTAGCTACTGTTTACTGTTACAAAGGCTGTGACCTCATGTGCCAACCAAATAGTAAAAATACGTAGCTTTATTTTGAGTTTAATATATTCTGATAATTAAACTGTAGTTCCTACAGTTTAATTATCAGAATATATTGGTATGCTACGAAACTACTACTAAAATGGACTCATTTAAAACTGACTCAATTTGTCTGAATAGTAATTAGAAAAATACACGAAAGGTCCAGGTTTTATCAAATCATTTTTTAGAAATAATCTTGAATCTCTGTCTTCGTTTATGTCCTCTTTTTTATAATACAATTTCTCAAAATCTTTAAAATAAAACTGTTCAGTAAGTAACAAATAAAATTAATCTCTCACCATGACGAAATAATTACAAGTTATTTGTTAGCAACCATTGAGTTGTTAAATATCAACCCATGTTGTTTCGTACAAAGTTTATGCTCTATATAAATATTACCCCCCCCCCCCCCCTTTTGTCCGTGTGGTGACGGATTAAGAATACGCAATGTCACCACCCCATATCATCCCATGGGTGTCGTAAGAGCCGGCAGAGGGAGCATATTATGCAGACAACAGCACTGTAAGTGAAGGAAAACTTGATACAAACCCTATACCAACCCGTTTGGCCAGCGTGGTATAGTAGGCCAATTCCTCCTTTCAAAGGAGAGGCCTCCAGCAGTGGACTGTTTAAGGCTGATGATGATGATAAATATTACCTATCTTTACAGCTAAATCTTTAATATCCCTCGTTGACCAGTCGTACCCGGATAATAACATAAAAATGTATGGACATTGGACTGTTTGTTTACAAATATACATACATACATAAACTTACGCCTGTTTCCCGTAGAGGTAGGCAGAGACTACGGAACGCCATTTGCAACGATCCTGACATATCTCTCTTGCTTCATTCACTCCCATCAGATTCCTCATGCATGCTCTTCTGTTCACGGTACTTCTCACCTGTCCTGATTTTAGGATGTCTCCAATCTGGTCAGAGAACGTCCGCCTAGGTCTTCCCCTTCGTCCTGTCCCTTCCACACTTTTTTTTTATTTTTTTTATTGTTTTATAAGAAAGCTTACAGACTAATTACAGTAGTGAGTTTCTAAATAGATGATACAATTGCTATTAACAAGCTTCCACAAATTAATATATATATATATATATATATATATATATATATATATATATATATATATATATATATATATATATATATATATATATATATATATATATATATATATATATATATATCATATATTATACACGTATCATCTATTTAGAAACTCACTACTGTAATTAGTCTGTAAGCTTCGTCGTGGGTGCGGAGGATATGTTCAGAAGCAGGCAAGGGTGGAATGGTGCCATGATACGATAGACAAATTTGAGGCAGGCTCGTCTCGGCGGGTTTACGACATCGCTACAGGTGTTGAATCCTGGATTTATCATTACGATCCAGCAACAAAGCGCCAGTCGACGGTTTGGGTGTTTCAAAACGAATCAACGCCTACCAAAGTAAAGCGACCTAGAAGCGGGGGCAAGATTTTGATCGCGAGCTTTTTCTTGATTGGCTACTTGGTGACAATCTCTTTACGATTACTTTTTACTGTTTCTACGGGATATATACCACGTACCTTTGTTTTGAGTAACCGATATTTCGGCACTGTTGCAAGCGCCATGTTTACGGATATACTGAAGTATTGCGGGTGGATGAATGTTATAATCCCTTTACGAAACCAAAGAAGCATAATTCAAATTCAAAAATATTTAATGTGTTACATAGGTACATAAGTTAGAATGTTTGGTTATTTGAACATGCTATGTCCCGCCATTTACGCGTACAATAATTAGGTACATTTATTCTGTCATAATATTATATAAGTAATATAGATGTTACATTGATGACATTGACAATTATTGAAATACGTCAACAAATGGGATACATTCATGCCAGATTAAGTATATATTGGAAATATAAATCATAACCGTATCATTAAAATAAATGGCAGGATACATTTAAACAATTTCCTATTCTATTACGTGGCTTAAAATACATTATTTTTGGTTTATTTAAATTAATTTTTAAGTTACTCTCTGTGAGCCGTTCTATTTTTATTTTTAAAGATGTATTAATGTCATATTCTAAATTTGATAAATTTTCATTAATAAATAATATGGTCCTGTCGTCGGCAAATAATGTCATGTTATGGGTAATTATTTTTGGCATGTCATTGATATAAATGATAAATAATAGAAGACCCAATATACTACATTGAGGGACACCTGACAACACATCTTTTTCTTTACAGTGATATGTTTCTTCAATTTTACTTGGAAAAGTGAGTCTTTATACTTCCGTATACTGTCTTCTGTTAGTAAAGTATGATTCAAGAAAATTATGGACATTGCCCCGAACACCATATGTATATAATTTATCTAAGAAGGAAGAACTCAATCCTCAGAACACACATCCATCAGAGACGAGAATGGAAAGATAGTAAATGGTGAAACGTGCGTGCTGAAGAGATGGAAAGAGTATCTTGAAAGTTTATTTGAAAGAACGGTGATAGAGACACCGATAGCTGAAATGAATGGTAATGATAGCAATGAGGAAAGCGTTATTGGCGTGGATGAGATTTTGAAGGCACTGGGAAGTATGAAAGTAGGTAAGGCTGCAGGACATGATAGGATTACAGGCGAAATGCTGAAAGCTGGACAGGGCATCATAGTTAGTCAGTTGCAGCGGTTATATAACTTGTGCTGGAGCACCGGCCGGGTACCTAATGACTGGGCCATAGCTGTAATTGTGCCTCTTTTTAAAGGAAAAAGCTCGCAACAAGACTGCAATAACTATAGAGGCATTAGCCTGCTCAGCATTGTTGGCAAATTGTATGCAAAGGTACTTATTGAAAGAGTTATGGAAGTAACCGACAAGAAAATATGGGATGTACAAGCGGGATTCCGAAAGGGTATGGGATGCACGGTTCAGGTTTTTTCCTTGCGAAGCATAGCCGAAAAGTTTTTGGCCAAAGGTCAAAAGGTCTATTGCGCATTCGTGGATTTGGAAAAGGCTTACGATAAAGTGGTGAGGAATGAAATGTGGTCGGTGCTGTCGATGTATGGGGTGAACAGCAGCCTCATTCGAGCTCTGAAATCCCTTTATGAGGATTCTAGAGCTTGTGTGAGGATAAACGGGGCATACACTGACTGGTTTACCATCCACACAGATGTTAGACAGGGATGTGTAGCGTCGCCGTGGCTGTTTAACCTCTTCTTGGACAGTTTTTTGCAAGATTTAAAACATAGAGACTGCGGATTAAGGATGAATGGGTTACTCGTCAAATGCCTCCTTTATGCTGATGATCAGGTAATACTTGCATCTTTAGCGGAGGAGTTGCAGGAGATGGTAGCAATCATGCATGGTGCGTTAGAGAGGAAAGGAATGAAAGTGAATGTAAGTGAAACGAAAGTTATGGTTTTTGAAATGGAGGAATGCGTTACGGCTTGTAATGTTTTGATCGATGGTATGTATATGTATCGATGGGTGATGTATTTGCATCGGAAAAATGGAATAACCAATTCGAAATAGACGCGGCGCTTAAAGCGGCAATAAAGACGAAAATGGAGAGAAAAATTTAGCAAGAAGATAAATATGCGAACAAGGAAGTAGCTGAAATGGTTACAGATGGTAAATGTGAGATCAAATAAATAGCTATATCGGTTACAGCATCCACCTCCGAGAAGGCCTGTTCAGATTGTGTTATATTGAATAATTGTGTTGGTAACGATGAAATTAAATTAGTGCAGTGATCAGGTGTCGTTAATTATGAGAGAGTAGAAAATAACTTTGTTTTCTTGTTCCTATCAAGTTTGACTATACAGGTTGTCGTAAGTAAGGTAAGCAGAAGTCCAGAGATAGAGGACCCCTAGAGGGGTTGTTCAGGTTTATCTAGGGGTCTTCTATCTCTGGACTTCAACTTACTTTTATATTTTTTAATGCTTTTGTTAAAATATTTAAAAATAAAAACAATTAGTTACCTATATAAACAATAGACAGCCTCCGTGGTCCAGTGGATAGCGTATGCGACTGCTGATAGGAGGGCCCGGGTTCGATTCCCGGGTCGGGCAAAGTGTTACTGGGTTTTTCCGAATTCTCAGAAGCAGCCCGGAGTCTGATGATGTGCCCAGTAACGGCAATAGGCTCGCCCCCTATTAAGTGGGACCTAAACATTCATGGCGAAATGTGGGTCTAATATTACACCTCTGCCTATCCCTTTGAGGATACAGGCGTGAGTCTATAAATAAAATAAATAAAACAATTAGAGCGAAGCCACTGCTCCGTTGCGTTGTGTTGTGTCGTCGCAACGTTGACATTAACCTGCGTTATTAGGTGCCACGTCCTAATCTTGCAAAGCAAACGTCGCAACGCAACGTTGCAGTGTGACTTCACCCTAAACGTTAAAACTTAATAAAGGAAATGTAATAATAAGAAGTGAGAACTATAACAGTAGTTTTCTATATATATAATTTAGATTAAACTAAGCGCGTGAGAGTTGGCAAGACGATAAACGAAATGGCAACAGAGTCGGAAAGCGCGCGCGTGGCCACGTACGTGTAGGTACCACCCGCGCCTCCGCCACCGCCGCATCACTGCACCGTACCGGTCGCGGCGGGCGGCGGCTTCGAGAAAACGGCAACGTCGCATAAAATAACCAAACTATACCGTGAACTTGTTACCGGTAATTTTACAAAAAAAATAATAATACCGTTATTTTTAACGTAATTTTTTTACCGCTATTATTACGTTATGCTACTAAATAACGCTACCAAATCGTACCGGTATGCCAGGTATCTCTTTGAAATACCGTTAATTAACGTTATTTTTAATGTGAATTGGTAACGTTTTCAAGCCCTGGTCACACAGTGTTTATCACAGATGCACGTACGTGGCAAATATGCCGAGAAACTATGGAATAATAGGCTAAATGATCACAAAATTTAAATAAATTCGATCCTCCTTTATTTTAATTAACATATCGCATTTCAAAAAAATGCTGAAAAGAAAAAGAGTTCAAAGCTCGTAATTGGTTTTAATGACCTATTAAACGATACTCACCCTACACGCACGGCTAATAATATGTACGTACTCGTATCGCTTGCGTGTCCGCACATGTCTATAAAAAACTTATTTTCAATTTTATTCTACTTCTTTGTAGATTTGGTTGAAGTGTATACCAAACTCTGAACAATGAACACTTATCATTGTAGGTTACTACGCTGCGATAAAAATAAGTTGGGTTGAGCAGGAAAAATAAGGTTGCTAAAATTACTGTAATATTTATATATTCGATTAACCTTTTCAAAACAATTATATAACCCGGCAGGTCGTTTGGATCGAAACTTTAATACTTTATTAGACGTTTTTCGGCTGATGAGCTACCAATGTGTATTAACAGGTAAATGTTACCAATTATACCCAATTTGCTGACACTCAATATGAATTTTATAACAGTTAGATACTTGGTAAAACGTCGCCTTAAGGATTTGTGTAAAGGAAAGAAAAAGTTTAATTAGTTTTCCCTTCAAATCAAGTTTGGGAGGTAGCATCATCATTTTCTCATTATATCCATGTTAATTGCAATTAATTTTCCAGGAAAAACGCCCATTCCTTTACGAGCGGTTTCGCCTAAAATAGGACCACTCCTAAAAGCATCAAAGCTTTAAACAAGGCGAAATTTCCGCAGTAGATCAAAGCTAATAATTTTCATACACGCTACCAAAGTTCGCAATGATCTTTCTGTATCGGTTATGAAGTTCGGTTACTTCGGTCTGACGCAATTTCTCGCTAAACTTGCTATTAAGCGAGGCGGTCTACCGTAGCGGACATTGAGAGCTTTGTACTCAGAATGCTTACACAAATTAATCAAAACTTTAAGTGGATCGGTTACTGACGAATAATAGACAAGATTTTTCTTAAATTAGTTTAAATGCTTAAGCCTACGAAAGCAAGAGCAGACAAATTTTCATGGTGTTGTAAAACTATGGAGCCCCTCTAGTTTCCTAATATCCGTCAATTTGTGGTCGGGTTGCTCGGCCGTCAATCTGGCTATTCTACCGTTGGAATATATGAATATAGATAAAATACTTCTAAGAATAGGATCGAAAACCAACTATCAAAGACAGACTACAATAAAGGATCATTGATACGATTTAACCAAAGGCACAATGCCGGGGTCACGCCGTTAGTAAACCTATGGTGTACCTAAGGAGTCAGTAATACGCATCTTAGTTAGGTGGACCGTAGATTTTCGCGGTGAATTCGCCGCGATTTTCTCGCATTAATCCTTACAGGCAGAGGAATTCCGGGAAGTTGAATTTGACCCGACGGGTAGTCGTTGCTCGTAGCACTAGTTATATCGATACTCTATTTAGGTAGGTACACAGTTGAGTGAAATCACATACTACGTCCAAGATTTGCTCTTGAGCGAGAAATTCTTGATCCTAGTACAATTTACAGTACAATATAAACTGTGTGTACCATTCGATAAAAAGTTGATTTAAAAGTCTTCGTCAAGTCGTTATATGTTAAACACGAAATGTTCAGCACAGACTACATTGAATTTACACGTTCGACTTACACGGTATACCTTGGGTCATCCTTGGGTACAATAAAAAAGTTAACAATGAAAGTATAACACAATTTCTTAAAATAAAAACACACTATATCTCACCTGCTTGTTGTCATACAAACGTTCTCTATCAATGATAAAAGTATAAAATATTTTATAACATAAGAAATAGCTCCTATTATTGTGTATACTTACTAGTAAAAAATTTAGGCTTGTCATTAAAATGCCCCATAATTATGAAACAATCCCATACAAACAAAGTGAATTATACAAGCGCAGCATCCCTAGATAATTAAGAGCTGCCAAAACATTATCATGTAATATCATTTCATTTTGTATTCAAATATTTTCAATAAGTACTCGTTAAAATAATTAAATATAATTTACAAAACGATAATTTTATTGTAGCGAAAATAAAACAAAGCGTGAAATAAAATATAGTTAATTTAAATTGTTTACTCCTATGAAACCAGAAAATACTTTTTTAATTAACTAGCTGTTCCCCGTGGTTTCGCCTCGCGTTTGATTTCAATATCTCGACAACAGCGCCGCCTATTTATTTTAGTGCGAGTGCCATTAAAATCGGTTCAGCCATTCCAAAGATTACCCTAGGCAAATAGATAGACAAAATCTTTATTTATAGGTGTCTATAAATAACTTCTAATATTAGTAAAATTTGTAGTAGAAAATTTGCCTTTGCTAAATGCAAAACTTAAATTAATCTATCTATGAATATAGTTTTAGCATTAAGTATATATAACAAAAATTATTAAGCAGTAGTGGGCGACATTAATATGTCAATTTGCCTGGTCTTATTAATGTAAGACCAGGCAAATTAATCGGTTTTTCGCTGCCAACTTTTTACTGGGACACAGATAGGATTTTATGTCTACGCAAAGTTCTGCATGTGGGTTATCATAATTATGTTATTATACCTAAAACTTTTTTATTAACAGAACTCACAACGGGATATGACGTCTCGATTGCAATAGATCGGCAAAGTGAAGCTAGGTTTTCGGGTATCATCACTAGTCGACGTAAGTCTCTATTTTTTTATCAGAAAAGGAAACGATTCGAGCTCACGTCGGAGGCCTTCAGGCAATGCCACGCACCCATACAAAAATAAAAATACTTTCATAGCCGTGATCAAGACCTGTGTAAAAAAATGAATCATTGGCTGGTATTTAATAAAATAGTTTCTAGATCATACGATTTAATTGTAATCTCAGTCAAACCAATACATCGCGATATAATTCGTAAACTGTAGTTTAATTTCAACGTGTAGCATTGGCGTAAACTCAACAAGATATATACTCGTAAGACAAATGCTTCTTCTTTTTTAAACATTAACAAGCAAGTACACGATAATCTTTACTCAAATACTTGATTGAAATTTTTATTTATTGTACATTAACGCGCCTTTCAGCGTTACACAAGGCCAAGGCCTTTCCACGAGAGAGTTTCCCTTTGAGGGGTCGTACACACTCGCGTTTACTGACGAGTTGACTTTTTTAGGAATAGTTATTGTTTTGACGCTATTAGTGCCTTTAAATGTCCGTGTTAACACGCGTGACGAAACATGAAAGGTTACGACACGTCTAAAATCACGTTTCATCAGCTGTGACTATGTGTTATGATGACATAAGGCCATGTCATCATAACAATACATCACGCCTTTGCCAGCAACTTTATCACAAGATGGAGAGCGTCCTACGCGAGGCTTGCCAACGTGCGTATGGTATTGCAAAACTTACCTTTGTCAAAAAGCAGGGATTGTGAAATTTTGGTTACGTATCGAGCATAGTGAACTATAAAACACGATACGAGGAAAAACATGCGTAACGTGACGTGTTTTATGACGAGTCATCAGTGACGGTCCCGGTATGAATGGGTTCTTTTCGTAGAGTAAGTATTGAAACCCGCGGCGATACATCACACGACTTTCAATTGACGTACTCCTGATACACGCATTTTCAGTACATTCAATACACGTATGTACATGTAAGCTCTTATTTCACTTTATTTCATCCTTTTTATTTTCATGTTTGAGTTAGGAATATAGTCGACAAAAATATTACAAAGTATATCGTAAAAATACTGCTTATAGATTGTAACGTTTTCCCTATTTAGGTGTGGTTAAATGAAAATCGTGTTGGAATGTTACAATTAAAAATCGGTTTAATTCGTCAAAGAATTTAACACATCCTTTAGCAAATGAATTTAATTGAAAAATTAATAATAAATGCTAGTTAAAGAGGTAGAAGCAGGGTCGCGTGACTCGGCGATGGTATGGGGTCTTGTTGAGGGTCCACTTCCGGCGTCGCGTCGGTCAGAGTTGCAGAGATGTACTTAGCTTCTCGGGCCGCTGTCCAGTCGAATGCAGCCAAAGGGACCCGCACTTTTTTTTTTTTTTTGTGTGTGTGGACTAGTTGTTGGCCGCTGATGGCCTTGACAACTTTACGCGGACTATGGGTGAGCGCAGAAGGCTCCCAACCCGTTAAAGTATGCTAGACAGCGTTTTGACTCCCCAAGGGTGGACTCCCAAGGACCTCGGCTTGGGGCGCTGCCGGCAATGCGGGACTAAGGTGTCCCGCGGTATTAACGTTATCGCGTCGCGTATTCCGGCCTCGTCGGCGAGTACGGAACCGCGGTCGAAGTTGTATGGCTTCGCGAGCCGTGTGTGCTCTGATTTGAGCAAGTGTAGTGTTATCGTCAGGTTCGTCTAATACGTGCCTAGGTCTCCTAATCTTAGAAATCCTAGATGGTGTATAGTTTAACGCCGCAACCAATAGTGGGTTGGGGTGTGTCGAAGCAGAGTCAAAGTAGCTACGGGAGCACTGTTTCATGAATTGCCTGATGGTCGGCAGTTGTAAGTCTACATGTAACTCCTCGTTACGTACGTACCACGGTGCGCCCGTAGCTCGCTGCATGAACTTATTCTGAAGTGTTTGTAGCCTATGGATCCTGTGTGGCCTAGTGTGTGCGAAAACTACACTAGCGTATGTCATTATAGGCCTAATACACGATGTGTATAACCTAATCTTGTTCTTAAGCGATAGTTTAGATCTAGCGTTGACTAAGCTATGTAAGCGCCCAAGCACAAAGGAGGCTCTGTTGCGAGCCTTCGTAATGTGTGAGCGGAACGATAGTTGATCATCAAGAATCACACCTAGATATTTGGCTTCCCTAGTCCATTGAATAGGGGACCCAAACATCCTTATTTGTGGGGTCGCACCCGGAGGGTATAGGTGAGGGGCTCTCCGATGGAAAAGCACCGCCTGACTCTTCTCGGGATTGACCTCTATCCGCCATCTCCGGAACCACGCGCCTAGGGCGTTGGCTGCGGATTGGAGCTTCCTACTGACTGCGCCAGGGTCTGCGCCTGCGTAATAGATGGCTGTGTCGTCTGCAAAAAGTGCTGTCTCAGCCGATGCATCGGTATATGGGACCCGCGCTCCCAGCGTCTCCGTATTTATAGCAGGCGCGAAGCCCGGCGCGGCGTCCGAGATGAGTGGGAGGTGCGAGCGCGACGTCACCGCGACGTCACAAGATTAAGTAAGTTATAGATTTCCAATTATGAAAACTGAAGGGAAGAAATTATATTTTGCATTTTCCAGTAAACGGACCACGGATTATAAGGCAAAAGTCTTGGATGCAACTGGGATAACGATTAAGGATGACGATGCTTTCACTATAAGTAACATAATATAACATATCTTCACGCCTTTTATCCCCGAAGGGGTAGGCAGAGGTGTATTACACACCCACACTTCGCCAGATATGTTTTGGTCCCAATGTAATAGGGGGCGAGCCTATTGCCATCTACCGGACACATTTTTAAGTGAGCGATAATATAAGCGTATAAGTCTGTAAGATATATTACAAACTTACAAGAACCCAATTATATTTCTCTATGCGTTGATTGCACTTTCAACATAACGCATTGGAAAAGCTATTACAGAAAACTCCGAGCAGCAATTTTATACCGTCTAATAGAAAATACTAGAAAAGTTTATTCTACGTCAACGCATTTTAAAACAACTTCGATCTGACGGGCATCTCGGCTTAATATCGTATTACTCAGTATAATATAAATACGATAGCGTAAGTCTTACAATTTACACTTTTTTGCAACGTCAAGGGATATATCCTAGATTTTGTTTCATTATATTAGGGATATTTGTTACAACAACTCAGCTCAGTATTAACTCAGAGTTTCAGAAGTTATTTAGAAAACCATTTTGCGCCGGTATTCGGTATCTAAATTATTGATAAAAGTCGGCCCAAACTAAATTACTATACTTACTCTAATTAATATAGCACCGTTCGTATTGAAATCCCGACTTCGTGAAACTGACCAGATTTCGGGAAATAGTTTGCAGATTAATATACCTGCCTCCGTGTTCTAGTTGATAGAGTAAGCGTCTGCTGATCGGAGGTCACAGGTTCGATTCCCTGGTCGAGCAGTGGTACTGATTTTTCCGAATTCTCAGTAGCAGCTCGGAGTCTGGCAATGTCCCCGGTATCGGCAATAGGCTAAAAAAAAAAAATTTATATATCTTGATCGTAGATAGAAACAACTTTGTTGATCTTATACTTAACCTTTGTAAGACTGAATGGTTCTGTTGTTTTAGAGATAGTGATATTAAGTCTACAAGACATCACGGCTGTCATGAAGATGTTTGAATATCGTTCTTAATCGTTAAGGTTTATGACTATAAAACTTTAAAATATTTGCACTGGTTTAAGCCTGGGATATCGCTATTTCTATGGGCTGCGGACGGCTGCCGGGATAAAGCTAGGACGATGATGATAAGTCAAACACGCAGAAGAACGCGCAAGCATACACTCACACGCACATACGCACGCACGATGGACATCTAGGCCAGTTTGTTTTTCAGCAGATGCATATTTCCCAAGGGGTTCAGCAAATAGGGTAAAATAAATGCACTTAAGTGGAGACAGGAACACACGCATTACTCATAAGCCATAATAAAGTACTTATGTAATAGACTAAGACATTCTATGGCGGTTACAAATAGACCATTACATAATTTCCCATGGGCGTTACGACGTCTATACCGGAATGTTATGGGGTTGGATAACAGGTTTCAAAATTGTCCATAATAATTACCATCAATCAATGAATACGGTAATTTAGTGTCGAATATAAATCTTTTGTAAACGTGCACTATTAGATATTGGGAATCCGATGAAGCTATAATAATAATCATTAAGTGAAGGGTAGATCCGTCCATGGTTGGCAACCTTGGTTTTATGAAGGTTCTATAGGTCGCTCTCTTTACTTTTCTGTATCGTGTGAAACCTATGCCTTGACATTATTTTACATCTATACATATACTATTCATATATGGTAATGTAACTTTTGACCTGTGTCCAATATTGATTCATCAATTTTTATATATTTTTCAGCATACGATTATCATTAAGCGTTAATATATGGCGCTGATACACTTGAGCATTCACCTGTAATGTGCATTCTCGCGAATGTTACAAAACAAATGAGTGTGTTTTAGCGAGCATTCTCACGAACATTCGGGCGAGCCTTAGAATAAAGATAATACATAGAATTTGCGCTTCAATGGCGGTTAAACCCAATATATTTACTTCCCTTTGACTTATGATTTTAATCTAGGGATAAATCTTCGTAGTTTGTCACTAATTTTAACTTGACTAGTGATGCGCTTATTCAGAATAAATATTGATAAAATATTGATAATGTTTACAATACATCCATAGATTTGGTTTACTAAGAATTCATTTCAATAGAATGTTGATAAACTCTCGATATCGATAAATTAATTTGAACGTAGGAACAGACACTTGTGTGATTTATTAAACCTGTTCAAATTAAAATCTGCATTTTATTATTTAGAAACATCATTTGTTTATGTATTTTACTCTTACTCTAGAAATATTTCATAAGTAAAACTGAAGTAAAAATATTGGGTAAGACTGCTGTTGAAGTGCAATTTCTATATTTTTTCTATATTCTACGGACTATTTGAATTTAGAATGTTCGCTAGAATGAACGTGGCAGTAAATATAAATGTAAAAGCTTTAAGTTATAATGTTTTAAATTGGACGTTCATAAGTGTCACTTGTGATCTAAATGAATAAAAGATTTTGACTTGACCTTGACTTTATCATTATTTTACATAAACGACTCCTGTAGAAACAATTACGAATGCGAGATACACACTGCCTCCGTGGTCCAGTGGATAGCGTATGCGACTGCTGATCGGAGGTCCCTGGTTCGATTCGGGTCGGACAATAGTGTTGTCGGGTTTTTCCGAATTCTCAGTAGCAGCACGGAGTCTAGTGATGTGCCCGGTAACGGCAATAGGCTCGCCCCCTATTACGTGGGATCTAAAAATTCATGGCGAAATGTGGGTATAATATTACACCTCTGCCTACCCCTTCGGGGATACAGGCGTGAGTCTATACATACATACAGATAAACATTCCAAATACACTAGTGTGCATTGGGGAAGAGCCTTAACAAGGCCCTATCCCCTATTCCTTCTCCCTCATCCCACTCCTCATCCTATCCCTTTTCCCAACCCTAAGGGGCGGCAACGCACTTGTGACTTCTGAGGTGTTGCTTGTGTCCATGGGCAGCGGTAATTGCTTACCATCAGGCAATCCGTCTGCTCGTTTGCCGCCTATTAATATAGAAAAAAAAACTATAAAATTGCATACAATGACTTCATTATAGTCATTATAGTTTATTTACTGGTGTATGGGTTCGTAGGGTGCGTAGGGTGCCCACCAAGAAATTAGGGTCCCAAGCCAACCTCACCTGCAAGTGGTGCACCTGCCGATCAACGGACGAGGCTCTGGCTAACAAAATATCCCGATAAGCGGCAATAGGCTCGCCACCTATTACGTGTGATCAAAACATTGGCGAAAAGTGGGTGTTTAATATGCCTCTGCCTACCCCTTCGGGGAAGCAGGCGTGAGTCTATGTATGTATGTATGTATTTATTTACTCATTGTATACAATTTTGTATTTGCCATTTTAAGGCAATTTCCCACTTTAGTAAAATTTTCCTACTAAAAGCGGAGATAGCCTAGCGGCATATCGGGTTCAATCCCCAGTTACCCCGGGCACACACCTCTGAATTTTCGAAGTTATGTATGTATTAAAATGTTAATTATCGCTTAATAATGTGCCCGATAGACGTCAATAGGCTCGCCCCCTATTACATTGGGACCGAAACATAACTGGTCTGATTTGAAAAATTATTTCAGTGTTAGATTGCCCATTTATCGAGGAAGGCTAAAAGCTATATAACATCACCCTAAGAACCACGGGAGCGGAGCAGTAGCCTTAAATAAAGCAGGTGTAACAGCAGGCTCATATACTTTTACAAAAACTACTCCTTAGATAATCTTTGTTAGTACTCGAAACAATTACAAATGCGAGATAAGCACCCCCAATTCTCACTACATCTCTCTACTTTAGTATATTTTTAGTTCTAATGCATATTAATTGACCAACAAAATTTGTATGTTTATTATATCGATTGCTTATTATTATTTGATAATATTATTTGAACATACTTTATTACATAAAAGTACCCGATACCTATCGGCCTTTCCGCATCGAAATAGTTCGCAATTTGCTAAATAAATACGGCACGAGCCATAAATAATTGAAATAACTGTGAAAAACTCGGCGTGTTTATGGATGAGTCGTTCGATTCCTTACAAAGGATAGACGAGTGTCTTGTTAGGCGTTCCAATAAAATTCTGCGTAGATTCATAAAATATGTAATTTGATCACGATCGTCAGTGGCGTCCGAATCCCGCAGGTGAAACGATCGCCCATCGAGTTACACTGGAAATAGAACTGAATACTCGTCTCGTGTAACAATGTCTTGATCTATACCGCCGATACACGAGAACCGAGTTTTATTGAACCATTTATGCGATATATTGAAACGCACCATTATTTATTCTACTCGAATCGAATAACGCACTGAAGTACTCACAATCGTATTATTGGATATATTTTGTAAGAAACGACGGTGATATAGATTGAGATATTTATTTGATACTATTTGTTTTATATTACTTTGTTATCTATACAATAACAAGCACGTGTAGATATCGTTACGTTTTAAGAGATAAGCTTTTACAAAATCCGTTAAACTTCACATTGACACAACAGTGCCAAATAAAAAGTTTATGCCAAAATTTAAACATTTACATACAATTAGTGGCCATACCCTAACAAGAATAGTAATTAAAACTACGTTCGAGCTAGACTGAGGGCCAAAAGTTGACTAAGTTGCCCTATAAAGCGCGGAGAAGGCGCCTCGTCAAACACAATCACAATAGAAGCAGTTTTACTTAATTAAATGGAGACAAAGACTCAGAGTCTGCACAATCGTCTATTCAAAGCGTTTTCTTGTAACAAAAAGTAAGTATTAAGTAATACTTAATATAACACTTTTCTGTCGTCACAGTGAATAACCTATTTACGGGCTCATCTATCGCCTCTTTGGGCAGGTAAATGAGACTCGAACGTTAGGCTTGCCGTAAGCGTTCGGTGCCTCGCTCTTCTATCTTGGTGTCCGTCGATGTTCTTTAGTGGTGTCATCACACAAATGGCAGATAGCATAGTTGGTCGCGAACCAGTTGGCTGTAACTTAAGTTATATTTTCAATTCAACCCAAATGAATTACGTTAGGTACTTAAATTAGTTATGTTTTATTACTACATTATATCAAAATATATTTCAATAACACTTCATCTGCAAACCTCTCTTACTTACGTACAGATACTCAGATACACACAGTGTTTCAGTTTAATGTAAAATAAATAGTGATTCTTTGTTATAATTTCGTTCTCAGTGTTCCTAGCAGACTTTATGCAAATTGAATAAAAAATATACAAAAACTTGTGTGCAGAAACCATTTTAAGTGCCATAATGTGTGCAGGATACAAATGCACTGGCTGTACTTCGCAAGCATAATATTTTCAGACAAAAAGTTTTGCCTGCGAGACCAGGCTACTTTTACATTATTTTGCTTCAAGTACGTAAATAAAAAAAAATCCAAAAGTACCTCGGTTGCATACTTAACAATTTATAGTTTAGGCTGTAGAGAGCTTTATATCCGAAGCAAACTTCAGCTTTGTGAAAATATTCAGTCGGTGATTTTCTACGGTATGACTACATGAATTTTATTTCAATAAAGAAATCGGAGCCGAAGTGATACGATAGCACGTTCTGTATCAAACCATTCGTGACAAAACAATTCGGGTTTTCCCGGAAGGGAATTTTCGGAGTCTTGCAAAATATGATGTTGCGTAATATATCACGTATATATTGGCTGCATCCATGATTTGTTTATGCTGTTGTAAAATAGACCATGCAATGATAGCCTTTTTTTTATCCTGTGGAAAATGAGTTACCTCATGCCCATCCGACCGGGGAGCGGTCAAAGGGGGTATGTCGGACTCCCACCCGTGGGCTGGGTTACCGACTAAAAACCACACGGAGGCTCCGTAGCTCGACGCCTTGCAGGTATAACGGGAACTGTGGTTGTATTGCTCCGCTGTACCTGTCGCGTCCGTCCCCTTGTTTGGGACGCGTGCCCGGGGAAAGGCGGGGTGTGCAATGCCTTTCACAGCAGACTGCGCCACACAGTCCGCTGCCTTCTCGGGTCCGCTTGTGGTGGGTCATTAGAAGCTCCCCCTCTAACGCCCGCAGACCTAAGGAAGAGTCGAGTTCAACGGCCGCTGCCGCCGCCTTCGCGGGGTTGCGTCGTTCACGCTCCCGCTCGGCGGCCTCCTTCTGGAGCATTACAGTTTCACAGAAGGAGACCATTGCACGCCAATTTTGGGTGTCCTCTACCATTGTCGATACTACGGCTGGGAGGGACAAATCCCTCCCGATTGTAGCGACCAGAGTACTCCGCTCGTCCGCCCACACGGGGCACACCACTAGTGTGTGTTGAGCGGAGTCCAGATCGTCATCGCAGTGGTGGCACGGTGTCGTCTCCTCACATCCAATCCGACTCAGATACTCACCGAAGCAACCATGCCCGGTAAGTATCGGAGTCAGCCGGAAAGTAGTGCACTCTTTCGTCTCGAGCCAGGCGTCAAATATTGGCAAAATCGCACCGACGATGCGTTGGCGCGTGCAACGCGGTAGATGCAGCCGCACGCGCCACTCCTCACGCACGCTTCGGTGGGCATTTCGCCGGCACTCTTCGAGCGTTTCACTCCACGTCTCTCCGCCTACCCGACGAAGGCGAACCTCGTCATAAAGACGGACGCACGCCAGGAGATCCCACGGCGGGAGGCGCGCAATGAGCGTCGCCGCCTCATGGGATATCGTTCTGTAGCTTCGTGCCACCCGAATGGCCACCAACCGCTGCAGACTGGCTAGGATAGCCCTGCAGCGGGAGGCGCGCGTGAGATGATGATGCCACACGGGTGCCCCATAGAGAACCATGGAACGCACGACGCCACAGTAGAGGCGGCGGACTTCCTCGCGTGGCCCACCAAGGCAGGCGTCTAAGCGGGCCTGTCGCACCACGAACTCGGGGGACCAAGCGCTCGAAGTGGTCTTCGAACGCCCAGCGAGAGTCCAAAGTGAGGCCAAGGCGTGAATTGAAGTTACGACCTCTAGCTTAGTAGTTAAGGTCACTAACCAGTAATCCAACAGCCCAATATAATGTATATGTTACTGTAAAAGCCCGAAAGTACGGTAAATCTTAAGATTTACCAGTAAATCCTAAGATTTAAATTATGATAAAACCAGTGACAATTATTATTAGAATAATTATTCTATTACTTAAACTATAATTTGTTACACTCTGAGGCATGCTATTATATGTAGTATTTTTATTTTACCATAAATTTCTACATAATGTCAGTTCTACATCATTACATTGTAACAATGTTAGAATCGTTCACAAACGTATTTTGTCGATCTAGTTTATGTATTGAATTATTTCTAAATGTATCTATGAATAGTATTTTAGGAAAAATGACGAAAAGAGTCTGGAACATATCGGAA
Source organism: Euclidia mi (assembly GCA_944739405.2). Lineage (NCBI taxonomy): Eukaryota > Metazoa > Arthropoda > Insecta > Lepidoptera > Erebidae > Euclidia > Euclidia mi. The sequence goes on from OX123184.2 coordinate 112,485,556, forward strand.
ATGTTATAACGACCACGCAACCTTAAATGATGTATTAGTTATTAGAGGATAAACGAAATACTCTTTGTCTGTTAGGTAAACTGAATGTTTTTTAACTAAACATACTCTGCTTATTGTATATTCATTATATGAGTAATACTGAAATCAATACCTACTTTCTAGATGAATAGTGCCATACATCGGATTTAATGATCGAATTTCGGTAATATTACTGTCATACTACCTTTTTAAAAGGACGAGTCCTGCACTAAATACTAGTTTTATATCGCGGGCGACTTAAAATAATTCAAGTGTTGTCTCGTGTGAGGATCGAACCCACAACTTTCGAAGTTGTTCTATAAGCCGCCGAGCGACTGCTTAACTCATTACTCCATATGTGCAGTCTTCAGTCTTGAAAGGTTTATAAATATGGTAATAATTTGTTATAATTCTAAATATCTGAAGCAGTCACGAATTATTATTTAATTATACTTACGACCCAAGCTAAAATAATAAAAAATACCCCGGCAGTTATCTTAATGGCGCTGTTTAGCCGCTACTTTATTATTAAAAGCAATTACTGTTAAGTATTAGCGAAAGTAACAGACAACGAAAAAACACTTGGAACTTTTACGAAAATTAAAACAACAGAGCCAGAATAAGAAGTTAGAAGTTCACCAAAATAAAACGCGGAATAACAAACAGGTATTTAGCGTCGACATTCAGAACTATCCCCTCTCAATCCCTCTTTTATAAGCTGCCTTGAGCCCATTTAAGGCTCTGTGGTACTTAACCGTATCGCGTTCGAATACATACGGATCGATAAACACCTCCCACACGTGTTGAAATTGAAATTTTCTTCTAAACAATAGCTTTTAAATTCACACCCGATCCTTTATATTTTCATCATAATACGTAATTTATAAACCGTAGTCGGATCAGCATTTTAATTAATCATTATACCGCATCATATTATCGTTTGGCAACGTTGCATGATTCGTAAAAGGCGAAGCTTTGGTTCGGTCGGTTCCATAACTTAATGGCGTTCAACTGTGCTATACTTTCGCTGCTTAAGGAAAAACGATCGCAGTTGTCCTATTCACTGCATATAAAATATTTTGTGCAATATTATATTATTCTGAATTATTATGTCTTAGCGGATTGTATTTTAAGAATATGAAATATATCTTCTTTGGAATAGGATGATTGCGTAGTTGGGATTAAGTTTTTTCCATGATCAATACACTGTTTGTTATGTTTGTTTTTCAATAGATTGTTTGTTGTCTGAAGCAAAGTTGGTTTCAAAACAAATATCACGCATATTTAGCAGCAAAAGAGATAGATAGATAGATAGATAGATAATTCTTTATTGTGCAAATGTTAATACAAATTCGGTGTAAATGACAAGTGTACTACATACATATCAAATGCACAAGGGCGGCCTTATCGCAAAGTGCGATCTCTTCCAGGCAACCTTAGGATGGACAGAATGAAAAGACAAAAAGCTTTGATGTGTAGTCACAATAAGTATCTGATTAGGTACTATAAATTGTTTTTATTTTTTGTACATACATACACAGGCATATATACAATAGATATGATAGGTGCTAAATATATTATAAATAAATAAATCCATAATATGATACATACATATATAAACATATATATAATATTATACATAAATATAATACATATACATAAATATAATGCATATACATACATATAACAATATGAACACAAAATACAGTGACCAAATTAGTTTACAATGACAAATAGTACTTCTTTAGTGCATTTTTGAAAATGTTCAATGATTTAGCTTGCCTAATTTCGACCGGCAGCGCATTCCACAAACGGACCTTGAACAGCGAAGGATTTATCGTAGAAGTTTGTGGAATGTGTTGGCATCTGCAGTCTCAGATCCACCGACGACCTCAAGGTCTTTAAATGTGTGTCATGAAGGAACTTAAAACGTTCTTTGAGATACGTGGGGGTATTAGGATTAAACAACACGTTGTACAGTAACATAAGAATATGAGTATTCCGGCGAAGTCGAATTGGGAGCCACTTGAGCCTGGATCGAAATTCAGATACATGATCATATTTGCGTAAACCAAAAATGAATCTAATACAGAAGTTTTGGAGACGCTCAAGTTTATCAAGTTGGTCCTCATTAAGATCAAGATAGCTGACATCGGCATAATCGAGTATTGGGAGAAGCAAGGATTGTGCAAGCGCAATCTTGGTGTTGGTGGGAAGAAAGTTCCTCAGCCTACGCAATGACCCAGCTGAAACAAACAATTTACGGCTGGTCTCCTGTAATTGACTTCCCCATGAAAAAGTTTTGTCCAGATAAATACCGACGTTTTTCACGTTATCTGAGATTGGTAAGATGTTACCATCGAACTCAATCTGCGGCAGCTGTGGCCAATTTATCTTGGAAATCATCCTGGAACTGCCAATTAGAATGACCTGTGTTTTTGTCGGATTCACCTTGAGGCCATAATTTTTACTCCACGTACAGATACGCGCCAAATCTATGTGAATATTAGAAAACGCCGTTGAAATTGACTCTAGTGGTGCTTGTGAATATATCTGCAAATCATCTGCATAAAGGTGGTAAGATGAAAGTAACTGTTTGGAGATAGAATTTATGAAAATTGCGAAAAGTAACGGAGATAGCACGCCACCCTGCGGTACCCCGACCCCACCACGAGGAGTACGACTCATCGACACGTATACGCTGTCGGCGTCCAGACAGATAACTATGAAACCAGTCAATTACCGTTGGAGATATGTTAATAGAGCGGAGTATGGCAAGCAGGATGTGGAAATCCACAGTGTTAAATGCGTTGCTAAAATCAAGCAAGGACAACAGCGTGAGTTTTCCACCATCCAAGCCCAGCCTTATCTCATCAGTGATATGAACCAATGCTGTGGTAGTACTATGACCAGGACGAAAACCGGATTGGAAAGGATTCAGAAGAGCATTCTTGGAAAGGAAAGTACAGAGTTGCGTATGCACAAGACGCTCAAGGACTTTAGAAAGGAATGGAAGTATGGATATAGGACGGAAGTAATTAATGGAACAGGGTTTGGATTTTTTAGGTATTGGAACTATTTGTGCATCTTTCCACGCTGATGGAAAGACGCCGCTGGTAACTGAGTAATTTAGGATATGACAAAGGACAGGGAGGATTTCATCTAGGATGGGCAGGATCATATTTCGACTGATGCAGTCATTACCAACAGCATTGGATGAGATTGAAATGATGCTCTTTTTAACACCACAACAGGAAAATTGCTCGAAAACAAAAGGTGAGTATCTGGGAGTTGGGATACGTGAAATATCTTGTAACGTGTTTGATTTTGTTGTCCCATCAAAGTTGGGTGAAGCAGTGAAATGTGCGTTAAGCGAATCTATATTTATATCTTTGGAGATTGTGTCATTGCGAGACTTACCAACACCCAGTGTTCTAAGAAATTTCCAGATTTTAACTGGGTCTCCGTTTTCAACAGAGTTGTGAAAGTGATGGCGCTGTGCTTTCCTACACACCTTATTGCAGAGATTTCTGGCACTTGTGTATTTTTCCAAATTTCCAGGGGTTGGACGACATTTATACTTCGCCTTGGCAGCCGCATTCTTTTTCATAAGAATTTTAATTTCGTCCGTAAGCCAAGGTGCGGGTAGGTGTTTTAATTTAATGGCACGGATTGGTGCATGCTCGTCGTACAGGTGAGTTAACTTATCTGTCAAAATTTTAACTTTGTCATCTACACAGTGTGATGAGTACAGAGGAGACCAATCAATGCTACGGGCATCCTCGCAAAGCTTCAAACGATCCATCCCACCGAAGTTGCGTTGCATGATAATTTTAGGTTTTACCTTTGGTGGGCGTATTTTATACGAAAGATTAAATCATGGTAGGAGAAAGCATCTGCAGAACACTGACCATGTTTGGATACAAAAGTAGGGGAAGAAACAAAAATTAGGTCAAGGAGAGAAGGTACAGAGTTTGGAAAATGGTGTGTAGCATTGAGAGGAAGAATATATAGATTGTTCGAATGTAAAATACGCTCGAAAGTCGTGGCACGATTATCCTGTTTTATAAGGCAGGTGTTAAAATCACCCATTATAATTGCGTGACTGTAAGAAGGTACTAAAGTTTCTAGGAGATGTTCGAAAGAAGGGAAAAAATTTATACGTAACGAAGGAGAATAATAGACCCCTAGAAGAACTTTAGAATGATTCAGTTCCACTTCTAAGAAGAGATGCTCGCCGGCATTCGAGGGTGGTGGTTGCGGTGAGATGCTTACTATACGGAAAGGAATTTGAGCTCGTAGGTATATAGCGACTCCGCCGCCGCCACCGGCCGCGCGATCATTTCTAATTAGGCGGAACCCTGGAAGAGAATATGAAGTTGATGGCAGACATGGTTTGAGCCATGACTCTGAAACGAGAATAGCATGTATGTTCTTACTGTCAAAGGTTGTCAGCATATCAGGGAAATGAGCTGGAATACTTTGGGCATTTATATGGACTACATTAAAGTCGCGACGTCAGAGAACTGAGACTGAACAATCTCTGCAAGTGAGGGCAGACTAGTGAAACTGTCATTGAGACTACTACTAGCAGTTAAAAAGCTGTCATCGTCACTACTTGTATCTTGCATAATATTTTTAATATAAATATATATTATCTATATTTAAATAAAAATATTAATATAATATACTAATAATATGTAAGTTATGTTTAAATAAAAATATAATTATATTAAAGCTATGTAAAAACATATGTCCACCCGCCAGTTGCGTGTTACAAAAAGACTATCGTATATATAACACCACATAGCTTTACAGAACCGAAAAACAAGAGAAAATTTAATTTAGACCAGGTGAATTTCTAATAGATATTTGACAGAAGCTGAAAGATAAAAAACCTGAGATTCAGAGGGAGTTGAAACAGAAGTACAGGTGACAATGACATTACTGACATGAGAAATGTCAAAGTGAAAAATGAAAATTATTTTGCGGGTAAATAAAATAAATAAGAAGAAGGTAGTAAAACTGTGAAATGTAAATTCACCCGGTCAAGTAAACAAAACAAAAATAAACCTATTTCTTCGATGCTGCAGTCCGCTTGGTCTTCGCAGCAGTAACCTTCCCTGCAGGCTTCTCTGGATCTGCGCCCTTGATTTGGTTGAGGTCGCCTAGGCACAACACCCGATGCCGTTGACCATCAGCACCGAGGACGAATACAGAGCCTTCCCTGGTCCAACAGTTGGTCACGCCAAACTTCTCCCGCGCTGCCATGAACGCCATGTGTCGCGTTCGGGTCAAAAACTCGGACAGCGTTAGACCGGATCCCTTCAACTTCGTTTTGGCGAACCATATGCTGTCTCGCACCGAAGTGCTCTGCAACTTGATGAGGATGGGCCTAGCCTTACTTGACTGAAGACGGCCCATTCTATGACATCGCTTGATTTCCGCCGTAGAGAAAGTATCCAGCTTCAGCCGCTGCTTCACTACTTGGACAACAACCTGAGCTGTATCCTCATTCTTTTCCTCCTCAACACCATGCAGGAGAATCATTTTGCGACGGCTGCGTGTCTCCATACCGTCCACTTGACGAGCGATGGATGCCAATTGTTGAGAAAAAGACTTCATCGTTTGCATTATGAAGTCTTTGAAATTCCCAAATTCTTCTGCTAAGCCGCCCGTACCAGTGGAATTCTTTTTGAGAAGATCCGCTTCGAACTTAGCCATCCGCTCTTCGAAGTATTGCTGGATATTGTGGATAGATGATTCCATGCTGATGCTGCAAAACTGTTGTATGTGTTTGTGGTATTAACTATTGTGATTTTTGTGGAGATAACGCTTGTCTGGCATGTATTTAACTTCAGCTGTATTTATTATGCATTAAATTTACTTATATTATAGTATAACTATTTTATTTCAAATAATTATATCAGCTGTTCAAAAATAGGTCTTCACTCAACTACCCACCAATTAAGTTTTAAAAAGAGCTACAGGCATTTCACTCGGAGCATTCATTAGCTAAGTAAACTCGCTCTGCTCCCGTTTCCACTCACGTACGCAGTTTAAGTTCACTCAAGTGTGTTTGTTTATACACTTTATCAACAAATCTTCATTCCGATATTTATTATCTTCGTCTTCAATCTGCCTGTATCCAAGGAGCTGAAATGTAATGACTTTGTAAAGCGCCATTGACATTATTTTCGCTGTGAAGGTGTTGGAATTGAGATTCTGAATACGTTTATTGTTATTCTTGGTATGTTTTATAGAAAATTAACTATTGTAAGAATTTTTTTAGGTGTCTTTGCATTTGATTGAATATTTTGATCTCAAAGAGGTCGAAGATTTGTTTTAATACGAAACATGTTGGTATATTATGGATTAACAGGCAGATAAATTAGATTTTTAACTTTCTGCTGTGACAGCTTTTCAAGGCCTCGGATTCCTCTCGCGAGGCAATTACTCTTATCTCTGGTTAAATAGGTCGTATTTCAGACTTATTTAATTTAAGTGTAACATTTTTTCCCTGGCACATTTTAAGGGAACATTCAAAAGGAAAATAATTGGAAAATTCCAGCATATGTCTACCCGTAAATGTTTTCTCTCTCGTCAGAAATTCTTTGGCGTTTAAGAAATATTTGTAGGACGTTCCTCAAAGCTGTTCTAAAATTTAATATATTTTTATCTGAGAAAAAGACGCATTTCATTGTACGGGTACAAAACGGTATAGGTACTATGTGTGTTGTGTTTAATCTTTAGTTTAATCTAATAGAACGGTTTTCTCATTATTTTCTCGAACCTTAGGATATTTTGGAGCAAATAAAATAGCCTGCACGCAACTATCCACGTATCCATTGTTATGTAAAAACATGAAACTCTTTTTAATGAAAATGTTTATTTTTAATAATTCCTTACTACACTACTGCCAAACCGGTCTTCTTATAAAATGCGAGTGAAATCGCATGCATACTAGTGCTTTAATAGATACAGTTAACATTTTCTTACAAAGAATTGTAACAAAACTGTATTACAAACAGTTAACTTCAGTTTTAATGAAACTAAGTAGGAACAGTTTCAGGTTTTGAGCGAGGATGTCTGAAGTCAGTTGCTTAGATTTATGACCACTGCCATGTAACACTGATGTTTGACTTATGAATTCCATTATCTTATTCCATGAAGTTAGGATCTCGTTTAGATTAGCAATGTAGTCAGCTTTTCCAGGTATGAAATCATTTTATCTATGCATAGTTGTTGAGAATTATGATGTTTGTCTCTCTGCCGCATAGAAAATCAAACTGGTAGTACTGGCTTTGCGCTAAGTACTAAAATGAAAACGCTTATTAAATAACACATCTTTTGTTCATTTGACCAGAGCTCCGACTTTCTCTGAGTCCATTCACAAGATACATCTGCCTACCAATTTCCTAATCTGTCTGTAGTCTCAATAGTTTTGGACTAAAATGGTTGTGATATACGGATAGACAGATAGACAGCCGTTTTATGCTATTTGGCTACTTCTGAAAAGGCTAAAAAACTATTAACAACATTAATACTCTATTTTACAGCCAATCCTGATCTGGGATAGATCAGACTCTTTTGTTCTACACACCTGTGCAATCCGAAGTATATGAAATTGGAAATCACTCGATATGCGCTCTCTCCGCGTGTCATTCAGTTCATTTTTTGTTCGCGGTTGCAAAATGCTGAATCAATCGACTATCATCCCTTACTATGGGAAAATTTGATCATCTTCCTCATCCTCCTAGCGTTATCCCAGTCTCAACCTGGGGTCCGCTTTCTAGTCTAACCGGATTTGTCGGAATATTAGCTTTCCCACGGAGCGACTGCCTGTCTGACCTCCGCAACCCGAAGGGATAGCGATATTCCATTGTTTAGACTAGTGTCAGTTTATTTAAGAGGTATTGACGCCCTATAACGACTGTAAAAGATCTTCATGACAGCCGGGACCGACGGCTTGACGTGCACTCCGAGGCACGAGACAAACGATAATTAACAATTCAATACGCACATAACTCCGAAAAGTCAGTGGTGCGCGCCGTGGATTCGAACCCGATACCCCTTGCATAGCAGTCTGTTGGTATCTCCACTAGGCTATCACTGCCTTTATGGGAAAATTTGATAAAGACAGAAAAATATTTACGTTTGCATACTTTCAAATAGATAAGCTATTTCTACGCATGCTAAGATTTCTATACCAGGTGTAAATTACGTAATTATTGAAAACGGAGGTGAAATACCATCTATCTTACGGTTTTAATAAATTGTTATTCAAAATAAAACGCTAACAACTTATATTCGGAGTTGCCAATCTGTGTAATCGACACTTTCAGATAATCTCCACTTATTATAAAACAAAATCCCCGCCGCGTCTGTCTCCCTGTATGTTCACCCAAAACTCGAAAAGTACTGGACAAATTTTTATACAGTTTTCAACAACATCGAGAGTGATCCCTGAGGAAGGTTTTAGTGTATAATAAGTTTAGGTTTTGTGCAAAGTGACGATTATTACGATATTAGTTCAACGCGCCGGAAATAATTAAGCCCATCGGGAGCTTTCCTCGTAAACGCTGCTAAAACCTTTTGAGTTATAACAAAACAATGTATGGTGGGATTGTACCTCTTTAATAGATCTACAAAAAAATCCGCAATGGTATATGTCTATCTTCCAAAGATAACCCACAATAACCATATTTTGCTTTAACATATTACAATAAAATTATGGGTTATATTCGAACCTATTTTTAGCAATACTGTATTAATCCTTATTAAATTAAATACGTTAGAGACGTTATGCATTTAATGTAAATTGCCATTTAACCTTTATGTCTAATGAGTTATCGCAAAATAAAAATTTGCGGGCGAGAAATTAATATCGATGAAGCGTAGCGAAGATGTCACTCACTTGCTATTACACCTCCCGCACATCTTCATAAAAGGTTCCAAGCAAGGGCTATACTGGCACCCACCAATGAACAAGTTTATAAAAAATAATATAATTTTATCAAAATTTGAAGCGCCTTCCCATACTTACTAGTCTGTGGACACAGGGGTGGATAAAGAGGAGGCAGTGCATTACCCAACAGCCTTTTTAAATTCCTTGACACCTCCCGGAATTTCACCTCTCAAATTAGTATTAAAAGTAGGTTCTCCTATTGTACTTCTAAGAAATTTAAATCAACCAAAATTGTGCTATGGTACTAGACTATAAGTACTTAATTTAATTATTATTATTATAGACACACGCTTGTATCCCCGAAGGGGTAGGCAGAGGTGTAATATTACACACACATTTCGCCAGGAATTTTTAGATCCCACGTAATAGGGGGCGAGCTTATTGCCGTACCGGGCACATTACCAGACACCTATTTAAAAACATATTTAATTGAGTGCACCATATTAACTGGTATCTACATCAACCGGTGAAACTGTTTTAATACCAAGAATCCCGATGAATCCTACAGAATTGCGTTTTCAATACAAGCGGCTCCAATTCCCCATAAAATTAGCGTTCGGTATAACTATAAACAAAGCTCAAGGTCAAACCCTAAAAATTGCTGGAATTGACCTTACAACGCAATGTTTTTCACACGAACAGTTATATGTCGCCCTGTCACGTGTTACATCAAAAAATAATTTATTTATTTATACAGGCAATCAACAAAAGGCCACAAATACGCTATTCAAAGAAAGAGTCATCGCTATTAATATTTATTTATCTACGAAAATAGCCGTGCGACGCCAGGACGGATTGCTAGTTATAATATAATACCTCTGTGTATAAGGTTAAAATAACCGTAAGTGATCGCAACTTACTCGCCGAATTAATATAGCATATTATTATCTGTTCGGTAGTTCACGTGAGAATATAATTTATTTAGCACTGAATACCTAACTGTATATAAATGAGATATCATTAAATAACAAAGTACGAACAATTTATTTCAAATTATTGGATTTTAAATATACCTGCTCGTGATGACCTAATATATGAAATAAAATAAAGACTGTAAATCTATAATATTATAAATCATGACGAGGAAAAAGGATTATCCTCTTTATATCATTACATTTATTTTATTTAAATTATTGAAACTATTGAATTACATATTTATTATATTTTTGCACATGAAATATAAAGAAGATTATAAAATTGTGAAATATTTTACACGGTAGGTATTATATTAAATTTATTTTAAATGAACTCACTTAAAGCTCAGTTATTAATAATTTATTTGAATTGAAGTAAATATGAATACATAATAAATACACCTAGATTTAATACTGTTTTGAATAATATTTTATCTGTTTGTGTAAAAACATACGATGCAATCTGTTTTCTCAGATCCGAGATCTGAAAGTATTATTTCATGACTAGAGAATGAACTCGCTAAACGGTTTATCGTATGCTTAAGCTCAAATAATTGTATAGCATGTGTAATCTAGAGACTTTACTACATAAATAATGTAGTCGTTATTTTAAAGAAGACAATGATCATGTAAAACGATAAAACATTACAAACAATTCAAAATCTAAACTGCAAGACTCTCGAACATCCAATGGTAGCAACTGCCAAGTACCATTAATCCCCGTAGCTCAACTAATGAAAAAAGTTCCGAATCCGCCATTGCCCGTTTAACTCGAACTACCAGAGGTATATACCGCGAATACCAACATCTGAAATGACCAATAACCACATGAAAAGGTTTATAACCAGAATAGTGAAACACAAACAGTAATGGAAATATAAAGTTATTTTGAAGGGGTAAAATGAACTGTAAGCCATTTATATCAGAATATATTTCGATGTTCAATTTTGGAAATGAAATTTACTTTTTGTATAAACTTTAATTAACGAAAATTTTATAATAAGAGGAAAATATTTTTACTTCCATGTTTTGTTTGTAATAACATGCACGGAAGCCAAAACAATGAACCAGAAGTATGGAAGACGAAGCACGTATTGGACGAAGTAACTATTTAGTAATCTGTAGTATTGGCCTGTGTCTTAGCCAAGCCATAATCCATGCATTATCAATAATAGTACCTACTTATTACATTTTAATTCATTATAAATCGCTAAATTACACATGTAAAATTTAATTACAGCTTAAACATAATAAGTATCTGAATAGGATAATAAAATAAAAACGTAACGAATATTTCTACGAGGAAAAATTGGGGTCTATCTAACGTACCTTCAAGTTTCCATTATGAAAACCAATAATTAACAATTTAAATCCATTAACAAGAAGACAAACAATTTTGATTATCTTATCAGATAATTATAATGCTTAACAACATTAGTCTTTAATCTTATTACAGCATGAAACAAAACCGTCAGCAGATATTAAACATAAAATAAATAGTAAAAAGATGTTCCACTATCTTATAAAGCTTACAGTATATTATTTACCTACAAATGTTTTACCTGTCATCAATATCTTTCTATGAACATAAAAGCGCCTTAATCAGGTAATCCCAAGTAACAATAGAGTCGCCCAAAGAGGCTAATATCATCCTAAACACACACTTTTGCTTATTATTTGGCTCGGTACACTCTATTCAGCCGCATAATAAATGTGGGCTTGTTACCTAAAAATATATTCTTGTGGATACCTTCTTATGACGTTATTAATATAAAGTCGTTGAGTTCACTGAGTACTCACATTTTGTGTGTTATGTATGTTTCATTTTAAGGTAATGTGACTGTCTTTTTTAAGTTTTTAGGCGTTTCTTTATCTTGTGAACATTCTGTGTCTTATATTGAAACAGCATAATTATTTTATATGATATGGGACAATTAACCGGGTCTCTGTCGCGTAATTATTTTAAAGGTTACGGTTTGTATAATTCACGACAAAACGTCGAAGCAAGTAGAATATATTTCTTCATTATATTTTAAATGACTTTGCGATTGAAACCCGTTAAATCAATATTTGTATGTGTATCTACAAATTCCAAAATTTCGAAAGTAGTTACGGTACAAAACTGTGTGATTGCCAAATGCTGCGTGATAATCAAACCGGTGTCGTAACTACACGTTGGCAATACTCCTAAGTTTGTCATTGAGATTATTACGATTTAAATTAGAAGCAGTTTATAGTTTAATACACATATCTGAATAAGTTACTCCTAAACATAGATAGACATGAATACCATTAGGTAAACTCCCAAACTACCTCTTCTTTTACCTGATGATTAATATTTATCACGTGTAACATAAAGTAAAAAGTTTATAATAAAACAAGGCTTCAAGTTAAATGGTGCGTGTAGGTGTGGCTTGATAAGGCTGTGTCCACGGAGATGGGCGGAGCTGAGCGATAGAAGAGCAAAATCTGTAGCATTAGTAACATACGATTTTCGAGATGTTGCTCAGTATAATGTCATAGTTGCGTCTACTCTTCCTGCTATGTATACATGCGTTTTCCATTCTTACACAAAAGAACTGAACCTATTTAACGAATACTAACGCATACAAGCATGTAGATTAGACATTGGAAAAGAAAATCTCAAAAAATATTTTTTCGAAAATTAAACTAGAAACGGCGAAAATATGGCTTATACATAATATAATATATTAAAAAATACATAAGCTTGTATGTCAATCACTTATCTGCTTACTTGTAAGCTACTGAAGTTTGAGATCAAAATAATGGGCGTGAGGGTGTCAGTAACAGTTTCTTCCCAAAGGCTCACTCAGCTCACGGTGAACATTTTATAGTCACGGTTCATCTGCCGAGTTCATCTTTAGTAGATACTCAGCCTTAAGATAAGAGTGTAGCGGCTCGTGTCCCTTTAATAAGCTGAGGACCGTAAAACATGTTATCAGACGAGTGCAGTCTTTCTTAGCGATTATTACAAATCTCTTTGATCCCGTTAATTATGGATAAACGAGTTAATTTGGAAAATAATAAAACGGTGTCATTTTTTAAGTTTATATCTAACTAACTAACCTTGTTTCTGATTTTAGGCCAACGTAGAGATATCAACAGACAACGTCGTAGAGGGCATCGGATTCAAAGCCACGCCCCGCACCACTGACATTTCAGATTAATTAAATTGGTAAAAATATCGCTTGCCCTTTATCACTCTAGGACATCACGATAAGCCTTTGGTTGCGAGTGTCATGAAGCTCCTTGACAGTGGTAATGGGGAGTTAGTGCCCTTGAAGAAGCTGACTCTGGTCTAAGATGTGAATATAACCTATTGTTTTACGTTGGGGAGGCTAGATGTCAGTCGCTCTGGGGAAATGCAGCAGGAATAAGCAGCCAAAAATGGGTTTACGAAAAATGTCATTAATCTTAAGCTCTAATAAAGCTTAGGAGCGCACCTAATATCTTATGTCAAGGAGTTTTTTGATTAAATTCTTATTAAATGCAGTAAACAAACATTTTTATAATAGAATGATTTAAAATATCGCTCAACTAAATAAAAAAAAACTTATTCTTCTACTACTGACACATATTTTTAACAGTGTGCGATGATATAAGACCCTATTTTTATTCAATGTTACTTAGATAGTAAATCAGAATAAACTGTTGAATCGTGCAAAATAAGACTATACCGCGCAGTCACTGTAGGTACGTGTGCTTGTGTGTGTTAGGCACCTGCAATGGCGATCAGCTGAGTGACGGCGGCGGTCAATACACTGAGTTAATTTTCAAAGAGCTTGATGACGGATTTCTTTTTTAACTTGTAGTGACTTACTTTTCATGTATTTGTATTCATTTATAGTAGTATATTCACCCCTCAAAATATTTTGCAAATGCAAATCAACAGCCTGTAAATGTATACCTTATTTTTAATCTCGGAAACGGCTCCAACGATTTTCATGAAATTTGGTATGCAGGGGGTTTCGGGGTGATATACACGATGACCAAAAAAATACCAAACAAAGCTCGATCCTCCAGGTAGTAATCCGTTATGGCAGCAGTGTTACGTTTGTTGTCAGCTTTATTTATATTTTGCGTTACAGAAATGGCAATTCAATATAACAAACTACGTTATATAAATACTAGTTGACCCGGCCAACTTCGTACCGAAATATTACAGTAGGTGTCATAATTATGTAAAATTCAGTAATCCTGCGTTAGCGATTCTAGTGTCGGAATTTATAGGCCGCCCAAAGGCCTCCTACGTAAGCCTACAGGTAAATGCCAGAGAAAACAAACTGGACCGACGGCTTTACGTGCCTTCTGTAGTACAATGGCGCTGTAAATGCTACAAAAAGCGTACACCCATTCAAGTGGTGACCTGTGTAAAAGTGGCTAGACTTTGACAATATAATTACGAGTGGCAAGTCACGCTACGAATGCTATCTACATAAAATTATTTATACATATTATATCTAAACATAATTTTAAAAAGCTTAAATTTCCATTTAACATCCGCGGGCTAAACTGGATATCATTGTGTATAAAGCTTCGTTGTTCCCTTACATAGGCGATATAATTTTTGGTTTTAACAAATTACACGCGCAAAAAACACCTGCCATGTCTGTCTGGAAAAAAAGAGTTATAACATTTTTGTCACAGTTTTTTTTTATGGTAATAGGCGGCAAACGAGCAGACGGATTGCCTTATGGTAAGCAATTACCGCCGCCCATGGACACAAGCAACACCACAGGAGTCACAAGTGCGTTGCCGCGTATCTTTGGGTTGGGAAAAGGGATAGGATGAGGAATGGGATGAGGTAGAAGGAATAGGGGATAGGGCCTCCGGCACTCTCACTCACCGAACGAAACGCAACAGTTTAGGTACTGTTACTTTACGTCGATTTTCTGTGACAGGGTAGTACTTCTGCGGTCGAACCGGCCCATTCATGTTGAAATCAGCAAGGCTCTACTACCTGGAAAAGTCAATTATAAATAATATTACTCACATGAAAATGTTGCACTATTTTATTTATTACTTGCAAATAGGATTTACAAACAAATACGTATTTTAATATGAAAATAAATGTTGAAATCATATTAAAGGGCGTTCAACTAGCATTTTGTTGGCAATATTTCCAGTCACATATTTTTTTATTCTAAAAATATGAAATATATATTCTATACTATACATACTTTTGTAATTTACTTAAGCTTTTTCAAAGGTCTACTCTGGAAGAAAATGACTTACTAACTTCTTTCGATAAAAGCATAAATTATATCCATAATTATATGAGAAAAATTTCTTATTCTTAAACATCTCTAGGGCGTAGAATAACGTACTATGGTACAGTCATATAGCAGTTTGAATGTCTTACTGAGAATAAGTTTTATTACTCCTATAATTCCTTTTCTATTGTAGAAATTAAATATTATCAACGAAATATTTATCAGTCTGTCATTACGTAATTTTGAACTTATGAAATATGAACTTCAATATCCGGAGTTCCTGTCCTAGTTACTTATACGGTCAATCCACACAAGAAGAACAGCAACCGGCAGAGTAACGGCGAGTAGTTTTACTGCTTAGGAATCTTGGAACCTTATATTATACATCATCAAAGTGTTTAATATCATTTGGAACACGAAGTGAATTGGGCCTAAAGGCCTGCTGCGCTAGAGTGTAGATGGGCCCGAAATGGCTCGTGAACAAATAATGGAAACGTGAAAAGCTTATGAAATTCACAAGCGCCAAGCTGAAGCAAAAAGTACTATGAAAAATTATGTAGCAATGCAGGTTTATTCGCCAATTAATTCTACCGTGGATTGACGTGTTGTTTGGAGGGGCCTTACCAGGGATTTTCCACTTCAAAGTCAATAATAATGATTTAACCGAGTTCAAAAATGAAGCGGTTTCCAGTTATCGGACTCAGGAATTATTTCATTGTATTTTGTATCTGTACCGCCAAGAATTCATATATTAATTTATTTTGGATAAAAACGCTCGCTTAATATAATAATATTGATTATATAGGTACATAAAGTTCCAATTCTAGGAATGTCGCAGTGAAAAATCCTGGAACCGTCGATTTATTTTCACAAATATTTCAAAATAATAATATGTAAAAGGCTTCTCAAAAATACATAAGAATCAGTTCTGCGAATGAAATTTTATATTTCGGTGAATTATATAATATTATTACTATTCTTTATATAATTCTTTGAATTTTTGCTTACTTTTTATTATACAAAATAATTTAGCGGGTCTTAATCGCGTAAACTTAGCTTATTTAAGGTATAAATACCTATTTTTCTTTTTTATTGTTGAGTAGTAAAATATCACTATCACCATCAGACTCGGGATCATAATTAAATGTGAAATAGTATGTAAAACGAATACATCAATCAATACTTACTTAAACTTAAGTTTACCTAACTTCGAAATATTCGTCAGAAAAGTATGTCAAATGTATTACAGGACAATTCATATACCTACAGTCATCTGACCTTTGGTTTACCGAATTTTGCTTTTCATATAGCTTGCCTCAGATACTAATTCAAGAAAATTTCGATGTTAGTATAAATCATAGCAATTTTCTATTGCGATTTGAGCCGCAATTCCAATATTGCTTCATGTAATTTTAGTCTTACCCTGTTAAATACTATTATTTATTTTAGTATACTTATTCATATTCATCATTCAGTAATATGAATCACTGCGCAAATCAAGAAAAATAAAACTGCAAAATTATATTACTGTCGTTCAGCAGAGATGGATGGAATAACGGGTAATCCTATTGGAAATAACTGAAAGGACATCTCATGGGTGTATTTAGGTATCCTCTGATCACAACTGAGTGATTGATGAACGCGATGAGACATCAGACAATATAATTGGGTACGGATATGTCAATGTAAGGGTGTGACAGTTATTGAAGTGAAGGTGCGACAAATTGGTTAGTAAAAATATATTATATATTTTCTGATTTGAATTTTCGTTTTTGATGTTTCCTACTTGTTGTTGAATAAAATATGCTGTTTGAGGGATTCGTTTGCGTATTCTAGATTGTATATGACTACGCTTATGTCGTAGTGGTTTAAGTGGTAGCCTTGTTCAGAATTACGCCGAGTATTATGAGTCTGATCCCTCAAAGGCAACACTTTTTAAGACCCTAAAAATGACTGTTTCGTGTCTGGGTGAACTACGTATCTTTTGTTAGTTAAATATATCTGTAAAGCCACGCGACATATTAATTTATTAGTGGTGCGAACGTTATGTTATTAAAAAGAAATAAATTATACGGAATTATTTTAAATATTAATTCTAACACAATTTATAATTGGCTATCTGATTAAATAAACTGAAACTACTATACATTGCTCAAATGCAATCTAAACATAACGCAATCATCATATTATTATTATCTACGAGATCTTTATTGCAAAGTTGTAAGTTTTCGGTAATTAGCAATAAGCCACCAGGCCAACACCGCACTGACCGAAGGACAACACATAATAACAAAATTGACTCCCTCCTGCTATACTGTATTAGATAATAACTGTGATTTATGTACCAATTGCTAAATTAGCGCTTGAGATATCCATTCAGTCATGAAAATAGTATTCAACATCATCAGCTGTGTTTATAAATTATCCCACTTTTGGACACTTTTCTCATTTAGATCATCAGCTTAGAGGTAAATAATAATGATTAAGCTATAATCAAAATATGTCCGTGTGGTGACGGATTACGAATACGGATTGTCACCACCCCATGGGTGTCGTAAGAGCCGACAGAGGGAGCATATTATGCAGAGAACACCACTGTAATAGAAGGAAAACTTGATACAAACCCTATACCAACCCGTTTGGCCAACGTGGTATAGTAGGTCAATTCCTCCTTTCAAAGAAGAGACCTAGTCCAGCAGTGGACTGTTAAAGGCTGATGATGATAGGCTATAATCTATCACGACCAAGTGCGCGTTGGCAGACTTCGCATAAGATGTCTTTCGAGAACATTATGAATAACTCTCAACATCCTTAGGTTTTCTTAACATAATAGTTCTACAGTGATCGAAAATCTACCACAGTAAGGGGTCCGTACACTCTGTTTCATAGTTATATTTATGTAACAGGTCTGTTGCATAATTATTTGAAAATATACAAGATAACTGCCATCTGCCATCTTGTGACCACAAAGATGTAACCCATGCTGAAACCTCGAGGGAGATACAGGGTATTTTACATTTTCATATAACAAGCAGCGAATGCCGAGTGGAGAGACCCACGGACTACAACGCAGAGGGTCTCGAGTTCGAATCCACGGCAAGCACCAGTGACTTTTCGAAGTTAAGTGCGTATTAAATTGATAAATGTCACTTGCTTATCGGTGAAGGAAAAAATCGTGAGGAAACCTGCATATCTCAAAGCTCTCCATAATGTTCTCGAAAGACATGTGAAGTCTGCCAACCCGCACTTGGCCAGCGTGGTGGACTATGACCTTACCCTTCTCATAGTGAGAAGAGGCCCGTGCTGAGCAGTGGGACAGTATAAAGGGCTGATGATGAAATATTTACGCGACATAGACTCGTTACATAAATATTACTGTGTAAAAGTCACGAAAGTTGAAAAGTACTCTTTTTCATTTAAAAAAGTTAGCGTATATAATAATTAAGTGCTTATGTTTTACCTCGTAATTAACAGGTGTCTTGCTGGTAGGTAAAGTTAGCCACTGTTGTGGCATATCTTACAAAACAAGCAAAATAAACAAGCTCGTAACGTAGCTTTCAGCTTTACAAATTAATATTTCTCCAACACTTTGTTCAAAGAGTCAGCGCGCTTTATAATTAACCTTCTGTCTACCTCACCCTATGTTTATAAGCAAAGAAAAATTGCATCCCGGCGGTAAAAAATAATTTCTGTCACTTATAAAGCTGCTTATTCTATCGTAGACCAAAGCAAAGCTGACAAGGTCCTTTTACACTGGCCGTCAACATAAAGAACAAATAATAATTCACGAAACTACCATTGTAAAGTCTCTATGAATCTTATTATACATACGTATAAATATGTAGAAATATACACATAAGCTCTATTCATTTTTGGCTCAGAATTAACAACAGTTGAAACGAATTATTCGCCATTTTAATGTTTGTAAAGGCCTTTCATGCTTGTGAGCAGCTAGGTACTTTATATAAGTACTGAAGCTCTATTTTGTTTGATAATGAAAGACTGTGAACTATAATAGACTCTTTTATCTTTCAGCAAACAAGGCCGTATATGTCAATTAAAAATAAAAATAAAACTGAGTTTTAAAACTGAGTTCGATACCAAATTCAATTTTAAAAAAACTTCAATGGAGGCGGGTAAATCATTTCACCTTTAAGCTAATGTGTCCAAAATGACGGCCAAACTTGGGAATTCGAGATTTAAAATTGCAAGAGTATAAAAGCCAGTTAATTCATTCAAGGGTCGTGGTTAGGCCGCTGAGCGACGTAAACGTTCTTTGTGTAATAAGACTTTTATTTATTTACATACTTCGTTGTATATTCACACAAAAAGACCAACAAAAACAGGGATGTTCCGTGGTTATTTTAACGAATTTAAAATGGGTTAGATTCAGTTGGTATTGAGTAAAATGTGATGAAACAATTATGAACACGAAAACAGTTTAGGCATTTACATAGATATCAAAATAAAAGACCTGAAGTAGGCTGAATGATTCGTCAACAGCCAGCCTACATATTAGATTTGAAAAGCCTTTTATCGTGATGTTGATAATGTATATTACGACTTTTCAAAAACGTGTACGAATAAGGTAGAAAATAAGTAAATGCTATAAATTTTGTTACAATGTTAAATATTTGTACTTCTATAATAGGCGAATGAACATGTAAAATAATAAAATTGGATAAAATTCATATTTTTTTCAGGTTTTATGTGGAGCTGTAGAGCATTATTTTTATTTCGATAGTTTATTCTTGGGAAAATATAGGTTACCATCTCAGATTTTTTAATTCTTCTATCTGCAAATGGAATAAGCATCTTATTTAGATGCAGCTTAATAAATTAATGTAACGCAGAGCTCACGGACAAAACGTGGCTACAAAAAAAAGCGATGGTCAGCAACGCACCGTGTAGAATATTCGTATAATATATAACTCGTAGTTTTAAACCCAGCTAATGGTCTTTATGAGGATCAAGGTTATTTCAAATCTATTTCAAATACTTTAAGACTCAATTTCCTTCAGCCTAATTTCTGTAAAATGGTGTCCTCATTATGTTGGGCTCGTTATATTTTTTGTTAATAGTACTCTGGCTACGAGTTACATTTCCACAGGGTTAAATGTAAAACACCTACAACTTTTATCCAAAATCCTGTATCTTTTTGTATCGTAATTAACACTTTTATCTATAAAAAGCATAAAAAAGTATATATAATATGGATAAGTACTATATTTTTCGTATATATATACCTTTTTATATTAGTTTATGTGTGTATTATTGGTATTTATATGTTTATTGAAATATTAGTAAGTATTTAAATATCATCAAAATATTTAATTAATCTTATATTTGTTTCTACTAAAGTTCGGAACGCACCTACAACTATCATCTCTGCATCGCCTTAGGTTGACTGTTAGAGAATGCCTTTGGCATTAAGTCCACCTATGTACATATTTTATTTGTGCAAAAAGTAAATAAAAAAGTATTCAATGAATTTATAATTCTATAAATGCTTTACCGTTCACCAATATCATAGATTATAGGCAGCCCGAAGGCCTCAGATCTGGCGCGATACTAGTCCCACGACGAGAATAAGGACGAATGACTTTACATGCCCTTCAAAGAACCGTAGCGCTCTGATGTGAATGCCACAGCGAGCGGTCATCCATCCAAGGGGTGACCTATGCAAATGCTGCTTAACTTTACTGATCAAAGGCAGTCACACTATGTGTATACTACACATGATTATGCTAAAAAGATTCAGAGCAGTATAGGTATTAATACCGTAATGACTAACAAAATCAATACATCAAATAAATCTTGCTCACCTAATCGCTTCTCATGTCGATCCAATTACCAATCCAATGATAGTTCAATATTTTAGCATAGGAACTAGGTATTAATTGCCGTGACCTAAAAAAAATTCTGTCGTACACAAAGACTTATAGCAATCATTTATAACCACTGACCTAGAAAAAATCCTAAGACGGCCTGGCCACGGACAATTCGCTCCAGCGAAAATTCGCGCGACGCGACCGGCGACGCGACTTGCGACTGAATCAAATGTATAGAAATGTTCTAAGCATGCCACGCGCAGCGGCGACCGGCGAGGCGACCGGCGAATAGTCACCGAGCGGTACAGCGGCGTGTCGCGCAACACGTCGCACGACCAAAACAAATGTATGAATTAGTACGGCGCACGCCACGGCGTCAAGCGGTAGTCGCGGCTACTAGCGCCGGAGCTGAGTTAAATTTTTAGTTTATTTCTCCGCGAGCATGATATTATTCTTTGAATTTTTAGTTAGGCTAGCTATTTGGAACGTCTGGATGTTATGTATATCTACATAAATGTATACAGTATAAATAAAGTTGAAGTGTCTGTCTGTGATTTCAAAATACCTAAGTAAGTTTTTAGAAGTGCATATACCTAGTTAGTTAGATCACACTTACCTACATAAGCTTTTTCGTATTTTAACTCAAAACTCGAGTTACAATACCTACAAGCGTCGGCTCAGTACGCATTCAATTGGTACCTACAGAATGTATACCGAAGCGCCTTGAGTTTGGTATACAATAGGTTAGGTGGGTACCGAGCCTGACGCTCGTAGGTATAAATCGCGTTCCGTTCCGACCGTTTGTATAAAGATAAAATACAGTACCTATAGATTTCAATACCGTGGTTAGGTACACAATATCAAGTCTGCCTCTGTGATCTTGCGGTAGTTTAAGCGGATCATGAGGTCTCGGGTTCGATTGCCGGGTTGAAACAAATGTGATATTGCCACCAAAGCCCGTACAATGTCGAGCTAAATTTCATAAAAAGATCTCAGCTAATGTCGTCTCGCTCCTGGTCTACACTGGTCGCGGCGGCGAGCGCGTGGCATGATTTTCGCGTCGCGCGAATTTTCGCGTCGCCGGTCGTGTCGCCGCGCCGGTCCCCGTGGCCAAGCCGTAAGACATTTCTAACAATAAGATAATTATGGAAAAAAATAAAAACTTTTTATCCTCACAAAAACCACGCTAAGCCACCTACCAAGGCTCGATTTTAGGGCAAGATAATGAAAATCTTTTGATGAAAAGTCTTGAATTTTTATTAGATGGGTACTTCTTCCGTTTATAATTGAGTTAGGTAATCAATAAAAATTAAGAATTTTGCTGCTTGAGTCTTTGAATAAAATTTATAAAGA
Organism: Euclidia mi; assembly: GCA_944739405.2. Taxonomy (NCBI): domain Eukaryota; kingdom Metazoa; phylum Arthropoda; class Insecta; order Lepidoptera; family Erebidae; genus Euclidia; species Euclidia mi. Next base: position 112,507,874 of record OX123184.2, read on the forward strand.
TTTTTGTTTTTCTTATTTTTCAATAAAATCTTAACGAAATTAAGGAATAAGAGACTACACGAAGGGCAGAATGGTTAAATTTAAACTACCACCTCTATGTTGAAAACCAAATGGAGTACTGTGGGGTAAATCTCAATACGCGAAAACACTTGTGTGATTACACATTTTTGTATCAATTAATATAGGTGTAGTCATCAGATTGCAAATTGTTGGAAATACAAGATTCATTGCTACAAAGGGCGTTGTCATTTTATAAGATAGAGACAAGCTTAGTGTAGATAAATTCTCTCATACGAGTTGTAAGAAAATGGTCACTCATTAGTAGGTAGTTGTAAATGCGATAACGCTAGAACGCTTATTTGCTAGCATGCCTCCATTAAGAAGTTCTTAACATCATTTGCTAGCAAACCTTCTTTAAAAAAAATTGGGCAAGTGCGAGTCGGACTCGCTCACGAAGGGTTCCGTACCATGATCTATAAAAGAAAATCACGTTCGTTGTATGTATACTTAAATACTTTTTAAGTTTCTACCAGTTTATTAAGATCGAGTAACAAATTGCTTAAAAATTACGTTTGTTGTATGGGAGCCCACAGATTTATTATTGACTTTGTTTATTTAATTATTTATTTTGAAAGGTAATATACAACTACATATTAGTAATTTTGAGCAAAAAATACGAAAATAACACGTTTTTTGTATGGGACCCCACCTTAATATTTTCATTTTTTTACTTTTAGTATTTGTTGTGATAGTGGCAACCGAAATACATAATTTGTGAATATTTCAGCTTTCTAGCTATCACGGTTTATGAGATACAGCCTGGTGACAGACAGACAGACAGATGGACAGACAGACAGACAGCGGAGGCTTAGTAATTGGTTCCCGTTTTTTACCTTTTAGGTACGGAACCCCAAAAAAGAGGCCTTGTAATAATTATTGATTTATATATTATGTAATAATCTAATAATAAACTAATTTGATTACCAAAAAATAATAAATAACGCGTGACCTTGTTTAGCGAACACTAGGGTTATTTACAAGTGCAAGTCATTCTACAAAAATTAATCATATTTCTTGAATCATTATGCCTCGTTAGGCGATGTAGGCGCGTATTCGCTTGCCTTGCTCTAATCTTTCGTGGTGTATTAATATTTAATTCCTTTGTAATATTTGTGGAGCTTTAGTCAGATTGTTTATTGTTTCTGTTCATTACAATGAAACGGAATGAAGATATTTTCAATACAGCAAGATATACTTGTTTTGTCCAAGATCCTAAGCCAAACGTTCACCAGAGATAATATATTATAATCTATGTACTTTCAGACAGCTGACTTATATTTAAATGCACACAATCAATAAAGAAAATACTAAAGTTTGTCAGACATTCCAAGTGTAGCTGTAAAATTAACCTAACCTAACCTAACGAAAGACCTCAGTCATATTGTCTATTTTTTTATAGACCCACGCCTGTATCCCCGAATATTTTTAAGTCCCACGTAATAGAGGGCGAGCCTATTGCCGTTACCGAGCACATCACCAGACTCCGTGCTGCTACTGAGAATTCGGAAAAACCCAGTAACACTTTTGCCCGACCCGGGAATCGAACCCAGGACCTCCGATCAATAGTCGCATACGCTGTCAACTGGACCACAGAGGCAGTGTTCTAAATTTAGTACGAATAATATTCTCGATAAAGACGCAATACTGCGAATAAACTGTATTCGAAGCGATAAATCGTATTCGTTGTTCTAGTAATCAATCAACAGAGGCACGCACGGCTATAATTAGTAAGTTGGGATAGATCGCCGAGGGGCGTGGCCTCAGAAACAATAGGCAGTCTTCATCCCGATGTATTCCGACTGGCATTCATTACGGCTCGTTCAGACAAGCAGCAGCGAGCGGTACCGGGAGCATTTTTGATGTCCATAGCACGTTTGACTCTGACGTGACGTTGGCAGCGGTGAATTAGATCGCGGCATGTACATTGAAATCACTGCCGCTGCCGCTTGCCGCTGATAGTCGTGAACGGGTATTTACCACTCGCCTGTGTTTTGTGGTAGCCATTAGGATTTTGTTGATGCTCCTTTTTTAATGATCTCGAATGAGCGTTTCTGTTCCTCATGGAGTATTGGAGATTGCATCAATTTTGGAGTCGTTATAACCGACGGTAAAATGAGGCCGCCAGCCGATGTCAGTTGGGATACATTTATATTAATGTGTAGCACTGAGCACGTTCTCATACAAGATAATAATTACGATAAAATGAGACAATATTATAACGTAATTGTGATCTAATGGACACCTCTGTATACTTTTGGCATGCGTTTTGCAATTTGCCGAACTAAGTGGCTGTTATTCAGCTTATAGAAAATTAGAAATAAGAATATTAACTTATTATATTTACATTCTTATTTTAGTTTTATTAAACTCATCATCCACCTAGCTTTTTTCCAGTTGCATTCTGGGGGCCGCTTACTTGTCTAACCGGATTTTACTGAATTTTAGTTTTTCCACGGAGTGAGTGCCTGTCTGACATCTGCAACGCAATGGAAAGCAACACACTCTTCACAACAACTATCAAAGATCTTCATGAAAGCCGGGACCGACGGCTGACGGAAGTCATTGCAGATAAAATCCAAATAAACTTACAAACTATAATAACCATTCTAGTTATTCTATTTGTACCACAATGGTCTTAATCTATTTTGACAAAGTTAATTATTCGTTAACCTTGAAACAATAACGACAGATAAGAAATCTTATACATTTAATCTTGTTCGAGTTAAACATAACACTACGCTTTAACAATCTAATAAGCAAGGTAGTAACATTGTTTAACTATCCTCCAAACCACAACGTTCAAGTTCAAATTAGAAAATTACTTCATAATTTAGGGATATCGAATAACTTCTTAACTATAAGCAGAGGGAATTTTGATTACCCGTGTGATCATTTCTTTTTTCAATATGGCAGGATGCCACATACGAATTCGTTAATTTTTATATTTCGTAAACAGACTGCAGCTCGCGTCTTCACCCGCGTAGGGAACAAAAAGTAGTCCATGTATTATTATGATGTATAAAGAAAATATATTCCAAATCCGATAAGTAGTTCTTCATAAAAAAGTAAGAAACATACATTCATCTATACTCGCAAACCAGTCTTGTCTGTGCTCAAATTGGAGCTCCGTAAAAAGTGAAAGAGATTGGTCACTGCTTACTCTAAACTTTTTTAATTAATATAATGAACAACACTTGCTACTTTACGCTTAAATCTTTTTTTGCTAGTTTTGTGATAATGATGTAATTGAATTTTTGATTTTGTGATTAACGTAATTGAAATAAATAATAACTGAAATGAGTGGGTGGCATGGATGGAAACGAAGAGTCGAAAATCTGATTCAGTGGCGTGCCAATGAGAGGCTTACATCCAGTAGTGGACTATGCCAAGCTATTGACGATGAAGATGAATAAATGAAACTTAAATTTAACTTCACGAATGGACTAGTGGTTTAAACACCTTCATCACTTGCCGAGTGGTGTATGCTTGATTCCCGCTCGGGATAACACTTTGTTGAAATCATTCACATATGACGACCGGTTGGCGCAGCGGGAGTGTAAGCGACTGCTACGCCGAAGGTCGCGGGTTCGATTCCCGCCCAAGTCAAACATTTGTGTGCATGAACATGGGTGTTTGTCTTGGTCTGGGTGTTTCTATGTATAATATGTATGTATTTACAACAAAAAAAAAGTATATATGTATGTTTATCCATTATCTAGTACCCATAGTACAAGCTTCTGCTTAGTTTGGGACTAGATGGTGTGGTGTGAATGTGGTAGAATATTATATTATATTATATTATATTATATTATATTATATTATATTATATTATATTATATTATATTATATTATATTATATTATATTATATTATATTATATTATATTATATTATATTATATTATATTATATTATATTATATTATATTATTGATTTGATTGGTTTTACCGTCTCGACTTTCGTCGGTTTTATAAATATCCCGTCCCGTAACCCACGGGAAAAAGGATATCTATGTCCCCATAGTTTTTAACTGCTCTATTTAAAAGGATATACGTGTAAATGAATATGTGTATAAATGAATATGTGTGTATTCTAGGAGAGTAACTTATCTAGTGTGTATCTGTTGTATTTTGTATGCGGGTCCCAACCCTTCTCTTTCCTCTACCTCTTCTTCTTCTTGTGCCTCTTCCTCTTACTAATGGTGTATTAACTGTGTCCTGTGTGTCCGGTGCATGAATTGCGTTGTGTGCATCTGATGTGTTTGGTGATTGTGGCATGTTTGATGATTGTGTGGTTGAAGACTGCTGCGTGTTTTGCGTGTGTTGTATGTGAGTCTCTGTCCTTCCTCTTCCTCTTCCCCTTATTCTTCCTCTGCCTCTTGGCACTGGTCTGTTTGCTGTGTGTTGTGTGTCTTGTGTTTGAGTTGTGTTGGGTGGATCTGGTGACTGCGATAAGTTGGGTGATTGCGTGATTTGCGACGGCTGCGTGTTCTGTATGTGTTGATATTGGGTGTTGTGTACGAATACTGTATCTCCTAAAACTTTACTTAATATGGTTACTGTGTGTATGGCTGCTTGTTTCTGGAGAATGCTTATGTCAATGTTACTTTCTAATTTATCAGTATATTTTTTAACACTTTTTGCGACTACTCCCGTTGCTCCTATCACAATCGGTATAACAGACGTTTGTGTGTTCCAAAGGCGACTTATTTCTGTCTTCAAAAGGTGGTATTTACTTAATTTTTCAATTTCCTTCGCTCCTAGATTGTAGTCAGATGGTACGGTGATATCTATTAAATATGTTCTATTGGTGGTTTTGTCAATGTATATAAGGTCCGGTCTATTGTGAGTTACGGTGATGTTATATTATATTATATTATATTATATTATATTATATTATATTATATTATATTATATTATATTATATTATATTATATTATATTATATTATATTATATTATATTATATTATATTATATTATATTATATTATATTATATTATATTATATTATATTATATTATATTATATTATATTATATTATATTATATTATATTATATTATATTATATTATATTATATTATATTATATTATATTATATTATATTATATTATATTATATTATATTATATTATATTATATTATATTATATTATATTATATTATATTATATTATATTATATTATATTATATTATATTATATTATATTATATTATATTATATTATATTATATTATATTATATTATATTATATTATATTATATTATATTATATTATATTATATTATATTATTGTTTTCATTGGTTTCACCGTCTCGACTTTCATCGGTTTTATAAATACCCCGTCCCGTAACCCACGGGAAAAAGGATATCTATGTCCCCATAGTTTTTAACTGATCTATTTAAAAGAAAATGTGTGTATATGAATATGTATGTATTGTAGGAGAGTAACTTAGCTTGTGTGTATCTTATGTATTTTGTAAGTGGGTCCCGGCCCTTCTCCTTCCTCTACCTCTCCTCCTCTTGTTCCTCTTCCTCTTACTAATGGTGAGTTATCTGTGTCCTGTATATCCAGTGCATGAGTTGCGTTGTGTGCATCAGATGTGTTTTGTGATTGTGGCATGTTTGGTGATTGCGTGGTTGAAGACTGCTGCGTGTTTTGCGTGTGTTGTATGCGAGTCACTGTCCTTCCCCTTCCTCTTCATCTTAATTTTCCTCTGCCTCTTGGCACTGTTGTGTTTGCTGTCTGTTGTGTGTCTTGTGTTTGAGTTGTGTTGGATGGGTCTGGTGTATCTGGTGACGGCATTAAGTTGGGTGATTGCGTGATTTGTAACGGCTGCGTGTTCTGTATGTGTTGATCTTGGGTATTGTGTACGAATACTGTATCGCCTAAAACTTTACTTAGTATGGTTACTGTGTGTATGGCTGCTTGTTTCTGTAAAATGCTAATGTCAATGTTACTTTCTAATTTATCTATATATTTATTGATACTTTTTGCGACTACTCCCGTTGCTCCTATCACAATCGGTATAACAGACGTTTGTGTGTTCCATAGGCGACTAATTTCTGTCTTCAAAAGGTGGTATTTACTTAATTTTTCAATTTCCTTAGCTCCTAGATTGTAGTCAGATGGTACTGTGATATCGATTAAATATGTTCTATTTGTGGTTTTGTCAATGTATATAAGGTCCGGTCTATTGTGAGTTACGGTGATGTCGGTTTGTACAGGGATTTCCCATAGAATTTTAGTGGCTTCATTTTCTTTGATTTGTGGCTGTGTAAGTGCTTCTTGCCACCAGAGGTTAGCGACGTCTATTTTATGCTTTTTGGCCAGGCACCAGTATACGTATTGGACGAGGTTATTGTGCCGTTTTACGTAGTACGTTCCCGCGAGTTTGTCGCATCCTGAAATAATGTGCTGAGTGGTCTCATCCTTGGAGGCACATAGGCGACATTTTCCGTCTACTTGCTCTTTCAGGATATCGCGCTGGTGCTGTCGAGTCATGATGGCTTGGTCCTGTATGGCAAATATAGCTGATTCTAGTTTTGGAGAAATGTTTTGTTTTTTGATCCACTTAAAAGACAGTTCTACGTCGACGTTGGTTTGATCCAGTACTCTTGTTGGAAATTGCCCGTGTAATTGCTTGTTCCTCCATGTTGAATTGTGTGCTTTGTTTATTGCTTTCTCTATTTCTTCGTCTGTGTGTACGGTGTTAACAGCTAAATGTAGTTCTCCTTCTATTTCTTGTGCTTCCTTAATTATTGAATATTTATCTCTGTGTGTGTCGTGTTGTACTATGGCGTTAATAAGGTGATCCTGTTCTGCTTTCAAGTATTGTTTATATTTTATTATTTGTGTTTTATACATGTACTCGATGTTATTTAGACCTCGCCCTCCTTCTCGTATTGGTAAGTAAAGACGCTTCACTTCTGCTTTTTGCTGATGTGCCTTGCTGATTGCTAGTAGTTTTCTTGTCTTGACGTCTATTTGTCTTAAATCGCTAATTTTGTAATTAATAACACCAAAAGTATATAGTAAAACTGGAACAGCGTATGCATTGATACCTTTTACTATTGAGCGTGAGTTGAGATGTGTGTTAAGTAGCTTTTTCACTCGTTTGTAGTATTCCTTAGTTATTTGTTCCCTAATTATGCTGTGTTCTATTTTTCCTGACTCATGTACTCCTAAATATTTATACCTATCTCCTATTGCAAGTTGTTGAAATGCTTCTCCACTTAGTAAAATATGTCCTTCTCCTATCGTACCACTCCTATGTCCTGCACTTATATGTATTACGTTGCACTTATCTAATCCGAATCTCATGCCTATGTCGCCTGTAAATATCTCTACACTATCTAATAATACTTTCAAATTACTTCTATTGTTTGCGTAGACTTTAAGATCATCCATGTATAATAAATGATTAATCCAAACACTGTCTTTAAGTTTAAATCCCTTCATTTCATACTTATTCAGTATAAATGAGATAGGGTTTACTGCTAAACAAAATAATAATGGTGAGAGGGAGTCGCCCTGGAAAATGCCGCGTCTTATATAAATCGTTTCAGTAGTTATTGAATCTTGGGAGCCACGGGCTGTCATGATCACCTTCCATGTAGGCATAACCAGCTGAAGAAACCTTTTGATGATAGATGGACATTTATAGACATCAAGTATTTTTAAGAGCCATTCATGTGATACACTGTCGAAGGCTTTTTGATAGTCTATCCATGCCATGCTAAGGTTCTTTTGGGATAGGTGTGCATCCTCAAGTATCGCCTTGTTGACCATAAGGTGATCCTTACAGCCCCTGGCACCTCGGCGACATCCACGTTGTTCTACTGCCATTATGTCGTTCTGGTCACAATGAGTGTATAATATGTTGGCTAATACGGACGTTAACAATTTGTACATACTAGGTAGACACGCTATCGGCCTCCAGTTCTTCGGATCTTCGGTGTTATCATTTTTTGGGATGAGTATTACCTTTCCTGTAGTAAACCATTCTTCTAATGTTTCTGAACCTATAACTATATTTGTAAATAATGAGCTTAAATATGGGTGGACACTGGTTAAGTATTTTATGTAATAGTTCTGTATCTTATCGATTCCTGGTGTTTTCCAATTTTGTAGTTTTCCTATGGCTGATTTTATTTGATCTACTGTTATTTCTTCTATATCTGTTGTATTTATTTCGTTTGATGACATTTCGACTTCTTTGATCCACTTAGCTGCGGTGTTGTAGTGTGTAGGGTTTGATAAAATGGAGGTCCAAAATTCTTGCACTCCTTCTTTATTTGGTATTTTAATATTGTTGCTAATGCTACTATTGCCTAAGGTTTTATAAAATCTGTGCTGATTTTCAATAAATAAACTATTTTGTTCCTTCCTATTATTAATATCCTCATACCGTTTGATTCTACCTGCTAGGGCTTTAATTTTCTGTTTTAGTATTTCTGCTGTATTTTGGTGATCGTTTTGATTTTGGATATTGTATTTATTATATAGTCTTCCTTTGATATTTCTCATCCTGCGTGTGGCTATCCCTCTTTCTATTTCTAATAACTGCCCTAGTTCTTTCCTAAATTTTTGAATTTTAGTTTGTATTCTTTTCTTCCATGGTGGATCACATTTTGGTTTAATGGTGTCTTTGGGTATATATGGTATTTGGTTATTATTTACTATTAATGTTTTAGCGGTTGAATATATTATGTCGTTTATTTCGCGCAAACTTGTGTTAATAACTAGTAGATTAGGTAAGTACATGTTAAGTGTATTAAGATTTTGAATGAATTGTTTATTTATTTTAGCTTTTGGTAACAGTAATCGTTCTGCAAGTGGGGTGTCTTTTGTTTCTGCTAATACTTGTAAGAAGTGTAATATCAAGGGATCCTGGTCCTCGTTTACTTGTATGTTACGTGACAACTGATCTATTGATTCTGCTTGTTCGGAAGTGTATTGTGTGTGTGTTATGTTTTGTTGTGTGTTGTATGACGGTGCTGGTGTTCTACTTCTTTCTGGGATTCTGTGTTCAGTATGTTCAGGGTTTTCAACGGGTATGATACCTTCTGCTTGTTTTTTAATACGGTCCAGTAGTTCCTGTGATATGACATTCTGTTTTATTAGTCTCCAAGCTTGGTTCGATAAGGTGTTGCCGTTAAACTGGTGTATTTTAGGGTTGTTAGAGTTTCTGTGTGTAAAAAGTGTGTGTAATCGGCCTATGTATCCTGGTCCTTCTGATCGTGCTTTGAAATAGCAAAACATTAATTCCTCTAACTCTGCTGTTGACCACTTTCTTCGTCTATCGTCACTTATATTATTAGTGGTCGATGCGGATGAGCCGACAAAGTCTGTGGGCGAAGCCCTACCCCGCAAAGCATCATCCACCCCCTCCCCGCCCCGTCGATCGGCTGTGACATCTTCGGGTCCCCCGACTCTCGCCCGCCTGTTCAGCAAAGAGCCACTGGTGGTTCGTATGCTGTCACGTCCAGCACCAGCTCCAGACGTGCCCCGGCGATTGCCCCCGGACAGCGGCCCTATACGAATATTATTTAAATTCTCCATATTGATGGGGTTTGCCATTGCCCTTTTGGTCACCTGTATAGACATTTTATTTCAGGTGTCCGCCTCTCACGTGGAGAGATGTTACGCACGGACGTGGGGTTGGCCTTCTGAGAGGCATATTATATTATATTATATTATATTATATTATATTATATTATATTATATTATATTATATTATATTATATTATATTATATTATATTATATTATATTATATTATATTATATTATATTATATTATATTATATTATATTATATTATATTATATTATATTATATTATATTATATTATATTATATTATATTATATTATATTATATTATATTATATTATATTATATTATATTATATTATATTATATTATATTATATTATATTATATTATATTATATTATATTATATTATATTATATTATATTATATTATATTATATTATATTATATTATATTATATTATATTATATTATATTATATTATATTATATTATATTATATTATATTATATTATATTATATTATATTATATTATATTATATTATATTATATTATATTATATTATATTATATTATATTATATTATATTATATCATATCATATCATATCATATCATATCATATCATATCATATCATATCATATCATATTATATTATATTATATTATATTATATTATATTATATTATATTATATTATATTATATTATATTATATTATATTATAGTATCGTCGGGCACGGTCCCTTTTATCTAGTGTGTAGGTTGTCTTAAATTATAAAATCAATATTATTTTAACAAACGAATATAAAAGCTATTAAAGACTACATTTCTTGTTATCATAATGTTTCTTAAATATTTATTCGGTCCTTAGCTTAACATGCTTCATAAAAAGAAAGTACGTATTGTATTAACATAGAAATATATAAAAACAAAACTCATATAAATCATGTTTTACGCTTGATTTGAATAATACTTACGCTAAACTGTATAGATTGTAATAATGATAGACCGTTCTAAGCTCACAGAGAATACCTTTAAACTACGAGACAACAGAAAGCATTTGTGATTTATTTAACTGCTGTAGAAAGTTACTTTAAGAGATGATTTTATGTATATTACAATAATAATTATATTTTAAGTTTAATGTGAACATAAAGGTGCTCAAATATTTTATGAACTTGAAACTAATTTTATCACGCTTGATAATGTTCGTCTGTTTTCAGTTATTTATTTTTATTACCTGCTATTATCATTTATCTTACTCGATACGTACTTACACGTTGAGCAAGATATTCTTACAAGTTATCGTGGATATATAAAATATTCTTATTTAAATTTTTTAGATTTGACAAACCTTTGCATAGTGACTCTTCTTTCTGAATATAGTCCCCGCCATTATTTCATCTCAAACTTAGTAGAGCCTATTCTATAATTACTAGTTAACTGACAAACTAATTACATTTCCAATATTTTATCAAGTTTGATGGCTACGAATGATGCTACGAAAATATTGTATTAGCTATGACCTCTAGCTTGACAGACAGACGAGCACTCAATTATAAGTGACCTGTTATATAATATAAAGCATTTTAATAATTTCTTATTTAAATACAACAAAATATAAACTGTCTAGGTACTCTTTACTATCTCTTTATGTGTGGATCTTCGCAATGTAACCGCTGACCCTCATTTATATAATGTGACTGTTATAAGCTCTGCTTAAAATGTTGTGACCGTCTGCCACTGCAGGACAAAAGTCTATCGTTCCTCGTTTTACTTTTCAATATCGTTTACATTTTATCTTTACTTTTGTGTTGTTCTTTTTGAGTACGTCTGTGATAAAATCGGTATTTTACTTATTAGACAGTTAAAAAAATGTTGACTTTACAACGCCGACTAAATAGTCGGCGTTGTAAAGTAAAGCTGTAAAGTAAAGTAATCCTATACCAATGTACATATATTCCTAAATATGGCTGAGGCCTAACAAACAAGAGGAACATTAAAATAGGCAAAATAACGTTTAAGGAGCCGCCAATATTTTCGTAGCATCATTCGTAGCCATCAAACTTGATAAAATATTGGCCTTAATTCTCTTGTATTACTCACTAAACTAGAATTAGTCTGCTATGTACTAATTCGAATCTTTGATAAAAATATGACATAGGCAAGGTGTGTTTTTAGAAGCATCAAAGTAAATTTCATACCTATTCGACAGTGATTGAAGCGCGTCTTGATATGTTACACCGTTTTCTAGTTTTCTAGGAGGGAGCACTAGATCACATTTATTTAAGAAATGATCAACAGAATCACCAACAATATAAATAATTAATTATACTCGTACCTTAGGCGATCTTTTGAAGCAACCTGCTCTATCCATCGCAACTCTCTAAAATATTGATAAATCTACTAACAAGTAAACATAATATTTCTTTGATATTATTAATTTGTCTCCATAAATAAGAGACTGATTAATCATCTGTAATAAAACTATAATCCAGATTATGTAAGCGTAAGAAAATGGCGCGTTTAATTTATTCAGGATCATATTATCGCCTGAAGATAATACTTAACGGCTGTAATATTATAATGTTATTACTATTATATGCTAATAAAGATAAATTTGCTTGTCACAGTTATGTTAAAATAAAGATTTGTGCCTTGCTTCGTCGTATTGATGAGGTAAATCTAATTCAAGCAGTCTGCATAGTGATTTTTTGCAACCTTTACCAAAATCAAAGTTTAAACATTCATTATTATCTATGTATTTTTTCACTTTGGCCTGTATCAGCCCACTGCTGGATGTAGGCGCTTCCTATAATCATGAATGATAAATGAAAAATGTGGTACTTAAAATGGGCAAATAGACAGACTTTAAGATATTTACTTTTCAGGAAATGCATGAAACGGGCGACTACCCTTCAAATGTATCTTTACATATTATAAAATGTAGTACTTTTTTCTGTCTGTATAAAATATATAGTGCCTAGTGCCTTATGTATGGTAGTGAAAGTTGGGTGTGGCAGAAGAGACTTGAAAGTAGAATAAATGCTGTAGAAATGAGAGCACTGAGAAGTATGTGTGGTGTGTCTTTGACCGACAGAGTAAAGAATTGTGTGATACGAGAGTGGTGTGGGGTAAAAGAAGATGTATTGACAAGCATCGAGAAAGGCATGTTAAGATAGTTTGGGCACATGGAAAGGATGGATGACGATAGACTGACAAAGAAGGTATATAAGGCAAGTGTGAATGGGACAGGATGAAGGGGAAGACCTAGGCGGACGTTCTCTGACCAGATTGGAGACATCCTGAAAAAAGGACAAGTCAGAACAGAAGTACCCTTAACAGAAGAGCATGCATGAGAAACTTGATGGGAGTGAGTGAAGCAAGTGAGATATGTCAGGATCGTTGCAAATGGCGTTCCGTAGTCTCTGCCTACCCCTCCGGGAAACAGGCTTGAGTCTATGTATGTATGTATGTATAAAATATATAATAAATTCAACAACTACCATATGGATATTTGTATGGATTTCACCAATAGATAGTTTGATTCCTGAGGATGGTTCAGGTGTATAATTCACGTGGAGCCGCGGTCGAAGTCTAGTCTGAACTAATTCAGAGAACAGGGTGTGTTACAATATTGTAAGGAAGACAGAATATCGGGGTCATATTCATAACCAAGCGATTCTTTTGAATTTGTAATAGTTAGAATATATAAGTGATTCTATCCTAGAAACACTACCGCAGTTAAAAGTTGTTCGTTTCGAAGTAAATAATGTTTTCAAGGTACTGGCGAAGATACTGTTTCTTTACCAGAATCACAATATCGAACGTTTTCTTAAGATTTAAAATAGGTACTCTTTGGTTCGCATGAAAAATTATATCGCATAATACAATAATTATACTGCACGTAGCTTAGTAGTCGCCACGCCGTTTGGCATTTGTGCCAAGTATTGTGGGTTCAATCTCCAGACAATCCGTTTGTCAAGTTTCCCGCGACATCGGGTTTATTCCTAGTGAGGGAGTTGTCTTTATATAATAAAAAATATTTAATGATCGCTAAAACGGTTTCTGTTAATTATATCATACTAAAATTCATAACATACCGCGGTTATTTAAAGTATACATGTGAATTATACAACTAAACTTTTTTCAGGAATCCCAATATTCATTGGTGAAAGCGGTACAAAAATCCGTTGGGTTGTTTCTGAGTTTCATACCGACAGACAGGACTCAGTAGAGACTTCATTTTATAATATCAAGATTAAGATTAAAGCTAAAATGCCGAGTAAGCAACTTTGGGCCAGTCTCATTTCTAAAAGTGTATTTAAATACTAACTTACGTAGTACAATAATTTTAAGCATTTTCCATTAAGTTAACAAAATGTCGCTTTAACTTAATTTAGAATTGTAGACCATAAAATTATAGTAAGACAGCGGCTGTTTTACGTAATTAATTATCACTTTCATTTATTTGCTTCTTAAGTTACATGACAAAATGTTCTAACCCGACAGGTTAATGTAGGCACCCATTGCCCTCATTAATTATTGCGTCTACTTCTGCAATCGATTGGATGGTACATCGCTTTATCTCGTAGAACACTTATTTATTTACGGCAACCTTCAGGAGTGATTTAGACCAGTCGTGGGCAGGGGACAAATTCGGTCATAATTTAACAACCTTTTTTTTATTTTTTTTTATAGAATCACGCCTGTAACCCCGAAGGGGTAGGCAGAGGTGTAATATTACACCCACATTTCACCATGAATTGTTAGGTCCCACGTAATAGGAGGCGAGCCTATGCCGTAACCGGGCACTTCACCAGACTCCAAGCTGCTAAGTAACACTTTTGCGGCAATCGAACCCGGGACCTCCGATCAGCAGTCGCATACGCTATCGACTGGACCATGGAGGCACTTTAACAAATAGACTCAGATCATTTTAACCCGAGACTCACACTAAGCGTTGTCTCGTGTGGAGATTTATAGGTAAAAAGAGTCTTGTTGATTTCAGTATGAATTGGCCTGCTCGAGGCGGGAAGTACTACCCTCTCTCAGAATTTCGATGTAGAGTAATAGTATCTGTACTGCTACCTTTCGTTCGGTGAGTGAGAGTGCCAGAGGCCTCTACCTCTTTTTCTTCTCTCTAATACCGCCTTTCATCCTTTGCCATTCTCATCTTCACGATAAACTGTTTTACGCACAACTAGGTCTTGAGCATAGGTCTTGAGCTTGGGTGCATAGGGTTCCCACCAAGAACTTAGGGTCTCAAGCCAACCTCACCTGCAAGTGGTGCACCTGCCGATCAACGGACGAGGCTCTGGCAAACAAAATGTCTCAATAAGCGGCAATAGGCTCGCCACCTATTACGTGGGATCAAAACACTGGCGAAAAGTGGGCGTTTAATATGCCTCTGCCTACCCCTTCGGGGAAACAGGCGTGAGTCTATGTATGTAGGTCTTGAGCCGAGCCACCACTTAACATCAGGTGGGCCACGGGCTCGTCTGCTTATTGCTAGCAATTAATATAAGAAATTATCGAGCCTACAACACCTAAAGCAGCACAAAGTGACGAGGCTATCACTTTAACCACTACGCCACATTTCCCTATGTTTGTGAATCTTCGTAAATAGAAAACAAAGCTTCATATAACATGTGAAATCAAGTTTATTTGTTATTGAACGTTTAAACGTGCCTCCCGTTCACATTTTGTGAGCGCATTCATGTTTGAGTGAATTCAACCGACTTCATATCCAGTCAACTGAATTTAATATACATTCAAATGACTAAATAACTGTCTATCAATATTTGTTGAGCATATTGTTACTGTCCGCGCTTCCGCTATAGATAGATAGATAGTTATAGAGGTAAAATGTAGTAGGTATAATATTATGTGCTATTTGGATGATTTGGTGCTGTGTCGCTATAAAGTTTCATCAATATTCGTGCAGTAGTTTTACACGAGAAAGTAGCAATCATTAATTTATCCTCACTAACTTTTGATATTATTGGTAGAAGAAAAATCCTTTATAAACAGTACTTGGAACACTCTACGTGTCTCTCTCTACTCAGAGTTGAGTTTGGGCCGAAAGGTTTTCAGCTTAAGCACTAAAAACTACCGCGGTGTTCTCAACTTCCTTTAGTGGCCGGGTTCACACGAATATGTGAATGTGTCTAAATATGGCATGCGAAATCGCGGCATAAGAAAATATTATTTTTTTAGTATTACTATTATTTAGAAGGTTTCCTGCAACATTGATACCATGTATGTAACCTTCAAAGTTAAAATTAAAAGTATTATTTCTACTTATTTTAATTAGGTACTTTAATTAAATAGTGTTTTAGCTTTGATATCTTAGAAAGTATATACCAGCTAGATAAACTTGAGCGACTTCAAAATTTCTGCATACGATTCATATTTGGATTAAGCAAATATGATCATGTTTCACAATTTCGAGCCCAACTCAAGTGGTTACCTATTAGACATCGTCGGAATTCTCACGTTTTAACTTTACTATACAATATATTGTTTAACCCTTCAACACCATCCTATCTCAAAGGAAGATTCGAGTTCCTTCATGACACGCACAATCGATATTTAAGGTCATCAGAAAACTTACGACTGAAAATGCCGGCACATTCCACAGCATTCTATGATAATTCTTTTTCTGTAAAGGCTGTTCGCTTGTGGAATGCATTGCCTCTAAACATAAGGCAGGCACAGACGGTTACTTCATAAAAAGCTTTAGTTAAAGAACATTACCTGTCCGTTTAATTTATTTCCTATTCTAAAAATATGTATTTAGTATTATGCACAAATTTATCTAGATATGTATATATATGTTATTAATGTATTCGTATATATATATATATATATATATATATATATATATATATATATATATATATATATATATGAATATATATGTATTGTATAAATGTATAATATGCTTACAGTATAAATATTATAAAATTGGTACACCTACAACTACCACTTCTTTCCCTACCAATATCTTACCTAATATATAAGATTTCTATAATGTTGATACTGGTGTACAATAAAGTTTAAATAAATAAATAGAGTAAAAAAAATATACTCGACTTTGGTTAATTTAGTAATTTACAGGCATTTAAGTTTTCGGAATTATAATTAAATTACTCTGAAAGTAACAAATATCATCATACTTAATAAATTTTGCTTAAGTATCGACAAGTATAAGGTTTTTATAAGAATTTGGTTGGTACTCTTAAAACATTATGAAACTAGTTCATCTGTTACAAGTTTGGTAGCTTCATCTAATTCTGTAAAATATCAGAAATAACGCAATAACAGCAAAATAGAATATTAGGCAAATATTACTTACTCTTTAAAGTGAGGGAGTGAATAATCAGATGACGCCTGTTTTTTTTTATGGTAATAGGCGGCAAACGAGCAGATGCATCGCCTGATGGTAAGCAATTACCGCCGCCCATGGACACAAGCAACACCACAGGAGTCACAAGTGCGTTGCCGTCCGTTGGGGTTGGGAAAAGGGATAGGATGAGGCAGAAGGTACAGGGGTTAGGGCCTCCGGCACTCTCACTCACCGAACGAAACGCAACAGTCTGTTTAGGTACTGTTACTTTATGTCGATCTTCCGTGAGACGGTAGTACTTCCCCGGTCGAGCCGGCCCATTCATGCTGAAATCAGCAAGGCTCTGTAACCTTAAAGTGAGAGAAAGGAGAGAATGGTAGAGAAAGACGTTCTGCACCGACCTCTAATACCGGAACGAAAAGAAGATTACTATTACTCCTTGTAATAGATGAATGATAAAAATAGATATAAGAAGAACACCTCAACCATAAGTGTTAGTTAAATAACTTTATTATTACTAAAACATTAATGGCAGGATTTCATCAAGCGTAATTTCGTTAGTGTACCTCAAATAATACAGACTCAAGACCTTGGTCTAAGTCCTTGGAGGTCTTGAGTCCTTTTAGTTTTTGAGTTACACCGCGGACCAAAAGATGTACAGACAGAATGTGATAAATGTTTATACATTTCCTTAGTCTGTACGGAAACCAGTAATAATAATATTTATTTGTTTAACCATGTATTGTGTACAGGTGTTCCGAGTTAAATAGAATCAGCATGTTTTGCCTTAATAGACATACAAATATTAATGTCAATTACAAAAAAATATAATTTGTCATAAAAAATATCATGTTTGCAACATGTCAAGTAACTATATAATATACTAGAAGACGCCAGCAGCTACGCCTGCAATTTTTTTTAAATTTACCCGTTTTGGCAGATCCCGTGAGAATTTCGGGAATTCCCTTCTTAGTGCACCCCTACGGTCCCCAAGGGACCGTAGGGGTGCACTAAGAAGGATAACATACATGCCAAATTTCAGCTTCCTGCGCCCAATAGTTTCGGCTGTAGCGTGTCTGTCAGTCAGTAAGTAACGCAAGGGTTTTAGATATTAAGAAGATAAATACCAGAGTCTGCCTCCGTGGTCCAGTGAATAGCATATGCGACTGCTGATCGGAGGCCCCGGGTTCGATTCCCGGGTCGGGCAAAAGTGTTACTGGGTTTTTCCGAATACTCAGTAGCAGCCCGGAGTCTGGTGATGTGCCCGGTAACGGCAATAGGCTCGCCCCCTGATACGTGGGACCTAAAAATTCATGGCGAAATGTAGGTGTAATATTTACACCTCTGCCTACCCCTCGGGGATACAGGCGTGAGTCTATAAAAAAAAATAATGACTGAAAATGCTTCTTTTTGCATTAACCTGACTAATAGAATTCAATCCACATGCTGCATTTTGAAACACTGTTTCAAATTATTTTATATTCAGAAGGTAAACAAAATATTGGTTTACAAATATTGCATATTACGAAAAGTCTGTTAGCGTAAGTATGTTGGATGCACAATGTGTTTATTCAGACTGAATTCAGACTAGACGGCGGTGCATCATGACTTTACGATCTATATTGGAAGAGCTCATTCCGAGTGGAAACCGGATAACGTGTTCAGCAGCTTTGCATCGATAATATTTAATACTGGCTTTGGGATATTTAGATTCTATAATGTGGATTATCATAAGCTGTATAGGGAAGTAGTATAAGCTGCATAGTGGCGTAGTGATTTTAGCGGTTGATAAACCGTTTAGTAATGTGCCAATGTGTTTTATCATTCAACCTGGAACAAAAATTGGCTTCCTTTCTAAAAGGAAGCACTTACTTGACGTATTTTGGAACGCCAAAGTAACCGCTTAATGATATACCATACGTTTAGTTACTTTTGGATTTTAATTGCTTACTAAATGTGTTGAAATGTGAGCGTCGGAAGCAGTCGAAATAAATACTGTTTTTTTTTTAATTTACCCGTTTTAGCCGATCCCGTGAGAATAAAAAAGACCTGGAACAAAATTCTAAATGTAGCCTTGAACGACCGCGCCAAAAAAAAGTGTAGTTTAACTTTGTCATTATTTGGGAATATTTAATAATGTAGATATGTTGGATAGCCTCTTAAAATACTTACGGTAGCAATATTAAAAATATTATTTATTTAATGATATTACAAAAATACGATAAAATACTTGTCTTTATTTTATATCAAACATCAATCACAAGAATTTTACTAGCCTGTTCAGTTGTTGTTCGGATCTGTTCTAAATGGAAATCAAACCCACACATGGGTTTAATCTGTTGTATGACAAGCACGACGATTATTAGTTCTGTGTCTATAAACAATTTGTTTATAATACATTTATGAACTTAAAACTATAGTCGTTTTATGATTACTGTAATAAAAGCTCTTCCAGAGCCTTATTTAGAATCAGATTGCTGTGTGTAAGGTGAGAGAGTCCCAAAGAATAACAAATATCATACTGCAGTGATATTAATATCTGTTATTAATTAGGGGCCGTCTGAAGAACGCTGATAAGAGAAGGCAGGCATAATAATGTTAGAATAATGCCCACTTTATTACATTATTATCGTTAGGAGAAATTGTTCGCGATCAACGCTCAAACTCCGTACTAAGAGTTACACACAAAAGTGTAATAAAATTAGTGTTTCTTCATGTTGAAAATTTTACGAGAAGATTATCCCTAAAAGGTTCATTTATTAGTACGGTTATAAAGTATACGGTTACGGCCAAACTTGTGCCTTGTAGTTACCTGAATAACGGCAATAAGCGAGTGTAGAAGCCTAGATATATCAACCCAAGTTCTAGCGCTGTGTCAGGAAGAAATGAAGGAGGAAATAAAAACCTTACGATCTACTTTACAAAGCACACAAAATGAATTGGAAAATATTATACTAGAAAATATGGACCTAAAAAAACATATATCCCATTTAACCAATGAAATAAGTTCGTTAAAACAAATTTGTAGGAGCCCCTTATCGTCTCTACGTAAAAATACACCAACGGTAAGAAAATTTTACGCTAAACGCAGGTTAACCGACACCTTTAATAGCACACCTCTGCAAATAACAGAGTGCCGGAACTCCAAGGGTACTGATAAAAACGAAAATGAGAAGCAGTGTTCAAACACCGTCAACTCTCCTGATCCTGCTTTAAGTATCGCATCGGTAAAAAAACCACATAGTCAACCACCAACTGGTCATGTAACACACAGTAAGAAGAGGACTGACTCCTCAGAAAAACAAAAGCCGATTAAAAAAGCGTTTATTTTTGGTGGACGACAATGTTTAGGCGTTAATAAACGCTTAACTAAACTACGATCGCGCTCTCAATATGCGAATTATCAATTCATATCTTTTGTAAAACCTCACGCTTCAACTGAGGAAATTATTAATACTACAAAGTTGTTCGATATACTACCAGAAGATAGAGTTATATTATTTGTTGGTGAACATGACTGTAACCCTTTTCATGTCGAGACTGAAATATGTGCATTTCTTAAAAGTGTACGATGTCACGTTTTTATTGTAAAAGTGTATAAAAACATATACCTGAATGAATGGAAATTGAACTCTATGCTTAGCTTTATTTCTACGCAGTATTCTAATTGTTCCTTTATTGATTATAAAAATCGGTTTACCTTATGTACTAACATAAATTCTGCACTGGATCAATTAGATTATATTCAGCGATTTCTAGTACAAACGAAAGGCGTTACAAATCGATTGGGTACAGGCTATCATACAGTATTTTTGAAAAAATTCAACACACAACGCACAAATAATATAATTATTTGTGATAATAAATATACTCAAACAGAGCCTAGTACAGAAGATAATAACATAACTGTCTCCCAGGATAAACAGCTTTTTCATGAGTTGTAATTTGAATGCCACTTCTTTACTATTTAGAGTACTACACCAGAATATTGCAGGATTACTCAGTAAGCGAAGATTATTAGAATTACACCTAAATGAATTATTAGAAAATAATAAAGAAATCGACGTTGTTTGCTTAACGGAAACGTTTGTTCAAAAGGGACACGAACACATGGCAATTTTATCTGGGTATTATTTAGCAGAATCTTATTCTAGAAACAGTAAACAGAAGCGTGGTGGCACCTGTATTTTTTTAAAACAAGGTCTTAATTATAAACCAATACCAATTTGTACTGTTTTATCAGTTGATAGACATTTTGAATGCTGCGGAATAGAATTGTCATCTCAGAATACTTTTATAGTTTGCTTATATCGAACACCTGACTCAAATTGTAATATATTTTTTCATAAACTAGAAAATCTTTTGCACAAAATGACTTATAGATTCAATAAAAAAAATATATTGACGGGAGATATTAATATTGACATAACACAATTGAATACAAAAGAATCTAGACATTTAATAGACCTTACAAAAAATTACAATTTAAATTTTCATATTACACAGCCGACTCGCAAGAGATCTTGTATTGACCATATCATAAGCAATATGACATACGCTACTGGTGAATTATTACACTTAGATATATCGGATCACAATACAGCTCAATTACTTAATGTCCCAACAGCTAATAAAGAGAAACCGCTTACTGAATATTACATCTTTAAAAGAGATTATAATGAGCAATATATAATTAAATTCAAGGAACATTTGACTTCATTAAGTTTTAACGAAGTGTATGAACAAAACACTTTTGACTCTGCCTTCCAATCATTCCATGAAACTTTTTGCTTGCTATACAAATTGTGTTTTCCAGTTATCAAAGTCAAAATATCTAACATTGCTAAAACAAAAAACTGGATTACTAAAGGCTTAAAGTTAGCTGTAAAGGAAAACGCTCACTGCGATATAAATATTACCATAATAAATGTAGCAAAACAATTATTCAATATAAAAATATTCGAAAATATTGCGTAACTGTATTGATCAGTCCATTAAAATTTTTAACCGTGACATGATAATTAAATCAAAAAATGTAAGCAAAACGTCATGGCGGTTAATTAAAGAAGAATCGACATCATATGAACAAATAAAGACCATTACTTGCATTAATAGTAAACATGATACATTGCTTTATAATCCGTACGACATTGCCAAGGAGTTCAATGCACATTTTGCTAACTTATCACATCTTAATACTAGTTCCTTAACCAATACAAGTAAGGCTAGCTCGTGCAATAGCATTTTCTTACGACCATTTTTATGTAATGAAATTTTCTCTATAATTATGTCATTGAATAATAGTAATGCGGTCGGTTATGACGAAATAGCGACAAATATTCTCAAGAGCTGTTCAGTAGAAATTAGTCCGATACTTACACATTTAGTTAACCACTCATTTAAAGACGGGTGTTTCCCTAGTGTGCTCAAATACTCAATTGTGAAACCATTGCATAAAAAAGATAAAAAAACATGCATGAGTAATTACAGACCAATATCTCTCATACCAATTTTGTCAAAAGTCTTTGAAATGGCAATGTATAAACGTCTTGCAAGTTTCATTAAAAAACATAATGTGTTACGACAAGAACAGTATGGCTTTCAAAGGGGAAAATCGACAACATTAGCGTGTTTTGATTTGGTAAGTAAAATAATTGATAATATAGACCATAATAGAGTAGTTACTGTGATATTTTTTGACATGTCCAAGGCGTTCGATCTTGTATGTCATGAAACGCTTTTAGAAAAGTTAAATAAATATGGTATCAGAGGACCAGCACTAAGTTGGATTAGAACGTATCTAAAAGAAAGGCGACAAGCTGTACAAATAGATAATGTGAATAGAAATAAAGAGCTTGAACAATATAGATCAACCTATCTTATAAAAAGTTATGGTGTTCCACAAGGAAGCGTTCTTGGACCATTATTATTTTTAATTTATATTAATGACCTTCTTGACATTACTCCTAATCCTTGTATTTTATTTGCTGACGATGTTTCCCTAATAATGACTTGTAAAAATGATACTGACATGGATAAATTTTCTTCTGACATAAATAATACTATACAATCTATATTAAAATGGCTCGGTGATAATAATTTAATGGTAAATCTAGACAAGACAAATTTCATTCAATTTAGGACATATAATACAAATATCAGAGACATAAAAATTAATTATAACGATCAAAACATTACTCAAGTAAAAGAAACAAAATTCTTGGGTATTCATTTAGATGAACATCTAAACTGGAAGTCTCACATCCATAAAGTGTATAATAAAGTAAACAGTTTTGTTTTCGTCCTTTATAAACTTCGTAAGACTTCAACTGAAAAAACGGTCCTAGCAGCTTATCACGGATGTGTTGCCTCTGTTCTAAATTACGGTTTAATATTATGGGGAAACTCTACAGAAATACAACGAGCATTTCTTGCTCAAAAAAAATGTATTAGAGCCATTGCTGATATACCGCCCTGGGAATCGTGTAAGACATTATTTAAAAAGTTTAAAATACTTACACTACCCTGTATGTACATATTAGAAGCAGCTAAATTTGTTAAATTATACCCCAGTCGATTTGAAACTGCTAAAAACATATTCATTCGAAACACTAGAAATCCAGACAGCATTGTGTTAAAAAGAGTACCAAGAACGACAATGTATCTGAAAAATTGTATTACAATGTGTGGAAAAATTTACAATGCTGTACCTCCTAACATAAAAAATCTACCACTCAATCAATTCTGCAAAAAATTGAAACAATGGTTGTTAGAAAAAAAATTTTATTCAGTCACTGATTTCTTAAATCGCAATTCTTAAAACAAAATAATGTACCTATGACATCTTTGTAATTAAATTTCTATTGAAACTATATGTAGACTATTGAATATTGTTAATAATGTATGTGTGTTTTCATGATTGATTGTATTGACTTCTATTTATATTTGACATTGGCTATATTTTTTTATTTAATTGATTTAATTTTAAAGCTATAAAATGTATGATGTTTTTGCATGTCGCTAAGCGACAAAATGTACTGGCTCTATGTACCATTTTGCTCCATCTCCTTTGTACCTACATTTTATGCAAATAAAGAATATTATTATTATGCCGTTTATTAAATACTGTTCTCATGATCACATTTTAACTATTTAAATATTATAAAACGAAATAAATTAAATATTAAAATGGGACCACGGAGGCCCACCGGCATCGGGCACAGGGACCAAGCTACCGGTGGTTAGGGCTCCAGAGAAAGGAACCTCCGTACGATGCGTGTCGTGTCCAGCAATACTGCCTTCTGTATAGAGGACTTGATCCAGCCGTCTAACGAGAGCCTCTTGAGGTGGTGGTCGAGGCTCTTGGCAATAAGACCATTTACGGTCACGACTATCGGTACAATGATCGCCGAGTCAACATCCCACATGTCGACAATCTCGTGAGCCAGGTCCAAATATTTCATTTGTTTATCTTTTTCGGCTTTCACGAGATTCTCGTCATGGGGTATGGTAACGTCGATGATCATTGCAAGGCGCTCTAATCGGTCTATCACCACTATGTCCGGCTTGTTAGCCACGATAGTTCTGTCAGTAATCATAGACCGATCCCAATACAGAGTAGCACGACCATTTTCAAGAACTGGGTCGGGCACATACCTGTAGTACGGTATTTCAGAGTCGACAAGTTGGTACTTTAAAGCAAGTTGCTGGTGGACAATCCTGGCTACTTGGTTGTGTCTATGCAAATATTCGCCGTTGGCAAGACGAGAACAACCGGATACTATATGTCTGAGCGACTCACCAGGCTGGTGACATGCCCGACATATGTCGACCGTCCCATCCCTCAGAATATACTTCCGGTAGTTGTTCGTCATGATAACTTCGTCCATAATTGCAAACACAAAACCTTCTGTTTCGGCGAAAAGATCGCCAAAACGCAGCCAGGACACCGATGCTGGAAAATCTACGTCGGGCCCATGCAAGGCCCGGTAAAATCGTCCATGCAGCTCTTTACCTTTCCATACCTCCCTGCGCTCCTCTACACCAAGTACGACAGGTTTGCGCCAGTTCTCTCTGGCCAGACCCAGCGGGGTAAGCCCGCTGTCTACAGCGACCACATCTCGGTGCACACCCGCGTCAGTGTGGAGAAAGTATTCTCTGAGATTGCACACCTCGCGATTGTGGAGGGTCTTGGCACTTAGGAAGCCACGACCCCCACACTTACGCGGGATGTACAATCTCATCACCGACGAACGCGGGTGATGCATCCGGTATGTCGTGAGCAGACAGCGGACTTTCCGATCCAAGGCGTCCAATTCTGTTTGAGTCCATCTGAGTATGCCGAAGGAGTACATTAAGACCGGCATGACCCAACCGTTACAGGCACGCACCTTATTTCCGCCTGATAAAAAGCTTTTTAAGATTTTCTTCAGGCGGCCAAAGAACCGTACCTGCAACGCCTGTTTCATGCCCGCGTCATCAATGCCTAATGCCTGCGACATACCCAGATATTTGTAGGTTTCGGTTGCAGAGAATGATCTAAGTTGTGTGAAATCTGAAAGCTCAATACCATCAGATTCCACACTCCTGCCTCGCTTTACATGCATGACCGCACATTTATCCACACCGAACTCCATCCTAATTGAATTACTAAAGTTTTCAGTTAGCTTCAGTAACTCAGTTAATTGGAGGTCAGTGGGGGCAAATAGTTTCAGGTCATCCATAAAAAGGAGGTGGGAAATAACCTGACCTCTACTCTGCAACCGATAGCCTAGCCCTGAACTTTCGAGCAAAGTGCTTAGCGGGTTCAGTGCTAGGCAAAACCATAGTGGACTCAAACTGTCGCCTTGGAAGATACCCCGCTTGATCTTTACAGGTACGCCATACCCAGAAGGCTGTCGGCATCCTGGATAGCGAAGCACCGTACTCCACTGCCCCATACATGCCCTCAAGAGGGCGCATAGAGTTGCATCTACTTTGTACAACTCCAGCACCCTCAAGAGCCACGTATGTGGCACAGAGTCATAGGCCTTCTTATAGTCTATCCAGCATGTCGCCAGATTCTTTCGACTACGGCGAACCTGTTGGCTAATGGCCATGTCGATAAGGAGTAGCTCCTTAGTACCACGTGCCCGGCTTCTACATCCATTTTGAGACTCAGATAAAATTTTATTATTGAATATATGTGATTCCAATTTTGTTCTCAAAATGGATGTAAAAACTTTATACACCGTCGGTAGGCAAGTAATCGGCCTATAGTTCGTAGGCTCCGTGGTACTACCAGATTTGTGGAGCAGGTGAGTAACGCCAGTTGTCATGAAACTTGGCAGCGATCCTGAATTCAGAGCTGACTGGAATTGGGATGCCAAGCGAACATGTGCACTTCGTAGCCATTTTAACCAGAAATTGTGCAACCCGTCCGGTCCCGCCGATTTCCAATTGGCTAACGGACGGACTGCACAATAAACATCCATGGCATCAATGGCTACGGGCTCCATGGGAGATATTACCTCACATGATCGCTTGACATCCCTAATCCAGCCACCTTCTGTATGGCTGACGGGAGTCGACCATATGCTGCGCCAGAACGCAATCGTGTTCGCATCATCTGGTCGACACCCATCATCCACACCTGGTTCAGGTCGCTCCCAATTCCTATAAAACAACTTCTCATCTCTTTGAAATGCGCGATTTTGGGAATATCGGTCAATCCTTTTTTTGTACCGCCTGATGCGATTCGCCCACGCATAGATTTTCTGCTTCAGGAAGTCGATGCGTTCTGTGACCCGAGACGTATATTCTTGAGGACAAAGTCCTGTCCCCTTAAACGCCCGACTCACAAAACGCATCACTCTCGGGCGGGTATTGCCCGACCTGAAGCAGATAAGCTTGCCTATGAGTGCCCTGGTCTCAGCAATACGACGCTCAATTCTACGCTGCCAAGCAGGGACGGCATCTCGAGGGCTAATAGTAATACTGTTTTGTATTTTAATATTAGCCACTCGACACGCCGCTACAGCCGCGCAGTATAGAATTGAGTGTGTATCACTAAGATTTTCACTAGTGTCTATGTAAGAAGGCAATAGTGAATCCAGGGCACCCACAAGCGCCATATTTTTTCTATGCGTGGGTAAACGCGGCAGCCGGGGTTTGTTTTCTAATGTAGCATACCGATATTCCCCAATAGCGCACTCCAAAGTACTCCTTATCTTATCTATGCATTGGGTACTTACTTGTGTATCCCTGTCTATCCCTTCCTCGCCTTCTTCTTGTGCCCTGAGTGAGGCGTGCGATATTGGAGCCTCATTGTGTGTAAGAGGTGGGTTTTCAGGGATACCTCGCAAGTCTGAGCGTAGCCTCTCAAGTGCGTCGTCATCCAACAGGCGGCAGCGTTGAATGGCTCGCACTTGATCCGACAGTCGCTGTGCCGAAACGTTAACAGCTGGTTCCAAGGCCTGAAACAGAGGCAGTAAGCGGTCACGGTACGCCGTAAGGTTGGTTCCTCCCTCTGTAGCCACAAAATATGCCCGCATGACGTTCTCATTCATCGATTGAGTCCATCTCATGCGGCGCACATCACCACCGGCAGCGGGGGCCCTGTTCGAAACCGGTGGGTCTCGGGGTCCCAAGCGTGACGGCGGCCGGCCTCTTCCCCGGCGGTGCGCTGGTGTTGGTGTCGTCGGCGGGGAAAAATACTCATCACTCGATGAGCTCGACGCCTCAGTAATGGCCGGCGCTGCTGGCGCCGGCGGCTGCGAGGCGGAGCTGAGTGACGAGTCCGGGGGTCTTAATTGTGCCGCTGCACTATGGTTCGTCTAGAACAAGCTAGCTAGACAAAAACAACTCTTAAATTCCTGGAAGTTAATTACTATTACGAACTCATTACCCCTATACATTGAGGATTACACCTATTAATTATCAATACTACCCTCATTAAGAGCGTCATTAAGGTATGTTTATAAGATGTTGACTATTTAAAGGGCATTCATTTGCATTTTTACATCATATTTGATAGCATTGTTTATGTCACTAAAAGAAATTTGTGAAAGTGTTTTTGTGATGGATTGTATACGTAAGGGTAAGTAGTTATATTTTATTTCATTTTCAACATGGGAACTTCATTCTTTAGTCTTATAAAATGAAATGTTTGAATTTTCACCCACTTTTTTACTCATTTTTTCAAATTCATCGGTCAAATAATAACATGTCCCCACTTGTCCCCACCGTAGAACCTATCATATACGATTCTCATAAGTGTCTAGTAGTTATACGTAAAAAAATTCATTGCGATATATTTGCACAACTAATTTTTATTTATTTTTTTCTTTCAACAGTTTTTACCGTCTCAAGAATGGATTTTTTCGAAGAATGGCTGAAACACCCGAAGGAAACGCGGAATGAGGAGCTCTTTCGGTTTATATCTTTGAGATATAATTTTGATGGTGTTACGGAGCAGTCTCTGCGAGATATTAAAGTACTAATCTCAAGATATTCAACGAAATTTGCTGAAAAGTGGAGCAGCTGTGGAAGAAATCGAGAGCGATTCCTACAAAAGTATTCGACGTGGCTGGAGGGTCTTGACATATCTTTCGATGTGTCCGTTTATTTATCTCTGCCAACTACATCTGGAGAACCGGGACCCGGAAGACCTACTAAAGATTTTGAACATTCTAGTCTCAAAACGAAGAGACGACGTGTAGACGATCTATTACAGTCCAGAAGTGCTAGTGAATTAATTTACGCCGCTGAAGTGTCAGCTCGAATCTCGGGTCAGAGAAGTGTAGCACGTCAAATTAAAGATGTGACTAGTGATCCTTCAATAACCAAGACCACGAGTGAAGAAAGTGCCCCCAGGAGTTTAACAAGTGAGGAAGCTTTAGCGTACTACGTTGATAGTAAATCAAGTAGCCATAGCTATAAGCAGACTCGGAAGTGGAGTATTAAAGCTGGACATAAGGTGTTTCCGTCAATGTACAGTGTTAGAAAGGCTAAAATAGCCTGCTACCCGTCAGGTGAACAAATTACAGTCAATGAAACGCATGCTGAAATCAAAGTTCAGGCAATTCTTGATAAGACTGCCGAACGTTTAGTTTCAGCACAACAAGAAGTTGTTCATAGTCTGTTACCTTGCACGTCATTCACATTAATCAGTAAATGGGGTTGTGATGGAAGTTCCGGTCATAGTATGTACAAACAAAAATTCACTAATTGTGACGATAGTGACGAGATTTTATTTGTATTTTCTTTCGTTCCTCTTCAATTGAAAGATGAAAGTGGTAATATTGTGTGGCAGAATCCTCGGCCCTGTTCTACAATGTATTGTCGGCCAATAAAGTTTATCTTTTCTAAGGAAACGAAAGATTTTACGATTTCGGAAACCAATAAGGTTTTAGAAGAGATAAACGCTTTATTGCCGACAACCTGCAAGGTGATGGAGACCGAAGTATCTGTCACACATGTTATGCTTTTAACAATGATTGACGGAAAAGTTTGCAATGCTCTGACCGAAACTTCTTCCTCACAAAAATGTTTTATTTGTGGGGCAACTCCAACAATGATGAATGATCTGTCAAAAGAGTTTGCTGCGGACAAAGATAATCTTGGTTTTGGTTTGTCTACGTTGCACGCTTGGATAAGGTGCTTTGAATGCTTGCTTCACATTAGCTATCGACTAAATATAAAAAAATGGCAGTTAAGAACAGCCGAAGACAAAGCTAGTGTGAAACAACGTTCAGATGACATTAAAAAACGATTTAAAAGCGAAATGGGCTTGATTGTAGACAAACCAAAACCAGGGTTCGGTAACACTAATGACGGGAACACCGCGCGAAGATTTTTTGGAAATCCCGAGGCTAGTGCCGATATTACAGGGTTAGATGTTTCACTAATACAAAAATTTGGCATACTACTTCGCACTTTATCATCGGGATATGTTATAAATATTGAAAAATTCGTTAACTTAGCTCAAGAAACTAGACAACTTTATGTAAATCTCTATTCATGGTATTACATGCCCGCTACTGTCCACAAAATACTTTTGCACAGTGGCGAAGTAATTAGATCGTCCCTTCTACCTATAGGCCAGCTTTCCGAGGAAGCACAGGAAGCTCGGAATAAGGACTGCAGAAGATTTCGTGAGCACAACACACGAAAGCGATCACGGGAGGCTACGAATAGAGATTTACTTAATATGTTATTGATAACATCTGACCCTGTAATAAACGGTTTACGAGAAGTTCCTCGGAAGAAAATAGGTACGCTTCCAACTGAAGTATTAGATTTAATTGTCCCACCTAGCTGTAAGGAACAAAATGTTAATATGATTTCTACTTTTCATAGTTCTGCCCCTCACGATCATGACTATTCAATGGATGATTCATCTGATGATAGTGATGATAATGAGTAATAGATTTAGTTCTTAGATATTTTATGCATCTGTTATTAGATTTTATAGCGACGTCGAGGGATAAATCACTTTATAAAATGTTCAAAAAATATATTATACACATATGCCCGATAAATGTTTTTTTTTTCATGATACCAGCTCAAATGACAAACTGCCTTGAAAAAAGTACCAAAAACCTTATATCTTTGCTTATTAACCGCATCTAGACATAAAAATCAAATAAAATAATTTTGTCTAGCTAGCTTGTTCTAGACGAACCATAGTGCGCTGCTCTGGCTCTGGTCAACATTTTTTCTTTGGTTTAATTGTATTATTTACATTTACAATGTTTATGTTTTTGACGTCTGATGACATCTTGCTTTCTTGATATTTTATATATGCTGTTTTCCTTTTTGGTTTTATAAAAAGTTTGCTCTGCTATTATTTATAGGTATACACAATATGGTTATTACTTAAGTAAGTATACAGCCTCCGAAATAATAAAATAAATTAATACAAAATTTATCAAAGAAAATGATGTTTGTTGACGTTCAGTGTTGTTATTATTATTATTATTATTATTATTATTATTATTATTATGTGTCTCTTTTTCACGGCTATTCTTCTAACATGGTGTTAGAAGAATAACCGGTCCTTTGGGAGGCTTACACGGGGATATGGATCCAACGTGCAGAGGCCCGTAGAGAACTTTAATCTAAAATGGGATGGGACACATGCCGCGGAGCCTCCACAACTGCACTACTGAGTACAGCTATGGACTAGCCGCAGCAAATGTAGGACTATTGCAATGATGTGGAGTCTAATTTACTGGTTTATGGGGATGGTTGTTAAATGGACTGGTAATAATGATACTATGGATAAAAACGGCACCTGCCAGTGATACTCCTATAGCATCCGTCCGCGTGGCAGGTGGTGACTCGCCAACTCACTAGATGGGCCCTCTCTAAACAGCCGCCCAAAGCAAACAAACTCTGCCATAAAGGCAGCTAGAGGGCAACACCGGTGCGAGTGGCTAGGGGTGTCGAGCGGTGCGGCACCGGTTTCGCCATCGCGGGCCTCGTGACAACGGAGGCCCGGAGCGGGTTTCCCCGTAGTTACGCCCTTGAGAATGACACTTCCACCCCCGAGCTAATAGCTCTTGCGGCTTCCCTCTGACCGGCCGACCAAGGCAAGCCAGAGTTGAGAGTCCTGCGGGCACTCTTGGAAATCCACTCCGGCCAGCCAATAAAGGCAAGCCCGAGACGAGGCCCTGACCGACCCTCTGAAGCATTCGGGACCGCAGTGTCGCCACACACATTCAGCTCGCCACAAAGCTGCCCTGTGGTTGTAAGCTTTCTTTTCATCTTGTAATACATTATTTGTTTATATTACACGATGAAGGTGATGTTTGAAAGCTGTTACTCTGCCCTCTGAGATTGCGTTAGTCTCATGATGAGATAACGGCTGCCCCAGAGGGGTTTTATTATTATTATTATTATTATTTTATTTTGTTTTTAAACAACTCCCTTTTTGTAGGGGTAAAATATGTGCCATGCGGGCCGCAGCCAAGCGTGTCACGTTAGATAGAATAAGCTAATGTTATGGATGATGATGTTAAAAACTTGCGAGTGATGCGACATGTGTTAAGTATGGTGGCTTTTTGTAGTAACTGTATCGAGTGTGCGGGCATGTGAAGGGTGTTCAAACTTTGATTGAGGGTTTTGGGTATTAAACCAGTTGATGATAAAACTATTGGTACGATATGGACAGTACCGGCTCGCCATTGCGTTTTTAGTTCAATGGCTAGGTCTTGATATTTTGATAGTTTTTCAGATATTGTTGACTGGATGTTGTGACTGTTGGGAATCGCTATGTCAATAATATAAACTGTGTTGTTGGTTTTATCATGTAGAGTTATGTCAGGTCTATTGTAGTGTATTGTTTTATCTGTAATTATTGTCCGATCCCAATATATTTTACACGATGTATTTTCGAGTACAGTCGCTGGTTTATATTTATAATATGGCGTTTTCCTAGTAATGAAATTATTTTGATGAGCAAGGTGTTGATGTACTATTGCAGCTACTTGATCATGGCGGTGTTTATAGTCAGACTGAACAAGAAATTTACATGCGCCAGTTACATGCTGTATGGTTTCGGAGGCTGAGTGACAGTGTCTGCATAGGTCGGAGACTTGGTTTGGGTCTTTAATAATAAATTTCTTAAAATTCCGGGTAGCTATAATTTGGTCTTGTATAGCAAGCATAAAACCTTCTGTTTCTGGAAATAGTTCCCCTCTCGTAAGCCATTCGTTCGATTTTAATTTATCGACGTAGTTTTGACCCAGATCGTTACGGTGTCTACCATGAAGACTTTTTGCTGCCCATTTACTAATATTTAGCTCTGCACTAGTGATTTTTTCATTAGGTTGCAAATTACGGTTTTGTAAATTTAAGGGGGTGAGTTTCTTGTCTAATTCGTTTATGTGTTTGTGTAATAATGACAGCTGTGACTTAGAATGAAAGTAGTGTCTGAGTGTAGATATTTGTTTATTGTGTAGGTTTTCTATGTGTATAAGTCCTCTTCCTCCCTCCTTACGTGGCAAAGTGAGTCGTTCTATTGAAGATTTTGGATGGTGTTTACGGTGTTTTGTCATGAGCGTGTTTATTGTTCGCTGTAGGTTTTTGAGGTCTGTTTGTGACCAATTAATTATTCCAAATGAGTAAGTGAGTATAGGGATAGCATATGTGTTAATGGCTTTGACCAAATTCTTAGAGTTGAGGTGAGATTTTAATAAAAGATTTAATCGGATCTTGAATTTCTTTGTGAGATCTGCTTTAGTTTCCTTTTGAAGAATTTTTCGAGATTGTCTAACTCCTAAATATTTGTACCCTGTAGAATTATCCAACGGTTCAATCATTTCACCAGTCTCTAAGACATATCTATTATTGTCAAGTTTGCCGTTGGTTATCGATAAAATTTTACATTTGTCAACCCCAAATTGCATGCCAATATCGTCGGAGAACTGTTGCGTTAGGTCTGCGAGATGAAAAAGGTCATTTTTATTACTAGCATAAAGCTTTATGTCATCCATATAAAATAAATGCGTAAGCGAGAATCTGCTTTCAGAAGCAATTAATTGATATCCGAGATTACTATTATTAAGAAGATATGAAAGAGGATTAAGTGCTAAACAGAACCAAAGAGGGCTAAGTGCATCTCCTTGGAATATGCCACGCAATATGGAAATCGGTTCAGAGGTTAATGTAGTGGATTGGTCTTTTAATTTTAAAACGGTTTTCCAGTTCTTCATAGAGGATTTAAGGAATGCAATGATAGTTGGGTTGATTTTATAAATTGCGAGTATGTGTAATAACCAGCTATGTGGCACGGAGTCAAAAGCCTTGCGAAAATCTATGAACATGGTATGTATATCGTGTTTTTTACTGAAAGCTTCATTAATGGTTACGGCATCAATTGTGAGTTGTTCCTTGCAACCTTGGCTATATTTTCTACAACCTTTTTGATGTTCGGAAATAATATTGTATTCTGACAGATGTTTATATATGGATTCACTTATACATCCTGTTAATATTTTATATATTGTTTGCAGACAAGTGATTGGACGATATTTTGAAGGGTCTGATGTGTTATTATCTTTTGGTAGCATGTATGTTACTCCATGGGTGACATAATGCGGCATCTTGTGTGGTGTTTGTATAAATGAATTGATATGATTATGTAAGTATGGATGGATGTAAGTGAATTTTTTATACCAGTAATTGTGTATGTTATCACTTCCAGGTGATTTCCAGTTATGTGAACGTTTAATTACATTTATAAATGTGTCTGTAGAGATGAACTCAGTTTCCATTTCCGAAATGTGGTCAGTTGCGTCATTAATTAAATGTGCCCAATTAGCATTCACATTGTGTTGGAATGGGATTTCCCAGATATTGGACCAGTATTGCCGTAAATTGTCCAATGATGGCAATTCCTGTTCCTGGGTGTTAACTGCCTGCCTATTAGTCGTAGCTAATCCCCTATAAAAGATCTTTTCATTGTTAATAAACTGCATATTTTGTTTCTTTCGGGTTGTGCATGTGA
The DNA here is from genome assembly GCA_944739405.2 of Euclidia mi. NCBI lineage: Eukaryota > Metazoa > Arthropoda > Insecta > Lepidoptera > Erebidae > Euclidia > Euclidia mi. The sequence goes on from OX123184.2 coordinate 112,542,309, forward strand.
GGTATCGCTTTAATCTTTTTGCTGCTGTATTTAATTTTTGTTTGACTGTGTCTAAAAAGTGTTCAGTTTCTGTGTTTTCACCTTCATACTGTGCGTGTATTCGGTATTTACTTTTTATTGCCTCTACTGCTGTTATAATGCGAGGACTTCGATTGCCTCTCATATACTGGATCAATCTAGCTATTTCTGACCGGAATTTTTCTATCTTACTTTCTAACCTTCTTTGCCAGTATGGCTTAAAGACCTTGGTGGTTCTTTTATTCAAATTTATATTGGTACCATTAGAAACTACTGCTGTGTATGCAGCTGAGTACAAAATTGTTTGAAACGTTTTGAAGTCCTGGTCAATACTTAAAAACTTTGGTAAAATAACATTATTAATATATTCCACAATGGATGCTAATCTTTTTGATGGCTTCTGTTTAGGTAGGTAAGGTCTTGTCGTGGGATCTGTGTTTGTGAATGTGTCAAGAGCTAAATTAAATTGTTGATCAATATCGTTGTAGTGTGTTATGTGGGCAGTGTTTGTAGCATTAGAGCGTAGTTGTTCTTCAGAGTTACTGAAACTGTTTTGCGCTAATGATGGTGCTATAGTTTCAGGATGTAACTGAGTTGGTGTTATGACAGTTGGTTGTAGACTGTTATCAGTGTGTGCGTTTAAAAGTTGAATCGTGTGGGGCGTTTGCCTTTGCAGTTGAGTTTGAACATCACTTTTGATTTCATTTATTCTGGTATCAGGTATCATTTTGTTGTTAATTATAGCCCTTCTCTGATCAGATATTCTTTGCTCAGATACGTGAGACAGGTGTGGATAAGTTTGTATGAATTTCTCGTGAAGTTTTTTCCTATGTGCTGTGTTGTTCGTTTCGAGCTCAGTTATTTCAAAATAAATACGTAGTATAGCTTCGTTAATTTCGTTTGACCATCTCATCCTCTGTGAAGATTGTGTAAGTGTAATTATTGGTGTTTCGTTATGCTCTAACCAAGAAGTCACTTCACTTTTAATTTGATTTAAAGTGGTTATTGGAAGCAATTTATTATTAACTATGGCCCTACGTTGATCACCCACATTTTGTTTTGATGCATTCATTTCAGGATAATGTTCAATGAAAGTTTTGTGTAACTGATCTAAGTACCCTCGTGCTTGTGTGTCTAATTTGGTGATAATGAGGTATGTGCGCCAGATGAACATATTCATATCAACGGTCCATTTACGTCTTGCGCGCGATTTTACAGTAGCGGGTCCATTTGCATTAGCAATGATTGCTTCATGGACAACATCTACTGCAAGTGGTGATGAAGATGATGGTTCTGATGATAAGCTGCTGATTTCTGATTGAATTTGGTATGATTTTGGTGAAGAAATTGGTGAAGAAAAGAGAGAGCTTGGAGGCGAAGAATTTAATGATGCGTCTGTATTATGAATGACACCACCAGCTGTAAGGTGGATAGAATGTTGTTGCTGTACAACATTATTATAAAGTTCCCGGCGTCCCCCGGGGAGCGGTCTAAGGTTATATCTCCGTGTAGTATAGTTTTCCATTGTATTCCCACGAGTAGCAAGAGACGAAAGGTCGACCGCGGCAGAGCCCCGCGTTCACCGCGGCAAGGGTAAATTAAACTGAAGATTCCCCGGTCTCCAGAGTCCGTATACTAGCGACTAAGCTCCCCCTTAGCCATGCAGCTCTCGGCGTATACTGTGTCACCTTAGCTTGGGTCCTTCTCCTACCTTCTCATCCACCAGTGCCACGTTAGCCACGCCAGTAAATTCAGTATCGTGTGTCCGCCCCCCACGTGATCAGATGTTCGATCAGGACGTGTGGTTGGGTTTTAGGGGGCTTATTATTATTATTATTATTATTATTATTATTATTATTATTATTATTATTATTATTCACTTTATTTATCATACTTCTCATAATTCATTTTATATTCATAAACTACATTTATAAAAAAAAAGAAGTTTAAAAATATAAAAGGGACCACGGAGACCCACCGGTGTCGGGTACAGGGACCAAGCCACCGGTGGTTAGGGCCTCAGAGACAGGAACTTCCTCACGATGCGTGCCGTGTCGAGAAGAACCGCCTTCTGAATCAAGGACTTGATCCAGCTGCCTAGTGCGAGCCTCTTTAGGTGTTGATCGAGGCTCTTGGCGATTAGCCCATTTACCGACACGACTATCGGCACAATGATCGCCGAATCCACATCCCACATGTCAACAATCTCGTGAGCTAGGTCCAAATATTTAATCTCCTTCTCTTTTTCTGCCTTCACGAGATTACCGTCATGCGGTATGGTGATATCGATTATGGTATGGTACGGTATGGTGATTGCGAGTCGCTCTGCTCGGTCTATCACTACAATATCAGGCTTATTGGCTACAATAGTCCTGTCTGTAATGATAGACCGATCCCAGTACAACAATGCACGACCATTCTCGAGAACTGGGTCGGGCACATATCTGTAGTACGGTACCTCTGAACCAACGAGATTATATTTAAGGGCTAGTTGCTGATGGATTATCCTGGCCACTTGGTTGTGTCTGTGCAAATACTGACCGTTGGCAAGACTCGAACAACCGGACACTATATGCCTGAGGGATTCCCCGGGTTGGTGACACGCCCGACATATGTCAACCGTCCCATCCCTCAGAATATACTTCCGGTAGTTGTTTGTCATGACAACTTCGTCCATAATTGCAAAGACAAAACCTTCGGTTTCTCCAAAGAGATCACCGAATCGCAGCCAGGAGATGGAAGCTTTAAAATTCACATCGGGCCCATGTAAGGCCCGGTAGAATCGTCCATGCAGCTCCTTGCCCCTCCATACTTCCCGTCGGTCCTCAGTACTAAGTACTGCAGGTTTGTGCCAGTTCTCTCTAGCCAGAGCGAGCGGGGTAAGTCCGGTATCAATTGTGACTAAATCACGATGCACATCCACACTCATCTGCAGAAAATAATCTCTGAGGTTGCACACCTCGTGGTTGTGGAGGGTCTTAGCACATAAAAAGCCTCGACCCCCACATTTTCGCGGGATGTACAGCCTCATTACCGATGAGCGTGGATGATGCATACGAGATGCAGTCAGCATTGAACGTACTTTTCTATCCAGGGCATCTAGTTCAGTCTGGGTCCACCTGAGTATGCCGAAGGAATACATTAGGACTGGCATGGCCCACCCGTTGCAGGCCCGCACCTTGTTGCCACCTGATAAAAGACTGTTAAGTACTTTTCTCAGGCGGCTAAAGAACCGAGCCTGCAACGTCTGTTTCATGTCAGTCTCAGATATATTCAAAGACTGCGACATACCCAGGTATTTGTAGGTCTCAGTCGGGGAGAGGGATCTAAGTTGTATGGAATCTGAGAGTTGTATCCCTGCAGATTCCATAATCTTGCCTCTCTTCACATGCATGACCGCACATTTATCCACACCAAATTCCATCCTGATAGAATTACTAAAGGTTTCAGTTACCTTAAGTAATGCAGTCAGTTGGAATTTGTTGGGGGCAAATAATTTCAGGTCATCCATGAAAAGGAGGTGAGATGTAACATGACCTCCTCTCCTGAACTGATAGCCTAGCCCTGAAGCCTCTAATAAGGTACTTAGAGGGTTCAGGGCCAGGCAAAACCACAAAGGACTCAGGCTGTCGCCCTGGAATATACCTCGCTTGATCATTATGGGAGCGCCGCAACCCAAGGTCGATCGACACCCTGGATAGCGCAATACAGTCCTCCATTGCCCCATACACGCCCTTAAGAAGGTGCATAGAGTTGTATCTACTTTGTACAACTCTAGCACCCTCAAAAGCCACGTATGAGGCACGGAGTCGTATGCCTTTTTGTAATCTATCCAGCATGTCGATAGATTCTTCCGGTTACGGCGCACCTGTTGGCTAATGGCCATGTCTATCAGAAGGAGCTCTTTAGTACCACGAGCCCCACTCTTACATCCATTTTGAGAAACAGATAAAATTGAATGATCAAATATATGTTTAGATAATTTCGTTCTCAAAATAGATGTAAGAAGTTTATATAAAGTTGGTAAGCACGTAATTGGCCTATAATTCTTGGGGTCCGTGGTACTACCAGACTTATAAAGTAGGTGTGTAACGCCGGATGTTAAAAAATCAGGCAGCGACCCTGATTCCAATGATGATTGAAATTGAGATGCTAAGCAAGCATGCGAACTTCGGAGCCATTTAAGCCAAAAATTGTGCAGTCCGTCTGGTCCCGCTGACTTCCAATTTTGTAAAGGACGGACTGCACAGGCTATGTCGTCAGTTATTATATTTATTGGCTCCATAGATGGAATTCGTTCACATGCTCGCTCAACATCCCCAATCCAATCACCCTCTTCATGGTTGACGGGCATCGACCAGATGCTGCGCCAAAATGTGACAGTGGCATCATCATCCGGTCGACACCCATCACCATTACTGGCCGAGGAATCAGGGTGCTCCCATCCCCGGTACACACACTTTTCGTCTCTTTGGAATGTGCGATTCAGGCAATATCGATCCACTCTATTTTTATATCGCCGAATACGGTTATTATTATTATTATTATTATCATTCGTTTGTTTTATTTTCTCAGCTTAAGCTGGTTGAAGTTAAATGCCATTTACGGACTACCGTCAAGTAAATGACACGATTTTAGAGTGTTTTATTATGACTGTAGGGTGTTATCATCATGTTCGTCTATCTGTAAAAACTTCCTAACAAGTCTACAGGTGTTTAATATTGCAGCTTTTTGGAGTTGGATGTATATATTGGGTTTCAGGTCAATGAGTTTCAGGCTATTGTGTATTTGATTCGGGATAACGCCAGTGGTGGACAAAACTATAGGTACAATATAAACTTTTTCTTGTTTCCAGATTCGTAAAACTTCATCCTTCAGGTCTGTATATTTGTGTATTTTTTCAGAAATGGTTTTTTGTATATTGTGAGTGTTTGGTACAGCTATATCTATCAGGTAAGTAATTTTATTTATTTTATCTTGTAGGGTTATATCGGGCCGATTGTAGTGTATGGTTCTATCTGTTAATATCGCGCGGTCATAATACATTTTATGTGTGCTATTTTCTAGGACTGGTTTAGGGCTATATTGATAGTATGGAGTGTGTGTGTCCGGGACAAGATTATGTTTTAGAGCTAGTTTTTGGTGAATGATGTTTGCTATTTGGTTATGTCTATGAGTGTAATCTGTTTGCGTGAGGTTAGGGCAAGCGCCAGTAATATGCTGTATAGTTTCAGGTTGACTATGACATTTCCTGCACTTGTCGTCTGTTAACGTAGGGTCTTTAATTATATATTTTCTGTGATTTTTAGTGTTGATAATTTGGTCCTGTATTGCTATTATAAAACCTTCAGTTTCTGGGAAGAGATTACCAAGAGTGAGACATTTATTGGATGCTATTTTGTCTATGTGTGGTTGTTCAAGATCGTGTGGATGACGGCCATGTAATGTTTTCTTCTTCCATTGCTCTATTTTCAAGTTTTCAACGTTAGTCTCAGTATTATCTATTTCAGTTACTTGGGTTAGGTTTAATGGTGTGAGGTTAAAATCATTACTAACTATTGCGCAATGGATTTGGCTACTACTTGCTTTATTGTGAAAAAATGATCTGAGTTTTAATATTTGTGTTTGCCATAATGCTAGTATATTGATAAGTCCTCGTCCTCCATGCAGTCTCTTGATTGTCATCCTTTCTATAGCGGATTTTGGGTGTAGACAATTGTGCTTTGTAAGGATAGTTCTTGTAGCTATTTCTAAGTTGTTGATGTCAGTTTTTGTCCACTTTATGATCCCGAATGAGTAAGTTAATATGGGTACAGCGTATGTATTGATTGCCTTTATTAAGCTTTTGGCGGCTAATTGACTTTTACTAATAATGTGAACCCTGCGCTTGTATTCATTGTTTAAAGATATTTTTAATTTACTGTGGTCTAGTCCCTTTAATTGATGGTAGCCTAAGTACTTATATATTATTATTATTATTATTATGCCGTTTATTAAATACTGTTCTCATGATCACATTTTAACTATTTAAATATTATAAAACGAAATAAATTAAATATTAAAATGGGACCACGGAGGCCCACCGGCATCGGGCACAGGGACCAAGCTACCGGTGGTTAGGGCTCCAGAGAAAGGAACCTCCGTACGATGCGTGTCGTGTCCAGCAATACTGCCTTCTGTATAGAGGACTTGATCCAGCCGTCTAACGAGAGCCTCTTGAGGTGGTGGTCGAGGCTCTTGGCAATAAGACCATTTACGGTCACGACTATCGGTACAATGATCGCCGAGTCAACATCCCACATGTCGACAATCTCGTGAGCCAGGTCCAAATATTTCATTTGTTTATCTTTTTCGGCTTTCACGAGATTCTCGTCATGGGGTATGGTAACGTCGATGATCATTGCAAGGCGCTCTAATCGGTCTATCACCACTATGTCCGGCTTGTTAGCCACGATAGTTCTGTCAGTAATGATAGACCGATCCCAATACAGAGTAGCACGACCATTTTCAAGAACTGGGTCGGGCACATACCTGTAGTACGGTATTTCAGAGTCGACAAGTTGGTACTTTAAAGCAAGTTGCTGGTGGACAATCCTGGCTACTTGGTTGTGTCTATGCAAATATTCGCCGTTGGCAAGACGAGAACAACCGGATACTATATGTCTGAGCGACTCACCAGGCTGGTGACATGCCCGACATATGTCGACCGTCCCATCCCTCAGAATATACTTCCGGTAGTTGTTCGTCATGATAACTTCGTCCATAATTGCAAACACAAAACCTTCTGTTTCGGCGAAAAGATCGCCAAAACGCAGCCAGGACACCGATGCTGGAAAATCTACGTCGGGCCCATGCAAGGCCCGGTAAAATCGTCCATGCAGCTCTTTACCTTTCCATACCTCCCTGCGCTCCTCTACACCAAGTACGACAGGTTTGCGCCAGTTCTCTCTGGCCAGACCCAGCGGGGTAAGCCCGCTGTCTACAGCGACCACATCTCGGTGCACACCCGCGTCAGTGTGGAGAAAGTATTCTCTGAGATTGCACACCTCGCGATTGTGGAGGGTCTTGGCACTTAGGAAGCCACGACCCCCACACTTACGCGGGATGTACAATCTCATCACCGACGAACGCGGGTGATGCATCCGGTATGTCGTGAGCAGACAGCGGACTTTCCGATCCAAGGCGTCCAATTCTGTTTGAGTCCATCTGAGTATGCCGAAGGAGTACATTAAGACCGGCATGGCCCAACCGTTACAGGCACGCACCTTATTTCCGCCTGATAAAAAGCTTTTTAAAATTTTCTTCAGGCGGCCAAAGAACCGTACCTGCAACGCCTGTTTCATGCCCGCGTCATCAATGCCTAATGCCTGCGACATACCCAGATATTTGTAGGTTTCGGTTGCAGAGAGTGATCTAAGTTGTGTGAAATCTGAAAGCTCAATACCATCAGATTCCACACTCCTGCCTCGCTTTATATGCATGACCGCACATTTATCCACACCGAACTCCATCCTAATTGAATTACTAAAGTTTTCAGTTAGCTTCAGTAACTCAGTTAATTGGAGGTCAGTGGGGGCAAATAGTTTCAGGTCATCCATAAAAAGGAGGTGGGAAATAACCTGACCTCTACTCTGTAACCGATAGCCTAGCCCTGAACTTTCGAGCAAAGTGCTAAGCGGGTTCAGTGCTAGGCAAAACCATAGTGGACTCAAACTGTCGCCTTGGAAGATACCCCGCTTGATCTTTACAGGTACGCCATACCCAGAAGGCTGTCGGCATCCTGGATAGCGAAGCACCGTACTCTACTGCCCCATACATGCCCTCAAGAGGGCGCATAGAGTTGCATCTACTTTGTACAACTCCAGCACCCTCAAGAGCCACGTATGTGGCACAGAGTCATAGGCCTTCTTATAGTCTATCCAGCATGTCGCCAGATTCTTTCGACTACGGCGAACCTGTTGGCTAATGGCCATGTCGATAAGGAGTAGCTCCTTAGTACCACGTGCCCGGCTTCTACATCCATTTTGAGACTCAGATAAAATTTTATTATTGAATATATGTGATTCCAATTTTGTTCTCAAAATGGATGTAAAAACTTTATACACCGTCGGTAGGCAAGTAATCGGCCTATAGTTCGTAGGCTCCGTGGTACTACCAGATTTGTGGAGCAGGTGAGTAACGCCAGTTGTCATAAAACTTGGCAGCGATCCTGAATTCAGAGCTGACTGGAATTGGGATGCCAAGCGAGCATGTGCACTTCGTAGCCATTTTAACCAGAAATTGTGCAACCCGTCCGGTCCCGTCGATTTCCAATTGGCTAACGGACGGACTGCACAATAAACATCCATGGCATCAATGGCTACGGGCTCCATGGGAGATATTACCTCACATGATCGCTTGACATCCCTAATCCAGCCACCTTCTGTATGGCTGACGGGAGTCGACCATATGCTGCGCCAGAACGCAATCGTGTTCGCATCATCTGGTCGACACCCATCATCCACACCTGGTTCAGGTCGCTCCCAATTCCTATAAAACAACTTCTCATCTCTTTGAAATGCGCGATTTTGGGAATATCGGTCAATCCTTTTTTTGTACCGCCTGATGCGATTCGCCCACGCATAGATTTTCTGCTTCAGGAAGTCGATGCGTTCTGTGACCTGAGACGTGTATTCTTGAGGACAAAGTCCTGTCCCCTTAAACGCCCGACTCACAAAACGCATCACTCTCGGGCGGGTATTGCCCGACCTGAAGCAGATAAGCTTGCCTATGAGGGCCCTGGTCTCAGCAATACGACGCTCAATTCTACGCTGCCAAGCAGGGACGGCATCTCGAGGGCTAATAGTAATACTGTTTTGTATTTTAATATTAGCCACTCGACACGCCGCTACAGCCGCGCAGTATAGAATTGAGTGTGTATCACTAAGATTTTCACTAGTGTCTATGTAAGAAGGCAATAGTGAATCCAGGGCACCCACAAGCGCCATATTTTTTCTATGCGTGGGTAAACGCGGCAGCCGGGGTTTGTTTTCTAATGTAGCATACCGATATTCCCCAATAGCGCACTCCAAAGTACTCCTTATCTTATCTATGCATTGGGTACTTACTTGTGTATCCCTGTCTATCCCTTCCTCGCCTTCTTCTTGTGCCCTGAGTGAGGCGTGCGATATTGGAGCCTCATTGTGTGTAAGAGGTGGGTTTTCAGGGATACCTCGCAAGTCTGAGCGTAGCCTCTCAAGTGCGTCGTCATCCAACAGGCGGCAGCGTTGAATGGCTCGCACTTGATCCGACAGTCGCTGTGCCGAAACGTTAACAGCTGGTTCCAAGGCCTGAAACAGAGGCAGTAAGCGGTCACGGTACGCCGTAAGGTTGGTTCCTCCCTCTGTAGCCACAAAATATGCCCGCATGACGTTCTCATTCATCGATTGAGTCCATCTCATGCGGCGCACATCACCACCGGCAGCGGGGGCCCTGTTCGAAACCAGTGGGTCTCGGGGTCCCAAGCGTGACGGCGGCCGGCCTCTTCCCCGGCGGCGCGCTGGTGTTGGTGTCGTCGGCGGGGAAAAATACTCATCACTCGATGAGCTCGACGCCTCAGTAATGGCCGGCGCTGCTGGCGCCGGCGGCTGCGAGGCGGAGCTGAGTGACGAGTCCGGGGGTCTTAATTGTGCCGCTGCTCTGGCTCTGGTCAACATTTTTTCTTTGGTTTAATTGTATTATTTACATTTACAATGTTTATGTTTTTGACGTCTGATGTCATCTTGCTTTCTTGATATTTTATATATGCTGTTATTATTATTATTATTATTATTCTCTTTATTTATCTTATTTCTCATAGTTCATTTTATATTAATAAACTACACTTAAAAAATAAAAAAAACGTTTAAAAATATAAAAGGGACCACGGAGACCCACCGGTGTCGGGTACAGGGACCAAGCCACCGGTGGTTAGGGCCTCAGAGACAGGAACTTCCTCACGATGCGTGCCGTGTCGAGAAGAACTGCCTTCTGAATCAAAGACTTGATCCAGCTGCCTAGTGCGAGCCTCTTTAGGTGTTGATCGAGGCTCTTGGCGATTAGCCCATTTACCGACACGACTATCGGCACAATGATCGCCGAATCCACATCCCACATGTCAACAATCTCGTGAGCTAGGTCCAAATATTTAATCTCCTTCTCTTTTTCTGCCTTCACGAGATTGCCGTCATGCGGTATGGTGATATCGATTATCATTGCGAGTCGCTCTGCTCGGTCTATCACTACAATATCAGGCTTATTGGCTACAATAGTCCTGTCTGTAATGATAGACCGATCCCAGTACAACAATGCACGACCATTCTCGAGAACTGGGTCGGGCACATATCTGTAGTACGGTACCTCTGAACCAACGAGATTGTATTTAAGGGCTAGTTGCTGATGGATTATCCTGGCCACTTGGTTGTGTCTGTGCAAATACTGACCGTTGGCAAGACTCGAACAACCGGACACTATATGCCTGAGAGATTCCCCGGGTTGGTGACATGCCCGACATATGTCAATTGTCCCATCCCTCAGAATATATTTCCGGTAGTTGTTTGTCATGACAACTTCGTCCATAATTGCAAAGACAAAACCTTCGGTTTCTCCAAAGAGATCGCCGAATCGCAGCCAGGATATAGAAGCTGTAAAATTTACATCGGGCCCATGTAAGGCCCGGTAGAATCGTCCATGCAGCTCCTTGCCCCTCCATACTTCCCGTCGGTCCTCCGTACTAAGTACTGCAGGTTTGTGCCAGTTCTCTTTAGCTAGAGCGAGCGGGGTAAGTCCGGTATCAATTATGACTACATCGCGATGCACATCCACACTCATCTGCAGAAAATAATCTCTGAGGTTGCACACCTCGCGGTTGTGGAGGGTCTTAGCACATAAAAAGCCTCGACCCCCACATTTCCGCGGGATGTACAGCCTCATTACCGATGAGCGTGGATGATGCATTCGATATGCAGTCAGCATTGAACGGACTTTTCTATCCAGGGCATCTAGTTCAGTCTGAGTCCACCTGAGTATGCCGAAGGAATACATTAGGACTGGCATGGCCCACCCGTTGCAGGCTCGCACCTTGTTGCCACCTGATAAAAGACTGTTAAGTACTTTTCTCAGGCGGCCAAAGAACCGAGCCTGCAACGTCTGTTTCATGTCAGTCTCAGAAATATTCAAAGACTGCGACATACCCAGGTATTTGTAGGTCTTAGTTGGGGAGAGGGATCTAAGTTGTATGGAATCTGAGAGTTGAATCCCTGCAGATTCCATAATCCTGCCTCTCTTTACATGCATGACCGCACATTTATCCACACCAAATTCCATCCTGATAGAATTACTAAAGGTTTCGGTTACCTTAAGTAATTCTGTCAGTTGGAATTTGTTGGGGGCAAATAATTTAAGGTCATCCATGAAAAGGAGGTGAGATGTAACATGACCTCCTCTCCTCAACCGATAGCCTAGCCCTGAAGCCTCTAACAAGGTACTTAGAGGGTTCAGGGCCAGACAAAACCACAAAGGACTCAGGCTATCGCCCTGGAAAATACCTCGCTCAATCCTTATTGGAGCACCGCAACCCAAACTCGATCGACATCCTGGATAGCGCAATACGGTCCTCCACTGCCCCATACATGACCTTAAAAAGGTGCATAGAGTTGCATCTACTTTATACAACTCCAGCACCCTCAAAAGCCATGTATGTGGCACGGAGTCGTAAGCCTTCTTGTAATCTATCCAGCATGTCGATAGATTCTTTCGGTTACGGCGCACCTGTTGGCTAATGGCCATGTCTATCAGAAGGAGTTCTTTAGTACCACGGGCCCCACTCCTACATCCATTTTGAGAAACAGATAAAATAGAATTATCAAATATATGTTTTGTTAATTTCGTTCTCAAAATGGATGTAAGGAGTTTATATATTGTTGGCAAACAGGTTATCGGCCTGTAATTTTTGGGGTCCGTGGCACTACCAGACTTATGGAGTAGGTGAGTGACACCGGATGTTAAAAAATCTGGTAGCGACCCCGATTCCAGTGATGACTGGAATTGAGATGCTAAGCAAGTATGCGAACTACGGAGCCATTTGAGCCAAAAATTGTGCAGCCCGTCCGGTCCCGCTGATTTCCAGTTCGGTAACGAACGGACTGCACTGGCTATATCATCGTTTGTAATTGATATTGGCTCCATTGTTGGTATTTGTTCGCATACTCGCTCAACAGTCTCAATCCAGTCACTCTCCGTGTGGTTGACAGGCGTCGACCAGATGCTGCGCCAGAATGTATTAGTAGCATCATCATCCGGTCGACCCCCATCAACGTCACCGGCCGTGGACTCGGGTCGCTCCCATCTTCTGTACACCCACCTCTCGTCTCTCTGGAATGTGCGATTCAGGCAATACCGATCCACTCTTTTTTTGTATCGCCTAATACGGTTTGCCCATGCATAAAGCTTTTGTTTTAGGGTGTCGATGCGCTCTGGAACCCGAGATAAATAATCTTGGGAACTGATACCAGTTCCCGCAAAGGCTCGAGTTACAAAGCGCATCACTCTTGGTCGGGTATTGCCCATCTTGAAAGAGGAGAGCTTGCCAATGAGTGCCCTAGTCTCAGCAATACGACACTCAATCCTGCGTTGCCAAGCTGGTACAGTAGTGGTCTGTCGAGTAGCGGTATTATTTACAGGCAATTTAACCCCTGCTACTCGACACGCCGCAACCGCCGCACAATACAGGATTGAATGTGTATCGCTGAGATTTTCACTAATATCAAAGTGAGTTGACAGTAATGTGTCTAGGGCACTCACCAGCGCTATGTTTCTTTTATGCATGGGCAAACGAGGCAAACGAGGCCGAATATTTGGGTCCATGGATCGGTATTCCGCAATAGCACATTCCAAAGCACTCCTTAACTGATCGTTGCACTGGGTACTTACATGAGAAGTCTCGTCATCTACCTCTTCATCAACTGGATTTACCAGTTGCTGTTGGGCAACCACTGTGCCAGGCTGCGTTGCAAAAGTGATGGGGAGACTTCTCTGCACGTCAGAGCGAAGTCTCTCAAGTACGGAATCATCCAACAGGCGACACCGTTGGATGGCCCGCACTTGATCCGATAGCCGTTGTGTTGACACGTCGACAGCTGGCTCAAGCGCCTGAAACAAAGGCAGCATTCGAACACGGTACGCACTGAGGTTAGTTCCTCCCTCTGTGGCCACAAAATATGCCCGCATGACGTTTTCATTCATCGAACTCGTCCATCTCATGCGGTGCACATCACCACCGGTAGCGGGGGCCCTGTTCGAGACCGGTGGGTCTCGGGGTCCCAAGCGTGTCGGTGGCCGGCCTCTCCCTCGCCGACGTACAGGTGGTGGCGACGTCGGTGGCGAGAAGTACTCGTCGCTCGACGAGCTCGACGCCTCTGCAATTGCCGACAACTCTGTTGTAGGTGCCGGCGGCTGCGAGGCGGAGCTGAGCGACGAGTCCGGGGGTGTAATTCGTGCAGCAGCTGCCCTAGCTCTTGTCAACATCTCATTATGATATCATTTTCTCGTTGTTTTTGTATGTTTATCTTTGTTTATTTACATTCTCGTAGGGGATTTGTCATTGACGTATTATTATTATTATTATTATTATTATTATTATTATTATTATTAGGTCAGCTTTAGTACACGCGAAACTGTTGAATAAATTTGTGGTATTATGTGTTTAATACTCGACACCGAGTTTACGACCGTCAACAAGTTTCATTGATTGAATATTATAACAGGTTATGATAACTTTATTGAATTATAACTTTTGTAGCAAGTTTGACTTCAGTGCATACGGCTACCTACCAGGTATGTAGTATTTATATCAAAATATGCGATACTCATTGTCCTGTTAATATTTTTTTCTTGGTGAGTGACTACTAAGCCGGAGATCGGGGTTCGATTCCCGAGTAAAGGTTGGTGTGATGAAAACAATTATTTACTGTGTGCCTATGTTATTTTTCGATAATAATTGTGAATATATCAACCGTGCAGTCAAACAATTTGACTGCACAGTTGACGTAGTGGTTAAAGCGGCCGCATCGTCGCTTGACACTGCCTCAAGTGTTGTGGGTTCGATCACCACACGCGGCAACGCTTTGTGTTATCAATAATTTGTTGTTTCGAGATACTTTGCGTCTGTTACTTGTACGTTTGTGAAGTCACCCGCGACTCAAGATTCATTGCGTGAGTTGTCTTTTATGATCCAAAAACAAAATTCAAGAATATATGTATATGTAAGTATGTTTATACAATATCTGGTTACCATAATATAGAGTCTGCCTACTTTGAGATGAGTTGAGCGTGTACGAGATGTCTCGATATATTAGGTACCTACTTGTATATTTGTGTTTTGGGATAGGTAAGGCTAACAACATAATTATCAGGTAACCAAGCAAAACATGTACATGTTGTGATCCTTGTCATTACAATGCATAGACCTGTGATTGGTATAATAGTCAGCTGTCGAATCTGACAGTTGGTTACACAAACGACGCGTCTGCACATCATGTAGTAATAGATTGTATTAACAGAGTAGCCGTCATGTTAATGTATTGTAAATTGATGTTCGGCTTATGTAATAATAATATCTTGGAGGAATGTTTACGTAGTCATCTGATTTCAAACTAGGCATAGCTTGGAGCAACCAAATGTTAGGTAAACATACATATAACATATTACTAAATACACAAATAATGTACGGTCGGCAAAGAAAATGGTCCACCACTTCTAACAAAATTTTTAGTGTCATCAAAATAACGGTAACTTTGAGGTTAGGCCTGTCAGAATATTGTTTCAGATGAAAATCGACCTTGTTGTTACACGGCTGGACACGAAGAGCCGAAAATCGGGCTCAGTGGCGTGCCATTGGAGAGAGCAGTGGACTTTGACAAGTTGATACTGACGTCTACTATTATTGTCTGATCTAACATTTGAGTATAATATATATGTAAATAATTCAATAATTCGTGTGTAGACTATTTTGTGTTCGTGGAGTTTTCATAAATCATTTCAATAAAATATGATGAAGAAACGTTATAATTTTATATGAGCATAAATATGACTGTGTTGTGCTCATGAAAAAAAAATTCATTTTCTGTATTTTTTTGGCATAAATGTTTTAATTTTAAATGTACAAATTTCTTATCTCGCTTGCCATCATTCCATGATATTTTTGGAGGTAATATAATAAATTCATCGGTGCCTCTCCATATAATTATTACGTAGGTCGACAATTCATGAATAATGTGGACGTTATTGAGATTGTACCCTAGATTACTAATATGTAAATATTAGGGACTAGGTCTACGTTAATTAATATTATATACTTTTAATAATATTATTACACCATTGTGTAATAATATTATTATTTATGTATAAATTTATTATTGTTTAACAATACTATAAGATGTGGCATTCCACACCTTTAGTGTTTTCATGTCTGTATATCCCTACTAACATTATAAATTCGAAAGTGTGTATGTATGTATGTATGTTCCGTTTTCAGGCTAAACGGCTGCATCGATTTTGTTGAAATTTGATATAGTGATATACTGCACCATGGAGACCGACATAGACTACCATAAGATGCAAAAATTGAACTGCGAGGGATTGTAGGGAGGCTAGAAGTTTGTTCGGCACAAATTTACCTCTTGGAAATAAGAACGCATGCGCTATAATAATTGAGTGCGCATGTGCGTATATCTGACAGTACTGACACATCATACATACATAATGTCATATTGTGCACGGTGATTACATATTGTTCACATATATAAACTAATATTTATATACTACGCTTAAACGGCTGAAACGATTTTCTCTACTAATATAATAAATGCGAAAGTGTTTATAGATATATATTGGACATGTATTGGAACATGGCTTTGGCATTTGACTGTATGCAACGCGATCTTATTATGTAGGTACCTTTCGGTAGATATAATGGTAGATATATAGTGTCATGAATACTTACCGAGCTACTTTGTACCCTATAGAGTTTCTGAAGTCTTTAGAATAATCAGGAGAGTCAATCACAACCTGAGACTGAAAGAAGATTTGTGTTACCCCGAATTTAACGCGCACGAAGCCGCGGGCAAAAGCTAATTTTAAATACCTGTAAAAATGAAATGGACTAAAGACGGGTGAAGCTGATTTAGCTATGCGACATTAAATATTATTTAAGTATATATTATTAATTTGTTTATATGCAAAATATAATCTTGCCCAGTATGTCGCCATTATATTTTTTGAAGAAACGTCTATTCTCTTCTTGAGTAATCTGTCTTCTAGTGTATTGTGCAAGGTGTTTTAACCTAGCCCTCGCTGAATATATTCGGAAGAACATACTGTCCTAATTTGAATCAAAATATTGGTCTAGGAACTGCAAATTAAAAGCGACGAGACCAAGTGAAATAAAAAAAAACTTTTTTGAGACCACTTGCGTAATATTAAAAAAATATATATTTTCTAAATGATTAGTAAAATACAAACTATGTGCTCACCCATC
This sequence comes from Euclidia mi, assembly GCA_944739405.2. Taxonomy (NCBI): domain Eukaryota; kingdom Metazoa; phylum Arthropoda; class Insecta; order Lepidoptera; family Erebidae; genus Euclidia; species Euclidia mi. Next base: position 112,558,879 of record OX123184.2, read on the forward strand.
AATTCTTTGAGTAACAACCATCCACACATTTAAACTACATACAACTTGTGGCAGTTATAATATCAGTACGATGCGCAAACTTATGTATACAAAAATCTCGACCATGTATATATTGTCATTAATCATGACATAATCTAATCTTTAAAGTCATAAATAATGGTCAGTCACAATTTTATTATGTCCAGCCTTGAACCCGAGCGTAATAAATACCGACTACAACTAGCTCAGTCCAATAAAATTATATCGTCCCTGAACAATTTAGCGTATTCACTGAAGGAACGCTAAGAATACAGATTAAGTACTTATTTTTTGGAAATCCTTCTACATTGTAAACGTGAAAGGTTGTGAGAATAGATTCCTTTTACTCTTTTATGCAAAATCTACTGAACTGATTTTGATGAAACTTTGCAGTAATATAATTTACTAGAAGATACCCACTGATATGCCGGACATTTTTTATTTGACTGTTTTCAACTGATCCTCTTTTAATTTCAGGAAATCTCTTCTTAGTACACCCCTACAGTCCCCAAAGTACATACATGCCAAATTTCATCTTCCTGAGGCTAATAGTTTTGGTTGTAGCTTGTCTGTCATTCAGTCAGTCATCATTGTCTTGCCCTGGTCCCAATTTATTTGGGGTCGGCGCAATATGTCCTACTCTTCCATACTTCTCTGTCACCAGTCTTCCGATCATTTACCCTTCTTTCATATCCATCCTCACACAGTCCATCCATCGCGATAACTGTTACTCAAGCGGGTCGCAGGCAGAAGCTAGTAATTTATTTTTAAGGAATTAGGAAGAACTTAGTAATTTGAATATTTTCAGATTCGTTCAATATCTCCTGAGAGTGAACAGTTAAGTCCAAGAAAGTTGCTAGACTTCATCCATTATTTGCACTCATTACACCCTGAAATTTGCACTAAAAACTTGGCATTCCATTGTAACCAACCTATTCTCATTATTTTTAAACATAGGTGTAATTGACCAAGTTTTCAAACAACTTGCTAATTTTCTGGTACTTGTAATTCTCAAACATGTTTTGCTGAAAATTGTCACGCAATTATTAACACCTTTTAGGGCAACTTCCTTGCTGGAGAATACTCCAGTGTCACGGTGAACATTCAAACAATAGATCCAAAATACATGCGTACTGAACAGCAATTTCTAGATCACAATGGAGTGTGTTGTCCCGTGAGCACATAGCGCGCGGCGCACTGGCAGCGACGAAGCAAATTAACTACAGCAGTTATATTTTATTTTCAGTAGTATTAAATTTTGGTGTGGTATTACACTGTAGCTGCTACAGTCGAATTCAAACTGTAGGTGTCTGAAGTTACTTTAATGGTTAAAGTGCTGAGACACAGCTTTGCAGCTTCAAAAATATTATTTCTAGATAATACATCTTTTAAACCGAACACAATTAAATTGGTGAACCTACCACGATGGGTGAATTGTGTTAGAAGAGAAAATATTTCCACCAAACCCAACAAGAATGCAGACGAAGCAGCTCTCATAAACTAGTCTAATCATAATTGACTCTTGAGAACATTTTTTGCTTAATATTGAAATCTTCACACATTGTTTTTCACCCAACATCACATAGCATATTCAGTGAGAGGAGAAAAGTGTTAAGTAACAGTTCTTCCAACATCAGTCTAGACAGCGCTGTGCTGCACTGTCTCAAAACTTGAATCTAATTGAATGACTCTTGCAGTTTACTTGTTTTACCAAGTCATGAAACTTTACAGCGGATCTCTGCCTTTTCGCCGAAAACTGTTCAGCCGATTATCACTTGCTAACTAACGTTTCGCAGAATTTTATTTCGCAGAATAATCATTTGCCAACTTGTGATATAATTTTGTTTTTATTTCCCAACCTCACAGTTGCCAACTTTACGTTTGGTCTTCTTTTTATTGTCGCAGTTCTAACCTAATTAATGTAGCATATTTAAATGCCCTGTGTAGTGAAATAAAAGCGATTTGGTTCTGGCACTTCGCCGGCCGCTGCCGCGGCACGCTCGCTTCGCTCGCTCGGCTCATGCGTTGTGGTCGTAGTTCTAACTTAATCTAACCAGTCATTGTTTCAGTTGACGTGCATTGTTTATCTGCATACTAACCTAACCTAACCGATTCCTTTCGATTTCACCTGAAATTCCCGAAACATCACCGGAACAGACGAAACGTTATTCGTCTAAAAGTTGTCTGGCCTAATAATTTGACAAAAGATAAATGCCCCAAACGTTTTTTGTCATTACAATAATCAGCTTAACAATAATTCTACCAAATGAAACTTTGTCATACAAAAATTTGACAATCGTTAGTCGTCAAAGTGAAAAATAGGCAAAACGTTGGTTGGCAAGTGATAATCGGCCAAAAAATATTCGGCGACAAGGCAGAATCCCCTTTACAGTACGTAGGGGTTGACAATAACAGCGAATGCATAAGTCCTTCGGTTATTAATCTTCACATGACAGTTCAACCTTTTAGAGAATATATAGCAATTTTTCAACAAAATTAATTCTGAATAAGAGAAATCGATCAACACCTCGACGCCAAGAGTTATAAGTTTGTTTTTTTTTTGAAGGTTTGATGCTAGAAGTTTTAAAAGATTCTGGTTGGTATCAAAGCAAAAGTTACAAAGTGTTCAGATCGGTAGCGTGAAGTATCTACTTATACACTTTTGTGCGTAACGCTAAACTCGTGAAATGAATACCTATAGATAGTTTTCAAATGGCCTGGACTGGCATCGCTACCCTTTGTTTGACTTGAGGGTTCGATCTTTGAATAACTTTTAGATTACAATTTTAGGTTAGGACGATTGTTTGGTTGGACTGAAAATAGATCTATCAGTAAGATGTGATATTTATATTTTCTAGATATTGTGGCTACTCCTTTTACTTATTTAGTCATCGATTGTTATGAGTATTATCTATAGATAGTTTTGATGAGTGTGAGTGTCACTTTTATTTCACACTATATTCTGGCCGCGGCTCCGCTTGTATTGGTGTCATCTATACCGACAAAAGGTAACCTACGTGTTATTTTGCTGTACCTATAAGCTATATTTATCATCATACTAATAGGTACATAATATTATTTAATTTTTACTTCGTCTGGATAATTAGGCTTTTATCTAAATGTGGTGCGACAATCTTGTGTTCTTCGTGTCTACGAAAATTTTCATCTATCTAGCTTCGCGTAAACTATCGTCTTAAAATATTTGTGCGTCTAAATCTCCCACTCGGGATATTTCTAGGTCCTATAGATAAGTTACGATATTGGAAGGCATATACATACATGTACCTACTATTTTTTAATAAAATGCCGAAGCATTTTACGTCTTCATTTATCTAGACAGCCTACGTAATATTAAGCTCTGTTACTTATTTATGAAGATATTTTTAGACTTAGCTCAAAGCAAATACGCAATATTTAAAAAATACTTCCACTTTATAACATTGATAGAGTGACATTTTTTACTAAACATGTATTGGGATAAAAGTAAGTAGTAGCAAATTAGTTTATATTTTGATACAGTACTAACACGCTCTTGAATATAGATGTGCGAAACGTATACTTTTTATGAGATATTTCACAAAAAGTTCGATGACAGTTTTAAGTAACTCGGAAATTCAATAATTTACATACAAAATACCTTATCAATACATAGAATAAGAATATTTTAATCATATTAGCAGCAAGTTCTATCACAAAATATTTATTTGTTAGGGCCTGTTCACGAGATCGGTCTAAGCGGCGCGCGTCGCGGCGGGCGGCGCGGCAGAGCGTCGTGCACGCCACGACCCTACAGCAGCGGTAAACGCAGCGGCAAATGTGGACGTATTTGGGCCGACGGAGTTACCCATAAATATGGCGATAACCAAAATATCTTTGTGTAACTATACGGTATACCTACAAAATTGTCGACATTGGATCTTCATTTCTTACAAGTATTTTATATCAAAGGAATAATGCATATTCGCAATTAATGAGGCGTTGAATAGGTACCTACACAACGTAGATTACGTTAAGTAGGTAGGTAAATCACGTTTTAACTTTCATAGTAGCTGTGTCTGTACCTAAATAGGTACATATGTACATTACACAATGTTTTAATGTTTGCGATTTATTTTAAAACCTACCATTACATTCTGTAAAACATTGTTTCATTACATCTCGCAACGTTTTATTAACATTTTTGTATTTATACAGCGGATGTGTTGCTATCCATACACGCGACCGTTTTAAAATTTCGACTTTAAATGTCTCCGTATTCATTACCGTCACAAAATATTTAACAAATAGTTTAACCGCCTAGTTCGTCCCTCGCGTAACGCTGTCTGTGCCGCTCGGAGTCGTGGCGTCGGACTCGGTCGCAGTACATTTGTTCCCGCCGCTTGCCGCACCGCCCGCCGCGCCGCTCGCCGCGCAGCCATTCGCGCCAAAAAAAACGCGCGCGTTATCGCTGTGCGCGGCGGCTCGTGGCGTGCTTCGAACGTCTTCATACATTTGATCTTATCGCTCGCCGCCCCGCGCTAAGCCGCCGCTCAGAGCGGCAAGGTCGTGATAGGGCCGTTAAGGTGTTTCCAGTTTTTCCGGCGAATCGTGACCAAATCAACGAACTCGTTTTTACAGTTTTTATATGACTCACTTGTATTTGTGAATACATTTGTAGAAGGTAGAGAAACTTACAGTAACATAGCACTAATACATTATTGTAATCGTTTTATCAGTGAATCACTCTTCTAACAGCTTTAGAGGCACGTTATTGACCTACTTTGAGGAACAGCTCTTTGTAATGATGCCTGTGAACCAAGTTTATAGGCAACCCGTCCGACAAGCTTCCGACGACGTCAATAACTTTGAAATACATTAATATTGAAGTAGTTCTAATTAAATGCATTCGAACTTTGTTCTAGAACATACGATAGTGGCCAACGAAACTTTCTTAAGATCGTGCTTGCATATAATTTCGTAAACGTTAATTGGAATCTTGGCTACTTTGCTTGTTTCGTCCTATAAAATAATATTCTTTTTAGTTTCTTAAGAGATTTTACGGTTATATGGAACAATAGATTTGAATTGTAAATATTATTTAAATTAGAATGAGGCCTCCAGGCATCCTTGAGACAATTTGACCTTTGTCAAATCACTGCAGATTTTATGACTTGTCACTACTTTTGTGTTGGATGATGTTTCTAATTAAAATATTACGATGTGCCTTTGCATGAAACATGCTTGAAAACTAATTATTTTAAAACAATGTTTTAGAATATTAGTAAATAAATTATGTCGAAAATATGAAACTCTATAAAATTACTTTATTTTGGGTTTGTATTTTATTTGAAAATTATTCGAAACATTTGGTGTTGACGTAATGAAATTGGATTACAATAACTTTAGATCGCCATCGTTTTAAAAATATATAAAATATATTAGTAAGAATGATAAAAACCTAACCTTTGGAATCTACCCTGAAAATACGATTTACCTACGCTAAGACAGAGGCGAGTTATACCTACCTATGAACATATTATACAACACTTTTGCCTCGGAACCTGGTTCATCGATATCGGCCACCGTGCTTTCAATTTCCGCAAGGGACAGTGCTGTTTGTGATCCATAAATTCTTATCTGCCTCCGCGGTCCTGCGGATAGCGTATGCGACTGCTGACCGGAGGTCCCGGGTTCGATTCCCAGGTCGGGCAAAAGTGTTACTTACTGGGTTTTTCCGAAATCTTTTCCTGGTGATGTGCCCGGTAACAGAGTACGTGGGACCTAAAAATTCATGGCGAAATGTGGGTGTAATGCCTACCACTTCGGGGATATAGGTGTTAGTCTATAAAATAAATTCTTATTTCGTGTGTACGTGTTCTTTGTGATCGTTGGTTGTATGATTCTAAAGGTTCCTCGCAACGTAGGAATGATGACTAGTGCAGGTGTCTCTTTAAAAAATAGTTGTTGTGTAACCATGACGAAGTTACGAGTGTATTTCTAGTTTACTCAGATCCCGAAAATAGCATAAAAAGCAGTTGCATATAATAAAGTTTATAATAGATAAGGAAAGAAAACCACTCGCGGCAGATGGGACGGAGGGTCGCGAGTTAATTAGTCTCGGGAGGGCCGTAACTCGGCGAGTGAGAGCCATTTGCCTCGGAATCATACACTGAAAGCCAACGTAGCAGTTTTAATAAAGACGCGTTTGATACTAATGAAGTAAATCTACTAGGAGTTTAGGAGACTAGTGTTAGTGATGTAGACATTTTTTAGTGCTTTTTAACTTGAGAGATTAGTGTAAGACACGTTTCGGCAACAGTTACTAATTCCGTGACATGGACATATGTATCAATGAATTAACACCGGGATATAGATCAAATTCTACCTTTCTTATGAAATAAGTACGTCCTCAGAACTGGTTACTTATATTTGAATATATTTCAGTGCTGGATGCTTGGAGGAACTAAACAATTAACCAATCTAGATATTGGTTAGTTGTTTAGTTTCTATTATACTCAATTGCTGCAGAAAGAAATTTTTAACACTTTACAAAAGGATATGTAGAGGTGTACACTGCAATCACACAGAAATACGCTGTTGCTACTTTTGCAACATATTATGGCTGCAAAGTATTTAGTTATAATAGACAAATCAAATTTCTTAGAAACTCTCTGACCTAATTCAACATAAGTACAACCGTGGGGCAAGCTTATAAAAAATCCTCTTAGCTATCCTCGAAACTGCAGAATTAAAAGCGAAAAATAATAATGCAAGTTGCATTAAAGCAGAGTGTGCACCATAATATCCTCTCAGATCTGGTTACAATATTGCAGTGTGCTGCTTTATGGGGTTTATTTTAGTTGTTCAAACAAAATATGGACCGCTCCTGAAACAATAGCCACTATGTATCTTGTGAAGTCTAGGGATTGTTACCAGTATGTATGCTGTTGACTCTGCTTTCAAATAGTTTTACTTTGTTTTGGTATTCATTTGAAAGACTTCTGTTGGAAAGTTGTGGAAAATAAGTTATTGTTTTATTTCGCAGACGCGTGGTTATGTTTTGTTGGTTGTCAAAGTGTATATTTACTTTTTCTGAGCGATGATTTATTGAAACGTAAGTATCTTGAGATTTCTTTTTTTTCGCGTGTGTGTGTGATTGGCTCTGGAGACGGAGTTTTCGGAGCGTCGGAAGCTCTCACAATGCTTGCCCTGAAACAACGCCCTGGAGTTGTTCCATTGAGAACAACTTTTATGTTGACTCCGAAGCATGAAAAGCTTCATAATCGTGAACAGCCATCGGGGCCCCAATATCTTGCTATTAGAGAATATAAAGCACTGACGCGAAAATTAAAAACTCTGTCTGATCTGTACATCAAGTCGTTAACCTGGCGTACCTTGGAGTATTGTTCTCCTTTTTTTTAAATGCAAATCTGCCCTTTAGGTCCACACTGAGGCACAGGGAACCTTACAAACATTCAGTCAAAGGACACAAGAACACACACCCAGACTCGAAACTTTTGATAATCGAACTCATTATGACGCTCAGCTAAGTATAGTTTTCGCCAAACTTCTAGTGCTCTCTGAAGTTGAAACACGCAGGTGTTTGCGCAGGTACAGTCAAAAAGAAAGCCTTTACAAAAAGAAAATCAATATTCATATTTTTGTTACCATAATGAGAAAAAATATTAGTTTTAATTATTGTCACAACAAAGTGATGAACCAAATGTGAACCAAAGTCTTATATATAGGCAAAAAGATATTGAAAACTGTAAACATATATTATCTACACTACCTACATACATGCCCTTCCTTTTTCTCTGTATGCCTTCTTCAGCTCCCTTTTACATAAATTGCAAGACATTATATACCATTTTTCTGATTTGACTTCGTAAAACGTTATTTCTTTTAGGCATAAGCAAATAACAAAAACGTAACAATTAAAGTTAACAAAAACAATAACAATCAACAAATGTAACTAAAACAACAACAAGCGAATAAAAACACAACATTATAACAAAATAGTTATTTGTGCAACAAGAGAGCAAAGTTGTTTTTTGTTTCGAGTGCTGATTTTGAGTCCCGAGCAAGCGAAGGATTTAGCGAGTGAATCAAAGTTAGAATCCTGAGCGTGGTGAGGGACTCAACAGCACGAGATACAAAAACTTTGCTCTCGTGTAGCACACATAACTTTTCACCAAAGCAGTGAGAACACATATTACTTAGGAGAAATAGAAATGAACAGGAATAGATTGAATTCTGTATAATCACTTGTTGATTTAACTCTTCTGGTGTTAAAGTACAGTCATCATCGCTAGTTTCACTCATCTTTTTAGATTATTTTATATATTTATATAATTTAACACGTTACGCTGTACCTACTGTATCAGCATCAGCGAAATTTTTATTCCCGCTACTTTTTTAAATCGCGTTTTAATACCGCGTCCCTGATGTTTATTTTTCAAATTAATAAATATTGTTGTAATTCTAAATAAAAATGTATTGGTTAAATACTAATTTTATACTATTAATAAGACTTATTTTTATTAAAATCCAATAATAAATTAAACATGTAAACAATAACATATAAAAAACTTAGATATTTCTTTATTACAAATATCTTTTTTTTTGCGTTGCCGTAGGTGTTTTCTTTGAGGTCGAATTCCAAAATCGAATTTCGAATTCCAAGGGGTTTGTTTTTTCACTCACTTTTTATATGCATGTGAAAGAGACAGAGCACAGTAAAATTCGAATCTTTCAAATTTATGGCTGAACAATGTCAATTCGTGGCACTGAAAATTAAAAAGCTACTTTGCCTCACGCTCGAATCAAAATCGCGTTTTGTTCACTGTTGTCTCGCAGCAAAAGCGGCATGTCTGAGCTGCTGTGGTGAAAAATAATTTAAAGTTGCGTGGCGCATTTCTTAGTGACTGTACTTTACGGAAAATTCGAATACAAATTCAAATTTCGAATGCAATAAAACATATCCGAATGCAACCTGTTTGAAATAGAATTAGTTTTTATTATAAGTCAAATCGATTAGATCGATTGAGTAACATTTTGTTTAGTCTATTGAAAATTTCTGACAATGGTCACACTGAACTGTCACTTCCTTCCTTCCCGCGTTGAAAAATTAACACGCCGTTTGCAAGCTCGCGTGCCTTGTACCTAAATTAAATTGATCGCCCTTTGAATTAACGCGTATTGAATCAACTTGTAATTAACTTAATACGTAATTGCCGCTTTTGACTTCCGGCAAGGTTTGTTGTAAATTGATGACATATTGAACTTTTGTGAAAAGTTTTGTGAACCGCTAACGTGCATCGTGGTCTGGAGAAGGACTTCGCCGAATTGTAAACTGGTATCTATTGATTCTCTTGTTATTTTGGCCAAAATTATAAGTTAATCTATAGGTCCACTTCAAGAACATCACCAGGATATATAAGGTAAAATTTTCATGTACCTACTCAATACTTTACTCACAGTGCAACGCAGTGCATTGTGTCTGGATATATTGTCTATCGTGGTCAGGTAGATGTATTACACCTTCCACTGCGCACTTCTGATACACCTTCCTGCCTGGCTACGGTAATTCTAGACATAATTTTGGTGCAGAGCTGTAGTTGAAATTTAGCCGCTGTTGGATTAGTGAGTATAAACTCAGATTGGTATGAGCTTGTATCTTATCACCTTGTAGACAGTATTGTAGTGTTTGTCAGGTCAGTTATTGTCTAAAATACATAATATTTAATTGTATAAGTTGACCTAGATAATTTGAAACACATTGTCACATAACCTCAATCAGTAATTGTTGATTTGTATTGTTGAAAAATCTAACTTAAATTTGTTGTTGCATTAATAAGTCAGTTTGATTGGATACATAACAGCTGTATGTATCAATAAATTTAGTAAATTTAGTTTATTGCATATATTCATAAACATTATAACATCCAACTTGACCTTGCCACTTGGGCGGGTCACATTAATAAACTTTGTTTTGTTATAATATAGATAATATTGCTAGGTAACACATATTCTGTGCTTACTTCCTATTGTATATCTCAAATAACACAGCCAGTCTGTCTGTTGCAAGTAATTAGTTAATTTATTTGAATATATAACTTTAATTAACTTATTCGAAGGTTCAACTTTGATAACTTTGACTTTGTTTTGTGTCAATATATATTGAAATTATTAATTTTGTTGGACAGTAGATACCTGTCACTTGCCTGCACTTGCAGTAAACAGGCTAATACTTTGCTGGTTTCAAAGAATTAAGAAAAATTTAGTTTTGATTGTTAATTGTATTTAACGCTTGTCCGGGCTCTTTTGAATTTTGATTATGTCAGCTATCAAGGACTTGCGTGCGGCTGCTGGTGCCATTGCATCAGATTTGCGCTGGTTTGCCTCGGCCAGTGCCTTAGTGAACCGGCCTGATCGCCAGCAGGCCTTACTACAAAGGTACGAGCGGATTGACGATCGCCTGGCAAGTGTGGAACAGCAATTCCGCACTTTCAGCACTTGCTGTCTTGAAGTGTCAATCAATGATTTCACCGCTGACCAGCGAAATAAGGTCAGCGAAGACTATGCCCAGGTCTTAGACCTGTATGATGTTGTCTCCAATACTGCGAGACAACTAGTTGCCGATAGGGAAGGGCAACCCGGCCTGAAGCAGGAGCTTCCTAGGTCAGCACCGGGGCTGGTGAGTAGGCTCCCTTCTTTGGACCTCCCCCATTTTGATGGCTGCCTAGCTTGGCTTCATTAATTTGTTCGACAGCCTGGTCGATGATAGGGCTGACCTTCGGCCGGCACAAAAGTTGGCCTATCTAATGTCGGTTCTGGATGGGGAGGCTAAGGGCCTCATCCAGCATCTGCCCGTGTCTGACGAGGCGTACCAGACGGCTCGGGACCTAATTACCCGTAGGTACCATAATAAGCGTGGCCTCGCCGATACGCACATCGAGCAGATTTTGGGTTTGCCGACGCTCACCCGGGTCTCTGGGTTGCGCACCCAACTTTTGAACCCGCTTTTGGTGGCCATCAACGCACTTAAGTGCCTTGACCTGCCCGTGGACCAATGGTCCTATCTATTGGTGCACATTGTGCTGAAGAAGCTGCCTGCCGACCTGAGGTCGCGTTTTGAGCAGCGCTTTGGTGGGGATAGCGCGACCCATCTGCCGCCCTTTGCTGACCTGGAGAAGTTCCTGGAGGATGAGTCTTGGACAACTCCGGTGGTGACACGCCGGCTAAGTCGCAGCCGCCCAAGGTCAAGGAGCAGGCTCGCGTTCACACCCGAGCCAATGTTGACCGGCGCCCTCCTCGCTTTGCGGTCACGCAGAGCCCAGCGGAGTGCTCCTACTGCAAGGTCACGGGGCACAGAAAGGCCAGTTGTAGGGCATTCTTGGACCTACATGTCGCCTCTCGTAGGCGCATCGTGAATGCCCGCCGCCTTTGCTTCTCTTGCTTGGGGTCCCACTACCAGCGAGACTGCCCAAACTCTCGCCCCTGTCCTCACTGTGGAGGACAGCATTTGGACATTCTCTGCATGAATGCCAGAGACGTTGGCCGCTTGTCCAACCAGCCGACGCCGCGCACGGGCGGGTGTTTTGAAGGTGGTAGCTGAGGCTCACCGGCACGCAGCCGAGAGTGGCCTCGCTTAATTGATCGCCGCTCACCCCGCTTGGAGAACCGTAGCGTGCGCACGCCTCTTCTCTCTCGCGCACCTGAATGTGCGACCGCGCAACGTCACCAGCACCATGACTGCTGCCCCAGGTATTCCCCTCCTTTGGCGGAGCGTCCCTTGCCTTGACTCGCGCCCACCTCGTTTTGGGCGGGTGCGTCATTATGACCCCCCACAGATGGCGCGCGGATCGAGTCATCGCGCTTTTGAGGACTTCAAGCCGCACCCTCGTTTTGACTTGCCTGGTCCTGGCCAACGGTCGCCGCCCAGGCAACAATAGGTCATTGACCCCTGCCCTATAACTCCAACCTCCCCCATTGAGACCGTTATCCTACCAACGGTTGCTGTTAGGGTCTGGGTTCTCCGTGTTGTCCGTGCTATAGTGGACACAGGTTCACAAGGTTGCATTGTTTCCACTTATTTGGTAGGGCAGGTTAAATTAAATATAGGTTTATTTCCAAATTGTATACGGGGCATAGGTGACGTAGCCTCTAATGTTGAAGGACAAGTTAAGGTTTTGTTTGGCCCTGTTGAATCTTCACACCCGAGGATTAAAACCTCGGCTATTGTGTTGAAGAATATTTTGGGTATGCACCCACAGAAGCAGTTACCTGCTGCTGTGGTGAATTTGACACCGGGATTGGAACTGGCAGACCCCAAATTTGACACACCGGGACAAATCGACTTGTTGATTGGCTCTGATGTCCTCGGCGGAATTTTGATTGGTGGGAAGCGGGTCTTGGTGCCAAATAGTTTGACTGCCATCCCGACCATATTTGGATTTGATTTGATGGGCCCTGTACCTAGGGACCCCCCTCCACCTGAACTTGATAATTTGTTGGCTGTAGGCTCCGCTCTCTCTGATGCGGTTCAGAGGTTTTGGGAGGTAGAGGAGCCCCCTCAAGCTGCCCGTTTGAATCCAGAACATGAGGAGTGCGAGCTGTTCTTTCAGAACAACACTGGTCGACTCCGTTCTGGTCGGATCATTACGAGGCTACCCTTCCTGTCTGTTCGGCCTCCGCTTGGTGAGTCACGACCTTTAGCCGAAAAGAGATTGTTGGCTATGGAGCGTCGCATGGGTCGTGATCCGGAGCTCAAACAGAAGTACATTGAGTTCATGAGAGAATATGAACAATTGGGACACATGTCTGTGTCAAATTTGGATTGGCGTTCGGTGGAGCACTACTTTCTTCCGCATCATGCGGTATTGAAGCCATCGACTGGCAAGCTGCGCACAGTATTTGATGGTTCTGCGCAGACTTCAACGTATCCTTGAACCAGTGCTTGCATTCTGGTCCCAAGTTGGTCAAGGACCTTTGTGACGTCATCACCAGCTTCCGACGACATCAGGTTGTCTTTGTGGCCGATATAAAAATTATGTTTAGGCAGACGATTATCCACCCTGATGACCGTCGCTTTCAGCTGATCCTTCGGAGAGAGTCTCCTCGTGATCCCATGTTCGTCTACGAGCTCAATACTAATACGTACGGGTTAAGGTCAAGCCCCTACTTGGCAATACGTTCTCTTTGGGAGCTCGCAGACCGCGAAGGCTTACGTTTCCCACGAGCCTCCGCCATCTTGAAGGACGATATTTACGTCGATGACATTTGCTCGGGCGCCTCCACAGCGGACGAGGCGATCCTCCTGCGGGACGAATTGATAGGTATTTTGGCCTCCGCTGGTTATGAGTTGCGTAAATGGATTTCCAACTCACCAGCGCTTTTGGAAGGCTTGCCAGAGGATCGTCAGCAGGATCCACAACTATTTGAGATTGTTGACAACCCCGCCATGATGGCTGTTCTCGGCGTTCAGTACAGACCAGTCCAAGACATCTTTACATATAACGTGTATTGAAATTGCCGTGTTCTTGGACTAAACGTCTCGTATTGTCTACTGTCGCCAGAACCTTTGATCCGAACGGTTGGATCTGTCCAATTATATTTTGGGCAAAATGCTTCTTGCAGAAGCTTTGGACAGCAGGATTGACCTGGGACGAACCTCTGCACGGCACTCTTGTTGAGGAATGGACCTCTTTTGTATCCTCACTTCCTGCCGTCAACGAGATCTCCTAGCCTCGTCCCATCCTTCCTCCCGGGAAGTACAAGGCCACCCTTCACGGGTTTTGTGATGCCTCGGAGCGTGGGCACGCGGCCGTGGTGTACTTGCGCACAGTTAGTGCCTCAGGTCAGGTGAGGGTTTCCCTGATCATGGCGAAGAGCAAGGTTGCACCCCTTCGTACATCTTTGACCATTCCGAAATTGGAGCTCTCGGGAGCAGCCCTACTTGTACGCTTGTTGAATCACGTGTCCAGTACCTTGGGTAAAAGCATTTGCATTAATGTGACCTACGCCTGGACAGACAGCCAAATTGTTCTTTGTTGGTTGAAGGCTTCTCTTTACACCTTGGAGGTATTTGTCGCTAATCGCGTCTCCCAAATCCAAAAATCCGAAGTCAAACTTGTTTGGAGACACGTGCCAGTTGAGCTCAACCCCGCTGATTGTGCCTCGCGCGGATGCTTGACGCCTAGTTTGATAGGTCATTCGCTGTGGTGGGGTTCGGAATGGTTGAGTCGACCAGAAACTGATTGGCCTCGAACGCCAGTTTTGAATACTTCTAATTTGCCGGGTCTACGAACACTCGCTCTTGAAAAGGTGGAATGCGCCTTCGACCCCGATTTTTGTTGAATCGTTACAGCTCCCTCGACAAGTTGTTAGGTGTCACTGCTTGGATAAAGCGTTTTGTTTTTAATTTTAGGCACCCACAACAGAAACGACTGACACCGTTTCTCTCACCACAGGAACGACAGGAGTCCCTCACCTTTTGGGTTCGTTCTGTGCAATTGGCGCATTTTGAGAAAGAGATTGCTATCCTTAAATCAGGTAGATCGAAATTGTCGGGAGCTGTCTCTAAATTGAACCCCTTTTTGGACGAAACGGGTCTCTTGCGCGTTGGAGGGCGTCTCAAGAACGCCAACCTCCCTTACGGGGCACGTCACCCCCTGTTGTTACCTAAGGACGGTCATTTGGTACGCTTGTTGGTAACTGACCGTCACCTTAAAAATTCGCATGCTGGTTGTAATGCCTTGTTGGCCATTTTGCAACGCGAATTTTGGATCTTGTCTGCCCGAAGAATTATTCGGAGTGTAGTCTTTCGCTGCATCCCTTGCTATAAGCTCAAGGCTTCTACCATGCAGCCCTTGATGGGAGACTTACCGGCAGATCGCGTTACTGAGAGCAGGACGTTTGACGGTGTTGGCACGGACTTCGCTGGTCCCTTTTTGGTGAAAACGTAGACACTTCGAAACAGCAAGACTGTTAAGGCCTACTTGTGCGTTTTTGTTTGTCTTTCCACAAAGGCCGTTCATTTAGAACTGGTCTCCTCGCTTACGACCGAGGCGTTTGTAGCCACATTTGACAGATTTGTATCCCGCAGAGGGCTGCCTTCCTTGATCCGTTCTGATTGCGGCACTAACTTCAAGGGCACCTATAATTATTTGAATGATGTTGTTAATTTCCTTGAAACCAACAAAGCTGATATAGGTGATAGGCTTGCCCGACGTGGGATAAATTGGTTGTTTTCCTCACCAAATGGTCCACACTGGGGTGGTATTTTTGAAGCCGCTATAAAATCGGCCAAAACACACTTGCGCAGGACAATCGGTGAGTCTGTCCTTACATTTGAGGAACTCGCAACTGTGTTTTGTAAGATTGAGGCCGTTTTGAACTCTCGGCCATTGTGCCCGATCTCCTCAGATCCGAATGATTTGGAAGCCCTTACGCCAGGCCATTTTTTGATTGGTCGCCCACTTGTCGCCTTGCCTGAGTACCCCTATATTGATACGAGACCTGGTCGTCTCTCGCGTTTTGAATTGGTACGCCAGATTACTCAGAGCTTTTGGAAACGATGGAATTTGGAATATTTGCACATACTCTAGCAACGCGTTAAGTGGACCGACAAGACCGATCCACCCAAGATTGGTGACCTCGTTTTGATCAAGGAGGCTAACCTTCCGCCACTCAGATGGTGCAGGGGGCGCATCCTTCGTTTGGTAACTGGGGCTGATGGAGTTCCCCGATTTGCTGAGGTCTTGGTGGACGGTTCGATTCTGAGGAGAGCGGTTGCAACATTGTCACGTCTACCAACCGATTAGTGGACCGGTAGGCCGGTCCGGGGCGGGTGGATGTTTGAAATAGAATTAGTTTTTATTATAAGTCAAATCGATTAGATCGATTGAGTAACATTTTGTTTAGTCTATTGAAAATTTCTGACAATGGTCACACTGAACTGTCACTTCCTTCCTTCCCGCGTTGAAAAATTAACACGCCGTTTGCAAGCTCGCGTGCCTTGTACCTAAATTAAATTGATCGCCCTTTGAATTAACGCGAATTGAATCAACTTGTAATTAACTTAATACGTAATTGCCGCTTTTGACTTCCGGCAAGGTTTGTTGTAAATTGATGACATATTGAACTTTTGTGAAAAGTTTTGTGAACCGCTAACGTGCATCGTGGTCTGGAGAAGGACTTCGCCGAATTGTAAACTGGTATCTATTGATTCTCTTGTTATTTTGGCCAAAATTATAAGTTAATCTATAGGTCCACTTCAAGAACATCACCAGGATATATAAGGTAAAATTTTCATGTACCTACTCAATACTTTACTCACAGTGCAACGCAGTGCATTGTGTCTGGATATATTGTCTATCGTGGTCAGGTAGATGTATTACACCTTCCACTGCGCACTTCTGATACACCTTCCTGCCTGGCTACGGTAATTCTAGACATAATTTTGGTGCAGAGCTGTAGTTGAAATTTAGCCGCTGTTGGATTAGTGAGTATAAACTCAGATTGGTATGAGCTTGTATCTTATCACCTTGTAGACAGTATTGTAGTGTTTGTCAGGTCAGTTATTGTCTAAAATACATAATATTTAATTGTATAAGTTGACCTAGATAATTTGAAACACATTGTCACATAACCTCAATCAGTAATTGTTGATTTGTATTGTTGAAAAATCTAACTTAAATTTGTTGTTGCATTAATAAGTCAGTTTGATTGGATACATAACAGCTGTATGTATCAATAAATTTAGTAAATTTAGTTTATTGCATATATTCATAAACATTATAACATCCAACTTGACCTTGCCACTTGGGCGGGTCACATTAATAAACTTTGTTTTGTTATAATATAGATAATATTGCTAGGTAACACATATTCTGTGCTTACTTCCTATTGTATATCTCAAATAACACAGCCAGTCTGTCTGTTGCAAGTAATTAGTTAATTTATTTGAATATATAACTTTAATTAACTTATTCGAAGGTTCAACTTTGATAACTTTGACTTTGTTTTGTGTCAATATATATTGAAATTATTAATTTTGTTGGACAGTAGATACCTGTCACTTGCCTGCACTTGCAGTAAACAGGCTAATACTTTGTTGGTTTCAAAGAATTAAGAAAAATTTAGTTTTGATTGTTAATTGTATTTAACGCTTGTCCGGGCTCTTTTGAATTTTGATTATGTCAGCTATCAAGGACTTGCGTGCGGCTGCTGGTGCCATTGCATCAGATTTGCGCTGGTTTGCCTCGGCCAGTGCCTTAGTGAACCGGCCTGATCGCCAGCAGGCCTTACTACAAAGGTACGAGCGGATTGACGATCGCCTGGCAAGTGTGGAACAGCAATTCCGCACTTTCAGCACTTGCTGTCTTGAAGTGTCAATCAATGATTTCACCGCTGACCAGCGAAATAAGGTCAGCGAAGACTATGCCCAGGTCTTAGACCTGTATGATGTTGTCTCCAATACTGCGAGACAACTAGTTGCCGATAGGGAAGGGCAACCCGGCCTGAAGCAGGAGCTTCCTAGGTCAGCACCGGGGCTGGTGAGTAGGCTCCCTTCTTTGGACCTCCCCCATTTTGATGGCTGCCTAGCTTGGCTTCATTAATTTGTTCGACAGCCTGGTCGATGATAGGGCTGACCTTCGGCCGGCACAAAAGTTGGCCTATCTAATGTCGGTTCTGGATGGGGAGGCTAAGGGCCTCATCCAGCATCTGCCCGTGTCTGACGAGGCGTACCAGACGGCTCGGGACCTAATTACCCGTAGGTACCATAATAAGCGTGGCCTCGCCGATACGCACATCGAGCAGATTTTGGGTTTGCCGACGCTCACCCGGGTCTCTGGGTTGCGCACCCAACTTTTGAACCCGCTTTTGGTGGCCATCAACGCACTTAAGTGCCTTGACCTGCCCGTGGACCAATGGTCCTATCTATTGGTGCACATTGTGCTGAAGAAGCTGCCTGCCGACCTGAGGTCGCGTTTTGAGCAGCGCTTTGGTGGGGATAGCGCGACCCATCTGCCACCCTTTGCTGACCTGGAGAAGTTCCTGGAGGATGAGTCTTGGACAACTCCGGTGGTGACACGCCGGCTAAGTCGCAGCCGCCCAAGGTCAAGGAGCAGGCTCGCGTTCACACCCGAGCCAATGTTGACCGGCGCCCTCCTCGCTTTGCGGTCACGCAGAGCCCAGCGGAGTGCTCCTACTGCAAGGTCACGGGGCACAGAAAGGCCAGTTGTAGGGCATTCTTGGACCTACATGTCGCCTCTCGTAGGCGCATCGTGAATGCCCGCCGCCTTTGCTTCTCTTGCTTGGGGTCCCACTACCAGCGAGACTGCCCAAACTCTCGCCCCTGTCCTCACTGTGGAGGACAGCATTTGGACATTCTCTGCATGAATGCCAGAGACGTTGGCCGCTTGTCCAACCAGCCGACGCCGCGCACGGGCGGGTGTTTTGAAGGTGGTAGCTGAGGCTCACCGGCACGCAGCCGAGAGTGGCCTCGCTTAATTGATCGCCGCTCACCCCGCTTGGAGAACCGTAGCGTGCGCACGCCTCTTCTCTCTCGCGCACCTGAATGTGCGACCGCGCAACGTCACCAGCACCATGACTGCTGCCCCAGGTATTCCCCTCCTTTGGCGGAGCGTCCCCGCCTTGACTCGCGCCCACCTCGTTTTGGGCGGGTGCGTCATTATGACCCCCCACAGATGGCGCGCGGATCGAGTCATCGCGCTTTTGAGGACTTCAAGCCGCACCCTCGTTTTGACTTGCCTGGTCCTGGCCAACGGTCGCCGCCCAGGCAACAATAGGTCATTGACCCCTGCCCTATAACTCCAACCTCCCCCATTGAGACCGTTATCCTACCAACGGTTGCTGTTAGGGTCTGGGTTCTCCGTGTTGTCCGTGCTATAGTGGACACAGGTTCACAAGGTTGCATTGTTTCCACTTATTTGGTAGGGCAGGTTAAATTAAATATAGGTTTATTTCCAAATTGTATACGGGGCATAGGTGACGTAGCCTCTAATGTTGAAGGACAAGTTAAGGTTTTGTTTGGCCCTGTTGAATCTTCACACCCGAGGATTAAAACCTCGGCTATTGTGTTGAAGAATATTTTGGGTATGCACCCACAGAAGCAGTTACCTGCTGCTGTGGTGAATTTGACACCGGGATTGGAACTGGCAGACCCCAAATTTGACACACCGGGACAAATCGACTTGTTGATTGGCTCTGATGTCCTCGGCGGAATTTTGATTGGTGGGAAGCGGGTCTTGGTGCCAAATAGTTTGACTGCCATCCCGACCATATTTGGATTTGATTTGATGGGCCCTGTACCTAGGGACCCCCCTCCACCTGAACTTGATAATTTGTTGGCTGTAGGCTCCGCTCTCTCTGATGCGGTTCAGAGGTTTTGGGAGGTAGAGGAGCCCCCTCAAGCTGCCCGTTTGAATCCAGAACATGAGGAGTGCGAGCTGTTCTTTCAGAACAACACTGGTCGACTCCGTTCTGGTCGGATCATTACGAGGCTACCCTTCCTGTCTGTTCGGCCTCCGCTTGGTGAGTCACGACCTTTAGCCGAAAAGAGATTGTTGGCTATGGAGCGTCGCATGGGTCGTGATCCGGAGCTCAAACAGAAGTACATTGAGTTCATGAGAGAATATGAACAATTGGGACACATGTCTGTGTCAAATTTGGATTGGCGTTCGGTGGAGCACTACTTTCTTCCGCATCATGCGGTATTGAAGCCATCGACTGGCAAGCTGCGCACAGTATTTGATGGTTCTGCGCAGACTTCAACGTATCCTTGAACCAGTGCTTGCATTCTGGTCCCAAGTTGGTCAAGGACCTTTGTGACGTCATCACCAGCTTCCGACGACATCAGGTTGTCTTTGTGGCCGATATAAAAATTATGTTTAGGCAGACGATTATCCACCCTGATGACCGTCGCTTTCAGCTGATCCTTCGGAGAGAGTCTCCTCGTGATCCCATGTTCGTCTACGAGCTCAATACTAATACGTACGGGTTAAGGTCAAGCCCCTACTTGGCAATACGTTCTCTTTGGGAGCTCGCAGACCGCGAAGGCTTACGTTTCCCACGAGCCTCCGCCATCTTGAAGGACGATATTTACGTCGATGACATTTGCTCGGGCGCCTCCACAGCGGACGAGGCGATCCTCCTGCGGGACGAATTGATAGGTATTTTGGCCTCTGCTGGTTATGAGTTGCGTAAATGGATTTCCAACTCACCAGCGCTTTTGGAAGGCTTGCCAGAGGATCGTCAGCAGGATCCACAACTATTTGAGATTGTTGACAACCCCGCCATGATGGCTGTTCTCGGCGTTCAGTACAGACCAGTCCAAGACATCTTTACATATAACGTGTATTGAAATTGCCGTGTTCTTGGACTAAACGTCTCGTATTGTCTACTGTCGCCAGAACCTTTGATCCGAACGGTTGGATCTGTCCAATTATATTTTGGGCAAAATGCTTCTTGCAGAAGCTTTGGACAGCAGGATTGACCTGGGACGAACCTCTGCACGGCACTCTTGTTGAGGAATGGACCTCTTTTGTATCCTCACTTCCTGCCGTCAACGAGATCTCCTAGCCTCGTCCCATCCTTCCTCCCGGGAAGTACAAGGCCACCCTTCACGGGTTTTGTGATGCCTCGGAGCGTGGGCACGCGGCCGTGGTGTACTTGCGCACAGTTAGTGCCTCAGGTCAGGTGAGGGTTTCCCTGATCATGGCGAAGAGCAAGGTTGCACCCCTTCGTACATCTTTGACCATTCCGAAATTGGAGCTCTCGGGAGCAGCCCTACTTGTACGCTTGTTGAATCACGTGTCCAGTACCTTGGGTAAAAGCATTTGCATTAATGGGACCTACGCCTGGACAGACAGCCAAATTGTTCTTTGTTGGTTGAAGGCTTCTCTTCACACCTTGGAGGTATTTGTCGCTAATCGCGTCTCCCAAATCCAAAAATCCGAAGTCAAACTTGTTTGGAGACACGTGCCAGTTGAGCTCAACCCCGCTGATTGTGCCTCGCGCGGATGCTTGACGCCTAGTTTGATAGGTCATTCGCTGTGGTGGGGTTCGGAATGGTTGAGTCGACCAGAAACTGATTGGCCTCGAACGCCAGTTTTGAATACTTCTAATTTGCCGGGTCTACGAACACTCGCTCTTGAAAAGGTGGAATGCGCCTTCGACCCCGATTTTTTGTTGAATCGTTACAGCTCCCTCGACAAGTTGTTAGGTGTCACTGCTTGGATAAAGCGTTTTGTTTTTAATTTTAGGCACCCACAACAGAAACGACTGACACCGTTTCTCTCACCACAGGAACGACAGGAGTCCCTCACCTTTTGGGTTCGTTCTGTGCAATTGGCGCATTTTGAGAAAGAGATTGCTATCCTTAAATCAGGGAGATCGAAATTGTCGGGAGCTGTCTCTAAATTGAACCCCTTTTTGGACGAAACGGGTCTCTTGCGCGTTGGAGGGCGTCTCAAGAACGCCAACCTCCCTTACGGGGCACGTCACCCCCTGTTGTTACCTAAGGACGGTCATTTGGTACGCTTGTTGGTAACTGACCGTCACCTTAAAAATTCGCATGCTGGTTGTAATGCCTTGGTGGCCATTTTGCAACGCGAATTTTGGATCTTGTCTGCCCGAAGAATTATTCGGAGTGTAGTCTTTCGCTGCATCCCTTGCTATAAGCTCAAGGCTTCTACCATGCAGCCCTTGATGGGAGACTTACCGGCAGATCGCGTTACTGAGAGCAGGACGTTTGACGGTGTTGGCACGGACTTCGCTGGTCCCTTTTTGGTGAAAACGTAGACACTTCGAAACAGCAAGACTGTTAAGGCCTACTTGTGCGTTTTTGTTTGTCTTTCCACAAAGGCCGTTCATTTAGAACTGGTCTCCTCGCTTACGACCGAGGCGTTTGTAGCCACATTTGACAGATTTGTATCCCGCAGAGGGCTGCCTTCCTTGATCCGTTCTGATTGCGGCACTAACTTCAAGGGCACCTATAATTATTTGAATGATGTTGTTAATTTCCTTGAAACCAACAAAGCTGATATAGGTGATAGGCTTGCCCGACGTGGGATAAATTGGTTGTTTTCCTCACCAAATTGTCCACACTGGGGTGGTATTTTTGAAGCCGCTATAAAATCGGCCAAAACACACTTGCGCAGGACAATCGGTGAGTCTGTCCTTACATTTGAGGAACTCGCAACTGTGTTTTGTAAGATTGAGGCCGTTTTGAACTCTCGGCCATTGTGCCCGATCTCCTCAGATCCGAATGATTTGGAAGCCCTTACGCCAGGCCATTTTTTGATTGGTCGCCCACTTGTCGCCTTGCCTGAGTACCCCTATATTGATACGAGACCTGGTCGTCTCTCGCGTTTTGAATTGGTACGCCAGATTACTCAGAGCTTTTGGAAACGCTGGAATTTGGAATATTTGCACATACTCTAGCAACGCGTTAAGTGGACCGACAAGACCGATCCACCCAAGATTGGTGACCTCGTTTTGATCAAGGAGGCTAACCTTCCGCCACTCAGATGGCGCAGGGGGCGCATCCTTCGTTTGGTAACTGGGGCTGATGGAGTTCCCCGATTTGCTGAGGTCTTGGTGGACGGTTCGATTCTGAGGAGAGCGGTTGCAACATTGTCACGTCTACCAACCGATTAGTGGACCGGTAGGCCGGTCCGGGGCGGGTGGATGTTTGAAATAGAATTAGTTTTTATTATAAGTCAAATCGATTAGATCGATTGAGTAACATTTTGTTTAGTCTATTGAAAATTTCTGACAATGGTCACACTGAACTGTCACTTCCTTCCTTCCCGCGTTGAAAAATTAACACGCCGTTTGCAAGCTCGCGTGCCTTGTACCTAAATTAAATTGATCGCCCTTTGAATTAACGCGAATTGAATCAACTTGTAATTAACTTAATACGTAATTGCCGCTTTTGACTTCCGGCAAGGTTTGTTGTAAATTGATGACATATTGAACTTTTGTGAAAAGTTTTGTGAACCGCTAACGTGCATCGTGGTCTGGAGAAGGACTTCGCCGAATTGTAAACTGGTATCTATTGATTCTCTTGTTATTTTGGCCAAAATTATAAGTTAATCTATAGGTCCACTTCAAGAACATCACCAGGATATATAAGGTAAAATTTTCATGTACCTACTCAATACTTTACTCACTGTGCAACGCGGTGCATTGTGTCTGGATATATTGTCTATCGTGGTCAGGTAGATGTATTACACCTTCCACTGCGCACTTCTGATACACCTTCCTGCCTGGCTACGGTAATTCTAGACACAACCTATCATAGCCGAAAGCGCCCAAACAGTTCCGAGTCCCGCTACGAATCGTGAAGTCCCGTCCCGCTACCCGCCCCCGTTCCGCTGACACCTAATTTTCGATTACTGCGCAGCTATACGCAGCAAGCAACTTCAGAGGGAACTAGAAATTTGGCGATACTTATACCAAACGCTGAGGCGACCGTTTAAGCCACTGTGTCATACGTGTAGAAACGATATGAGTACAAAAGAAAATCCTATAACTACGTCCTTTGTTTTCATATCCACGCCAGCTAGAACTTATAACACGAACTTCCTATTTTGTGCAAAGTATTTTATGACAGAGCGTCTTATCTCCCCAAGCCTTACACATTTTCCTGAATAAAGAAATAGTTATTTGTGCAACAAGAGAGCAAAGTTGTTTTTTGTTTCGAGTGCTGATTTCGAGTCCCGAGCAAGCGAAGGATTCTATGATTGATTCACGAGCGTAGCGAGTGAATCAAAGTTAGAATCCTGAGCGTGGTGAGGGACTCAACAGCACGAGATACAAAAAACTTTGCTCTCGTGTAGCACACATAACTTTTCACCACAGCAGTGAGAACACATATTACTTAGGAGACATAGAAATGAACAGGAATAGATTGAATTCTGCATAATCACTTGTTGATTTAACTTTTCTGGTGTTAAAGTACAGTCATCATCGCTAGTTTCACTCATCTCTTTAGATTATTTTAT
This sequence comes from Euclidia mi, assembly GCA_944739405.2. Taxonomy (NCBI): domain Eukaryota; kingdom Metazoa; phylum Arthropoda; class Insecta; order Lepidoptera; family Erebidae; genus Euclidia; species Euclidia mi. Next base: position 112,582,914 of record OX123184.2, read on the forward strand.
ATATTAATATAAATTTAACACGTTACGCTATACCTACTGTATCAGCATCAGCGAAATTTTTATTCCCGCTACTTTTTTAAATCGCGTTTTAATACCGCGTCCCTGACGTTTATTTTTCAAATGTATCATTGTTGTAATTCTCAATAAAAATGTATTGGTTAAATACAAATTTTATACTATTAATTAGACTTACTTTTATTAAAATCCAATAATAAATTAAACATGTAAACAATAACATATAAAAAAAGTAAGTTAGTAAGGTTTTTTTTTTTTGCGTTGCCGTAGGTGTTTTCTTTGAGGTTGAATTCCAAAATCGAATTTCGAATTCGAAGGGGTTTGTTTTTTCACTCACTTTTTATATGCATGTGAAAGAGACAGAGCACAGTAAAATTCGAATGTTTCAAATTTGTGGCTGAACAATGTCAATTCGTGGCACTGAAGATTGAAAAATTAAAAAGCTACTTTGCCTCACGCTCGAATCAAAATCGCGTTTTGTTCACTGTTGTCTCGCAGCAAAAGCGGCATGTTTGAGCTGCTGTGGTGAAAACAATATTTTTATAAGGATTCGTATGATCTTTAAATATTCTGATACTAGTCGCCATTTTAATATGGCTGTTGGCATTACAAAGCGAACATTTGGCATGCAGGCCGGTGTTCATAGGTTTCGATCATTTGATTATGACAATTGTATTTTACTATTTAAATTCAGTTCTAACAAGCAGCCAAGATCAACAATAGAACTGTTTACGACCGTTTGGCGCAGCGGGAGTGTAAGCGACTGCCACGCCGAAGGTCGCGGGTTCGATTCCCGCTCAAGTCAAACATTTGTGTGCGTGAACATGGATGTTTGTCTTGGTCTGGGTGTTTCTATGTATAATATGTATGTATTTACAAAAAAAAAGTATATATGTATGTTTATCCATTGTCTAGTACCCATAGTACAAGCTCTGCTTAGTTTGGGACTAGATGGTGTTGTGTTAATGTGGTAGAATAGAATATTATGTTTTTTGGTCCCGCAAAATTGATGTAAATTATTTCCCCGCTTTAATTGTTTTCGACTTAAGTCACACGGAAACCACATTCATATGTGCAATTGCAGCGCAGACAAAAACATGAAGCTTACTTGATAAGATGCTTTAAACAAACTTTGATCCAAACCATAACTACCACACCGTTAGAAGATAAAGAAGACCACATAGATTTCTAAGAACATGCTATCTTATTGACTGATTGACTGCAGTACAGAAACTGGATTGCCGGATTGTCTGCTTACTCTGACGCACCAGAATTCTCTGAACAAGAATAATTTCTATGATTATTTTTATAAAATATTGCATGAACAGCTTATTAATAATCGGATTCCTTTTCATATTACAGAAGAGAAAAATATAACAGAAATAGCTAAAGATATCAAAGAAATCTTTCTAGAAAGAGATACACACATTCAATAAACCTATTGCGTAACTCGCAAGCAGAAAGTAGAAAATTAGATCAACATGATTGAGAACGAAAATATGGTTTTTAATTTCCACGTAAGTGGAGCAGGCATTGTAATAACACGTAATAATATTCTATTAGGCGGTAAAACTTCATATATTTTACCTAATGCGAAGAATTAAATACATGATCAAAACATTAATACGCGTAACTCCGTATATAATCTAAGAAAAGAATGTTCTCGAGAAATCACCAATTAGCGCGGAGTTAAAAGCGTTTTCAACATTTACAAGACATTTGACTCGAGTATGGCCGACTTTCAGCCTCTTTCGTTGTTAATGCCCGTGTTCATAAAGTGTTAAGTTTACTTTTACGCGCGTAGGTGTGTTCGCGGCAATTCTTCTCAGGGCCTTAACGTGCACGGTAGATAGCACCGGATATATGAAGCCTTTCGTAACGTAAGCTGCTATATCAACCTTTATTTCTGAGCGTTCGAGGCACGGATTAGTGTTGCTTTAAACTGTAATTAATTGCTCGTGTGCTGGAAGGTCCATTGTTTTAAAGATTGTGGATTTTTTGTGTCGGATAAAATTAATAGAATGGTATTTGTCTCTTAAGGATCTGTTTTTATCTATGAAGTTGATCTGAAAAAAAAAAGAAAAAAACCTGTCGGCGTGTTGAATAATTTAATTAAGAAAATAATTAAGTATTTCTGCCTGATCTGAGCGAGGTTACAAACTCAAGATCGTTCCTAGTCGAACAAGAGATTTTGTTTTACATTTGCGACTATATACATATACTTAGCGGATTAAAATCGCAAATTCCTCAAGCTGCCAGCCGTGCCTCACTTCGTACATTTAAGCGACCGTATGTTGGTCGCGCTACCTTGGTCGCTACCCAGGTTTCACCAGCAAGCAAGTGTTCACTTGAGTCTTTATGCCGCGGCCGAGCAACAAAAGCCTCAACGAAATTGTTTATTTATAATTATCTCTGCCTTCGTAACAGTTCTTGACATGTGACAGTTTGTTTTGTAAATATTGTTAATGTGAATTTACTATTGTGATTTATTTTGTAAATATTATATTGTACATGGATATAAATACTAAAGATACGTGCGACCGAACATTTGACAGACGCAGTCACTTTACAAAAAAAATAACGCCATCTATTCAAACTAGTATGAACTACGATGTAAATCGACATGGTCTGCTCCTAGACATAACTTTATAAGAGCGGGGTGAGGTATTTTTCGAGGTACAAAAAAATATATATTTTTCCATTTTGGATTCGTACCTAATGTTTTTTGACATCGTTGTATCTTAAAATTTTAAGAATCAATAAAAAATAATTTTATTAGAACATAATTTAATCTTATAGTAATAATAATAAATCTTTTCATTTCATCGGGTACAACGCCCGCCGCTTCAAAGTTATTTCGCACTTTTACGCGGCTTCGCGCCGTTTTTACCAATATGAAAGAAAATTGCTTTAAATAATTTTAGAAGTTGATTTAATGACATATTTTTAAGTTACCGGTGACATGAAATGTTATCATATTTTTTATTATGTTTTTGTCGTAGTTCACGCAAACTTTCACGGCACAATTGGCATTTTTGTTCGCAAAATTTACGACCGCTCCCGATGACAGCTGATCGCGTTCTAGTTCACTTCGCTAAAGAGAAGACCATTTTAGGACCAACTTCGAGGCGTCATTGTAACATGCGGTCCGCCCAGTCCTTACGCAGTAATATATATATGTCAATGATATTGTAATTAAACGAATGCAATCTTGTGATGGCACTGGCGATGTGGACGTGAGTGCTAGTCAACCTACCACATCGTTGACTGGTCTGGTGCGCTGTCCGGATTGCTCCCAGGACCGCTTTTTCAAAGGTAAGCGGGGCCTGAAAGTGCATTTTGGTAAAGTACATAAATCCCAAAATGAACTTTCTGGCTCCACAATATCTTCACAACCTGTATTAGGAGACACCACACAAATTCCTTTTTGGCAAACGCTATGAAAATTAAAACATTCGATCCCGGTTGTGAAAAGAGTTCCCCGTGGGGCAAGACCATCAGTATCCAAAAAATTAGCGAAATGTATTGGTCTTGTCGTCAGCGAGAACTCGAGAACAGCCTGGGAGCAATTAATGACTTTCCTTTATAGGATTCTACATGTTGATAAAAATCAGGCAGGCCAAAATTCGTTGACATCCCAAATTAAGTATAATTGTCAAGTTTCGGCACACTCTTTAGATTCAAAATTTACGTTTAACAAGCAGAAGTCGCTGTATCAATATGTAGAATCTAAATTAAGGGAGGGCGATATACGGGGCGCTTCTAGACTCCTTTTCAGTAGCGATGTGGTGGCGCCTTGCTCTCCAGACACGCTTGCGGGTCTGAAGAGCTAGCATCCAGCGCCTATTAATGATCTCTCCTTCCCTGAAGCTCTCGACAGGGAATCAGAACATCTGATCACCACAGCCAAGGACGTGTTAGCAGCGGTTGACTCCTTCCGGAGTGGCTCGGCAGGGGGCCTCGATGCACTGACGCCCCAGCACCTGAAAGACCTTGTGTGTGCCAGTTCTGGGGTGGCTGGCGATACACTTCTGAGGGAGTTGACTGCGCTAATAAATATTATGCTCTCCGGTAATGAGGACTACGCCATCGTTGACATCTTGTATGGGGCGAACTTGTGCGCTCTTAACAAGAGGGATGGTGGCATACGTCCCATTGCCGTGGGTTGCACATATCGGCGTATAGCAGCCAAGATATGCTGTAAATTTTACAGCAGGGAGCTATCGGAAAAATTCCAACCCCTCCAACTAGGTTTTGGTTCCAAAGGGGGTTGCGAGGCTGCTATACATGCCCTTTCTACGTACCTTGAAAGTGGTGATGGAGAGGTCATTGAGAAGGTTGACTTGAAAAACGCCTTCAATTCAGTAAATAGAGACACTTTGTAGGCACAAGCAAAATTAGAAACCCCTAAAATTTTTAAATTTCTTTGGCAATGTTACAGGTACCCCACAAAATTATTATATCAGGATAAGCTTTTGGAATCAGCAGTTGGGTGTCAACAAGGTGACCATCTTGGACCAGTCATTATTAGTTTAGCAATACACCCCATTATTCGGCAAGTAAATTTTAAATTTAATGTATGGTTTTTAGATGACGGGACCCTAGGAGGGGATCCAGATATTGTAATACAAGATTTAGCTCTTCTTAAAAATAAATTCGCATCTATTGGCTTGGAACTAAATTCTAGTAAATGTGAGCTGTTTATAAATACAACAGACTCTACAAAAAGACTTTCGATACTATCTAAAACCAACGTAATAACCAACTAATATTTTATTGGCTGTTACCAAACAACTGTAGAATATCGACAAAAATGGCCAAAGGCAACTTGTAAATGTAACCAAAACCAAAGGTTTCAATAGCACGTTAATGGCTGTGCAAAAAAGAGAGTGCTGTTGACATCATTGCGCCCGTGCACGCTTTAAAACTAGTTAAAGGACACAATGATCTTTGATCTAATGCAAAAAAAAGGATATTTTATACTGGCTGAAGAGATGGTGTATTGGTTTATAATATATAATACACCGCGTCGAGCGCCTTAGTTTATTATCCAAACAACACTTTGTGTGATCTACAATATTTTCTCAAGTGTTTATTGGTAGGTATGTTTAATTGAATGTTAATAAAGCGTGGCGATTGTCAATTTAATAAATAATAATCTTCTTAGATTCTAGCCCTCATTAGGGTATATAGAAACGTCATATATGGCTTGTTAAAAGAGTGTTAAGAACACCCAATTTTTTTTGTCATCGTAGTTTTCTTTCAGTGCGAACTTAGCGATCATAAAGTGAGATATACCTATATAATACCGATCATAAAATATGATGAGTGTATAATGATGAAATATTAAAATAACTGTCTAAGGGTATTTGTTTATTTAGATTTAAATAACGTTATCTAGCTTTTCTATTATTAGACATGCAAGAAAAATTTCACCCTCGCTATAACGGTGGATTTTTTATAGTCATAATATTACGTGGGATGGTAATAAAATCTCTGAAATGCCCTCTCAGCACTTAGGTTCCCTATGTGCGCCAATAATGGCCTACCGGGAAAAATACTAACGACTGAAAATTCAGAAATGAAACGTTTGGGTAAGCTGGGACCGGACTATTCCAGGAACTGCTTATATATCGAGCTATGCTGGGGCTTATTCATCGACTTATATTACTTAGAATGTATGTTTTAACCATCATTGATACATTTACTCAATCTATAATTCACTCCTTAACTACGATTACACCTAATGTTGCCAGGGACTTTACGAAAATTCAATCTTATCTTATTAAAATCAACAGACACAAAAAGCCCCAGACTCGAAGCAACTATTTGTGTGGGAATCGAACCCACGCAACTCGGCGCAGTACTAAACAATATATGACGACGATACACATACAATAACATAGTGATCGCAGTAAAGTCCACCGTTATAAGATCTATTTCCTCTAAATAGCTTTTCCTTAGATCTTGTGTTACCACTGAGAATGTCGTAAAAGTATGTTCCAATATCGATTTGCCCGACTCGTAATCAAATCTGGAATTTATCAGCCTCTGCAAAAGCATCATATCGACTAATAAGCGGCTCCTAAAACCAGCAGTGAGCAAGCATATATGAAATCATTAATCACCTTTTAAACGAATATCATTTTAATTTTAGTTAGACCATTCATTAGGAGAGCAAATAAAAATTTTGCTTAATTTAAGAGCGTTTATTCCGTCGGATGCGATTTTGCGGGTTTTTATTGTTCTATTACATTACGGATATATAACAAATAATGTAAAAGATATAAAAAATATGAAAGTTCAGTTCTTTATCAAGAGAGTGTTAAGGAAAATATATGGGTTACTATATATAGGTAAATATTTTAAAACGGATGAATTTCAAAAACTCATTTTCATCATTTCTGTAGTTTAGGCCAACATTACTGGTCCCTAGTGCTATGAATACTTGTCGTTCTATAATTCTGTAAATGTAAACTGTACAAGCAGAAGTTAAACAAACGAGTGCTTAAAAAAGAAATTGTAATTTCATTCATAATTTTCAAGAAAATCGGAGATCAAAACAGTGCATTTTGCTTAATTTTAGCCCGCAAATTTGCATTTATATCTAAAAAAGTACTGTGATTATTAAAAAGATATATACATGTTTAGAAACATTAAGATTCATTTTAAGTCCTATAAAAAAATTGGAATCTAAACTTTTCGTTTGTAATTAATATGATTTTTTAAAAAGACCTATAAAGCTCGAAGCGCGATGCCATTCAGCGCTGAGCGCTCTCAGAGGACGGACCTGTCGCTCGCGTCCACGTCCGCCGTTTTACGTAAATATTGCATTCTAAAACGTTTATAGTGCGGCCAAAGCCTCTTGATCCGTATTTTTTTATAAATATGTAAAGTTGATGTAACTTTATTTATGTATTACGTATTAAACTAACGTGTTAGTCTTGACCAACACGTTAGTTACATCTGGAGTCTTCTTTAGATACATCTGGAGTCTAGTGGTTACTGGTTAGCATAGTAGCGCGCTCAAACAGGGGCTGGATGAGACTGACGGAAACGAACCGCTTTATAATTAACCTAATATGGCGCCTTGAATCATATAATAAAACAGTAAAAAATGTATTTCGGTACATTGAATATATTTACAAAAAATACATTCAGGTAGACTAAGAAACAGTAATGGAGCAAGGATCTAAAAAATCTGTCTGTATGTATATCTATATAGTTTGTCTGTTTGTGCACGCAAATATCCGAAGTTACTGGACGTATTTAAGAGTCCCTATCAAATTCGCTGCGCTTCGAGTTTAGGTAAACAATGTGCGTGTGAGTATTCTAAATTTAAAAATTGTCTTAGTGTGCGTAATAGGACAATACAGCCGGTGCAAACAATCTTGATCTGTCACCGCTGTAGCCACAGTTATAAAATTAGTATATTCATGTATAGATTTGCGTAATAGTCACAGCCCTTCCTATTCTATTAAAATTTATATTTGCTCGTATATTACATGGTTTTTTGTTTACGTAAATGATCAATTACCGTGATAAAAGCTATTTAAAGTTATTTTTATTCAATGCAAGTATTTTTAATACGTGCAACTATGGGTATCTTGCAAACCTATAAAAGTATAACCTGAGTTGCTTACCTTACCGTACCTTCAAAATATATACGGGTAGATAAAGATAGGATATTGAAAGAGTCCATGAAGGGTGTAAAAAGTACCTAAGATGGAAAAATAATATATTTTATATAAAGATACTTAAAGGCTAATATGAAATATTTCAAATATCCATGGAACGTGCTTTCCTCCAGTCAACAATCTGGGACAACAAACATGACATATAAAAAAAATTCAGTTTCAGTTCCATTTTATTTATCCAGAAATCGTAATCTTTAGTCATTCTCTCTACTTTCAGAGGTTGATCCGGTGCAGTTCACACAGCAAATAAACAAAGGAGTTTGCGAGTGATATGTAATTGACTCTGAATTTGATAGAACCAATCATGTTTGATATTTATTACAGATTTTCAATTTTTCAGAGTCCAAAGTTAGATTTTTTCGCTCTTACGGCTCGCTCACGGCCTACAGCAGCGGGCGGCAGCGGCGAGCGTTTTCGATGTACATGGCGCGTTTACTGTGACACGGCGCGCGGCCGCCTCAGAGTAAACGCGCCATGTATATCGCCCTGCCGCGCCGCTTAGACCGATCTCGTGACCAGGCCGTTATTGCGTCATCAACACTCATACCGAAAGCGGATATAGGACATTTCACTTCTATGATGACTTTGTCAAATATTATAGAGCATCTGGCCTAGCACCCAAGAAAAAATACTGACATCTCATACTGACGTCATATGCAACCCACATTTTTGAATACTTATATTTTCTTACTTCGCTAACTGCTCTAAAGCAATAGACTCGCTGACTTTACCAGTCTTTTTGCTTTGCCCCTAATTTTTGCTCCTTGATAGTAAGTATCACTTTTGCGACCCATTTTCTGAAATATTAACAGTATTTCATCATACGTACTCTGCTAAACATACAAGGTGAGTATAGTATTCATAAATGAAAAATACACAAAAAATACCTACGGGCTCAAATCTGGTTAGTCGATGTATAATATTAGTTCGAGTCGCGAAATACGATCGGGAGCGGTGGCAGTCCGAGCGACACAGGTGCGTCGCGTTGGAGCCCTTGGGCGCGACTAAACTCAGCGCGCTTGCGCATCGCTTTATAAGGCATTATTTTGATATTTTTTTACTAATAAATGTGCAGATATAAATAAAATTCAATTATTGTTATTTTTAGATAAACATCTTTAAATTTAATATATTTAATACGTATTGCTCTATTTATTGTAATCTTACGTATACATGACGATTTTACGTGCGTAAAATTTCAGTTTTTTTAGTGCGGGGTACATTGGTTTTGAAATATAAATTCAATTAACTTTACAAAAATCGAATGACCATTTACTAATATAGTACATACATAATACGTGTGATTATTTTTTTTATTCCTATTAGCTATAAATAAGCTAAATAAGGAATTTAAAACCAAAGCGTTTCGTGCTTTCGTGAAATCGTTGTGTTCATTTTCGTGTTTTTTAGTTTAAATTGGTTTCTAAATCATAATTTATTTTTGTCAGTTTACTAGATGAAGACACGTTTTATAATGGTACATCAGCAGAATTATAAAATAACGTGTAGTTATTCCAAAATGTGCGCTGGAAAAAGTCTATTTTTCCATTTTTGACCGAATAATTGATAGGGCCTCTTAAAATAAACTTTCTTTTGTTATATTAGGTCTAGGCAACATATAGGCAATAACTATCACATGTACAGACTTGACTTCTTAGCAAAAGTTGTTCAGTCTGATGAGCATTTTCTGTTGTCCTATAAAAATCGAAAATCTAAAACATCTGATTAGGAACTATAAGAGCCCATCTGCACTATACCATATACATCTTTGAAGGTTAGGCAGTAGTTGTCCAGTATGATGAGAAAAAATCAATATTGGTATCGTCTGCGATATAAAAAAGGATGGAGAATCCAAATACAACATCTGTTTCGTGATTCAAGATGGTGGATGGGAAATCAAAGATGGCAGATGGGAACAATTTAAAAAATCAATATAGGTATCGTCTCTGATGATTTATGGGATGGAGAATCCAAATACAACATCTATTTCGTGATCAAAGATGGCGGACGGGATATTTTTTTAAGTCGATATAGGTATCGTCTCATTCGTCTCCGATTTTTTTAGGAATGGAGAATCCAAATACAACATCTATTTCGTGGTCAAAGAAGACGGATAGGAAATCAAAGATGGCGGACGGGATTTTTTTTAAAGTCGATATATGGGTATCGTCTCCGATATTTTAAGGAATGTGGAATTCAAAAACACCATCTATTTCGAGATCAAAGATGGTGGATGGGTTTTTTTTTTAAATCAATATGGGTATCGTCTCCGATGTTTAAAGGGATGGGGAATCCAAATACAACATTTATTTCGTGATTCAAGATGGTAGATGGGAAATCAAAGATGGCTGATGGGAAAAATTTTAAAAATCAATATGGGTATCGTCTCTGATGATTTAAGGGATGGTGAATCCAAATACAACATCTATTTCGTGATCTAAGATGGCGGATAGGAAATCAAAGATGGCGGACGGGTTTTTTTTTAAAGTCGATATGGGTATCGTCTTCGATATTTTAAGGAATGGAGAATTCAATATTATATAAAAATTAATTCAATATTATATAAATATTTTATAAAATGTTTGTTTGTTCATCATTTATAGACTCTGAAATGATAAGAGATTAAGTGCTATGCCAGTAACTTTGGAAAAGGGGCTTGGAAAAAAAAATATATTTGAAGTATTTTCTTGGAAAAAAGGGAGTTAAATAGAGACTCTTAAAAAGGCGATACGGAGTTCGCTGGGTCAGCTAGTATAAGGATAAAACACAAAAAACGTTCTACATAATTATTATCTTAATATATATATTTCTTGTGTGCGTGTGTATGTCACTGAACTCCTAAACGGCAGGACCGATCTTGATGAAATTTTTTGTGAGTGTTCAAGGGGACTTGAGAATGGTTTAGATTTACAATTCAGTCCACTGGAAAATGTTTTTTTACTTAATTTTTAATTTGTAAGTAGTTGTGGATTTTGGAATGTTTCATATTGGAACCGACGGACTGCGCTGCTATCGCAGTGTCAAATCTTATATTAATAATTTCGTCAAGGAGTAGATCGAAACCTTACCTGAATAATAAAACATTAAAAAATTAAGATTTCGAGTCGACAACATATAGCCGCAAAATTCAGATTGTCGAGTATTTTGTTAAATTCTAATGGTTCTGACAGACAAATTGCAGGCGACATATTGGCCACTCTAGCAAAACGTCACAGCTTCACAGATACCGGATAACATTTTGAGTACTACCAAGTCTTAGTACTAAATAGTTTTTATGTGTAAATACTTTTTGCAGTTATATTTCTTAAACAGTTTTTTTTTCTCTTTATTTGTTTTGGGACTTATATATAATTTTATATGTCAGTCCCATCATAACAAGAACAGTTTACAGCTTTTAAAATTACTTATTACTAACTTATATCTAACTTAAACAGTTAAAACAACAATAATTATAGAAGTATCCGAAGGAAGGAAGGTATTGAGTGAATCACTATTTAAAAGAAAATTAAGTTCCTTTTTAGTTAATAAAGCTTATTACAGTATTTCAGTTTTTTTTGCAGAAAAAGAGAATGCATTTGTTTGAATATTTATAAAATATGTAAACACGATTATGTGTCGAATCTGTGTCTTTGTGTAATTTTAATTTGTGTTTTTGGTATTGTACCTTTCGCATGCCTAATGGTAAAATATGGCTTAACCTGAATAATTGTATTTAAGATCATGTACCTACTGTACCCATGTTTGCGAAATAAACTAAGTATCTTATCTTATCCGCCCAATATTATATTAATTTGTGTTACGCCGAACATAGATGATATACTATAACTAGAGAACCCCGAATTTACGCGAGCGAAGCCGCGGGCAAAAGCTAGTGTCTGTATATATTTGAAGTATTTCGTTAAAAAGGCTATAACGTGCAGTTGGTTTTAGAACTACAAATAAAACCATTTTTCTTTTTCTTTTATAGCATAGTAGCACGCACAGATATCCGCTAGAATTGTATAATAAAAATCATAATTTGACATCACAGTCATTGTATGGATGGGTGACTGTTGAATTTACAGAGCCCATGTATGAGGTTCTTAAGGGGAGCAAAATTATGGTAATTTTTGAGCTAAGACGCGCCGTTAGCATAATACCAATTTAATAGGTATTTAGCTGATAGGTACTATGCAATGGAATTAAAATCACACTTGAATCGAATATTATCTTACAACGCACATTTTTTTACGTCTGCCATTTTGTTTACGTACAGTTACTTATGTGATTTAGCCACACATGAGATATTGTGTACGTTAAATGTTAAATAATGAACATTGTAAAATAATATAGTTTATTAATTTTATATATTTTTCTTACTTTTAATTAAGTAAGTATTTCCTTTTACCTTTTGTATTTAGTGTCATTCGTGGGTTTTCATGCATTAATAACGCAATCGACGTATATTTGAAATGTGACAATTATGTACATGACAATTATAAATTATTTCTATCATATAATAAAACTGCGCCAAATTATTATAAATAGTCGTTGTTATCCTGAGAAACATCATCCTACTAAACAAATAATACCTAGCTTTATTTGATACCTTTAAATGCATGTGCATTGAAAATAATTAATTTGAATACTATTATATCACAATCGAAGTATTACATAGACGAATACTATTCATGTACTTATTGCAAGAAGGATCAAGATTTTTATTCCACGCGATACCGTCACAGTGCGTCGGATCTCGCATCCGCGGTGCGCGGGCGGTACTATAAAAACCTAAACTCGAGCGTCCGCTCGAGGCGTATACGCTCGTAACTGAGCTAAAACAGTACGAATTTCAATTAATTATCTGTGTTTGTTTGTGCTACGTATACATGTTGATTACGTCCCGATTTAAAAGGTTAAATAGATACTTCATTACTTTGAATACGATTGAAAAATTGTGTCTAAAAAAATCTCGGTCAATTATTTCATTTTGATTGATTACTGTGATTTCAGTCAACTGATTTATCTTATAATTACTACAAATTATATGAGCATCGCTTCATTCTATTTAAAAGCTACACTGAGTTTTCGATAAATGACTGTTTCACCGCCACTGAAAGACGTCCACTGCTGGTGATAGGCCTCCCTCAAGGCTCTTCACATGAACCGATCTTGAGCTACTTGCATTCAACAGTCGCCTTCCTAATAAGATCGTTTTTTTAGGTATGTGTCCATCAATTAAAACACACAGGCACTACAAATTACAGAACTTCAACCTTAAAGTAAGTGATAACAATAACACAAATTACCATAATCTTTAGACCTGAAACGAATACAATCAAAGAGATGTAGGTCATCAGAGCAGTTAGAACGTGTGTGTAGATTTGAAAACAGGAGAACTACGTTACTGCTTCAGTTTACCGACTTGACCGTAGTCACTCTAGTATGGTCAAAGCGTCAGATTTGCCAATGAGTGTAAATTTCAAGCATAATTCGCCTTTGCAACAAATAGTCACGCATTGCCAGGTATAGGGCGATTAACAATACTTGTTTAAAATTATCATACCTACCCAAGGAAATACATATAAGCGTAATATTATACATGTACAATTGTACATGTCCAGAAAACGAAATATAATATGAACACAATGTTCTCGAACAAGTTCGTATTAATCTCGACGTCCTTCTTAGTTAATTAGCACCCAATGAACGTGACCTAAAAAGCCTTTGAGCCTAATGTTTTCGTGAAACTACACAAAAACCAAGCCCTAGTATTGCTAACCAATGCCAGACTTGCCAAATAACGAGAGAACTTAATGTGCCCCAGATCTCGTACCTAATCCATTTCGTACCAAAAGGTGACGTATAAAATCCCCGTAGAACACAGCCAAATTAAAAAGGTAACCCGATCTTAAGATTTACTAAGGAAATATGTATGAACATTAATTAATCGGTTTACCTCTAGTGAGACACAATACAGTCATAAACTATGCCCTTTGATCCGTACAGCCAACAGATTTATGATGGGACTTTATGGAGCTTGCGACATAACAGGTAAGGGTTTGTGGACCGTATTACGTTGTTTTCCTTCAAATTTTGAGATATGTTCGATATTTTTCCTGCAACCTTTGTGTAACATTTGTTGTGATGCAAAGTTGGAGGTGAAAGTAAAGTATGAAATACCTATTTCATGTATTGTGTAGTCATTTATGCCATTGTATGAAATAAATGTACAAATTGTTTTTTGCTTTGTTTGGTATGTGTAGAAATTCTTTTTAAATGTGGATGATATCCTATGATATCAGTTAATTCAGTTGACGCAGGAATTTGATATTTTTACAGCTGCATTGTATTTCGTATGGGTTTCAATGCGACAATTTCACTCGATACTGAGAAGAAAGACAATGAACAACTATTTTTAAGAGATCGGCAAAAATTCAAGGGTTCTAGATACGATGATATTGAGCACTTTGGCCCACATTATGAAAGGTCTGATTATTCGAGTTTTTTTGTGCTCCAACCACCATGTTCTGTTCACAATGTCCTCGGTTCCCTTTCTGTCTGTAAGCGTGTCGCAAATTTGGTTATCATTCCTGTTTGGTCTTATAAATGTAGGTGACAACATTGCCCGTTAAGTGCCATTAAGCACCTTTGAGGCGTAAGATAAAGCTCTTCCACTTAATTTTCAAAACCCTTATAACATCAGAACACATTCAAAGACAGAGCAGGAACCATAGTCATGTGCCAAGGAATAAAAATATTGACTGAGAGTCAATCGCGTTTCCTTCACAAAATGAAGCGAGGTCGAATCCAATCGTGTTACAAACTAAGGCTAATCCAATTTGTCGACACAGGATGTTTGAGGCCAGACTTTATTGACAAACGGTGACCGAGTCCTATACAGTTAATACAAATTGACCTGAAGTTAAAGGAAATCAGTAAGATTAAAATACCAGCATTGAAATTGTAAACAAATCAAACAATCAAATAGAATTTTATATATTCTTACTGACGCCAAATTTTTCCTTCTAATATAAAATCACTTGTCCTAGCCAACATATCATGGCGGTGCCAAAAATTCTAAAGCTTTCTAAAATTTGGAAAAAAAAACTTTTGAAAATTTGGTAGGCTTCTTTTATGATGTAGGACTTATGGTAAAAAAGGATTTTTAATATTATGTATTTAGTATAAATTCCACCTAAATTGGATGAAAGTTTGGTCCATTCAAATAGCATGTAGAACGGATAAAGCCGTAGTTAACATACACTTATTTTGTATACAATTTATTTACTTGTGTAAAATCTAATTGGTCCTTTGAATTAGCTTTGCCCTCATTGTTAGGACAACAAAGTCAAATATTAGCAAGGGAAGATCTTCAGTAAATATTAGCCATCTTTGCGTTAAAGGGCGAAATAAGTCTGTGTAATCAAATGTATACAATCCTGGTACACCTTAAAGACTTGAGCACTCTATGTTTGCATAATAAAATGTTGATTTATACGTCTTAACTTACGATTAAAGTCAGCGATTATATTAGCCAAAGATCAGAAATCATCATCATCATCGTCAGCGTCAACGGCCTCTCTTATGGCACTTCACGTAAAATAGAAACTATTTTACCTGAAGTCCCGAAAAGTGGGCTGCCGACCCCCGCCCAGGATTATTATTATAAATATTAAATAAGGGACACCTAAACTCGAAACAACAACAATTTATGTATCACACAAGGTTTATTTCGTTTGGGAACCTAACCCACGTCAGCCGATACTATGCTGCATCCGTACGCGGGAAGGGAAAAGATTATAGCACCGAGATTCTTAGTTCCCATATTCGGCTTTTAATTGAAACCGGGATCAGCATCGAGATAATTAAAATCGCATCACCTGTTGTTAATTTTCATTATTCGCATATAAATTAATAAGCATGAAACGGCTAATGGATGGACGGAATGAATTACATTAGTAAAATCGATGTATCCCGTTAATTTGGCATTTCATTGTGATCCCGGTAAAGTGCTTATTGGACTGCAATGCTGAAATCTCGAGCGTAATAATAATTATTACATGAAAAATATTTGCTTTTCTATTCGTTACAATTTTTTCGCGATCCTATGGCAATTTCAGGAAACAACCAATAAGGGTTGCTTGGGGCACCTCTACGGTCAAAAAGGAACATACATACTAAATTTTAGCTTCTTGCGTCTAATAGTTTCAACTGGGCATTGTCTGCCAGTGAGTCAGTAATGCAAGAATTAGAAATAAGTATACAGATTATTTTTTTTATAGACTCACGCCTGTATCCCCGAAGGGGTAGGCAGAGGTGTAATATTACACATTTCGCCATGAACACGGGCACGGGCACATTACCAGACTCTGTGCTGTTACTGAGAATTTCCTAACGGAAAAACCCAATCCCACGCGCCCATTTATGCCGCGAGATCAACCAGGCAGTCCAATATACAGAATAATAATAAGATAAACCAAATAACGATTTGAGTGTGAGAGATATGTAATAATATCTAGGCTTTGGGCTGAAATTACTGATATCCAAGTATTTATACATAATATGTAAGAGGATAGTGGCAACTAAAATGACACTGACATGACGTTTGACAGTTAAACTGTCAAACGTGTAAATAAGGTGTACCTATATAAGTCGACAGGCTCGGCTAGCTCGTCCTATTCTCCTTCGACGACGGCTCAGGTACGATATGGTTCTGACTATTTAATTGCCACTGTGTTCCAATATTCTGTGTTGCTTGTTCTTTTGTTTCATCATCTAGGAAACAATGTAAGATAGTGTAATCATTATCTTATTGATATTGTGTTGTGGGTAGATTGATCGTTTGTGAGATATTATAGATTGTAATATAGGATAGAATAATAGACTGTGGATCAAGTCGTATCAATGAGATTCATTAGGTATATACCTGTGGTAAACATTTAGTAAATTGTATTGATGCTAAATAATGCTTTTTATGTTCTGTTGTAAGACAGACCTTTCTAGTAATATAAAACTACCCACAACATTGATATTTGATATAAATTGGCTGTACCACTGTTTGTTAATTATTGTTATATATATAGTTATTGAAAAGAATGATCAAGAGTTTTATTGCCCGTTCTTTCTCTTGGTTCTATGTCTTTGCTTTGCGAACTGGGCTGTAAATGTAAATGTAGAATCAGGACGTAATCTAAAGATATATCCTTGTGCCGAACTGAATAAATGAAAGTATGATTTGATAGTTGTCTCTTTTATTTATCAGAACTGTCTCTACACTATAGGAAGCTTCCCTGATTTCTGACAAGTGCGTTCTGAGGAATATAATAACTAAAATTCTTGCGTTACTGACTGTCAGACACCGCACAGCTCAACTGCCGCCCAGTCCCGTTCCCAGTATTTTTTTTTTATTTCCAACCTGTGTTCCTCATGTACCCGTGTGTCGGAGGGTCGGGTATCGCCGAAGCATTCGTCACTACCCCCCCGAACAAAACCCCCTTGGCGGCGGATGAAGGTGTTGGGCTCCGCCGCACTAACACCCAGCGGGCGCAGAGGATAGGGAGGACAGCAATCTGGCAACACCGCATCTCCTCTTCCTCTGCGGCCCCACCGCGACGCAACAATGTTGCGCCCACATTTGGTCGCGGGAGATAGGGCGCGCGGCAACGCAACACCGACATGCCTCTCCTCCCGCGACCGCGCCCGACTGCGAGGGACAGACAGAACTGTCCCCCGCACCCACACCTTTGGATGCGTCCTGCGCAGGCCCCTCCAAGCCCACGCGGAGCGTCCACTCCCGGGATCTCTCTTGAGGTGGCGCGAATGTCCAAGCGGGTGTCCAAGCCACGGTTACTGAGCCCCCTACCACGACAAAGTGGAGATCCCACGGGGTTGACAGTTCCGTCTGTATTATCATCATGTGGCATCATGGCATCCTGTAAAAACGTATTTTTTTTTATTATTATCACTATTAAACAATAATAATGTTTGCCACGTTTTATGTTGGGAAGCTTGAGAAGTTTACACAAGTAAGTAAGCAAAAGAAAATAAAGATATCCAGTTTGCGTCTATAGAGTGATTACAATACTTACAAATAAATAACATTTGTTTAAGTACCCGACCTGCCCGACAACATCTCTATATACTTAGCATGAGTTTATTTGCCCTCCCATTCATTGTTTGCTCATCCATCATTCGAATAATCATATACGTCAATCTCGATACATATTAAGTGTTCATATTGCAATTAGTCTGCAAATTATCCAAACAAAGTTTTCCATAGAGGGCATATGAAAAAAATAAGGTCACCTTTATGTTCACAGCAAGTTTGGTACGATAGTAGAAAGTGCGCATTCACTTTTGAAATATATTTTTTCAACCTACAAGACCCGCTACGCCATATATTGTGATTGCAAAACCTGTTTAAACAAATTGCAAAACCTGAAAATTTACTGAAGCCTGGCTTACAAAGATTAGAGAAAACATTCAGCTGTTACAACGAAGTATTTTTACAATTTTAAAACAAGGAGAACAGTTGGGCCATTATCGTCCATTTGGTGCACTTAGCTAGTGTAGCTACTGCTTAATAAGAAACCTGGGTAAAAGTATACTTCTTAGCCAAAAAGAGTGCACATTTTCCATCTATAAGACCACAGCGACTAACCACCCTACCTAAGGACTCATGTATGATAAATTCATCTAATTACTAGCTGAGTGAATTTCTAGTCTTGTTCCCAACAGTTTAATTAAAAGTGTACTTTGTTTATATAAAAGTTAATCTTAATTATTCAAGCTGAGTGTGAAGTAAACTCACGTCTCTGCTAGAGTGCCTGGGTATTTGAGTTGAAAAGCTTTCATATTTTGTACTTTATGTTAGCATTGTATAGCAGTGATAGCCCGGGGGATTTCTCGAGCTAAATAGATACATTTGTAGCTCGACGGGTCTGTGACATGTTCGTTAATCAATGTCAACGACTTCCGGTGACGACATTGCTGGTCGATGTATACAGCTGGCAAAAGTGTTATTACTTGGGTACGATTTGAATATTAATAGCATTGTTGATGATATTAATGATATTTATTTGATTTTAAGACTAAATCTGATGAAACTGCTGTTTTCTTGTAATGTACTAATGTTCCAAATAAGAGAGTGTCAGACGGTAACTCGATTAAAGGCTTTGGAACAGGATCATTATTTATCATTATAGCCTATTTCCTTTACTATTTTTTTTTACAGACTCACGCCTGTATCCCCGAAGGTGTAGACAGAGGTGTAATATTACACCCACATTTCGCCTTTATTTCCATAAAAATGTTTTAATTTTTTGGACACGTCAGAAGGTATACATACAGAATAAAAAAGTAACTTTAAATGCATATTAACATAATTGAGCATTGAAAAAACTGCCTGTTCAGAAAGTAGAGCCTCGTGATCAGGCAAGAAACTCCGGGCCACTCTTTTCGTCATCTTGATTCCATACAATTTAAAAACTTAGTAACTACATTGAATTTTTCATAGGTATATGGTGTGTCTATAATGTTTTTGTCAATTAATAAGGTTTTTAATAATAATATAAAAGTACTAACTATACTAAACCAGCATAATATATACACAATAACTCACACTCACATGAAACTTAACACTAATCAAACATAAGTAGCCTGTGGGACCGAGCAAATTAATCCCAAGCATTTTTGTCTTCAATATAATCTAGCACCGAAGAGTACCCTTTTTGACAAAGTTTACGTTTTATAACCTTTTCGAATTTATTAAAACTTAAATTTTGAATATTGCTTGGCACTTTATTGTAAAAGCGCACACATTGGCCTTGAAAATATTTTTTTATTTTCTCTAGCCGGATAGCCGGCACTACTAGTTTGCTCTTATTTCTTGTATTCAAATTGTGGATATCACTTTTCTTTGAGTATGAGGCCTTGTCTTGGAATAAATATATTAGGTTGGAATAAATGTACTGGCTTGCAACTGTTAAAATGTTTATTTCCTTGAATTTATTCCTTAACGAAGCGCCATAATCCAAATTATAAATTGCTCGAATAGCTCTTTTCTGCAGAATAAAGATGGTTTGAATGTCGGCAGCATTTCCCCACAAGGGAATACCGTATGACATTATACTATGAAAATAACTATGATATACAAGCCTGGCTGGGTCCATATCAGTTAACTGGCGAATTTTCCTGACTGCGTATGCTGCAGAGCTGAGTCTATTCGACAATTTAATAATATGTGGTCCCTATTGCAGCTTAGAATCTAGTGTAATGCCTAAAAAGGTAAATGGGCACCTTAGTATGGAAGCCATACCCATGGCGGACACAAACAAAATATAGCAGAGTGTTTTCATCTATGGCTCTCATTTACTATGGCATTAGTCGCATTAATGTGAGCTACGGGAATTTTAAAAAAATTCAAGTGTTATCTATGTATATATCTATAATCTTTATCTCTGAAACTACTGATCCGATTTGAAAAATTCTTTTTGTGTGTGATAGCCACATTCATGAGAAAGGTTATAGGCTACTTTTTATCCTGATATCCCCGCGGTATCACTGAATGAGGCCGACGAAGTCGCGGGCGTCCGCTAATTAATTGATATAGGTAAGCAAAATAAAATGCTAATTCATTAACATTTATTTTTATTCAATTTGATCCAAAGCAATCATCATCATCATCAGCCCTTTATATATTGTCCCACTGCTGGGCACGGGCCTCTTCTCACCATGAGAAGGGTAAGGCCATAGTCCACCACGCTGGCCTAGTGCGGGTTGGCAGACTTCACATGTCTTTCGAGAACATTATGGAGAACTCTCAGACATGCAGGTTTCCTCACGATGTTTTCCTTCACCGTATAGCAAGCGATAATTAACAATTTAATCAAAGCAATCATAAGATCATTTAAAAAGGCAGCGGGTGTGTTGCTTCCTGGTGTATGGCCCAAGACAGATAATAAAAAATGCTAGCGATATCGGCGCAGCTATTTAATGTGTGAAAAAAATCCTGTTCAATGTGCGAAAGAGACAACGTATAACATATCTCTAAACATTAGCTCATTTCGATATTATTTTTATGCCTTTATAAGATGAAATAAAAGCCTTTGATACCGTTTGTTTTCGTTTTTAAAGGATCCTGTACATTTTTTTCCGACGATTTTTAATCAAATAATTATATGCAATGAAAGGTCATAATATTCTCCTTTGTTTAAAACTATTTTGGTCAATGTCCGCCACTGTTCGCAAAGCAGGTCAGATATGCCCAATGACCTTTGGTGTTATCCACAAGATCCAACACATTATCCTTAACCTTTACTGAGGTGTTCACTTGTTTGACGTTAGGCATCAAAAATCGAATACATTTAGTTTTAAGTCTATTTAAAAGCAGGTTGTTAACCTCAAACCAGCGAACCACCTTTGAGATAGCAATGTTTACATCGTCCTTATCAATTTGTTGACGTTTTAATTTAAATAAAAGTGAGTTATCATCAGCAAACAGTACTATCCCGTGCTTGTCATTAACAAGGTTTGGTAAGTCATTAATATACACTAAAAATAAAAAGGACCGAGGATTGAACCCTGTGGGACGCCCATTTTGACTACAGACTCATGTGAACGCGTCCCGTTGACATCAACTCTCTGAATCCTATTACTTAAATTTGAAGTAAGAACATGCAGAGCAGAACTACTTAAACCATAGTGATGTAATTTCCTGATCATTGTATCATATTCTACACAATCAAAGGCCTTGGACAAATCACAGAAGACACCTAAAGCATCATGTGAATCCTCCCAGGTATCAAAGATATGTTTTACAAGCTCAACACCGGCATCGGTCGTGGAGCGCTTCTTTCTAAAACCAAATTGTTTAGAGTGTAGAAGCTCGTTGTTATTAAAATAACGTTGCAGTTGGTCTAGAATCAAGATTTGGCCAATCACAGAAATTGGCCTATAGTTGGTGGGGTCTGATGTGCTAACTGCTTTGTACAAAGGTATTACCTTGCTATCTTTCATAAGATCAGGAAATACACCACAGTCAATACACTTATTAAATATTAAAGCTAATCTGTTAGCAGCTAAAACAATAATGGACTTGGTAATAGTAACGGAATTTCCCCACAAATCTGCAGTCTTCTTTATATTTATAGTATTAAAAGCTTTTATAACATAATTTGAATTTATATACTGAAATGAGAAGTTACTATAAATTGTACTCATGTTTTCTTTCAAAAGAGATTCTGCTGCATTGGTTGATGAGTCCAAAGATCTTGTAGTAATAACGGGGATATCAGTAAAAAAACTTTGAAACGCCGATGCAACCGCCGGTGGTGTTATCAATGTTCAAACTAAATTTAGAACTTTTAGTTTAACTTTCTTAGTCTCGCTGTTTATAATATTCCATGTAATTTTCATTTTATCGTCACTACTCCTAATCCTTGAACTCAGGTAAAGGGACTTAGCTTTCTTGCAAAGTTTTCGAAATATCCTAGCACAGTTTTTAACATAATCCTGAAATTGTTTACTTAAATTAAAGTTTCTCTCGTCATATAGCTAATACAATCTCTTTCTACTTTTGTGAAGCCCAGTTGTTGCCCATTGACAGAAGGTGGCATTACCTCCAACTGTAATCGTTTTAGGTCCCACGTTATAGGGGGCGAGCCTATTGCCGTTACCGGGCACATCACCAGACTTCGGGCTGCTACTGAGAATTCGGAAAAACCCAGTAACACTTTTTGCCCGACCGATCAGCAGTCGCATATGCTATCCACTGGACCACGGAGGCAGTCTTCCTTTACTATACTGTGTTTTATGCACCGTATGAGTATTATACATCGAACGTATGTTCTTCTATTCATCACTCTAAAAGATATTTGTTCGTTTGTTTTACACAATCCTACTAGGTACTATGAAAAACGCAAAATTTTGGGTTAAGGTGCAACCGCTAGTCAAAACAAGCATTTTCATATTACTACAAATTCACAGCAAAAACAACCAGCTCTCCATATCTTTACAATAATTGAAACTGGCAGCTTTTCCATTTTATTTTCCTTATATATATGCTTAAGGTATTCGGAAGAACTTTTCTTTTCACACAAGACTGTATAGGTAAATTCACGAAAGTTGACCACAAATGGCGGCCGTCGCGCATATTTACATTCGTGCACCAATGGCGTTGCTCCATTCTTGACGCATTTAGGGAATGCGTCAAGAACGGAGCCACGCCATTGGCACTCCACCCGCGCCTCATCCCGCACCTCCACGGGGACCTAAAAAATTATTTCTGCGCAGTGGTCATCTTTCGTGAACCGACCTATACCCACATATTGGACACCTTTATCGACAATTTCATTTGTTCGTTTAATTTTCGTATAACCGTATCCATTCATATACCTAAAAGTAGACGTGTACTTCAGGTAGTAGGTCGTGCACATCGCACAGTGTGTTTTTTAAATCGTGCTAGGGATCGAAATCGACGCATTTTTTAAACTTAGACGTTATTGTTTTATTATATGGCTACGATAGACTAGACTTTGCCCAGAGTGTGAGTGTAGGTTATTGCAACTAAAGGTAGTAAGTATTTGTTATTCAAAGGTATAAACTATATTACTGCATATTACTATTAATTCCTTTGCTTATAATAATACCAAGAATATGTGAAACGAAAATCCTTAATAAGGCTCGCGGTAAAAGATGACGGCCATAAAATAAATTTCCATGCGCAAAAGTGTTTGTTACGACATATGTACTTCTCTATGTTATGTATCCTTCATGCAATAGCTAATGTTCCCTTTCTGAATTTTATACATAAATATAGGTAGTTATCTGGAATAATAAGATTTTGTACGTAATACCTACTACTGTGGACTGATATTGCCAACCAAATAATGTTACAAAAAATAATTTACGCCCAAAGATAGATACATTTTGATATTTTAAAATAGATATTACAGTAGAATTATCCATTTAACATAGCACTGATAGGTAAACTTTGGCCTCAGGAGAAAGACTAGGATTAATACAAAAACCTAAGTTTCTACATCGAGGCACTTTCATAGTTGAACAAAATCGTTACCAACTTCGTCCCTTGTGCAGTCTACCGATTTTGCTTTTATTCGTTTCGTTCTGTTACGTCACCTCCAAGTGTGGAGTTCTTTTACATGTTACCGTTAATGTAGAATTTCACTTTCTTCCTTAAACGGCATAAACTGGAAAATAAGTGCAAGGTTAGGTCTACGACAATAGTTTTGAGAAATCTTCCATAGTTACGTAATTTGCAATCATGCACATTAAGCTGTAAAAAAATATCTTGAGGGAACCTGCATATCTGATAGTTCTCCATAATGTACTCAAAAGACGTAAAATCTGCTAACCTGCACTAAGCCAATATGTCTGTGCGCTATGTGTACAGCCGGCTATGGCCCGACCCTTTTCATTATCTAAAGCCAGAAGTGTGAAAGATTATAAAATAAGCCTGGTTATGATGATGGCATTGACTATAAGCAGATATTTTTGACTGCCATTGAAAGATCTGGGCAGTTAAGATTTTGATAAAATGTTATGTGTATGCTTTTTGAGTAGGTTTTGACTCGATTTGACAAAATATTCGTTTTTTACGGTGCAACTACCGCCTGCTCGCTGGTATCAAATGGCATAAATTGCTATACCATTTGGCTCCAGCGTGACAATCGGAAAGCGGCAAAAAGAAATCACCACAAGACTTATTTAGGGGCAATTTTTACCATTTTAGTTAAAACTGGAACATTTTCAACCTGTAACCAAAGCTAAAACTAACATCATAGGGCAAACATTATTTTTCCTTTAAAATGTCTTTCACAACACATTATTTGCGCAACGCAACCCATTTACGCGCAAGTCAGCCACCCTTTATTATACTTTATTATAAGGAAATATTTTTTCAAATTATCAGCTATTTAATGGCCATAGACAAGTTTTTAGGGATGTGCTATAATACTCATTGTGCACTCAATTTTATGCTTGCATGATTCAATTACCTATCACCATATATCATATGGAGATTTTTGAAACTAGTTTATGAAAATTTTAATTTCGGGTAAAATAAAAGAATCGAAGTTTTGGTACTCTTAGAATGTGATCAATATGCCTAGTTCGTTATTAAAAAGGTCTCTTGAGATGAAAACACTTCGTTTTTTTTTCACTCTTTGCATAAATTATCTACCTCTCATAATTTGATTTCTTAACCTTAGTCGTAACATGACATTTGCTTATAATTGTTTCACGATAAGGTGACGGGCACTGCATGTATCGTTCGCGCGAAATGAGAACCATCTTTACTGTATCTAATCGCACCAAATTAACAGCAAATGACATATTTTTGATCCGTTTGACGTTCATACATTGGCGTAAGTACCGAATCCAAAAATAGTTTTATCCATATTTTCTTCAGAACAAGATTTAGTCATTTTTCATAAAACTGATTGATCCTCACTTATCATCATCAGACTTTAACAATCCACTGCTGGACTAGGCCTCTCCTTAGAAAGGAGGAATTGGCCTGCTATACCACGCTGGCAAAACGGGTTGGTATAGGGTTTGTATAAAGTTTTTCTTTTCTTACAGTGCTGTTCTCTGCATAATTGCTCCCTTTGTCGGCTCTTACGACACCCATGGGAAGATATGGGATAGTGAAAATCCGTATTCTTAATCCGTCACTACACAGACAGCCTCTAAAACCACTCATAAAACCCCTCTGGGGCAGTCGTTAACCTCATCATGAGACTAACGCAATCTCAGAGGGCAGAGTAACAGCTTTCAAACATCACCTGTATCTTGTGATATATTTATATATAACAGGATGGAAAGAAAGCTTACAAACCGCAGGGCAACTTTGTGACGAACTGAATGTTGGTGTTTTTTTTTTATAGTATAAGGCGGCAAACGAGCAGGCGGATCGCCTGATGGTAAGCAATTACCGCCGCCCATGGACACAAGCAACACCACAGGAGTCACAAGTGCGTTGCCGCCCCTTGGGTTGGGAAAAGGAATAGGATAAGGAGTGGGATGAGGGAGAAGGAATAGGGGATAGGGCCTCCGGCACTCTCACTAACGGAACGAAACGCAACAGTTTAGGTACTGTTACTTTACGTCGATTTTCTGTGAGAGGGTAGTACTTCCCCGGTCGAGCCGGCTCATTCATGCTGAAATCAGCAAGGCTCTACTACCTGTGTGGCGACGTCCCGAATGCTTCAGAGTGTCGGGTCTTGTCTCCGGCTTGCCTTTATTGGCTGGTTGGAGTGGATTACCAAGAGCGCCTGCAGGACCCTCGACTCTGGCTTGCCTTGTTGGCCGGCCAGAGGGAAGCCGCAAGAGTTATTTGCTCGGGGGTGAAAGTGTCATTGTCAAGGGCGTTATTACGGGGAAACCCGCTCCGGGCCTCCGTTCTCACGAGGCCCACGATGGCGAAACCGGTGCTGCACCGCTCGACACCTCTAGCCACTCGCACCGGTGTTGCACTCTGGCTACCTCTATGGCAGAGTTTGTTTGCTTTGGGCGGCTGTTTAGAGAGGGCCCATCTAGTGAGTTTGCGAGTCACCATCTGCCACGCGGATGGATGCTATAGGAGTATCACTGGCAGGTGCCGTTTGTTATCTAAAGTCTCATTTTCAGTCCATTCAACACCCATCCCCATAATCCAATTAAATTAGGCTCCTCATCATTACAATAGTCCTACACGTGCTGGGGCTAGTCCATAGCTGTACTCAGTAGTGCAGTTGTGGAGGCTCCGCGGCATGTGTCCCATCCCATGTTAGATTAAAGTTCTCTACGGGCCTCTGCACGTTGGATCCATATCCCCGTGTACCGGGACCGTGGACCGGTTATTCTTCTAACACCATGTTAGAAGAATAGCCGTGAAAAAGAGAAACTTAATAATAATATATACTTTATTTTCAAACATTATAGTCCATAGTAGGTACAACAAATACTTAACTTACTTAACTTTACTTTACATAATTAAATGACGGTCGTTGACTCGTCATCCAATGCCACATAGCCCTATTATGTCTATATAATCTAATATCTATCCTACTCGTCACAACTTTGACTAAGCTGTTGGGAGCTTACGCGCACCCGCCGCATAAGGGATGCCATCCTATTCCGCAAAATTGCATAAATGTCAGGTACAGCTGTTTCGGCAATCATTCCTGATGCGCTGCAGAATCGCGGCAGCCCCAACATCACCCTGAAGGCATTATTGTATTGGATACGCAGAGCGCTGTACGAATTCTGTGTATACTGGACACATAGTGCACACGTTTACAAAGATTGGCAGTACGCCCTGAACAATGTGATTTTAACATCTCTTGTACAGCGTTAATATAATTGATACAATGTATTGAAATAAAGTAAAGTTCAAGTGAATGATGGCATGCAATTATAGCAGAACCACGTTAATACGGAGCTCTTTTGTCTGGATTCGAGATAATCCGGAAAACTACGCTTGAGTTCGTTGCAAAATTTTTACTCAGCGTGAAAATAATTAACGAATAAAAATATATTTTAAGCTACTGGAAAATTTGCTACGTAACGTGTATCTATTTATAATTATAATAAGGCTTCGTGACTTGTGAAATTAAAAAAATATATATCAGAACGTTGCGAGTGAGATATATTATAGAGGCAAAACATTGAAAGCAACAATTTGATCTAATCTGATCGAAAGGATTCGTATATTTAAACATTTCATGTAAGACATAACATCTCTAATCCGTGTGGTGACGGATTAAGAATACGGAATGTCACCACCCCATATCATCCCATGGGTGTCGTAAGAGCCGACAGAGGGAGCATATTATGCAGAGAACACCACTGTAAGAGAAGGAAAACTTGAATCAAACCCTATACCAACCCGTTTGGCCAGCGTGGTATAGTAGGCCAATTCCTCCTTTCAAAGGAGAGGCCTAGTCCAGCAGTGGACTGTCAAAGGCTGATGAAGAAGATAACATCTCTCTTTGAGCAAACACAGCCTGATTGCCTCACGCTTGAACTCTGGCACTGCCTATACACAGATGTAACCACGGTAACGCTTGTTTCTATTTACCAATGATGTTGGTACTAAATATGTAAATATGTATTTAATATTATAATCTCCATTTCGAAGTTATTAATGCCCCAACCGTGCGTTCGCAAACAAAACATAAAGTACCCTTAGGTATCGTTTAGAGTCATTTTGTTTTTAATTCACTCGATTTACTTCGTCATTGGAGCAAGTGATTTGTTTGGCCCAGTTTCAGTTTCATTATTTACGGTTAACGACTTTTATTAACAACGTTATGAAGATTTACGATGGCACACCCGAACTCGATCGCCAATGTAATAATAAATCATTATCAGATTGGGAAGCTGTTTGACGGAATGAGTCCTCCAGGGTTTAAGCGCTTTGACAAAATGACTTTTTATCAGGATGCGTTTCATTCTCCTTGATTTTCCACAAATCTCTTTATTTTATCTCTTTTTTTTAAAGACAGCTCCCGCACTAGTACCAAATCCTGTGTCACGGGGGACATTACAAAGTTACAACTAACGGAAACAATGAAAACCAATACTCGAAACAACAATATTTATGAAACACACAAAGTATTGTCTTGTGTGGTGATCGAACCCACAACACTCGGCGCATTGTCGCTGCGGCGAGGCGGCCACTTAGAATACTACGCTAACCACGCACTTGCATAGCGTTATTGTATCGTCATAAAATCATTGCTAATACCACTAGATCACTCATACTCGATCACACATACGCAACTGCTCTTATTCCAATTCGTACACTCTAGTATTACAATCTATCTACTTCTATGTACCGTTTGATGAGTAACGACGGTTTCAGGTCACGGATTAAGTCTTGATTCTTTGTGCTTTACTTGTCTATACCAACCTCAGTGAATATGACTAGACCTTATAAAGAAAGTTTTTTGTTTTCCAAATTCGAAATTTATCCAAACGAATTTGAAGGAGATGCTTCACAAAATTAGCAACAGTCTTTGTAAAATAACATTGAGGCTAGAACTAAACTTAAAACTGTATTTCTTTGGCAAAAATAATCTGTTTTATTCTTTTCTACTTACAATAAATTATGATGGTTAATGAATCTCAAGTAAAATCCTTAGTAGCGTTAGTGCCTCACGATATTTACAAGCCGAATGCATTATAAATTTATAAAATAATGTCATAAATTAAGAATTTTAATTAAATAGCTTATAGATTTCTCATCATACTCCTGCACGACATAGTCCTAATAATAATAAAGTATCTAATGGTACGCCACTGAGCTCTATTATGTAATTTCGATCATTTGTTTCACATTAAGTAATCAATTAATTCTGCAATTAAATAGCAGAGTGTGAGGTACGTACACCATACATCTTACACGTACGTATAGGTACCTACATCATGTATAAACAGCCTAATATACTGTAACACAATTCAAACGATTATTCACACATACAGCGTCCATGATTTTAATAACATTGCTATTTAGTGTTATGTTGATGGTACTATAGGTAGGCTACAATTTAGTGACTCAATTATCAGGGTAATAAAGTAGTTAATATTGAATAGCTGGAGCAATGTAGTTTGATCAGTTGATGTAATAGTTAACGCGGTATGTCAGTAAAACTACTTATCAATACATTTTATTCCGATTTCACTGTATATACATGTTATAAAATGAAGTTCCCTTACTTTCCTGTTCGTCTGTATGAACGATATAAACACAAGAACTACCGAACCGATGTCTGTACAGTTTTCACCAATAGATAGTGATTCCTGAGGATGGTTAAGGTGTAACATCACCAGGGTGCAACCGCAGGCGAAGTCGAGCATAAATTATAAATTACTGTGGCAAATGTTAATTACTGCTTGAACCACTATTCTTTGATATTCGTTACTAAGGAATCAGTACCCTCAAAAATTATACAGTGACACTAGTCTATATTAAACCTAGGTACTTTGCTCCATCCACAACGTAATATTCTATCATGTCTGGTTAGATTAAAAACGTAACCTGGGCTAAGCTTGCATCCGTGATAACACTAGGGCGAGGATTATAATTATAAATGTATAAATTAATTTAGAACGAAAGTTACACGATGTTACCTGTCAATAATTAAACTGGATTATCAGATAATGGTAAATGAAGCCCTAAGCGTGGTAATCGATTTCACTTCCTAAATAACAAATAGTTATTGTTATTATGTTATGTCGATTACTAAATCAATCTTGAAACGTTTTGTTGGACGCAGATTGTTTTGTTTCTCGCTTCTGGCATTAAACTATGAGGTAACAAGTTAGTTATTTTGTGTTTGTACTTCAGTTTAATCAAACCAACAGGTTTTGTCCAATATCCGCCCTTGAACTTTGTGGTCAGGATAGCAAATAACCCGTTTTTAAGTATTCTAACCTTTCATTTTGCTTCTAGTTTGTTGCTGGTCTTGAATATATTTACTGCTTCCTGTGGTTGAATAGTCGATTTATATAAAGTGATGGTTATCGTTGCTAATTCACAGGAATGCCTAAAATTTATATGCATGTAAAGATACGTAATGAATGTATGAGTGTAGGCTTCTCTGTAATGTATGTACGACTGTACATGTGTGTGTAGAGGCGGCTGCGCCAGAAGAGAATAAATGCAGTTTAAGTGAACATGTTCGTAATACTTTCATTTCATATCCCTATATACGCACCTACATATACACACACTCTTTCCCTAAAGTCGCTTTATTATAATAATTGTATTGTATTATCACTACATACCATAAAACAAAGTTTGCCTTCTGTTTGTTGGTCCCTATGTATGCTTAAATCCTTAAAACTACGCAACGGATTTTAATGCGGTTTTTTTAACAGATACATAGAATGACTCAAGAAAAAAGTTTATATGTATAATACATATATGGCGGTACGAAAGTTCGCCGGGTCAGTTAGTTTAGTATAATTTTATGTAAGTTTGTACTCACATAATACGAGCTACGACAAATGAGTAGTATTTAAAAAAGAAACCATTTAGTAGGAGCAATGTGAAAGAGTACCTTTAATATAAAAGAATACAATCCTACAACATATTCATTACCTATTCACTAAGAATTACCGTCTCATACAAATGTCCAAAAAACTAAAATGTCATCCGAATTAAAGATCAAAGTCGATCGTTGACCTGTGATATTGTTTAGCGGATTTCGGGTCAGTTGGGACATTTCATATTTACACTTGTATTTTATAAATTTAAAATTAAAATGATCGGCTCATTTCTTTATTACTTGCTATTTATAAATCATGGTGCTGTCAGTCAGTCAGTTCAGTGATCCTGGTTTGCTTGGCAATATTATCTATCTAACATTGCCAGCACCCAGACGTTATAAGAAATGCATGTCGTACCGTAGCCAAGCGTGCAACGCCTTAGCTTCAGTGAGCTACGCCGTAGCATATGAAAGCTATGGATTCATGTCACATCATCGACTATTCAATTACCAATTTACTGTAGGCTTCACCTTCTCACCACTATAGAACTAAATGTAGAAATAATTAATTGTAGTGCAAACTAGCAAGGCCCAAAACAAGCATCTTCATACTGCGATAATCCTTACTAAATTCTTAAATGTAGAAGAATGGTATACAAAACTCCTTCCTAATAAAATAAAATACATACATTCAATGTGCGCCACAAATTTTATTTCATTCAATGGATACTGCAAAGTTAAAGCTGTAGCATTTTCGTGGATGCATTTCACAACGTTTTGAATCGTATTCATTGAATGGGTGCTTCTCCTTCTGAGGTGGATAGGACTGGTGAATTTTGACTTACGTATAAACTCTGAGTGTTGGTTTAAGTCATTACTCACATAGCTTGACAGTGTTATCGGCTTAAAATTTGTTCATACACAGGTATATTAGATATTATAGATATTTATGTGGCTGTAGATATTTCTCAAACTTTAGCGCTTTTTGAAAACACAGGTATGTATATTTTTAAAAAGCTATTATTGGGATTGTTGGGCAGGTAAGTTCTAGAATGGGGGATCCACGTATTGACCGATGATAGGAGTCTATTGTTAGGGACCACGTCTCAGCTCCGATTTGATATTAACTGACAGTGCTGTCGCAAAATAGTTGTAAGCGTAATAAATAGACAGAGCAATGTATATAACAGCGCATCCTATTTTTATATCCCGTATCGATTTGTATATTCATTTATCACATTATACCATCCAGGCAAACAGATAAAATATCACAATCCTAGCTGCCCTTTTATACTTAGCATAACAACATTTCATATAAACTAAATAAATATTGTATAGTGCGCAGTTATACAGCTCCACTTAGATATCAAATTCTAAGTATAAAGTATAACAAACTACCAATGCGACCACACCAGTCCATTACATTACATGGTCGTTAAAGCATTACTTTCAGCTGGCGGGTAAAATCACCATATTGTGTACAAAAAACAGAAAACGAGGTATTATAACAATTCATGTTAGCGTCCACATTTTACACAACATAAGCCAGTGCACTTTGGTGTGCGCTGATGGCCGGAGCTTTAACATAAAAAAATCCTTGTGCAAGCGCCTGGTTGTCGGCTTATTAACTATAATGCGAGCACTGCTACCTCTATGAGAGGGTTTATCTCGTTTACCGCCGTAACCTGCTTACTTATCTGCTATGGCTATCTGAATTTATACGCAATATTTTGTTAACAGGAAGCTGAAAGTTCATGCTACTTAAATAAATGCGAAAGTTTCGTAGGATGGATGAATATTTGTTACTCTTTCACGCAAAAACTACTGAATATATATTTGCTGGAACTTTGCAATAACATACATAAGTACACAGGCATATTTTTACGGAAGTCTACGGGCTTGTTTACAGAGCCATAGACAGAAACTAGGTACATTTATACGTAGATAGTAATACTTTGTGTGTTCTGTCTGCTCGTCGGTAAAAGGCCAAAATAAAAAAATTGTATTAATATAATACAATCTATCACGGAAAAGACCTGACGGTATGTTATTGTTGCCATGGAAAATGGGTAGGCCTTTGGTGTGGGACGCAACCTGCGTAGACACCCTCACGCCGTCCCATGTTCCAAGCACGGGAGGCCATGCTGGCGCTGCTGCTGCATCTGCGGAAACCCTCAAACGGCGCAAATACAGTAATCTAGTAGCTAATTACGTATTTGAGCCGTTTGGGGTGGAAACGCTAGGCTAGGCATGGGGTCCGAGCGCTCGTTCTTTATACCGAGAAATATCTAAACGGGTAATCAACGTCTCACGTGACCAGAAGGCTGGTTTATTCTTTGCTCAAAGAATCAACATTGCCATCCAACGTGGCAATGCTGCCTGCCTTCTGGGCACGTTACCCGACGATATCGATGCGGAGGCATTCTACGACGCCTACACCCACCAGAACATATATATTTTCACTTTTTATTTTTAGACTTATGTACATATATATTCTTAGAAATTATGATTATTTAAGATAATAACAGTAGTTATAATTAATCATCTGTATTATTATCATTCAAAAGGAAAAATAAACTTACAAATTAAAATTAACTAAAAAAAACTATCACGAAAGTTGTTTACCTGCCATACAGTACACCAAACAGCGATCCTCATAAAAATGAGTTACGAGGCAGTATTAAAAGCATGCATAGTAGAATAAAGCTGATGATTGTAATGATCCGCCGGCCTAGAAGCTGGTAATTCATTTACTCAGGTCCGGGGCTAAGGAAAAAACAGCAACGCTCTCAACTTGACTCATGTTAAATGTAAAATCTACATCAAACCATATCTTCATGTAGGTACAATTATACTACGTAAATATAAAACCCATGTTCAAAAATGATGTTTGAGAATCGTTAGATTTATTTTTCTATATAACAAATGTTAAATGGAACGACCCATAGCCACAACAAATATATTTTTGTAAATCGAATTCCGTACGACCAATCAGCATCCCATTTGCCGACTAGCTACAGTATATAAAATGTAAGAATAATTTACGATAAGAGACGCAAAGTCAAACGCTTTAAATCCGAAACCATTTGAGGCTTGAACAAAAAACTAAAATCTTTAAACCTGCTCCGCTAAGTCTCGGCAGTTCAGTAGCTACTGAATAAAACGCAACGTCTTCAACCAAGAATTTGTCTACTCGCTAATGTACGAGAGTGAATGAATAATTCATGGTGTTTTGTTAACTGGGGAGCGAAAGCACCGAAAACGGGCACGAAAGTCAACCTTGTATATGCGCAGGTGAACGTGGGAAATGCTGACGATCTCGTTTCAAATACATCATATTTCCATGGAATTGAGTAGTTAAGGACAAGCTTGCTTTTCTTTAACGTAGGTAGGTACTTATTAGCTAAAATTGTATTAGGTAATAATGTTATTGTAAAAATTGTGTGGTTGACGGCATAGAATACAAGTGTCACCACCCCCTATCTTCCCGTGGGTGTCGTAAGAGGCGACTAAGGGATAACACGATGCAAATACCATCTTTGCGTAGAGACGGAAAACTCGACATCAAACCCTATACGACTGCCTCGTTGGTCTCGCGGCATAAATGTGCGCGTGGGATCGGGAGGTCCCGGGTTCGATTCCTGGGTCGGGCAGTGTTATTGGGTTTTTCTGTCACGAAATTCTCAGTAGCAGCACGGAGTCTGGAAATGTGCCCGGTGGTAGTGTGCCAAGGTGTAAAGTATATCTGGCGAAAAGTGGGTGTAGGAATACACCTCTGCCTACCCCTTCGAGGATAAAAGGCGTGACGATATGTATGTATGTATGTATGTATGTTATTGTAAAAAAACAAATATTGTTTGGTTTACGATGGAATTTGAAACTTTTAGATTTACCTTTATTGGTACGTTGATAAGACTAACTTATAGTATCTTTTTTTTTAACTACTCCCGCACTAGGACTTAATCCTGTGTCGCGGGAGACTTTACAAACATACATCTAACGGACACAATGAACACCCAGACTCAAGACAACAATTTATGGATCACACAAAGTGTTGTCTCGTGGGCGGATCGAACCCACAACACTCGGCGCAGTGCCAAGTGGCGAGGCGACCGCTTACACCACTACGCTAACCATGCAATCATGTCGTAAATAGTTGAATCAGCCGCGGGATTAACTAGCTATTCTATTTATTATTATTAATAATCAAAGCACGACAGAGTCATAATGGTAGACACCAATTGTTATTACAATTGTATATTTGCAACAATTAATTCGAATACAAACCACCTCTGTAGTTAAATTCGTATCGAAAAGAGTCAACACATGTCAATCAAAACAACAACCACCAGATGTCAATCACAGGGAACAAACCCGTAACCCTTTGGCGATATGAACATGACCACTTCAACCATTTCTCTGTTGATGCAGTCAATACTCATATTAGCGACTCATATCACGTATGGCCGTTTACTCTTCCGTTTCGTATTTACGTCTTATTGTGTGCGAACAAGTCTTTGTTGTTTTAGCGACCCACGACTTGACTTGAATACAGGTGAGTCTTTAGAAGGTACTACTTTTACAGTTACTCGGCGATTAAGTTAGCGATCTAGATTGGTTATGTGCGGGGATTGTTTTATTTCATTACAATTTGCGCATATAACACGCCTTTTTTCAGTTATAATTTGTGATATCATATATTATAACTTTAACGTGTGGCACAGATGCTTAAACTATTTCAATATCCAGCCTTTTATCCAGGTCCTCTTTT
This sequence comes from Euclidia mi, assembly GCA_944739405.2. Classification (NCBI taxonomy): domain Eukaryota; kingdom Metazoa; phylum Arthropoda; class Insecta; order Lepidoptera; family Erebidae; genus Euclidia; species Euclidia mi. The sequence goes on from OX123184.2 coordinate 112,618,373, forward strand.
GGACATGGGCCTCTCCTAATTGCGTCAAGATAGTATGAATCAATATTGTGTTATATTTTGAACTTGACTCCTTTATAGGTAATTACCCCGAATATGAAAATATTTTAAATTAAGTGTTGTGATGGACCACACTAAGTAGCGAAGAGGAAAATTAAGACCTTTTTATAAAACAAATATAACGCCAGACTTAATGGCAGAAGGAGACGTCTTAAAGAGATTTTCTAAATAAGCTTCTTAGTTATTTCAAGGGGCTATTTGTTTTAACAAATCTGGAAGACAGTTGTCTAAGCAAAAATGTAGAATTAGTCTATATATAGTAACTTCTACACTAAACTTGACTAGAAATGAAACTAAACACTAAACTATAATTAGTACCGACCTATTAATTGTATGATAACACCCATTATGTGCGCGAAACGTCGGCGTGTGTAAGAAAAATACTAAAATAGAATGCCCAAGGTAATGGTGATTAACGAATGTAATGTAAGCTAATTACGTAACATTGTAATGCTTAACGATACTAGGGATGGTATATTTTTACGACGTAAAATGTGCGAGAGAATATTCTTACCTACCCGCCAACCACGTCACGATATAATATCCAATTATGTCTTAAAATAGACCATTTACTTACCTAATGCATTCTACTTAACATGCTTTTAACGCCTCATGACAAAATAAATATACCATCATGGCTATATTATATAGCCAATATTCTTAAAATAAAGAAAAAAGTAATCGGAAAACACTAATTTAAAAGTTGTAGATTCTAAAAGGATTTTTTTATTTTTCGTATACCAAGTTAAATAGCTTTCACCGGACTTGGCGGGATTAAGAATCTTATTCGTGCTATCCACAAGGCTAGTTAAGAACTTTGATACTATTAAAACTAACGTCACCTCCGATTGTGTCAGTGAAATGGTGCAAGGTTCCACAATAAATTCAAATAATATTTACATTGTATGCGTAGGCGAAAATGACGAGAACCCTACAAAACTGTGGATAGAACTTTGTAAAATTTGTCACTTATTACGCGATTGCACAGTAATGATACTTTCTGTAAGAAAAAATCGATTTTTGAATGTGAACAAAATTAACGAAATGTTTAAATTGTTATGTCATTATCATAAAAACTGCTATTTCATAGAGTGTAATGATCAATATCAATCATCTAAGTTATATCTGGATAATATATGTAAGAACATTTGTATTCTCATAGAAAAGTTAAACTACAAAAATTATAATTATTGTTTATCGGATACCAAAGCTATCAACGATAATAAAGAATCAGAGAATGTGACACAGAAAAATACAAAAATAAAAGCCTCTGTTATATCTACATCGGAACAGTACAATGTGAAGGGCAATAAACTAATAACAGATTATTTTTTTCGAAAGTAAATGCAATGTGGGACACATACAAAAATGTACACTTTTGCATCAAAATATAGCGGGGTTACTCAATAAACGAGAATTGTTAGAGGTCTGCATACTCGATTTATCAAGGTTATATAATTGCATAGATATTGTATGTCTGACTGAGACATTTGTGAAATTAGGTTCAGAAACAAACATGCAATTAAACTGTTTTAAACTAGCAGCGTCATACTCTAGGAAAAATGTAAAAAGAGGTGGTTGTTGCATCTTTATAAGAAATAATATTACAACTAAAGAAATAATGTTTTTTGAAGACATTTCTATGGAAAAATGCTTTGAATGCTGCGCTGTAGAAATTCCGACCTATAAATGCATAATAATTTGTATATATAGGACCCCAGATTCCAATGTAAACGTATTTTTTGAGAAGTTAGAAAAGTTGTTTCACCTTGTTAGCATTAAATTAAGATCTAAGAAACGAGTAATCATTGCTGGGGATCTGAATATAGATACCAGAAAGAACAACAAGATATCATTGCAATTATCCTCTTTGGTAGATTCTTACAATTTCAAAATGCATATAACGGATCCAACCAGGCACAATTCTTGTATTGATCATATCATTAGCAACATAGCGGATACAGATTTACTAGATTCTAAAACTCACCAAATGCAGTTATCTGATCACAACACATGTCAGACAGTGACCTTCAAGGTTGAGTTCAAACCTCCATTAAGTGCCAATTATTTTATAACTAAACGTGACTATGCTGATGATAATGTATTCAAATTTAGAAACAGTTTACGTGCTCTGTCATGGAGTTCTGTTTATGTTTGTGATAACATTGACACAGCTTTTGGTGAATTTATCTGTTTGTTTACTCTGTTTTACCATCTTTGTTTCCCAAATTTTCGAAAAAAGAGGAAAATTCAACAAAAGTGTTTAAATTGGTTAACTCTGGGTATTAAAAAGTCATGTAAGACAAATAGATATATTAGGTTCAAGTACTATAAATATGGTTCAATGGCACTTAAAGACAGACATTTAAATTATTCAAGACTTTTAAAGAAGTGTATATTTAGAGCTCAGCAAATCTCAAATCACAATTACATGTATAATTCTAGGAATAAGTGCAAAGCGGCATGGAACTTAATTAATGAATCTAAAGTATCGCAACATATTGAACTCTTTGATAAAATAATTATAAATCAAAATCATATTACAGATCCAATTATAATAGCTGAAGAATTTAATAATAAATTTTTGGACATTACAACAAAATCTAACATTAATAATTCTAATATTTCATGTAACAATAATACTAAAATTAAACCAAAGGAACTTATCTGTGACTCAATGTTTCTAACACCTGTAGACGAGAAAGAAGTTGCATCTATAATAGCTTCCCTTAAAAATACAAATGCTGTAGGTTACGATGAGATTTCAACAAGTATTTTAAAGAAATGTAAAATAGAATTAGCATCTGTGTTATCATTTCTGATAAACATGTCGTTCTCAGAAGGCAAATTTCCAGATTATCTTAAAAAAACTGTAATAAAACCTTTATTTAAGCAGGGTTCAAAAACTGACAGAAATAATTACAGGCCGATTGCACTCATACCAATCCTTTCAAAAATTTTTGAAAAAGCTTTCCACAGACGCTTAGATCTCTACTTATCAAAAAATAATCTCATAAAAACAGAGCAAAATGGCTTTCAAAAAAGGAAATCGACAACATTAGCAGCGTTTTTATTAATGAAAGACATAGTTAGTATTCTAGATCGAGGTCGACCAGCTGCAGTAGTTTATTTTGATATGTCTAAGGCGTTCGATTTCGTTTGTCACTCTAAACTTTTAGATAAATGCGAAAATTTTGACATACGGGGTATTGCTAAAGATTGGATTGAATCATACTTGAACAATCGAACACAATGTGTAGAAATCTGTAAACTTAACACTAAAAAAGATCTGATACAGTATAGATCTACGTATCAAAGAAATACATACGGGGTGCCGCAAGGAAGCATTCTCGGACCTCTATTATTTTTAGCATACATTAATGATTTACCTGAAATAACCAATCACAAGTGCGTACTTTTCGCAGACGATATATCTGTAATAATAGATTGTAAGGACAAAAACACATTTGAAAGTGACATTAATTATACAATAAATAAAATAAATGAATGGATGCAGTATAATAATCTACAAATAAATATTAAAAAGACTAAATATACTCTCTTCAGAAATAAAAAAATGATGATACCACAAACCCATATCATTCTAAATAACGAATCTGTCGATGAAGTACCTGTTGCTACATTTCTTGGGATCAAACTTGATAACTTATGTACATGGACTGCTCATATAGAACACGTGTGTAAACGAATCAATAGTTTCGTATATGCTTTATACAGAATTAAGAATATAAGTGATAGAAAAACTGCACTGTTGGCTTATCACGGACATGTAGCATCCATCTTACGTTATGGTCTAATGTTATGGGGTAACTCAAGGGATGTGAATAGAGTATTTGTTATACAAAAACGATGTATACGAGCCATCTGCGGAGCAGAACCATTATCATCATGTAAACCATTGTTTCAAGAGTTAAAGTTGCTATCACTCCCTTGCATGTACATATTTGAAATTAGTTGTTTCGTAAAAAACCATATGCACTTATTTGAAAATTTTAAAGACAAATATAATGTTAACACTAGGTTCCCAGACAGGTTATGTATGCCCCACTCAAAAACTGCCCTAAACAGCAAAAGCTGCAACCAAATGACTGTGAGAATTTATAATAAGTTGCCAGAATATATAACTGCACTACCTATAAATATCTTCCGACGTAAATTATATAATTGGTTATGTGATAAGTGTTTCTACTCTGTTAAAGAATTTATTGAAATGAAATTATGAAGATCTAATAAGTACATTCATTTATTTTGACATCTACCTATATGTATTTTTTTTTTTTGTTAGCTTTGACATGATTATTAGACATTCATAGTTTATGATATTTTTGACATTTACTTATTTGATTATTTCTTTATTTTTTTTATAATTTGACCGGATTAGATTTGCTGTGAGATTTGTAATGATTATAATTGGACATTCATAGTATTTCGCATAGTTTGTAATTTTGTTATATTTTTGCATGTCATCAATGACTAAATGTTTGAGACACAAATTACTGTAACAACTATTGTAACAACATTTAAAGCAAATAAAGAATCTGAATCTGAATCTGAATCTGAGTGTTTGTGCTTACCTTCCATCCTTCGACGGTCTCGATACTCGAGAAAGAAAATGTGTGATTGATTTTTTTTTGTTTATTTTATTTATAGACCCACGCCTGTATCCCCGAAGGGGTAGGCAGAGGTGTAATATTACACCCACATTTCACCCAAAAGTGTGATTGGCTTTGCCTATTGCAGAATATTATTATGTCAATGCTTCGAACGATTATTGCTGTACAAAAATAAGTCAAATAACTCACAAAATGTTTAAAACCGACACTAAGTTTCAAGAATTCTTTATCAATGCCCTTCTTGTTGTTAGCAAAATCCTTACCAAAATCCACTTATACCAAAACCTAACAAAACCGCCCGCGAGTGAAAGTGATTTGTGTAGTGGAGTGATTCAAGCAGCTTCAGGATTCTCGAATACATCAGGAGGCTGCCATTTGCAAAGAAAAAGACTGCCGAGCAAGGTAAGAGGCTCCTATCCACTTCACCTTTTCACTTCATCATTTCCTAGTCGATAAGAACCGAAATCCTACAGTCCACAATATTAATAGTTTTCCCAAATCGACTAGGAACATTCGGTTCGCCGAAACACAAGATAAAGACATTTTTTTCAGGGTGTTTATTCTTCTTTCTCTTAGCGTTATCCCAGTTTCAATCTGGGGTCCGCTTTCTAGTCTAACCGGATTTGACTGAATATTAGCTTTTCCACGGAGCGACTGCCTGTCTGACCTCCGCAACCCGAAGGGATAGCGATATTCCATGGTTTAGACTAGTGTCAGTTTTATTCAGAAGGTACTGACGCCCTGTAACGATTGTCAAAGATCTTCATGACAACCGGGACCGCTTAACGTGCTCTCCGAGGCACGGGACAAGCGATAATTAACAATTCAATACGCACATAACTCCGAAAAGTCATTGGTGCGCGCCGTGGATTCGAACCCGATACCCTCTGCATGGCAGTCTGTTGGTATACCCACTCGGCTATCGCCGCCAAGGTGTTTTTTCAGGGTGTTTATAATATATAGTATAGTAATTAAATCACACTACTGAACCTTAATATAATTGATACAATGTATTAAAATAAAATAAAGTTCAAATGAATAATGACAAGCAATTATAGCAGAACCACGTTAATACGGAGCTCTTTTATCTGGGTGCCAGATAATCCGGACAACCGCGCTGCGCGGTTGAGCTCGTCGCGAATTTTTTACCCAGAGTAAACATAATTATCCAATAACAATATATTAAGCTACTGGGAGTTTTGCTACTTAACGTGTATATATTTAATAATTACAATGAAACACCGTAACTTGTGAATTAAAAAAAAATACCAGAACGTTGCAAGTGAGGTATATAATAGAGGTAAAACATTTTAAGCAACAATTTGATCTAATCTGAGCGAAAGGATATATTCGTATACTTAAACATTACATGTAAGATATCAATTCTCTCTTTAAGCAAACACAGCCTGATTGCCTCGAGCGCGAACACTGGCACTGCCGATACACAGATGTAACCATGGTAACGCTTGCAACTCAATAGCAATGATCTACTTTCAATATATACATGTGAAATTATAATCTCCAGTCCGCAATTATTAATGCCCCAACGGGGCGTTCGCAAACAAAACATGAATTGGTATCGTTTTGAGAACATTTTGTTTTTAATTCACTCGATTTACTTCGTCATTGGAGCAAGTGATTTGTTTGGCCCAGTTTCAGTTTCATTATTTACGGCTAACGACTTTTATTAACAATGTTATGAAGATTTACGATGGCGCACCCAAACTCGATCGCCAATGTCTTAATAAATCATTATCAGATTGGGAAGCTGTGTGACGGAATGAGTCGGTTGTGGATACTATCTCCAGGGTTTAAGCACTTTGACAAAATGACTTGATACTATCAGGATGATTTTCGTTCCTTTTGAGTTTTCCTATAAATACCGTTTGATGAGCACGGTGGTTTCAGGTCTCGGATTTAGTCTTGATTCTACTTGTCTATACCAACCTCAGTGAATATGCCTTATTACAAAACGGCTACGTATACCAGCAGACTTAATCCTAGACTAAACCTTTCCAAGAACTTTTCCCTACGTTTGTTTGTTTTTCAAATTCGATATTTAACCAAACTAATCTTTGTAAAATAACACTGGGGCCAGAATTAAATTTATTTCGTTGGCAAAAATAACCTGTTTCATTCTTTTCTACTTACAATAAATTATGATGGTTTATGAATCTCAAGTAAAATCTTTAGGAGCATTAGTGGCTCACGATATCTACGAGTCGAATGCCTTATAAAATCATTAGTGCGATAAGTACATCTTAAAGTATTGCTCATAAATTCATCATTATAATCATCAGCCTGCCATACTCTCTTGCACGATATAGTCCTATTTAATGGCACGGCACAAAGCTCTATTATATAATTTCGATAATTTGTTTCTTTAATGTAATAAATTCATTCTGTAATTAAATAGCAGACAGTGTGAGGTACGTAAATCATACATCATACACGAACGTAAAGGTACGTAAGTGAATCGAATTATAAAGCTGCACATCGATCAGACATGAGCGACTTGCATACACACTCAGCTGGCTGATATATGAGGTCATCATCCACCAATGGTATCACGATCGAGCTGTTCAAGGAAAAGTGATAGTTTTGGTGCATAGATGGATATTTTCTCCGCTCATAGCACTACGACCTCGCACATCTTCTTTGTATGCGCAGCCTAATATACTTTAACACAATTCAAACGATTATTCACTCATATAGCGTCCATGACTTTAATAACATTGTTGTTTATTGTTAGGTATGTTGATGGCACTATTATATAGCTAGGCTACAATTTAGTCACTCAATTATCTATACTAATATAATAAAGAGGAATGATTTGTCTTTTTGTATGTTTGTAAAGAATAAACTAAAAAAGTATCGATTTAAAAAAATATTTCACCATTGTAATGCGGCGTTATCCCTGAGTGTCATAGGCTATATTTATTTCTAGAAAATATTAGATAGTTATTTAAAGTAAGTCCACTAGTCAGGGTAATAAAGAAGTTAATATTGAATAGCTAAAGCAATATAGTTTGATCAGATGATGTGATAGTTAACGCGGTATGTCAGTAAAACTACTTATTAATAAATTTTATTCTGATTTCACTGTATATACATGTTATAAAATGAAGTCCCCTTTCTTTCCTGTTTGTCTATATGAACGATATAAACACAAGAACTACCGAACGGATGTCTGTACAGTTTTCACCTATAGATAGTGTAATTCCTGAGGATGATTTAGGTGTAACATCACCAGGGTGTAACCGCAGGTGAACTCTTGCATAATTATAAATCACTGTGGTAAATGTTAATTACTGCTTGAACCGTGTTAATCAGCCGGTTTCGGTTCTTTGACAGTCGATACTAAGTCGTTTGCTAATTACCCTTGAACATTATACACTGACACTTTTTTATAGACTCACGCCTGTATCCCCGAAGGGCTAGGCAGAGGTGTAATATTACACCCACATTTCGCCATGAATTTTTAGGTACCACGTAATAGGGGGCGAGTCTATTGCCGTACTGGGCACATTACCTGACTCGGTGCTGTTACTGAGAATTTGCTAACGGAAAGACCCAATAACCCCTTGCCCGACCCGGGAATCGAACCCGCGACCTCCCAATCCCACGCGCACATTTATGACGCGAGACCAACGAGGCAGTCTATACTGACACTAGTATAAATTAAACTTAGCTACTTCGCTCCGTTCGCAACGTAATATTCTATCATGTCTGGTTAGATTAAAAACGTAACCTGGGCTAAGCTTGCATCCGCGATATCACTAGGACGAGGATTATGATTATAAATGTATCATGAACAAATGTAATATTAAATTAATTTAGAACAAAAGTTACACGATGTTACCTGGCAATAATTCAATTGGATTATTTATCAGATAGTGGTAAAAGAAGCGCTAAGCGTGGTAATCAATTTCGCTTCCAAAATAATAAATATTGTTATTATGTTACGTCGATCACTAAATCAATCTTGAAACATTTTGTTGGACGCAGATTGTTTTGTTTCTCGCTTTTGGCAATAAACAATAAGGTAACAAGATAGTTATTTTGTGTTTGTATTTCAATTTAATCAAACCAACAGGTTTCGTCTAATATCCGCCCTTGAACTTTGTGGTCTGGATTGCAAATAACCCGTTTTTAAGTATCCTAACCTTTCATTTTACTTCTAGTTTGTTGCTGGTCTTGAATATTATTTACTGCTTCCTGTGGTTGAATAGTCGATATCTATAAAGTGATGGCTATCGTAACTCATTAAGTAAAGTTTATATGCACGTGTAGGTACGTAGTGAATGTATGAGTGTAGGCTTGTATGTAATGTATGTACGACTGTACATGTGTGTGTAGAGGCGGCTGCGCCCACCGTGTAAGTTAGTTGAATGACAGTCGAGAATTAACGCATTTCATATCCCAATATACACACACTCTTTCCCTAAAGTCACTTTATTATAATTGTATTGTATCATCATTGCATAGTATAAAACAAAGTCTGCCTTCTGTCTGTCTGTCCCTATGTATGCTTAATTCTTTAAAACTACGCAACGGATTTTAATGCTTTTTTTAATAGATACATAGAATGATTCAAGAGAAAGGTGTATATATTATCTATAGAACATATATGGCGGTACGAAGTTCGTCGGGTCAGTTAGTTTAGTATAATTTTGTGTAAGTTTGTACTCACATAATACGAGATACGACAAAGGTAAAAAAGAAACCATTCAGTAGGAGCAACCTGAAAGAGTACCTTTAATATAAAATAATACAATCCTACAACTTCTTCATTACTTATTCACTAAAAACTATGTCCAAAAAACTAAAAATGTCAACCGAATTAAAGGTCAAAGTCGATTGTTGACCTGTGATATTGTTGAGCTGATTTTGGGTCAGTTGGGACATTTCATGTTTACACTTGAAATACTACGTGTATTTTATAAATTTAAAATTATATTGTTCGGATCATATTTTTACTACTTGCTGTTTATTAAAACATCGTGCTGTCAGTCAGTCAGTTCAGTGATCCTGGTTGGCATGGTAATGTTATAGCCTGATATTGTCAGTGCCCATACGTTATAACAAAATGCTTGTCGTACCGTAGCCAAGCCTGCTACGCCCTAACTTCTCTGAGCTACGCCGCAGCATACGAGAGCTACGGCATCATGTCACATCGACTATTCAATTATATATCGTTATCTATCGTATCCTAATTTACCGTAGGCTTTCTCACCACAACAGAACTAAATGTAGTCATAAGTAACTGTAGTGCAAATAACTAACAAAGGCCCAAAATATCCATCTTCATACTGCGATAATCCTTACTAAATTCACAGAAGTAGAAATACAAAACTTCTTCCCTATAAAATAAAATACTTACATCCAATGTGGGCCACAAATTTTATTTCATTCTAATTCAACGGATACTGCAACGTTAAAGCTGTAGCATTTTCGTGGATGCATTTCAGTACGTGTTCCTTGAATGGGCGCTTCGCCTTCTGATGTAAATATAAGACTGGTGAATTGAGACTTACGTACAGGTATATACAGGTCCTCTATTTATGTGGCTGTAGATATTTATCAAACTTTAGAGCTTTTTGAAAACACAGGTATGTATATTTTTAAAAAAGCTGTTATTGGGACCGTTGGGCAGGTAAGTTCTAGAGTGGGGGATCCACGTATTGACTGATGATAGGAGTCCATTGTTAGCGACCACGTCTCAGCTCCGATTTGATATTAACTGTCAGTGCTGTCGCAAGATAGTTGTAAGCGTAATAAATAGACAGAGCAACGTATATAACAGCGCATCCTATTTTTATGTCCCGTATCGATTGGTATATTCATTAATAACATTATGACATCCAGTCAAACAGATAAAACATCATATCCTAGCTGCCCTTTTATATATTTTAGCATAACAACATTTAATATAAACTAAATAATATTGTATTATAGTGCGCAGTTATACAGCTCTACTTAGATATTTAATTCTAAGCATGAAGTTTAACAAACTACCAAGGCGACCACACAAGTCCATTACATTACATGGCCGTTAAAGCATTACTTTCAGCTGGCGGGTAAAAACACCATATAATGTACAAAAAACAGAAAACGAGGTATTCTAAAAATTAGTGCTGGCGTCCACATTTTACACAACATAAGCTAGTGCACTTTGGTGTGCGCTGATGGTCGGAGCTTTATCATAAAAATTTCCTTGTACAGGCGCCTGGTTGTCGGCCTATTAACTATAATGCGAGTACTGCTACCTCTATGAGAGGGTTTATCTCGTTTACCGCCGTAACCTGCTTACCTATCTATTATGGCTATCTGAATTTATACGCAATGTTTTGTTACCAGGAAGCTAAAAGTTCATGCTACTTAAATAAACGCTAAAGTTTCGAAGGATGGATGGATATTTGTTATTCTTTCACGTAAAAACTACTGAACATATATTTGCTAGAACTTTGCAATAACATACATCAGTACATTGGCATATTTTTTCGGAAGTCTACGGCTTTGTTTACAGAGCCAAAGACAGAAACTAGGTACATTTATACGTAGATAGTAATACTTTGTGTGTACTGTCTGCTCATCCGTAGAAGCCTCACTAACTAACTCGAGGCGAAAATTAAAATGTTTATATTACTATAGTAAAATGTATCACTAAAACTGTTTACCTGTCAATATAATAAAATATATAATGAAAATTGTTTACTTTTTTTTTTTTAATCTTTTATTTAGGGGCTTTATCCTAGTACGGATAAGTCAGCCCCATAATGACCATCACATAAAAAACTTACAAGATATACTTATAAGACTAAGACACTAGCGCTAGCTGACTTAACAATCTGGCTGCCTCTGAGTTCGGTTTTGATAGAATGCTTTGCACAACTCCAACATCATACAGGTTTATTTTTAATTTAGTCGCTAGCGCTTGTCTCTCAGCTCGATTCTTGACACATTCCATCAAAACGTGCTGTATATCTTGTTCCACACCACAAGAGTCACAGTTGGGGGAGTTAACCTTCTTCATTAAATAAGCAAATTTTTTTGATGGAATGTGTCCTGATCGTAACCTTAATAGTAATTTAACCCTAGACCTATTCTCCTCACAATTTATGAACCAAGGTATTCGAAGAGGCTCCGGCTGCATGGTTTTGTACCAAATTCTTTTATTAATTGATGTCACATTAAAATGTTCTTTCCAATCTAAATAATTTTGTAGTTTTGTAACACTTCCGAATAATCAGCCAAAACATTTATTTCTATTCCTTCTGTACATCCTTTTTTTGCCAAGTTGTCAGCCTCTTCGTTACCAGATATACCACTATGGCTGGGAATCCACTGCATTTTCAGAATTTTACCTTGTCTTTGTAAACTTGAAATTTTTTCAAGGATAATGTAGGCTACCGAAACACCTCTGAGGCCAGAGGCGCATCGAGCCAAGTGTTGTAAAGCACTCTTACTGTCGGACAAAATTACCGACCTATTCCAATTCTTGTTATTTATAAATGATAATGCTTCTGAAATTGCAATGAGTTCCGCCGTCATGATAGTTACATTGGTCTTAATATTAAAGCAAGCATGATACTCTTCAGAGACACACGATGCTCCCAGGCTATCGTTATTTTTCGAGCCGTCTGTAAATATTTTGTGCCACCCATTGCCAGACATTGTATTTTAAGGAGTTGCTATCGTATTCAGATTTACTTCTACTAATACAATCCAGTTCGAAATGTATTACATTACGAATATCTATGCGCGACATCCATACGTCTAGCTTAAACATAGGAAGAGGATATGAGTTATATACCATACAATCTTTAGTTTTGTTATACGCAGTAGAGATCAGGGGTTTTTTTTTTCTTTTGCCAATAGCTTAAATTGCATAGTCTACTTACTTTGCTTACAAGTTCTATGGTAATGTTATTAGACCAGGATTGACACTTAAGACAGGATTTAGCTGCAAGATATTGTCTCCTTAGACTAAGAAGTGGTAGGCTAAGCTCACTTTCCATCACATCATCATATTGGGGAGCTTTTAATAAATCCACCGATAATGCGTAAAGCTTGATTCTGTATTTTATCAAGTTTGGAAACATGGCTTTTGGCACTATTATCATACAGAAAACATGCATAATCCATTCGACTTCTAATTAATGAAATGTAAAGTCTCCTTATATGTTTCTGATGAATTCCCCACGAGGGGCCCACTAAAACCTTAAGTATGTTCATAAATTTTGATGTTTGCGCAACTACTTCATTGATGTGCTTGCCGAATGAGAGCGTACGGTCTAACCACATACCAAGATATTTTACGCATGGTGACATTTGCATAGAGATACCAGAAATAGAGATATCGGGAACTATACGCCGATGTCCTCTACTAAACATACAAAATTTAGATTTAGATGAAGATAATTGTAAGCCTATTTCTTCTAATAAAAGTACTAATTGTCGCAAAGCATTCTCTATTCCTATTTTGCGTACATTTATATTTTTATCGCTGATGTGGAAGACAAGGTCATCTGCATATTGGGATACTGTGACCTCCCTTATCTCATGGCATATCTTATATGTTACTATGTTGAACAAAAGTGGTGAAATTGGGTCGCCCTGAGCCAAACCATTGATTGTGCATCTTGTCATTATTGGTTGACATCTCTCATCATAAATGGTGAGATACCTTTCTTTTAAATAATTCCACAAGTACTTGCAAATTTTGTCCCCTGTTCCAATTTGATCTAATGTTTGAATTAGTGCAGTGATTGACACATTGTTGTAGGCACTCTCTATATCTAGGAAGCAGGCAATGGTTGGGGTGTTCTCCGAAAATCCTATTTGAATTTGTGCAATCAGCCGTGCCAGACAGTCTAGGCATGATTGTGATTTCCGAAAGCCTAAAGTATATTTAGAAATAATTTCTTTCTTTTCGACATACCATTCTAAACGCTTACCTATCATTAAGTGAAATATTTTGCAGACACAAGATGTTAATGATATAGGCCGGAATTTTTGTTCATTTGAATTAGTGCGCTTTTGTATTGCTATAATTTTAATATCCCGCCATTGCGTTGGTACAAAACCGGTGCAGAAAATAAGATTATAAAGTTTAAGTAGGAACTCTTTAGCACATTGTGGAAGATTGTATATCATAGAATACGAGATGTTATCGACCCCGGAGGAAGTATCCTTTTTCTTTAAACAGCGTTCAAATTCGTGAACTGAAAAATTTTCTCCTAAGATGTTATTGTGCGATTTTATATCTGGGTCACGGTTTAGAACTGAGTCGGGAGTGAGTGAACGTAGAAGGTCTATTTGGTTAGTAGCCGGAACGTAATTGTTACATTTTCGGTATCCTTTTACCCATCGTAAAAATTGTTTACTTATCAACCATACAGTACATCAAACAGCTATCATAAAATTGAGTTACGAGGCAGTATTAAAAGCATCCATAATAGAATAAAGCCGATGATTGCAATGATTCGCCAGCCTGGAAGCCGGTAATTTATTTACTCAGGCCCGGGGCTTAGGAAAACAAGCAACGCTCTTAACTTGACTCATGTAAAATCTACATCAAACAATACCTTCGTGAAATACAAGTACTACGTAGTATAGAATACATGTTCCATTAAAAAAAATGTCTGTAAATCGGTTTAATTCTGGTAACAAATGTCTAATAGAACGATCCAAAGACACAACAAATATATGTTTGTAATTCGAATCCCGTAAGACCAATCAGCATCTCATTTGCCAACTAGCTATAGTATCTGAAAGTTAAGAATAACTTCCGATAAGAGACGTAAAGTCAAACGCTTCAAATCCGAAACCATTTGAGGCTTGAACTAAAAAATAAAACGTTTAAACGTGCTCCGCTAAGTCTTGGCAATTCAGTAGCTACTGAATAAATCGCAACGTCTACAGCCAAGAATTTGGCTACTCGCTAATGTACGAGAGTGAATGAATAATTCATGGTTTTTTGTTAACTGGGGAGCGAAAGCACCGAAAATGGGCACGAAAGTCAACCTTGTATATGCGCAGGTGAACGTGGAAACTGTATTTCCATTGAATTGAGTAGCTAAGGACAAGCTTGCCTTTTCTTTAACGTAGGTAGGTACTTATTAGCTAAGATTGTATTAATAATGTTATTGTAAAAAAACAAATATTGTTTGGTTTACGATGGAATTTGAATCTTCTAGGTTTACCTTTATTGGTACGTTAATAAGACTAACTTATACTATCTTGTCTTAAATAGTTGAATCAGACGACATATAGAATAATTTTTAATCAAATGAGAACGTTAAAACATCTTTTTCGCGTTAAAACCTTTACATGCACATTATTAACGTTACTTAGCATGTTGATATCCATTTATTATGTATATCCACACGTAATCTTAACTGGGTTGGCGTAAGGCTGTTGACAGACTATCAGTTAATACTGTTGGCCGTGATAATTATTAAGATAGTGTGGTTTTACCTGGACGCTTACAGAAGAGAAGAAAAAAACGTGATTTCAGTGACGATAATATAAATTAATTCAAACGATGTATAGAATCACTAAGTTTTACTGATGCCTTCAGCAGCGAAGATCCAAACACAACATTTAACCATTTTCATGACCTTTTCTGATTATTTTATAATTTATGTTTCCCGAGATTTCTAAAGAGAGTATCTACTAGAAATAGACCAAAATGGATAACCAAAGGCATCAGAGAATGCTGCAAACGGAAAAAAAACTTCTTTGGGCATTCAGGATAACCATAATAAGGCCTGATATATGGCCCTTTCATCCAGACTTAATAAAATAATAAGATTGACACAAAGGGCTAGAAATATTGACTACATAAACGGTGTTAGAAATAAATTTAAAGCTACTTGGCATTTTATTAATAGCAATAAGCTTAATGTACCAAAAGATCAAATTCAAAAAATATCTATTGATGGGAATTATATTAGTGATCCCGAGCAAATTGCCAAAGCATTTAATGATTTCTACATCAATCAAGTTACTAAACTTGCTTCTAATGATCCTTAAATAAATATTAGATATAATCCAAATTCTATTTTTATGCAACCGACAATACCTTTTGATATTTACAAAAGTAAAATGAATTTGAAAAATACGGAGAGTACTAGATATGACGACGTATCAACCAAAATTTTGAAGTGCGTTGCAATGAGAATATCTTATATACTAAGTCATATAATCAACCTATGTATAACATCTGGAGTATTTCCTGATAAATTAAAAGTAACTATAATTAAACCATTGTTCAAGAAAAATGACAAATATGACATGAACTGCTATCGTCCTATCGCACTTGTGCCGGTTTTTTCTAAGATATTTGAGAAGACAATACACGACAAGATTTACAATTTCTTTGAGTTAAATAACTTACTCTCAGAAGAACAAGTCGGTTTTAGGAAAAATAAGTCTATAAATCTAGCAATCTATAATTTTTTAAATACGGTAACTAATAGTTTAGATAACGCTGGACAACCATGTGCACTATTTATGGACTTAACTAAGGCGTTTGATCATCTGGACCATTGCTTACTTCTCAATAAGTTGTACGCGTATGGAATAAGAGGCAATATACTTGATTTAATCAAATCCTACCTAAGTAATAGAACACAAGCAACAAAGATTACTAAAATATGTGTAGAAACTAAAAAGAAAACTGATTACATTTCAGAATTTAAACAGACAGTTTTAGGAGTCCCACAAGGAAGTGTTTTAGGACCTCTTCTGTTTATTATATATGTGAATGATTTACCTAGGCAAGCAAGACAACAATCGGTCCTATTTGCAGACGATTGCTCCATTATTTTTACCAACAATAATAATATTCAATTAGAAAATGATGTAAATATGACATTAGATAATATGATTCAATGGCTGACATTAAATAATTTAAAAATAAATCTATCCAAGACTAACTTTATAACATTTTTTAATAGAGTAAATAAATAAAATAAATTTGACATTCATTATTTAGACCATAAAATTACACAAATTAATGAAATAAAATTTTTAAGATTAACTATTGCTAGATCAGCTGTGTTCTAAATTACATATATTTTCCTATGCGCTATATTTATTGTCAAAAACAGCGGACATTTCAACTGTGTTGATGTCTTATCATGGCCATGTGATGTCCCTCCTAAGATATGGAATATTTTTCTGGGGAAATTCTATAGAAAAAGAGTCGGTATTTGTGGCCCAAAAGAGATGCTTAAGAGCAATATGTGGTTTGAAACAAACTGATAGTTGTAAGACATCTTTTATTAAACTACACCTGTTTACTTTGCCATGTTTATATATCTCAGAGGCAATTCTGTTTACTAGGCAAAATATAAATCTATTTGAGCACCTGAATAGTCACAGACATCATTTAAAGAGTCCGAATTACTGTAAACAGAACGACACTAAAGAACAAAAGTGTATTTTGTATGGCATATATTACAGGTTTGTATGGCACCTCGCCTTAATAATCATTTACCTAATGAAATATTAAAAATAGGAAATTTCATAACTTTAAAAAGTGCTGTAAATAAAATATTATTGGCCAAGGCATATTATTCTGTCAACGAATATCTGATAGATAAACTGGAGTAAAACTAGTTTTATAGTTGACGTACCTACTTTTGAGTTTGAATTGTCATCTGTTAATTTTGATTTCTATTATTATAATGAACGTTTAATAATTTTGTTAACCGTAAAGGAAATATTTGCATGCTGAAAAGCTGAATGTGGTGATACTATAATGTAAAAAATTACACTTTGTGTGAATATACCCATTTTAGCAAATAAAATAAATTGAATTGCAGCTTTCTGTATTTCGGAACAATGTTATAAATTCAAAAGCTTTGACATATAACTTTTGATCTTCGACTCTATCCATTTTATACCTGAATTATGCGAATTAGTAATAACTATTCTTATAGCACGGCAGATGTAGTTGCTTTAATGGCCACATTGCCATTCAGCGCTGCGCAAAGTGTTATGGGTCTAAACCTCAGAGAGTATAATAAATTTGTATAAAGCAGAAAACGTTCGGTAATAATCGGTTTAAGTCTCGCGTGATTCAAAAATATTTCCTAGCTCGAGAGCAGTCCATTTATTTATTTATATCATAGATACCGAACGCCCAGAATGCTTGGTCAGTCCTTCATTCCAAAGGCGTAATGTGTAACAGAGTAACCATAACAGGTGTTTTTAAATCACAGTATGTACTGACAGTGCATCCTCCGCCTAAGAGGTTTATAGGTAGGGACGAACATAACATCCGCCTTACCATAATTCCCTTTCATTCCGTAAACCCGACACGTGTTCTGTATTATTAAAAACTTGTTCGTCACGGTGCATAACTAATTGTTTGTTTGTGTCGAAATTACATTTGTAACGCGTGACGGAGCTCCGGTGACATGTCGGTATGAAAGCTACTTATGTTTATGCAAATTTGTCATGGCTTTTTTTGAGGCTCTGATTCTGTTTGTTGAATTTTTGTACGTTTTATGGGTTGTGTGTTAGTCAAGGGAAGATTGATATGTGGCTTTTAAATGATTATTTGTATGAATCTGTATACATAAAATTCTTGCCTCCCTGACTGACTGACTAACAGACAACACACAGCCATAACTGGGTTCTTTGAACTAACATTTGACATGTGGATAGGAGGCAAAGGATTTTCTAAAACACCCACAGGATCGGGCAGATTATAATTAAAGTGCGGGCGTAGTTGCGGGTGTCAGATTCAGGAAAGCTCCCTAGTGTAGAGACAGTTTTGATAAGTAAAAAAGAACAAATATCAAATCATACTTTCATTTATTCAGTTCGGCTCAAGGATTTTTAGATTACGTCGTGATACTATATTTACATTTAGAGCCCAGTTTGCAAAGCAAAGGCATATAACTAAGAGAAAGAATGGGCAATAAAACTCTTGGCCATTATTTTCAATAGTCATAATTCACAAATAGTAGTACCGCCAATTTATATCAAATATCAATATGAATTGGCTGTACTACTATTGCGGTACTATATTGTGGGTAGTTTTATATTACCAAAAGATCTGTCTTACAACAAAACAATAATCATTATTAAGAATCAACACAATTAACTAAATGTTAACCACGGGTATATAATAAATCTCATTGATACAACTTGATCTACAGTACATTATTCTCTCCTATATTACAATCTTTAATATCTCACAAACGACTAAACTACCCACAATATCAATAAGATAATGAATACACTATCTTACATTGTTTCCTAGGTGATAAAACCAAAGAACAAGCAATACAGAATATTGAAACATACATACATAACGTCACGCCTATAACCCCGAAGAGGTAGGCAGAGGTGTATTTCTACACCCACTTTTCGCCAGATATACACACAGTGGGATTAAATAGTCAGAACCATATCGTGACTGAGCCGTCGTCGAAGGAGAATAGGACGAACTAGTCGAGCTTGTCGACTTTTATAGCTATCTTAAACGTTTATATTTGTCTGTTTTACTTAAATGCCACTCTGCTGTGTTACAAACATGAAATGTTTCCCTAATGTCACTCCATATCTCTCACGGGCATCCTCTAGTGATAAATTTATTTCAGAATAACTCACTTAAGGTCAACTGATATCAAACTAGGCAGAACTTACACTATTCAAAAAATCTTACTTACTGGCTTTTCCTATATTAATGAACCTGACAGGACCACTGCAACGCGACAGAACGTGGTTTTGTTATAGACCCAGGACAATCTTTGTGCAATGATATATCTATAGAGTATGCAACTTTACGACTATACACGTATATCTTTTATCTGGTTTCAACAGTGCACACTCTAGTTTGCAATCAAATTACAGTTTTTGAGTTAGCCCAAGACATCATAAGTATTTTATGTCGACACTTAAAATGATTTGTAACACAATCGTGTTTAAAACGAGCAAGAACTTCACATATTTATTGCTTCTAAAATCTGAACGGTGTAACCGTACAACCGTAGCGAGTAACATTGTTTGACAGCAGAGAGGTAGGTACATACATGCAGGTACATTATTTGATCCCTCCATTTTACGTCGACGCTTTACAAAGACTAAACCGATATCGGTCAAAAAGTGTTACATAGTGTGTATTTATGACAAACAAAGCGCACTATTGTCCGCTCGGCCGTAAATCTAGCGTTGGTAGCTCCCGGTACATTGACGCTCTCTGATAGATCACAACCAACTCACACTGATAACTTTGTTACTTTTTGATTTGATGAAAAACAATACATCAAGTTGATGCCAAAGAAAAAAATCTTATAATCCCAAAATATGAGTAATGATTTTAATAAAAACTGTTAATGCGATTCCCGTTATTTATGTTAACGAGTAATTCTCAAAATCTAACTCAAATATAATTCATATTTACGTGCCTAAAATGTACGTAAATTTTATCGATTAACAAAATTGATTCAAATTTTTTTTATTACATCATTCAATATTAGATAGGTACCCCGAATATGAAAATATTTTAAATTAATTGTTGTGATGGACAACACTTAGTGACGACGAGGAAAATTAAGGCCTTTTTACAAAACAAATATAACGCCAGACTTAATGGCAGAAGGAGACGTCTTAAGGAGATTTTCTAAATAAGCTTCTTAGTTATTTCAATGTGCTATTTGTTTTAACGAATCTGGAAGACAGGCGTCTACGCAAAAATGAAGCATTTGTATATATATAGTAACTTCTACACTAAACTTGACTAGAAATGAAACTAAACTATAATTAGTACCGACCTATTAATTGTATGATACGACCCATTATGTTCGCGAAACGTCTAAAACGTAACGTAAGAAAAATACTAAAACAGAATGCCCTAGATAATGGTGATTAACGAATGTAATAATACCTAATCACGTAACATTACGTAATCCTTAACGATACTAATGCTGGTGTATTTTTACGACGTAAAATGTGCGAACGAACATTCTTACCTTACTGCCAACCACGTCACGATATAATATCGAATTATGTATGTCTTAAAAATAGAACCATTTTCTTACCTAATGCATTCTACTTAACATGCTTTTAACGTCTTATGACAAAATAAATATACCATAATATAGCCAATCTTCTTAAAATAAAGAAAAAGTAATCGGAAAACACTCATTTAAAAGTTGTAGAATCTAATAAGATTTTTTTATTTTTCTTTTACCAAGTTAAATAGCTTTCAGTTTCACCGGATGGGATCAGGGATCTAATTCGTGCCATCCACAAGGCTAGTTAAGAACTTTCATATTTGTGTTTGTACTTACCTTCCTTATATGGTATACTAAACGACAAGCTCTCGATACTTGAGGAATAAAAAGTGTGATTGGCTTTGCCTATTGCAGAATCTTATTACTGCAAAGCCTAGAACAATTATTGCTGTACAAATAAAAGTCTAACGGCTCACAAAATATTTTAAATCGACACTAAGTTTCAAGAATTCTATATCAAGGACATCTTACAACCTACTAGTTGTTAGAAAAATCTTAAAGCCTTCTTGGTGTTATTCCAATAGCTAATTACTTCTTTTTCCAATTATCTTGGGTCAGCATGCCTAGTCTCCTTTCCAATCATACATATATGTCTTTAGTGCATGTTTTGTCTATTTGGTTCTCTTTCACCTCTTTCTGGACCATTGCCAACCAGTTTGTGGGAGATCTTACGCAGCGTAGTGTCGCCGTGGGAAGTTCATAGCTATATGTACTATGAGATATTAACGACAACAGAGTATAGGTATGTCTAAACCATTGCAAATTGTTTTACCTCATCGATATTAGAAGTGACCTTAGAACCCTTCAACCTCTGACTGCACGCATGGCGTAGTGGTTTAAGCGAGCGCCTCGTTATTTAGCAGTGCGCTGATTGTTATGGGTTCGATCCTCACACGAAACAAACTTTGTATGATCCTCAATTAGTTACTTTGTGTCCGTCGATTAGATGTTTTTAAAGTCCCCCGCGTCCCAAGATTGTCTTTTTTGACATATAAAAAAATCTGTAAAGTATGTGTCTAGTATATTGTTCACGATATCTAACTGCTTATTTCGGAATAAATGAATGTCCCAAAAAGACACTTTCAAGCCAGTACCTACTTATGTGATTCATACATAAAAACTACCGGAAAATGTCACACCAAAGTTCATTCATTCATAGTATGCGGCTTTGAATTCGTTTAACAGGTAGTAAAGCCTTGCTGATTTCAGCATGAATGGGCCGGCTTGACCGGGGAAGTACTATCCTCTCACAGAAAATCGACGTAAAGTAACAGTACCTAAACTGTTGCGATTCGTTCGGTGAGTGGGAGTCTCACTCCAAGCTCATCCTATCCCTTTTCCCATCCCCAAGGGGCGGCAACGCACTTGTGACTCCTGTAGTGTTGCTTGTGTCCATGGGCGGTAATTGCTTACCATCAGGCGATCCATGCTTGTTTGCCGCCTACAATTATATAAAAAAAAAGATAGAGGAGGTCGTATATTCTTTTTTACCTTAATTTAGGAGTTTGACCTCATAGTGCGTGTGAATTACGCTTGCTCTGCTATGGAGATAAGCAGAGAATATGGAATTTTGTTTGATAAGCTAGATAATTAATAGGATTGTTAGGTTAGTTTAAAAATTATTCGATTTGTCTGATTTGGTCTTGACGAGTCATCGTCCTCTTAGCGTTATCCCAGTTTCAATCTGGGGTCCGCTTACTAGTCTAACCGGATTTGGCTGAATGTAAGCTTGGTCTTGACGGAGTTTAATGAAATAAAAAAATGTTGGTCTGTATTTTCCAAACTGAAATCTGTTCTGCCTATTTATATAATAAGTTCGTCAAAATATATATTTGGTAAAGGTTTCCATCCTCGGCTAAGCTTACTTACACATGTAAAAGTACATAAAATGGACTTATTAGTGGTAAAACGTGGTATTTAAACACCATATATTATTAATTGATTTCTATAGGCAGCTGATTTATAAGAAATATACTAGTTAGTGTACTTTGAGATAACTTTTAAATTCAACACAAAGACAAATATCTCCTCAATCTGTCATGACCACGGTAAAGAAATCGAAACGTCGGCCCGTAATAAAAAAATATAGTTTCTAGATCATTCGGTTTAAATGTAATATCACTATTGAATCCGTAATTAATAAATAAATAAATATTGAATCCGTAATCCGTAAATGTATTTTGATTTCAACAAATATATTGTTATAGGCACATTTTAATAACAGAGTATTTAACGATTCAATAGATTTTCAGTCAGCCGAAAAAAATAAACTTATTGATTTTTTTATCTGCGTCATACGCTTGTAATCTATTATTTAGTCCGTACACACACGCAAAGTGTTTGACTACGGGCGGAAAGCTCATATAGAGCAGAGTTGGCTTTTATCCACATTTTTTATCCCTAAGCCGATGTCAGAAATATTTATTCACATGTAGGAAAGCCGAAAAAATATTTACATGTTTCATTTAGCAAGGCTATTATTATATTACATAAAAAAACAAAGACGTAATCGATAAAAGGTGACGGCATTGTTAATAAAACATTAATTATTTAATACATACACATGCAATCTGTATCGCGAGAGACTTCCAAAATATTCAATTAAAGGACGAAAAGAACACCCAAGCTCAATGAGAGGTTTACATAAAGTATTTTCTTACGTATGGATCGAACCAACATTACTTGGAGCGGCACTTTATGTTGAAGCAACCCTCAAACAACGACGCCATCTGCACTGGCAAGCCGAGTTTATAAAGCCATATTGGAATTCTGCTAGGTCTGCACAAACACACAATTCTGCTAGGTTTGGTAGTATAAGAAATATTCTAATCATATTCTGATGATATATAAAGTATAGAACTGGATTAAGAATAAATAAATTGTCTCTATATGTATTTTGTTGCGGAAGATTTTGTAACAAAACCTTTTCGCCCCGTACTTTCATCGCCCACATCTATATTAACATTAATTAATATCTTATTACTTTCAATAGCAAAAACGGTTCCTTTCAACGAAAATGTTTCCAAGTTCTCTTTTACAAATTGTAAATATGTAAATACATATGTTGGAAAGTAAAACTACTTTCTGTTCTATGACATAACTCTAAAGCCGATTCGGAGCGGCGCACATCAAGACAACGTAAGAAGATTGCCTTGTGTACTGTTTTAATGTTAAAGATACTGCGAACTACACAATATGTTACACTAAGTTGTATCACGTAATAGACTCAACAATAAACACTGCTTACATTTCTAGGTCGACAAAGATACGCCACAGTCGCAAAACCGGCCTTTTTAAACGGTTTTATTTAGCTTTACCTGTTTATTTATTTGTTTGTTTGTTTGGGTCAAATTTAGTAATTGGAAATTGACCCCCTTCCCGATGACAGATTGATCTGATATTTGGTACACGCTCTTAATCTTGATGACAATACAACATAATATATTCTTTATGATTCTAAATCTAAAATGGCCGCCTATACAAAATGGTGGATCACATATTTGTTCACAACAACCTCAATATGGGTATCAAATGAAAGGGCTTGATTGGTAGAATAGAGCTCACTATGAAAAATCTAAGATGTCCGCCTATACAAAATGGTGGATCACATATTTCTTCACAACAACCTCAATATGGGTATTGAATGAAAGGGCTTGATTGGTAGAATAGAGCTCACTATGAAAAATCTAAGATGTCCGCCTATACAAAATGGCGGATCACATATTTCTTCACAACAACCTCAATATGGGTATCGAATGAAAGGGCTTGATTGGTAGAATAGGGCTCACTATGAACTAACAACAAAACTAAAAACTTGAAAATAAAATAAAAACATTTTTATGTCAAACGGTTTTATTACAATAAAAATTATGTAGTTAGGTAATGTTGCGCAAATACATAAATCTAGTAGGGGATTATGTATTTGAGCCGTTTGGAGTTGAAACGTTGGGACCATGGGGTCCAAGTGCGAGATCTCTTTTTAGAGATCTTTCAAAGAGACTTGTTGACACCTCGCGTGACCAGAAGGCTGGCCTGTATTTGGCACAAAAGATCAGCATTGCCATACAACGTGGCAATGCTGCCAGCATTCTGGGCACGCTTCCAATTGATGGCGATGTGGAGGATTTCCATGACGCCCTTTAAATTCTGCTTTTACTTTTTTTTATGTATTTCCTTTTATTTGTTAGTTATTTAAGTATAGAAATTATTGTTTTTAATTTATGTGTAAATAGCCACGTAGTTATAGTTAGTTTTAACAAAATTTATTATTATATCTACCTTCTGAATATATATAGTTGTAGTTAGGTTATGTACTAAAAGCTGAAAAATAATTCGTTAAGTCCTAGCTACCAGATCGCACCAATCTTCTCATCAATCTGGGGTATTGATCAGACAAATATAAAATCGTTAGGCGTATCCAGAGTAAACATTATGATAGAAATTTCACAATGCTATAAGTCACCGACGTGGGAAACAATGTTTGGTGCCTAAATACCTATTGTCATAAACTGAGCTGTACTCAGCCAACTGAGCTGACTGTTCGCTATACCGTAAAGTTGAAGTCGATTTGAATTAATGATCGTAGCAATATTTACCGTACCTTGTAAGTTTGTTGCTCGTAGCGCATAGAATGTGTGTGCTAGAATAATTTAGTGCTTGACCACACTATGTAATGAATATACAGACTCTACTTGAAATCTAAAACTTAGGTTATATCCTATAATATATTATATAACTGATAAGTTCGTTACGGTAAGGTAACGATAGCCTAGTATCGAAACCAATGAGAGAGAGAACGGAGTGCAATGTAGAGGCCCTAGAGTTCATTGCCCACGGCGCTCACAAATAACTCATCAAATGGATGTGCAGATTTAATTGTTAAGAACCGCTTGCACACGCTTGCTAAACTGTGAAGGAAAATACCGTGAGTTAATCTGCGTGTCTTAACGTTCTTCATAACGTTCTCGAAAAACATGATTGTGACACCTGCCAACCCGCACCGGGCCAGTGTGATGAATTACCAATAACCTAACCTACAGATTACTAAATATAAGACGTCTGCATAATAAGAATAGGCGCGTGCCCGGCAGTGCAACAGTATAAAGGGCTAGTTACGATGAAAAGCTAACACATCAATTCCTGCATATATTTAGAACTGATTACAAATACATTAGTGACAATACGACATAGTAATGTAATGACATCACATTGTACCAAGCAGATTGCGCGTCCACCACGCCTCAACAACCTCGCTAGCTGACAACTGAATAATATTATTTAATGACAACCATGCGACCTGTTTCCAACGTGTGAATTCATTTGGAAATGCGGATTTGAATTTATGATGTTTTGATTTCCATACATAGATACGTGGTGACCATCG
Source organism: Euclidia mi (assembly GCA_944739405.2). Lineage (NCBI taxonomy): Eukaryota > Metazoa > Arthropoda > Insecta > Lepidoptera > Erebidae > Euclidia > Euclidia mi. The sequence goes on from OX123184.2 coordinate 112,644,487, forward strand.
GTATGTACGCCAAAGCCTATCGTTACGGTTATAGTTATAAATCTACATATATGGAGCGCCCTGTACTTGAAGTTTGTATACGATTTTAAGGGGTCGTGCACGCGAAAGGGGCAATAGTAAGGCTTCTACGTATTTAAGGTCGATCAGCAAAAAAATCAAAAGAAAGTTTCAGAGACCAAAGGAATTGGCATAGCCCTAAGAATGAGTCAACTGGAAGGGAATCGGGCAGGTCACACTTATCGCAGAACCAACAATCGATGCAGTAGACAAGTTCTAGAGTGGAGACCGCCCCGTGTACAAATGTAGGGACACCCTCCAGCTAGATGGAGTAAGAAACGCAAAATGGCTAGATGAAAATCAAGCTCAGCGGTAACAGCAGTGGAAAGCGGCGGGTTTATAATGAAAGTCTCTATAGATTAGAAATGAACAGAGCTGAAGTAGTTATAGAATTTGGACCGCTACGGAACTGTCTTAGATAATTTTGTAACAATAATATTGCATGTATTTAAAGGACAGTTAGTCTATTTCAGTGTATTTCACGTACAGGTAACGAGCTGTATTTCCAAGAAGCCCGTGGAAGCTGATTACGGTGTACCGGCAATTTCTAAACTGTGCTAAAACTAGGAAATTTCGAATAGAAAACTTAATAACACTTTGGCCGGGAATTGAGTTTGAGCTTACACAATAAGCCGCCTCGTCCACGTACTTACGTATTTCTAAATTGATAGAAATGTATGTAATAGTAGGTATTTTATGTAATATCGCTTTTATGAGACCGTTGCTATTTTATACAAGGTATTTTTTGTATAGAGCAAGCTTTCGAGTTACCCATGAGATGTTTCCACTAGGAATATTGAGAAAAAACTTGTCATCATCATCATCCTATCGTTATCCGGGTCCGACCCAGCATTTTTTGTCTCAGGGCCTGCGGTCCGCTTAGTGTTCTGACCAGATTAGACGGAATACTTATTAGATTTTCCACGGAGTGACCTACCGTCTGACTATACAACTATGTTGGCTACTTCAACTTTTAACCTGATCAGAAAAAGAACCTTTGAAGCTCCTAGTACGAGGCTACAAAAGTCGCTACAGATCTTTTTTTAAAAATAGCCCTTAAGAAAACTCAAATATATAAAATAATAATATTATAAAATATTGATATTCTTCATATCCCAAAGAACGAGTATTTTTAAACCAAAAAGCCAATCGTAGTTGTTCGAAAGCCCCGAAAACTGGACCAACGAATTCTGTAAAATGTCGTAGCATTGATTGAAAGGTGATTGTCTTGTTTTCCCAACAAGAAAAATTTAATGCGTTCGCAATGAACGCAGCCATGAATATCATTGAACTGAAATCAGAAAAACAAATGTATGGAGATGACAGTCGCTTTAAAAAAGCATTTTTTACAAATTGTTTTGTTCGCTGAATGTAAATACATACATTGTATGAATTTCTGATAATACATCCAATTGTTTTTAGTTGATTGGCTCTGTGCAACGAACAGACTGACCGTTTGCGAATAACAAATTCTGAAAATAGACGAACTATATTGTTTACTTTGATGGAACTATTGGAAGAGGTCGTTGACCCGTTTCGTAACCGAAAACATTGTGAAAATACCTCCTTCGTGGCTCTAGCCAATTCAGTGACCATAGAAAAGCTCTAGTTTTTATATAAATTAAATCAAAGGAAACTTACACTGTATAAGATTATGTATGTCTAACTTTTGTTCGGAGCTTCTCCTAACGAAAAAAAGAAAGCCTTAAGAAAAAAGTTTCATACTAACCCCTATTTCACTCCCTTAGAGTGGAATAATAAAAAAATCCTTCCTTAGTTCTCCGCTGTATTCACCACGGAATTTACACGCCAAATTACAGATTCTTAAGCCTAATAATAGGCTGTTCCTTGTCTATCAGTCAGTAACGCAGAATTTTATATAGATTGATAAAAATCTCTATACCTAACTATTATTAAGACGAGGACTCAAATGGCCATCGTAGCTTTCAGATGTCATCAACATCTAGTATATCAATCACTCTCAAGCGAACCTTTTAGAAATCGTTAAATTTTCTGGTAGCTCCGTAGGTGGTATGAGTGTTAGTCACACACTAATTTAGACTCAGTAATTTAAGTTCTACAAATCACAGATTTAACGAACAAGAACCAGATGTAGCGTATTCGTCCAACTAAGTGAGGCACGTTGACAGCTATGTGTGCGTGACATTTGGCGACTGGCACTGTACGGACACGCGCGTCTATGTGTGTGTAAAGTTGCCAGATTATGAATAATCTCCCACTATTTTGCATATAGGTTTTGCAAACGAATATAAAAATATTACATAGGTAATATTTTATATTCGTTTGTGGTTTTGAAGAATTTACCATAGATTTAATTAATGCTTTTAATATGTAATGCTGTTGTGAAAATTATTTAAATAAAAGATACCATTAAAGTATGCTTTTATAAATACATTTCTTAAAAAATGTAGGCTCCGAGTTAAGTTTTAACTAATTTTATTCGTAAATTGAGAAATAAATAGATAGGCTTGCGTCATAAATATTAATTAGCTAAAAACATTTTGTCATGCATACAATAAATTATGAATATCATAATCATAAATCGTAACCAAAAAAATTGCAATTAAAAATAAATAATGGCTACAATCAATAATTTCTGTTTCTGTACTTAATGTACACACGGCGCCAAGTCAAGCTAAATAGTCGAAGTACGATTTTCATACTTATTCCCTACGCCATAAGAACGGTACAAAATTAACAACGGTACAAAGGTCAAAGTGTATAGCTTGACAAGTAGCCGCGTGTACACGAATATTTGGATCGTTTGGGGATCGAACTCAAAACAATGTATATACTAATGGAAATCCTATTAGTATATTTATAAGAAAAAATATAATTTACAATATACTTTTACAATACGTTAATGTATTTTTCATTAACATGACAATCATTATTACCTACATAATCAATTGACAAGTGCATTTTCCCTAATTCAGGGAACACGGTGTCGACGTAAACTGGCAACACTTACATATTTTCTGCAGAAATACGAATTTTATCGAAATAATATTATAAAACGGTCAAATAATCCATAGTTATCTGTAAGAATATATTCCATCTTCCCGTATTTGCTTTTAGAAACAACTTTTACAATGTGTAAAAACGCAAGACGGCATTTTATGAATTTAAAAGCTGGATCGATCGTGGCGTGTGAACTGTGCGATGCTTCGCAGCGCACTGAGTCGAGTTTGTATTCGCTTTTCAATTTTGTATTTGCTTTAGTGGCCTCACGCAAGTGTTCCGCGCGCTCTGTCTGCCTTTTATTCTATAGTCCTAGCTACAAATATTATGATTACTAAGTACCTACTAAGATTATTTTAACGAAATGCTTTAGAATAGTGATGTTGCAGAAAGTACAGTCAAGCAAAAAGTATCGACTGTATTTCGTGTCTTAAATGGCGCCAAGAAATATTCTGCTGCTATAACAAAATTAACTCTTCATCATCCAATGAGCCGCTGACTCCGTTTAATTGCTATGACGAACACTTATCTACACTTTATTCTAATTTCATGTTTAAAATTAAATACACTTAACCAAAAATTTTGCTCATTTAACCTCCTTAACAATAAAACAAACTACGTTTGGTATCTATATAGATTGGAGGCTAAAATTTATCTGAAACTAGCTTTTGCCCGCGGCTTCTCGCGCGTTAAATTCGGGGTAACACATATCTACTTTCAGTCTCAAGTGTGTGAAGACACTCCTAATTATTCTAAAGAGTCAGAAGCTCTATAGGGTACAAAGTAACTCGATCAGTATCCATGACAAATGTCAAAGCCATGTTTCAATACATGTCCTATATTGTATATCCATAAACACTTTCGCATTTATAATTTTAATAGGTAGAGAAAATCGTTTCAGCCGTTTGAGCGTAGTATATAATGATTAGTTTAGATATGCGAACAATGTAATCACCGTGCACAATATGACAATATGTATGATGTAACAATACTGACATATAGCACATGCGCAGCACTCGCATTGCGCATGCGTTCTTACTTCCAAAAGGAGAATTTGTGCCATACAAACTTCTACCCTCCCTACAATCCCTCCCAGTTTAATTTTTGCAACATATGGTAGCCTATGTCCGTCTCCATGGTCCATTATATCTCTATATTAAATTTCAACAAAATCGATTCAGCCGCATTCACGTGAAAACGGAACATAAATACATACCTACATACATACACACTTTCGAATTTATAATATTAGTAGGGATAACAATCTGTCGAGTTATTTAAATGTCTTGAACCTCAAGACTAGATCTAGAGACAAGGCAGGCTTAATTACTTTTTACTGTTCCTACGGGATATATACCACGTACCATTGTTTTGAGTAACCGATATTTCGGCACTGTTGCAAGCGCCATGTTCACGGATGTACTGGATGTACTGGTAATAGGTACGTGGTATATATCCCGTAGGAACAGTAAAAGTAATTATAGTGACCACGAAAGTTTAAATTCCTATAAGGCAGGCTTAAGTCTTATCCAGACGTTTTATCCCTCAAGGTTCTAGAAATACAAGTCTCTACTTCAACTTCTAAATAATGAGATTGATCATCTATCTATCCATGTTTCTCAGAATTCAATTCAGGTTTTGAGTTGAAGATGAATTGATTTAAGATTGTTTTCTTGTCTGCAATATTGTGTGTAGTCCGTGTGGTGACGGATTAAGAATACGAAATGTCACCATCCCATATCATCCCATGGGAGTCGTAAGAGCCGACAGAGGGAGCATATTATGCAGAGAACAACACTACAAGAGAAGGAAAACTTGATACAAACCCTATACCAAGCCGTTTGGCCAGCGTGGTATAGTAGGCCAATTCCTCCTTTCAAAGGAGAGGCCTAGTCCAGCAGTGGACTGTTAATGGCTGATGATGATGATATTGTATGGATTTGTAGAGTACATTTTGGTTCTAGACAGTCTCAGTGCTTAAACACAAGTGCACAGTACTTTAATGAATAATGTAAATTCTACTATTTCAGCTTCAATGTTCTAGTAGCGATCGTAAAACACGTAAGACACCAAGAAAAATTACTTAATTCCCCACCCTACTTCGTCATATTCGATCAAACTTTAAAATAAGTCCCGCGTGACACTTCTGGCAGCGTAAACAAACATTCATAAATGTTCGACAATAATAATATATAGAAATTGCAAGCGTAACGAAATTTCCCGAATACACGGAGCACCCGATGGTGCGGGAAAAACACCGCACTCACAACCTCTCGTTTTTAAATTTGTGAAACAGGGATTCGCCAACTGTGCCACAATGCACTGGCGGCGAGCTATAATCAATTCTGCTCAGAGAACATTTATTTTGCATGCGGATGTCACACTAAAACTCAAATATTTTGTTAGCGAAAGCTGAAATATCAAACCATACCTTAAACGCACAGACGCCTATGAAAGACAGCCGTATATTTTTTATTTTGATATAATCTGCCTCAACAACAGCGTACAAATGTAATTCAATATTTGAAAGGTTGCTCGCTGCCCCGAGATTAACATCCAATAGCTAATAATTCTGGAACTCAGATAATAATATTTCGAATAAACCCGGGGCGTCAGTTTAAAAGAATTGGGACGGACTTAATGCGAAATAAATTTTGTTTTTGAACAAAAGTTTGAATATTTTCGTCTGAAGTACGGATTGAGTGAGGAAAAACCGGTGTAGTGAGGGTGTATTGATTGTTGCGTGGTATCCACCAAAATACCTACGTATTCCGATCGATATCCAGCTAAGGTGCTTGCGGTTATAACATCTGTTATTGCAAAATTTTGTAGAAATGTACTAATTTTGAAAGGGTTTTTAATATGACTTTATGTTTATAATAATTGCGTAAATAGTAGGACAATTTTGTATTGTGGCTTGCTTTCGACCCATTTGCTAAAATACGAGTCAATAGCTACTTGAATGCTGGACAAACCTACAAACCATCTAGCAGAAAGCATAAAAAACTGTACCGATAAATTACAGAATCTCTAATTAACATCAAACAGAATGTTCTTGATTTTTTACCTCGATACATGGAGCGAAAGCGAAAGGTCGGGTATTAACACTGAATGTGTCAACACGCGCACCCATTTTACAATCGTATGCTCCCGCGGTAAAAGCAAAACGAATGAGAATACTCCTTAACCCGACTTCACGGAGCTTCTACGGTGTGTGTCAGCTAAAGGGTGGAGAAAACATCATCGGGTTGAATTAGCAGGGCACCGTTGCTCTTTGGGCATCAATGAACATCTACGTGCAAGTAGTGACCTGTAGCGATAGCTTAAAATTTGAGAGTTGGCTATTATTATGAGTTATTGGCAGACAAATCCAATTAGAATTTAGAGGACTTGTGTAACCTCCACCACCTGACTAAACTATCAATGCGAACCAAGACTGCTAAGTATATGAGGCTGAAGACAAGCCAAAATAATATGGGTGACATCTTTAGAGGGTCAACTGCTTGAAAATGTTGAAACCAAACTGTGAATAGAACTGTGGCTGTTTTGGCATTGCGATGGAACCATGCGATGCATGGTCTAGTACCATCCTGTCACAAATTTATATCGTCATCATCGCCCAGCGTCATCGCGGTTGCATCCAAGACTTACATGCCTCCAAGCCCGGGGTCCGCTCTAATACAATATCAACGGTAGAAGTTCTCCTGAAAAAGCAGTGGTTCTGTGAGGTAAGTTCTATATCTTCAACCACATTAGGGCTTACTTTTAAAATCATTCGAGGAACACTGTTGAAATTGGTATAAGCAATATATCATATTTTATTTATGTTATGAAACTATTGTTATCCAATATAACCAATATTTCAGGATTCTAAAGAAAACACACTGAAAGCTTTCGGTTTATTAGGTACTTTCAACAATATTTCGCCTAGAATAAGCCTGCCATTTTCGTAAAAACAAGTTTTCTATTCTTTCCAATCTACGAAATAAATTTCACAATGGTACCGATAATATAGGCACTCAATGAGTTTATCAATTTATATTCGGTCGCAGACATTTCTATAAATCTGTCATATTTTTGTCTGGCCTGCTGGTCTAATACCTAGTTAGTGTAACGAACTCCTAAACCGGCTCTCCTGAGTTTGATTCCCACTCAGGTTATGCCTACGTGTTCAAGTTGTTCACAATAAAATTTATATAAAATTCAATAGCAGAACCTAAACAACTGAAGCTAGAAACATGAAAGGTGAGTGGTTTCTTTTCTTTAGTAAGGAATATTTTTTACTAAAACTATCAAACTAGAACGGATGAAAAAATTAGTCGAAGCTAGCCCTGTCAAAATTCGTGCAACAACTAGTTATAGCTCATCCAAAGCAGAAATAAATTAAAACTCATGAACCAGGTTACAATCAAATCCAGTAACCTGGATAGTGAGATTGTAATCGTTCTCGTATACTCAAAATTCAATAGCGAGTGTTTTCCTATTTAGAGGGTCGAAAACAACGATCATAGTGCGCATACGTGAAATTCCATCGCACAATACCACAGTACAGGTTTGTTCTATTTGCTAGGTATACATTTGAAGTGAAACTGTGAATTATTTATAATAATTGATGTAGTTTCATATCAATTTGCCATGATGCCAATAACATGCATATTGAATATACGGTACGTCATTTGAATATAATTTTTGCGATGAAAATTGGCTATTTGTTATTGCTGACTAGTTGAATAGGGCACGGGATCTTTTATTTACAGAATGCTTGCAGTAAGGGAATGGAATTATTCTTTTGATGACTGAGTAAAATGTTTCAAGCGAAATCTAGGTTTGGTCATAATTGAAATGTGGCCTAGTATGTCTTTTATGCTACAATAGTTGTTTTATACTCTATGTTTATCATAATTGTACTTTTTGGTAGTAATCATGTAAAGCTCGACACCCACGTATGTATAGATCAGGTTTATCAAGATGTTCAATATTAACTATAGGCGTTCATAGAACGTCCGTCTAATGACGTCAATTTAATTCTGAAAGTATTTTTAACTTGGCTTATTTTATCTAGCCAGCTATCCTTTACGTACAACCAATTTTGTAACAATTTTAGTCATATTTGACTTCTGCTATTGAAAATGCATATATAGCCTACCTATAAATAATATAATTGACGTGACCATCACTGACTAATACCTTTATATTATAGCTAAATACATAAACCACTTTTGTTTAATTTTGAAAAAAAATTATGATTTTAGAGGAATATGGATATTTTTTTTTTCTTAAATTCTAAACAAAATTGAAGAGATGATATTTTGATTTCATCTTACTTTCTTGGTTTTGTTCTACAGCCATAATTATGTTTAAACTTGTCTAAGTATGATTTTGAGGATGATGTGCGAGAAATTTGGTTGCTTGATTCGGTCTCGAAAGAATAACAAGCCCTATATTAAAGAGTAACTGATAAATACGTATTTATGCGGTATGCATAAACCAGTCAGACCTGTCGATAACAATCAACCATCCTGCTAGCTTTGACACGAATGTTCCAAAACATACACACTAAAACATCATATTGTCCAATGAAATACAATTTTAAACTGTATGTAACGGGGTTCGAGCGAGCGTTGTTCGTAGGTTCTTAAATTAGAAATTGTGTACCGTTCACAGCTACGATGTGCCCAATTGTTTTATTTTCAGTAAATTCAATAATGAATCTGTACAATTTCGAAGCTTGTTCCAAAACTTGAGTAATTTGTTCCGAAACGTACGGAAAATGTTCCGTGCACAGAAAAACGCATCTAGTTCTGAACGCCAATTTTTTGAACGAGTTTTGTAATGTGATTTTAAGTTAATCTTTCTATCTAACATCACGCCTGTCTCCCATTGGGGTAGGCAGACACTATGGAACGCCAAATGCTCCGGTTCAAACACACCACTTATACCGCGATAACTTTTGCATTCCTGCTGTGACCCTTTTCCCTTGTACAGTGGCACAATTACGGCCTTGTTCCAGTCACCTGGTACATGACCAGACCGTCAACATTGATTGAAAAGTAGGTACAGCAGGCTTGCAGTGACACCTTCGCCTACCTTGAGCATTTCAGCAGATATCCTGTCATATCCCGCAGCTTTACCCGTTTTCATGCTTTTCATTGCATACCGTATCTCTTCCATACTTATATTACTTTCACAATTATTTTCCTCATTTGCTTTATTTTTTATAAAGCACTAGGTATATTTGCTATATACCTAGTGTCACTTTCTCCTCGTTCAAACAAATTCTCTAAATACAACTTCCACTGATCCAAAAAGTTAATCTTTATATAATGCAATAAGGTTTAAAGGTATTCATGGCATTCAAAATGTTGAAGAAAATGACGACTTACTTACGTGATACTTGCCGAATTGGTGGCCAGTTTTTATTTTCATAATTTTTATATTTTCTTAAAGAGACATACTTACATATAATATGCAAGTTCCACCCAGATACACAACAAATGATCATTTTTATTACACAAACATTTGTACTGCTTGGGAATCTAACCCACGACCTCCAGATTACTAGTCAGAATAACTAATCACTAGGTCATCAAAACAAATACTATTATATTGTAATACGTTATAAACAAACTAAATAATAATATATTAGGTATATTTAAAACAAAAGCGTAGAAAGTACATGTACCCAAGTGTGTTCTCAAAATAAAATAAAGAGGTCAGTTGTAACGTGGGTGTATTATTTGTCTCTGGTTGTGGATGATAAATAGTCGCCCACACGGCATGAATATTCCACTAAAGATATGTTTTATGACAGTTTCAAAAGTAAGAATCCATCTAAAGTTGTCACTTGAATGGAAGCAAGAGGCACTTAAATCACTGGTATTTTTAAATAATCTACAATAAAGTTGCTAAACCAGATCAAACAGTCATGCTCTGACCGCGTCTGGTGTGACACGGCGCTGAAACGTCAGGTATTTCTCATGGTTTACGTGTTATTCTGATGAATAAGATTTATTACTGCAAAACTTTTGCAATGGAAGAATGTAGAGGAAGCTCGTCAGGTTTGTAAGGATAGAAGCAAGTGGCGTTCCGTTGTCTCTGGCTACCCCGACGGGAAAAAGGCGTAAGTATATGTATGTAACTTCCTTAAAGTCCACTAAACAGACATACAAATTTGAGCGTTTGTAACAGAGGTATACCTACAATTCAAAAGTCTAATTTATTAGAAAAATGCTAAATTCTTTCAATTATAAATAAATAAATATTCCTCTGACTACCCGTGCATACATATGATGGGTGAAGACAATTTTATTTATTTACAACAGGGATTCCCAAAGTGGTCGAACCGAAAAGGAAACGATATCGGATTCCTAGGGGTCGACATAAACGAAAACTGATTTTGGGGGTCGACGAGGTCTAAAAATCGACCCCTATTAAATTAACACAAGTTTTCACAAGAGTCTAGACCAGGGATTCCCAAAGTGGTCGAACCGCTCACCGACCACTTTGGGAATCCCTGGTTTACAACATAAAGGCAGTAAGCTATTTATCGTAGCCTATAGGCCGAAATAATTAACTCGTACTCTATGGATACATAAAACGTGTATGTCGAGTCAGTGACCTTTAGTAGAATATGAAAATATCCATTCAATTATACAGCCTTTCGAAGTCCACAGCTGGACATAGACCTCTCATAATTTGCATCACAATAGCATCGTGATTTAAAAAGGAGAGGCTTACGTCGTATCATCATCAGCCCTTTATACTATCCCACTGCTGGGCACGGGCCTCTTCTCACTATGAAAAAGGTTAGACCATAGTCCACCACGCTGGCTAAGTACGGGTTGGCAGACTTCACATGTCTTTCGAGAACATTATGGAGAACTCTCAGACATGCACGTTTCCTCATGATGCTTTGTGATTATATCGGATGTGTAAGTTAATATAAAAAAATAACAAGAATTCAAATTTGAGCCCGCTCACAAATCTACATATGTATGTGCATTAGATCAAGTGTCCTTTTTCGGTAAGTAGATATCAAAAACCTTATTAATATTAACTTAATTTTGCGTAATATGAAAATTAATTACCTACAGTTCAAGACGACCCTGGAGGGACGTAGATTAAGAACCCTTGGTGAAACCGCTATAACCACAATAGGCTTGTGTCCACTAATAATAAAGCGGTTTGATTGTAGAATCTATAGATTCATTATGATTTTAAGATGTCAATAAAGTTTATTATTTACTATAAAAAATTCGGGCAAGTGCGAGTCTGACCCGCGCACCTAGGGTTCCGTACGCATTTTACCTTATTTGAGGTTGGTGCTAATTACGCTAGTCCTCTAAGTCTCGGGCATGCCACGATAGTGGCGGTAAGTCCCATGGTTGAAGAGTGGTTGGAGAGACGTCACGGCGTCCTCACCTTCCGGTTGACTCAAATCCTTACCGGCCATGGTTGTTTTTTGGCCGGTATTTGTGGAGGATAGGCCGGGTGGAAACGCCCGGATGCCACCATTGTGGCAGTAGCCGCGACCCTGTCGAAGACACGGCGTTGCATACTTTGGCGGATTGCCCAGCCTGGGCATCGCAGCGCCGTGATCTGGTCGCGGCTCTTAATACGGCTGTCCTCTCGCTCCCGGCCGTAGTTCTGTCTATGGTCCGGAGTGAGAGGTCCTGGAACGCCGTCGCCTCCTTCTGCGAAGCAGTCATGCTGAGCAAGGAGGCGGCGGAGCGGGAGAGGGAAATACATCGCCCTCTCCCCAACCGTAGGTCCGGGCGTCGGGGACGTCGAACAAGAGACGACCTCCGACCACCCTAAATTTAGTGCCTGCGGACGGTGAGCGCTGGGGCTGCTCCCTGTCCGCCAAAAGGTGGGAGGCGGCGCGTGTCCTCGCCGCCTCCCAAGTAGCTTTGTGAGGTGATGGATGCTAGAAGTTTGATGGATGCAAGAAGTTTGATGGATGATTGCGAGATCATATGTAGACGGGGCCCGCCAACACAAACGGCGGGCCAATCCCGGGCGGGGTCGCGAGAAAGTATGCTAATCGCGAATCGCGTGACCCCGCCAACATACGGGACCCGTAGGGACACCGCGGTGGGTTTTAGTGGGTATGCCCCGAACGTCTTTAGGGGAGAGCCTCCACATACCTCCTCCGTCAGTCCCAAGCCCAGCCGTTCTAATGGCTGGGTTGACGGAGTTGAGATGACTCATAAGGAGAGTTTCCCACCGTAGTGAACAAAAAAAAAAAGTCCTCTAAGTCTGTATGAGCGCCCATATAACTTAGAGGACTATCTTAAATGGAGTCTACTATGTATGTATGGGGACACCCTTAAATTTTCTACTTTTTGATTTTGTAATTTTTCCTTTATTTGTGTTGTAAGACCCTGCTTTTGGCCAAATTTCGTGATTCTAGTTCAACAGGAACTACCATATAGATTTTCGACCCAAAACCTATAGGGTACTTACGGTTGACCTAGAATTGTAAATTTTGGTTAAAACTAAGGTCTTACAGCACAAGTAAATGGCAAAATTCCGAAAATTAAAAAAGTTGAAAATTAAGGTTAATTTTGGTACTTACAAGTGTTCGCAAAAATCTAATTTTGACCATATCTTTTTATCGGGTTGACCCAGGACCCTGATTTTTATACACCTAATAGGGAAAATAAATTAAAATTAAATTTAGAAGGCGTCATGGAAGTCATCCGCATCGCAGTCAATCGGAAGCGTGCCCAGAAGACTGGCGGCATTGCCTCGTTGTATAGCAATGCTTATCTTTTGTTCTAAATACGTGCCAGCCCTCTGGTCACCCGAGGCGTCGATCAGTCTCTTTGCGAGATCTCTAAAAAGGGAACTCGCACTTGGACCCCATGGCCCCATGGTTTCGACCCCAAACGGCTCAAATACATAATCTCCTACAAGATTTACGTATTTGCGCCGTTTGAGGGTCTCTGCTGAAGCAGCAGCAGCGCCCGCACAACCTGCTGTGCTGCAAAGATGGGATGGCGCAAGGGTATCGACACAAGTCGCGTCCCATATCAAAGGCCTACCCAGCTTTCACGGCAGTAAAGACATCCCGTCCGGTCTCTTGCCATCGTCGCGTGCCAAGCCCTGAGGTTCAAGTTGGGCTGGAACGCCAGCGGTGACAAGAGCACCGCGCAGAATGTCGTTGAGGTTGGCGTGTCGTGAAATACGACCCGCGCTCCTGCTGCATGACAGACCATGGTAAACAAGGCTATCGACAGCCTCTCCGCAGTGACAGCAATGCGGAGAGACACATGACGCGCCTAAACGGAGGCAAGTAGCGAAGCGGAAGGTTGTATCGTCCAACATGGTACCTATATTGGACGATGGCAGTGCTTGAAGCCAGAGGCCCGATTCCCATTCTCCCATAGCCAACAGGCGAGCACGCTCCACAGCGTTGGCCGATGTATTGAGGAGTTTTTCTCGTATCACGCTGCAAAGCGGCCCATCCCATTGCCTCTGGGAGAACAAGTTTCGGGGTAACTCAGTTCCTGGACAAGAATTTCTCCAAGCGTTCATGGCATCGGCCTTACACGGCACCTCAGAATCAACCAGTGTAGGTGCTAAGATTTTCCTGGTCAATTCTGCAGTGCTGTGGACCGATGACAAGAACGCTGGCAGGCTTACGTCACAAATTTTGCGAACGCCGAGGCCGCCTAAGCGCACAGGTAAGGACGCCTGTTGCCACACTCGGTCGTTCAGAGCCATATTCAAAATTTTACTTAGGGTATTCTATATAATTTTGTCAATTTGAATGAATGGAGTCGGATTTTTCCAAAAAGGTGAAGACCGTAACGCGTGTGTAAATTTAGGGACAAAAAGACAATATCGAATAATATACGTATATTAATTTTGAGTAGCCTGTCTGAAACATCATTAAAATTTTGAATTTTTTCCTGTATAAAGGAATCAAAACAGTCGTCTAAAATTGGAGACCCCAGGAGGCGAAGAGAACTTTTTTCAACTTGGGTGATATTGGGTGCCAGATATTGGAATTTTGAAAGAATAGAGGATTTATCTAAATTGTCATTAATAAAAATTTCGCATTTGCTTGTATTCAACTCTAAGCCTATGGGTAAAAATTTCGATTTCAGGAATGCCAGATCTATATATACAGTGTTTACGTCACCTCCCAGGGTTCCATCATCTAGGTACCAGATGTTTAATTTTGAATTTTGTTGGTTTATAACTGGATGGATGGCCGAACTAAAAATTAGTGATCCAAGAGGGTCACCTTGTTGACAAACGACGGCAGATTCTAAAAGATGTTCCTTGTATATTAATTTAGAAGGGTGTAACATTGCCAAAGAAAATTGTAGATTTGGGGTGTTTCCAATTTAACTTGTGTCAACAAGGTGTCTCTATTGACTGAGTTAAAGGCATTCTTTAGGTCAACCTTCAAGACAACCTCACCTCCATTACAGTCAAGGTACGTTGACAAGGCATGTACGGCAGCCTCGCAGCCTCCTTTAGAACCAAATCCCAGCTGTTGTGGCTGAAATTTACAAGAAAAGCTGGTGTTAAAATGGCGACAGCATTTTTAGCTGCCATACGTCTGTACGTGCACCCCACGGCAATGGGACGAATGCCACCATCCCGCTTTCGTAAGGCGCACAAATTAACGCCATACAAAACGTCGACGATGGCATCGTTCACATTGCCGGAGAGCATGAGATTAGTTAATGCCGTTAGCCCACTCAAAAGAGAGTCGCCGGCCGCCCCGGCGCTTGAACACACAAGATCCTTAAGATGTTGTGGTGTCAAGCCGTCGAGACCACCAGTAGACCCGCTCTGGAATGAGCCAACAGCACCAACCACGTCCTTGGCTGTAATGCAGAGAAAGCCCGAGTCAGCGCTAGGTGGCTCAGGAAAGGAGAGGTTATCCCCTGGCGCTGGATGCTTGCTCTGCAGACTTGCGAGTGTGTTGGCAGAGCAAGGCGCCACCACATCGCTACTGAATAAGAGCCTGGACGCTCCCCTGATGTCACCTTCCCTTACTTTCGACTCTACATGATGGAAGATGGTGCTGTTGCGGTGTGTTTTGGGAGGATGGTATTCTAATTTTGAAGCCGAAATATTGCAGTTTTCTTTAATTTTTGTTGTTAAAGTTTTTTTGTAAGCCGGTCTCCTTGAGCATGTAGAATTCTATAAGGGACGGGGATGGGGCACGCTACTGCGATGCGGGTGACTTCCATGACGCCTTCTAAATTTAATTTTAATTTATTTTTCGTATTGTATATATTTTAATTATATAATTAAAATTAGGACATAATTAAGTTTTAAGTAATAGTTGATTTTGTTTGGAAAATAAAAACCGAAATTACAATTTTTATCAAAACGTAGACTAAAATAATTTTATAAAAACCTAAAAGGAACCAAAGACCTCAGTATCTGGTATTAATTTCAGTTTGCTAGGTCCACCCGTTCCTGAGAAAATCGGTTATGACACACGGACAGACAGACAGACGGACAAGAAAGTGATCTTATAAGGGTTCCTTTTTTACCTTGTGAGGTACGGAACCCTAAAAAAGTAAGATTAATGTAATTTTTAGGATTCTAAACCTAAAAATAATGTATTTATTCTGGTGACAGTGAACACCAATCAGAGAGCATTGCGTCAAACAGTACGTCCGCCATTCATGTTGTTGACGTTTTAGTAGTAAATGCGACTAAAACGTCAAACTTTCTACCTATCAAATCGAATGTAACAAAATAAAAGTAGGTACATCAGACCAGACTTCATTCACGGTTTGTTTTGTTTTGGACTTTGTGATATCACTCAACCGCCATGATGGTTTACAGCATTTTCATGTCAAATTCAAAAAGGTTTTTAAAAAGCCGTAATTAGTAATGTTGCTGATAGATTTTTGAAGAAAAAAGAAAATATTTCAGTTTAACATCTAATAAAGGAACGAATCAATCGATAATTACTTTTTAGGACACAAGCCTATTCAGACTAGCTATCTTTTTTTTTTTAAGACTACTCCCGCACTAGGAATAAATCCTGTGTCGCGGGGAACTTTACAAAGAAACAACCAACGGGCACAATGAACACCCGGACTCAAAACAACAATTTATGAATCACACAAAGTGCTGTCTCGTGTGGGAATCGAAACCTACAATACTCGGCGCAGTCAAAATTAATACGATGCAGTTCATTTTGTCATATTTTTTTGTCACCGTTACGAGTATAATCAGTGAATAAAATAGATTGAATATGACACGTTGAAATGCTGAATATTACACTTGAAGTCCAATAAAAATAATTAAATTCAGATATGAACATCTATTTAAACATCTTAATTATTATTTCTGCAATGTAGCAATCGGTTTAGTAGAAAATCAAGAAATACAACCTTAAAACTACCTTTCTAGTCCAGTGGATAGCGTATGCGTCTGTTGATTGGAAGGTCCAGGGTTCGATCCCCAGGTCGAAATAAAGTATTACTGAGTTTTTCCAAATTCTCAGTAGCAGCACAGAGTCTAGCTACGTGCCCGATAACGGCAATAGGCTCGCCCTCTATTACGTGGGACCTAGAATTCATAACATGTCGAAATGTATAATTCGGGGATACCAACTTGAGTTTTAAAATATTACATGTGGATGATCTCAAATGGATGCATCTCATTCGCATGTGTTTATACACATAACAGGGACAGGCAATTACGTCAATACACAACTACCTCACTTCTATACTAAATAAAAAGATCTATACACCTATAGAATCTAGCGTGTATCTTACGAGTCTATCAAATAAACTTAGTGCCGATCTTGCCTCTTAATAAGCTATTGAACTATTGCGAAGTAGGGAGGGGTAAGGAGGAACCTACCCCATCTGCTGAAACTAACACCTAATGCGACCAGCAGCTGGCGGCTTGAATAAAACAGTGGCGCTCCTTATCGTTTCTCGTGGAAGTGTACGAGACAGGAGAAAAGCCAGTCACATGTACAGTCTTACCATTGATTATTTAATACTAGCTTCTGACCGTAGAATTGCCCGTTGAGGTAGGCTTTCGCGATAAAAGCCTATCTGCTTTTCTGTTCTAAAAGTTATGGTACTGCAAAATTTAATCAAATTCCGTTCAGTTGTTTTTGCATGAAACCGTAGCAAATTTCGATCCTCAGAAAGTTTCATGTTTATATTAGCGGTAAGACGTCAACGATCAAACTAGTGACAAAATGTTCACCATCTGATTCTAGTGCTAATATATTAAATACGTAACAGTTGTGTTTATGTAATCCTTCAGCCTAAGAAGAGATTCACATGTAACACTACCACAAAACGTGGCATGTTTTGATGTAACAGACGGCAAATAATATAATAATAATAATATTCTACCACATTCACACAACACCATCTAGTCCCAAACTAAGCAAGAGCTTGTACTATGGGTACTAGACAATGGATAAACCTACATATATACTTTTTTTTTTTTTTGTAAATACATACATATTATACATAGAAACACCCAGACCAAGACAAACATCCATGTTCATGCACACAAATGTTTGGCTTGAGCGGGAATCGAACCCGCGACCTTCGGCGTTACAGTCGCTTACATTCCCGCGGCGCCAACCGGTCGTCTAAAAATGAGCAGACAGATCGCCGACCAGGGTAGTCACAAGTGCCTCACCGCAATTTGGTTTGGGAAATGCAATATTAAAAGGAACGCAATGAAGGCAAAGGATGAGAGGATGTGGCCTCCAGCACACATCACCGAACGAATCGCAATAGTTGATATTCTGTGAGTGAGTAGTACTTCTCCAGCCGAACTATTCACGCATGCTAAAATCAGCAACTACTTATATGAAAATGAATAGTTAAATTCACACAAACTACTTTTAGCAGGTAACGTAACCGTAAGAAGTCGCTTCACTATTTCTATAACATGAAAATTTGGCTTAATTTTGTCGCGACGGTGTGGTGTGCCAGTGGTACGTATGAATCAAGCCTTTAAAGCAGTTCGTATACGCACCTACCATTAAACAATAGGTCACAGCTTAGTGATGTAAGCTCGTTTAGTCAGACGCTCGGGGCAAATTATTGTTTTCTGTGTATGTTTCAGTTGTTGGCTCCTTGTTGTGTCCGTAGAGATTTCACAGAGAATAATACACACGCACCGTATATATAGTATAACATGACGTGAGAGAATATTAAGATTTTAATAGGATTTTGTCGAGTACATGTCAAGAGTGTCAGAGCATTATAACGTATATAAGATTATTTAGACGTAGGAACACTTTGTCGGCTTTGCAAAGGGTTCGAGTTCATTCGTTTTTCACAAATTCCATTGTTGGACATTGGGACCTTCCCACGGGGCAGTGTTCCATAATTAACGACGTTGGGCAAGGGGATTGCTTGACTGCAGTACGTCGAAAAAGTACGCTGATGGAATTGGTGACCATTCGAATAATTCTCTAGTTCCTTTTTGTGCGTTCGAAAGCAAGGGTGGAATATTTTAAACTTGAACTACGTTCGTGAGAGTCTGTTTTGTAATCTACACGTTCTGGTTAAATAGGTTCCACCAAACCTTATAGAGACAGTGACAAGAAAGAAACTAAATCAATGTTCATCGAATTTCTGGTACTTCTGAGATAGCTGCAAAAACTTATTTATGATTTGTACATTTCAAGATCTCACTTATAAGAATTTAGCTAATTTTATAAATTATTGAATGGAAAAGGTAATAAAATGGAATCCATATATAGTAAAATACAATTTATGTTGCTAATAGAAGTTTGATAATGTTTAAGACATATCTCTTTATGAATTTTTATCGTATCCAATTTATTTCGTATGGATAAATGCAATTCACTCTCAAGATTATTATTCCTTACTTGTAGATTGTCTTAGCTCATTTAAATTTCATTACGAAACCAAAACAATGTTTTTTTGGTAATTGTCGAGAAGAATTCAGAATTACAGACGGACACAGAAAGGGCACTGTGAACAATTCATGAACGTTACTTTGTTAGCGATTGTCTAACAATTTTGTGATTTGAATAAGTAGATGAATTATGCAAATCTATTGAATGTTTCGCAAGTGTCGAGTTTGGAAAACAAATTTGATTTATTTTATGTTGTGGTAGAAAGTCTACGAGGCGAAATGTTTTACTCGAACGGTCTGTGATACCGTATAACCCATGATTTTGTCGGTCTGCACTGTAAATATATATATATATATATATATACATAGAGTGTTAGTACCTACTCTTATGTATGGTAGTGATAGTTGGGTATGGCAGAAAAGTCATGAAAGTAGAATAAATGCTGTAGAAATGAGAGCACTGAAAAGTATGTGTGGTGTCTCTCTGACTGACAGAGTAAAGGATTGTGTGATAAGAGAGTGTTGTGGGGTAAAAGAAGATGTAGTGACAAGCATCGAGAAAGTTATGCTAAGATGGTTTGGGCACGTGGAGAGGATGGATGACGAAAGACTGACCAAGCAGATATATAAGGCAAGTGTGGAAGGGACAGGACGAAGGGGAAGACCTAGGCGGACGTTCTCTGATCAGATTGGAGACATCCTAAAAACAGGACAGGTGAGAAGTACCCTGAACAGAAGAGCATGCATGAGGAATCTGATGGGAGTGAATGAAGCAAGAGAGATATGTCTGGATCGTTGCAAATGGCGTTCCGTAGTCTCTGCCTACCCCTCCGGGAAACAGGCGTGAGTCTATGTATGTATGTATAAAAATCGTATACGTTATTGTTATATATTTTCGAAGTGGTTACTATATTTTATTTCATGTCAATGGTATTAAAATACTGTTAAAATCTATACTACAAAATGATTTTTGTTGTGTTTTGTAATTGTTGCTCCATATTTATCTTCTAGATCTATTTCTATTGGACGGAGGTAAAGATGATTTTAGATGTTCGTTTCGCTTTTTCCTTTTGATGCTCTCATCTCATCGTGTGCGGTGAGTTTCATCAACTTTAACATAACCGATTACTGCCATCACGTTGCTTTTCTAACTAGTGATTTTCGTCAATAGTCCAAATTAATCAGTTGACTGCACGGTTGGCGTAGTGGTTTAAGCAGCCGCCTCACCGCTTGACACTGTGCCGAAGTACTGTGGGTTCGATCCCCACACGAGACAACACTTTGTGTGATTCATAAATTGTTGTTTCAAGTCTGGGTTTTCATTGTGTCCGTTAGTTGTATGTTTGTAAAGTCCCCCGCGACACAGGATTTAGTCCTTTAAAGGAAAAAAAATACTTTTTTAATCTTCGGTTTATATGATGTGAATAATTGTCGTAGTCAATAGTAATTTTGTGCACCTTGTGTAAAAGCTTATTAGCGATGCAAAGATTATCCGCGTACCTCTCGCGGCGAATTTTGGAAGTTGTCGAGGTACGACACTTTAGGCAGCTTACAATACAACGTTGCTTCAAGTAATTGTATTGAGTGGTGGTAATTGTATTGAGAGCTGTCAAAAGTATCAAAAGTTGTAGTCATCTATGAAAATGGCGTACAAGGACGACCTCCAAATTTCGCCGCTAGAGTCGCTTGTTAGAATCTTTCCATCGCAAATATTTTGTAACATATTAGACAAGAGAGATTCAAGTTTCAAAGGCCAAAAATGATGGTGGCACTCACAAGCAAAAATTATAAATATCACATCGCTCTAAAAATTGCTTCGAATAGAAAAAACCTACTAAAAATATATTACAATATCACAAAAAAGGGCAAAATCCTATTAGGCAGACGATATGTCAAGCGCATAGGACATATTTTACAAGGCTATTTCTCATTGTGGGTTACGTTGAGTTGGCTTTTCTAAATTGTCTTTTCTAAGTTTCGGTGGCAATGTGTTGTGTACATTCTGCACTTAAACTGCCCCTAGCTTTTTCTGTTTATCTAGTAGCAGTTAACTACGCTACATACGTGGACTACGAACTTTTATATTACCTCGAGGTAAATAAAATGTTTTAAATTTATTTTGTAGATGCTAGGTTTTCAACCACGTAGTATTCGGATTTTAACTTAGTTTTAATTCATGAACATATTTTTTATTTCCCCCGGTTACTGTGTATATTATATTTGTACGAAAATTGGTGCAATGTTTCCTTATACTGTTGGGAAAAGTCTGTTTGTATGTCAACTCTGCAATGTAAGAATCTGTAACGTATGTCCGGTACTTACCGCGTTGCGTCACAGTACCGCCCATACGCTCGGCCAATCAGAGAAAGCCATCGTCCGCGCTCACAAAGCCTGACCAAATATGGTCATAAACGGACTTTTACCCTGATGGAGGGCCCGGTATATAAAGGGGCCGACAGAGAGGCCGGCACCGCTACTCTAACGTCGCTTCTACTACCTACCTACTCTAACTAAGCGTACCTACTGACCATACGTCGTATCTACGTGTATCCTGGTCCCAGCTACGGGTAAGCACTACATTTACTGCGTTAGCGTACTGCCCATCTCTCTACCTGCTAGCTGAGGCCGGCTGACGCCGCCTGCCTGACTCTATTGGTTGTGGCTTTCCTAATGCTGTTTCCCTTCAGGTTCCAGGTTCACCTTAAGACTCCGGCTACGCTCCTAGACCGCTACACCTTCCTGCATCGCCTTCGGCGTCACCTCTGCCGAAGAGTCTGGCCTGCCCTGCTCATCGTACTCGCACCGCCGGCGTCTGCCAGCTGAACCAACGGCCTGCGAAGATCTACCGCTACGCGCAGCCTTCGAGCAGCCTGCCTACACACTACCGGAGGGAACAGCGTGGGAGATTGCAGCCCTTAGTGTTCAGGTCAGTGTCGTGTTGTTGGTCGGTCATACTCGGGCAAGGGAAGTGAGACAATACTCGGCAATAAACGCATCTAGGACCTCTTCTGCGTTTTACTACCAGAACCCGTTACAAATCATTGCAGCGTTGCCATATGCTTTTTCGTTAAAATCATATGGCTACGATGTCTGTTCAACTCTGGTTAACATTATGTTGTAAGTACAATGGGGAAAATGTTCCATCAAAATAAATGTCACACATGTACAATTAAATAAATCAAAACAAAATAAAGAAACTCAGATAGAATATCTACGCACTAAAACAGTTTCAAAATAAATCATACATAACTAATACTAGGCTCGGTGGATAGTTGTTTGACTAAAAGGTTTAGTAAAACGCCACAGCAGCAATTGTAGTGCTTATATTAAACGTTGAGCCCTGAAGTGATAGTCTGTACTGCAAACTGGTAGGTAAAACCTACACTTCATTTTCTGTTTCAAACATAAATTTCATATTAAATATTCTTATTTAATATGTGGCCTTCAAACGATCTCCCCGTGTAAAACCATACTATTACATAGCTCTATTGTGACGTGGAAGAAGAACAAATAAATAAGCTACTAAATACTTTTTGTATTTATAATATTGGTATGGATATTATAACGACATAATTTCTATTGATCATAGACGAAAATGCAAAGACGCAAAGCACAATTCACTGTCAATTCGTGAGTCCTACGTTTTGACAAATATTTACACTTAGAAAGGAAACTACTAATGCTGACCCAACAATCTAAACAGAAATCGAACTGGCAACATTGTGATCGACTGCAAACTTACGCAGATAACTGACGAGGCAGACTGCATGAAAGTTTCGGTCACATGTTTTGTAGATGTGACAAAAACTTTTTACATGTATTGCCAGTTCCCCCTTTCTTGTTCCAGTGTATAAATGCATTTACCTAATCTATAAAACATAGACCTTTTTCAGTTGTCAGAGAGAAAACAAGCTCTTTCCCACGAAGTAATTTCACTACCACAATGTTTCTAAATAATGAACACCTGAATGAAAATGAAATAAATCCCTAGATTATATACCTATAATTTCTGCCACTCAGTTATGTAGTAGTTGTTTTCTATATAGTAACTAAAATGTGTTTTTAATGTCTTGCTTTGAGTTGTGGTAAATTTCGTTTTCAAGAACTAAAATTGGGAAACACTGAAACCCATATCAAATGAAATGAAATGAAATGAAATGAAATACTTCTTTATTTCGTGTAAACTTTGAAAGTACTTACGAAACGTCATTAAAAAGATATATTTAATACAATTATTTTGTGTGTCGAATTAGAACAGCTCAGTCCCAAGCGTTTTGGTCGTCTTTATAGTCAGATATTTTATAATAGGCTTTTGAACATAATTTCGCTTTTACAATAATTTTGAACTTATTTATAGATAGGTCTCTTATATTATAAGGGAGCTTGTTATAAAAGCGTATACATTGCCCCATAAAACAGCTACTTATTTTGTGGAGACGAGTGCTATGAACTACGAGATTATTCCTGTGTCTTGTATTTACAGAATGTATATCACATTTTTTACAAAATTTGTCAATATTTTTATGTACATATAGCAGATTTTCATAAATATATTGTGATACAACAGTTAGAATGTTTATTTCTTTGAACTTTTCTCTTAGAGAAACTCTTGGACTGAGGTTATAAATTCCCCTTACAGCTCTTTTCTGCAGAACAAATATTGTATTTAGGTCTGCAGCATTCCCCCAGAGAAGAATCCCATACGACATTAAGCTATGAAAGTAACTGAAATAAACCATTCTAGCTGTTTCTAAATCTGTGAGGCGTCTAATTGTCTTAACTGCATAAGCTGCAGAACTGAGTTTGCCCGAAAGCCTTTCTATATGTGGACCCCATTGTAGTTTGGTGTCCAGCATAATACCTAAAAACATGGTTGTCTCGACGGGCTCAATCCTAGATTCATTAAGTTGTACATTGGTTGGCATATGTTTAACATTGGGCATTGAAAATTTTAAAAGTTTAGTTTTCTTATTATTAAGTAATAGATTATTAACATTAAACCAATTGACAACTTTAGAGAGTGCATTGTTTACTTCGTCAAAGTTACTCTGTCGTCGTTTAATATTAAAAATCAAAGAGGTATCATCAGCGAACAATACAATCTCATGATTATTCTTAACGTAATAAGGTAAATCGTTAATGTATATCAAGAATAGAAATGGTCCGAGAATTGAACCCTGCGGGACACCCATTTTTAAAGCAGAACCTGGAGATGTCTTACCATTAACCTCGACCTTCTGGATTCTGTTGCCCAAATAAGAAGTCAGGAGATCGAGAGCTTTATTTTTAATGCCGTAATGATATAGTTTCCTGATAAGAGTATCATGATGAACACAATCAAAGGCTTTAGACAAGTCGCAAAATATACCTAACGCATCTTGCGACTTCTCCCAAGCTGCAAAAATACTTTTCAGTAACTCAACTGCTGCGTCAGTAGTTGAACAACCCCTCGTAAATCCGAACTGTTTCTTGTGAAGAAGATTATGTCTATTGAAATGACTAAGTAGCTGACTAAGAATTAGTTTCTCAAAAATTTTGCTAAGTGTTGGCAATACAGAAATAGGTCGAAAATTTGAGGGGTCTGATGTGTCACCAGATTTAAATAAAGGTGTTATTTTGCTATACTTCATTAAATCAGGAAATGTTCCAGAAGTGACACAACCATTGAACACTGTTGCAAGATGTGGAGCAATTAATGTAATAATAGACGAAACAGTCCTTACTGACAATCCCCACAGATCCTTTGTCTTTTTCATATTAATAGTTTTAAATTGTTTAAGAACATCTTCTGTAGTAACAGCAACAAATTCAAAGGCCGTAACACATTCCGGCACGCAGTCTTTAAGCAGCATTTCAGCAGACATGGAAGACGATTTGAGTGACGCTGTAGTTACAATGGGTATATTAGCAAAAAACTTTTCAAATTCCGTCGCTACTTCCAAGTCCTCTGCAATACTCACATTATTGATATTTAGTAGGTAGTCGCGACTGCGTGTTTTGGCTCTACCAGTTTCGCTATTGATCACATTCCAAGTTGCTTTTATGGTATTTTCAGCGCTTTTTATTTTATTTTTCAAATAAATTGATTTTGCAGCATAACAAGCTTGTCTAAATGTTTTTGAGTATTTTTTTACATAATTAATAAAGGCTGGACTATTATTAAAAGTTTTTTCATTATAAAGTTCATATAACCTAATCCGACTTTTATGAATGCCTTCAGTTGCCCAATCACTAAACATCAGACGGTCAGTTACATTTAATTTTTTAGGTTTAAATACAGTAGAAAATTCATCACTAATCAATTTAAATAATGAATTATATAACTGATCCGGATGGTCATGAATAGGCAACCAACGCATTTTATTTGATAGATTATTTTTAAAAAGTTCTAATCGGTTTTCATTTATAGGTATAAAATTAATAATTTTACTCTGAATCTTAGGGCTTTTTCTTGGACAACAGACTAACTGCCCACAGTGATCAGACTGTAACATATTAATTAAGGATTTTTGTAAAGGCTTAGTGTTAATAAATATATTATCAATACAGGTAGCACTTGTGGCAGTCACTCTAGTTGGTTCTAAAAAAGTATGACTTAAATTGTAAGATTTAAATAGATTTAAGAAATCAATTGATAAAGAACATTTCTCTAAAATGTTAATGTTGAAGTCACCACAAATAGCAACCGTTTTATGGCAATTATTAACTTTGCTTAGGGCATCCTCCATAATTACTAGAAAACTTTCAAAATGTGCACATGGAGGCTTGTATACACTCATAACAATGAACTGATCAAATTCGACACAAGATATCTCTATAACTCGCTCAACAGAGAGGCTCACAATATCAGACCTTTCTTTAAATTTTAAAAGTTTATTTATTATAATTAACGAGCCTCCTCGAATAAATTTTTCTCTGCTGAATGAGCTTGCAACCTGGTGGTTGTTGAAATTGAAAATGAACTGGTGGCTTTTTAGCCAATGTTCTGTAATACATAAAATATCAATATTGTTACAGTTCATGAACAATTCCAACTCTAACTCCTTACCCATCAACCCTTGTATATTTTGATGCACCAGGTTAATACAATTTTTTAAATTATTTTTTGTACAATGTGTGGTTGATGAAAGTGTGTTTTTATTACTTATATTTAAATTTATCAATGTCTTGTCTATGTTATTGCCAGAGATTGACTCTATTGTCTCATAACTTAATTTAAAGGATTTGGAACAGATTCCAAGCTTATATTCAATGTCAAGTTAGACTGCTCAATAAAAGCAGTGTTATTAGCCAAATTTTTGGCTGTGTTATTAATATAATATGCTAGCGATGATGCTATTTGTCTTTGAATATATTGAGATAGATAGCAACTATCACATGTCAAATAAAAACTTCTAATGAAAGCATTAGAGTCAATAAAGTCAATAAAATCATTGTATAATGTCAATGTATGTAATTTACAATTTAATTTATATCTATAGTCATTTTCGGCCTGTGGCAACAACTTACTGTAGGGAAATGCAAGTAAAATAATTTTTCTAACTTTTAGGTGTAATAATTGGTCAAAATACCTTTTAAAAGTATTAAGATTTGTATTACCCCTTCTCCCAATAAATATGATTATTGTTGAATTAGGACAGTATGTTCTACTCAAGATGTTTTGTAAAATATGTGAAAAACTTGCTCCAGGCATACAAAAGTTGGTAACGGTTTGACCTGTCCTTTGTCTCAACAATTGGCTCATGTTCCTACCTATCTCATCACTAAACATTACTAAATTGTTGGTGTTTGTCTTTGTATTGTGATGTGAGAAGGAGGTGCTATCATTAATGAAGCTGTTACTCATCACCGCTGACTGAGATAACATTGCAGAACTATCATTCAAAATGGTAGGCTGAGAACAACTTTGTGGTTTCAAGCTAGGTTCACTGATCTGATTATTAGTAGTAAGTGATAGGAGTCTTTGCTCATTGTATTTACACAAATTCACTAAGTCATCCATCGCCAAGATATGTTCATTAATTTGACTTTGTGATAATTGATATTTCTTTGTCATATTAAGTAAAGAATCCTGTAAGCGATCAATCTCTGTCTGCAGGCAATGAATATCAGTATCATATTTTAAAAGATTATTATCTAGTTGAGTAATACAAATAGACATATCTTCCTTTAGAGCTATATACTTGCGGCAATAATTGACATTTGCTTTTGAATTTTTATATTTTCTTAATAATTTTTCCTTTTTCTTAATTTGTTTATTCAACTTTACATACTTTTTCAGTTTATTGGATGAGTTTATGGTTTTAATTGATTGAATAATTGAAGTGTCATTAGTTAAGTCAATTGTAATAACTTTGTTACCTTCATTGTTTGAGTTGGCAGAAACCATAGATGGAGCGCTACCAACCAGCTCATCAAACAGTGATTGTGAAGTGGCTGCTTTGATGGACCGATCTGCACACTCCAATCTATTAATATGATTATTAGCCTCACTTAGGAGGCCCTCTAACTGGGTGATACGCTTGAGAGCGGTCTCAAACTCATTACTACAACTGTCAAAATTGTTTACTATTGATTGTAACCTATCGCGTTCATCTAAAGATGTAATCAAATGAGAATGAATTTCTGCCATCTCAGTTCTTAGTTGAGAATTTTTCTCTAAAACCTGTAACATCTCCCTCTCATTATCATCATGCTCCCTTTGTAGTGTCTCACACAAAGCCTTGTATTTCTTAAGTTCTATAAGCGTTAATTGAAATTTTTCCTCCTCTTGACGTGCCCTCCTGGTCATCATCTTGTTAATAGATTAAAAAGATCGCAAGAAACTTATTAACAAAAGACAGAAATAATAATTACTTGTTACTATTGTAAGTATGACACTTAGGTTTGTGTAAGGCACCAACCAAGATGAGCCGGCTAATCGAGATATGTTCACTAGGTGTTTACTACTTATGTAAATAGTTTAAATGTTCGATATTACGTAAACTTACCTCAACTGCTCGAATATTAGAAAAGTAATGCAAAGTATTTTAAATTATATAGTTCGTTTGTTTGACAGATGACTTTGCAAAACTTTTACTATATGTTATTCACCAACATTCACTTCTAATTATGAAATTATATAGTTAATTATTAATATCACACACTAATAAGAGCTTAAAACACAAATTATACCTGATAAAGTTAATTAAATCAAATAAAATTAAATAAATATTGGGAGAAGCACAGTTTTACGTCTTAATACCAGTGTTGCCAGAGCAAAAAAAAACATACATAATATATGTACTATGTTTGTGTAACAAAATTGATGCCAGAAGAAATCTTTTTATAGTACGATTATAGGTCATTTAATACTCTTAATTATACATACATGTAAATGGAAAAACAGTTGAATAATAAAGCATACATAAAATGAGAATGATAAGCGTCATTACACTAAAATATAAATAAAACATGTAATGACGCAGTTTATTTTCTGCCTTGTCACTTATTTTTTTTAAAGACTTCTTCTATACATTGTCGAACAACTCTCATATCAAATACTTAGCGCGGTCAAAAAGGTCGAAGCTTTCATCTTTAAAACATGTTTAATATTTATTTATTTCTATCGTTACGAGAGATATGTTTCTAAATTTACTAGATCTCTAAATTTATACGAATAAAAAACCGAATATAATATAATACAGAATTTGTTTCTAGATGGTATCAATAACAGCCGAATCAATATCAATCCCCAACCCTTATAGCGTCTTGCTCAACAAACCAACATCCGAAATTCGCCTAAGTTCAGAATACATTTTGCATATAGACAGGATTACGAAATAGTTGTTTATGCTGGAGCCGCGTCGAGTTCCATATGCATGTATGCCCAGCCTCCCCGGAAACAATAACGGGCCGATGCCAATCGTTATTGGCCGACACCATCTCTCTTGAACATATGAGCGAGGAACATTTTTATTTTAAACCTTGCAACATTCTTTTATCTATGTAAATTAACCGAAGGCCAATTATGTTTTTTTTATTTATTCAAATGTAAATTAGAATTGATGTCAGTGTCATACTTATGTCATACATGGTATTCTTCTACATTAACTTATACTTGAATTATAACACGACTAGATTATAAATTACTTATCACATTACTTGAAGAAGAGTCAAACTACGTGTGAAAATTTAAATAAATATGTCAAATTAGACGATAAAGGCAATAATTTAACAGAATACCAATTGTAAATCAATTCGAAATCTAATCGCATTTGGTTCAAAATACAGTGTCGCAGTCAGATAGAATACGAGAATTGGCCTTCTGAAACAAAATATGCGCTATATAAATAATGCTGTTATAACAGCACTGTGATGATATTATTGTTGCTACTCTATTTTTTGTTGACTTATCCTTTTATTCACGTATGGGCTATCAATGCGGAAGTGTGGCACAATTGTTGATTTAAACTGGCTACAAAAATCAGTCGCACGCCGCCAAAAGAGGATTGTGTTACAAAAAGAATATTTTATTTATTTGATTTCAATATTTTAAATCAGTCTATTGTATTTTCATAGAGCTAGGTTAAATATCAGTGAATTTTTAAACAAACTTAACAGCCTATATCGAGTAGTGCTCATAGCGAGACTTGGTTTGGCGTTTATAATAGGTCGGCAAAGCTAAGCAACGCTTGCATATGTCACCACTTCATGTGTAATCGTGTGTGGAATTGGCGGGACACATCAGAGCGCTACCGTGTTTCGGAGGGCAAGTGAGGCTGCCGGACCAAATTTTGGCTCGGGACATGAATCGGAGGCCGTTAGGCGGTCTGAAATTGGTCTCTACTGGTCTCTACTTTTTGCTGATGATAGCACAGTTGTTATAAAATGCAACAATCCTAATAATTATGAACATGATATTAATGACACTCTCTCGAAAATAATTAACTGGCTTAGTGACAATAATCTTGTAATAAATCTAAAGAAAACTAAAATTATGCATTTTCACCAACGGCTTGTAAGTTAATGTCACATACAATCAGTCAAAAATAGAAGAGGCTAGCATTTCAAAATTCTTGGGTATTTCTATAGACAGCAAACTGACCTGGAAACCACACCTGGAAGAAGTTTGCAAACGATTAAGCAGATCAGCGTATCTTCTATTTCAACTGTCAAAAAAAGTAAATACTGAAACACTCTTAACGGCGTATCATGGATTGGTGTCCTCGGTTTTGAGTTATGGTGTTGTTTTTTGGGGACAGTCAACAAATCGAGAACTTGTTTTTAAAATGCAAAAGAGATGCCTACGATCGATGTTTGTTTTAAAAAGGACTGACAGTTGCATTCAATATTTTAAAAAATACAATATTTTAACCTTTCCTGCTTTGTATATCTTGGAAACTTGTTTGTTTGTAAAAAATAATCTCCACTTATTCAAAAAAATGGCCACAGTCAAGAAATTACCCATACGTGCTCAATATATGAACACATTATGCCATGTTAAATGTAAAACTGCACTGATGAAGAAAAGTTTCTTTGGTATTGCTCCCCAAGTTTTTAATAAAGTGCCTGATGTAATTAAATGTATGCTAGTACAAAAGTTCAGAAACACTCTACAGAAGCTGTTACTTGAAAAATGCTATTACACATTAGACCAGTTTCTGAATGACAAATTTATTTAATGTAAATTATGGAATTATTATTGTGTCATCATTTAATTTAATTTTATTATAATGCAAATGTAAATGAAATATGTATTACAGTTAGTAATTTTTTATAATTTTAATTTTTTGTTGACATTTTATATTTTTTTATGCATTTTAATTATTTGGACAAATGTAATATTGCTGACATTTTTTTTGTACTATTTTATTTAAGTTTTGACATTTTTTATTTGCTGACATTCTCTTTTTTTTTACAATTAATTAAATATGATCATAGCAGAACAATTTTGTATGCCTTTTGGCGGAACATTAGCTGGACCACTTACATGTATAGTTATAAGATCATTGTACCCTGTGTTCAGAATTAAAAAATGAATTTGAATTTAAATGAATTTGAAACCTCTGACTCCAGAGATGGCCTCACACTCAAACAAAGAAGTAAATAGCCTGTTTTACCTCTTTAAGTGCGGCATGCAAAAGGAACATCATCATCATCAGCCTGTATCAGTCCACAGCTGGGCGTAGGCCTCTCCTATGGCGCGCCAATGAGCTCGGTCTTCAGCTTTCCTCTTATAATCCCTGCTCGCTGTCCTTCAATATCTTCGCCCCACCTAGCAAAAGAAACATACTTGTCAAATTTTTTATTGGGTCAGTAGTTTAGGCACATCGATAATAGAGCAGCCAGAACAAGTAATTTCATAATCAATTTTAAGCTTTCGCGATTTGTATACATCATACAAAATAGTTAAGCGGGTATTAATCGCGTGAACTTAACTTATTTAAGGTATAAATATCTTTTTGTTTCCGACGTTTCGATCGTCTTGCACCGAGCGTGGTCGCGGAGAGATGAAACAAATAGGTAGGTATTTATACCTTAAATAAGTTAAGTTAACGCGATTAAGACCCGCTAAATTATTTTGTATTAAGTAATTTAATTATTAATTATAATGATGACGATGACTTGAATGCCACCGTCGTCTTTCTTGTTGGTTTGGCGGGACTAACTACAATGTTTTCTAATGTTCTTAATATATAAAATCCTTGCGTTACTGACTGACTGACAGACACGCTACAGCCGAAACTATAAGGCGCAGGAAGCTGAAATTTGGCATGTATGTTCCTTGGGGACCGTAAAGATGCACTAAGAAGGGATTTTTCGATGCGCGAACGGAGGATTATGAAATTTGGCACAATTATTGCTTACATGTGCAAGTGTGCAGAATGCTATTTTTTTATAAAATATGCATGAGAAATATATGATTTTAATGAAAATAAACGTTACCACTACTACCATACATTTCGCACACACACATGCATAACATCGTATACGTATACAATATTACCTTTTAAATTTACGGTTATGGACCCACAGACGTTCAAACTGAAAAGAGGTTAATAATACATTTAATATATACTTTTTGTTCAAGGTTTTTCCTATTCTGCCTAAGCAAGTTTGTATTTTTGAAGTTATATACTTCGTTAAGCGCGTTATGAAAAAATTATGACAGTGAAAGTTAAAGATGCGCGCGCATGTATGACACAAAATTCTCACGGGAGAAGTTTTTAGTTTCTACATTTACAAGATGGTGGATGGTACATTTTTAATAAAGTTAATATGGGTATCATTTTCGGGGTTTTCATGGATTCTAGACACGAAAATGACCTCTATTTGGGAATCCAAGATGGCGGACGGGACATTTTTAGCAAAATTAATATCTTTAACTTCATAATATAATTGATCCATTTATCATTTGGCATCGTTTTGTTGTGTCAACCTTTTTGAAGTTATAGTTCTTTAGGCGCGTTATGAAAACATGATTAGAGTGAAATATACATAGGTACCTGTATTATGAATAGTTCATTCATTTTAAATTTTATCGATGTATAAATTGGTGCAACAAGAAAAAATTATCCTTTTCACCACAATAATATTTAAACAAACTCATAGACTTTCAAACTGAAAATAGTTCAAATATAACATTATTTGATACATATACTTTTAAGGAGAGCATTTTACATTATTAAATTAATTTTAGAATAAAACAATTATAAGTACTTAAAACTACAATTAAATTAAAATAATAATATGCAGCACAAATAAAAAAGAAAATCTATGAAATAAAAAAAGAAACAATCCTATGTTATTTATCAATGTTTGTTCTATGCTGCCTAATAGATTTTGTACTTATTTATAACAATATATTTATCTTGGCAGATTTTATTAACACGTTCGATAAAGCACATAGGTACATAAATATAATAATAATAAATCATTAATATTGTTTTTATTTTTTAAATAAGAGTTTCAAACTGAAAATAGATGAAATAATTATTACATTTATGTACTTTTTTGTTCAAGATTTGTCTTATTCATCATCCTCTTAGCGTTATCCCAGTTTCAATCTGGGGTCCGCTTTCTAGTCTAACCGGATTTGGCTGAATATTAGGTTGAGCAGTGATTACATAACAACATGATATTTAACATGTGTGCGGTTACACCCTACTTGTCATTTTGTTTTGGAGGCTAAGTGTTAGTCATTATTCTCAATTTTCAAGTCTTAAGTAGGTACGTAACTAAATAAATGGCAATAGGTTGTGTGATAGCTATCATGTTAACTGAAATGTGATATTATTATTTTTTGATTATAATGTATAACTTCTTATTTAAATACGCAGACAGTACTGTGTTGCTAGGGAGTTTGTTGCGCTGCTTCTTCTTCCTAGCGAAAACACATAGGAAGCAGTGAAGGGTTGGGCTTTTTGGGGGACTGTCTATTGTAAAATTTAACGTTCAGAAAGAGCTGTTTACCAGCCAATTTTGAATAAAAGATTTTGATTTTGATTTTGATTTTGATTTTGATTTTATCCACGGAGCGATTGCCTGTCTGACCTCCGCAACGTGAAGGGATAGCGATATTCCATAGTCTAGACTAATGTCAGCATATTTAGAGGTAATGACGCCCTATAGCGACTATCAAAGATCTTCATAACAACCGGGACCGACGGCTTAACGTACTCTCCGAGGCACGGGGCAAGCGATAAACAACAATTCAATACGCACATAACTCCGAAAAGTCATTGGTGCGCGCCGTGGATTCGAACCCGATACCCTCTGCATGGCAGTCTGTTGGTATCTCTACTAGGCTATCGCTGCCTGGTATCTCCGCTAGGCTGTCGCTGCTATAGATAGAGACGTCTCCTTAATAAACTAATTTAGTATGACATTTTTGTACTATTTGTGTGATACGTTTCACTGACAATTTTCAAATAAGAACGTCGTATTAGTTTGTAAATCTGCATTGTCATCTTTCTTCGAAGGTTTAAATCTTTTATCGGGGGCACGGCAGTGCACCAAGTCGAGCAAAAAAGCGGCACGGCCGTACCATCCTTTTCTCGAAGCAATTCAGGCCAATTTCAAACCCCTATAACTTCGTTGTGGATGAATATATGTATTACTTATGAGACATATTGTGTTTTCATGCGATTGCCAAGTCAATAGATTTATTTAAACATTCAATATTTTTAATTAACCGACTTGGTATTAAATGGCTCTCACAACTTTTTACGGTCGCGAGACTTGGTATTTTTGACAAGTATTGTTTTTATGGGATCTCATTTCTTTTTGTAGATAGTCTTTGTCCTTTACGGTACCTTAGTACTTCTTGTACACCAACGCTTAAGTTAAAGCTCTAACTGCAAATATAATTTGTAATCCTATATATTTATATACGATTACAAAGTTATTTATGCAGTTGATGTATCTCGAAAACTGGACAGAAATTGATTAATATTTTAATTTTTCCTTGATTCATTTACAAAACACTAATTGTATTCTAAATTTAAAGCTTCTATGTCTCCTAGAAGTGCCTTAGACTTTTGATGATCGGTCAGTGAGTGACAACATTTAGAATTTTGACTTGTTATAATTCTTAAACTACTGATTCAAATTGAATGAAATTTAAAATACACCATGTTTATACTATATCTGCATGGTTACAAAAAAATCAGGCTTCGTTGTACACGGTCCCACCCGAAACCATCACAATAAGGAAGGTTGGACCGCAGATGCGACACACGATATAATTGTTTCTCTATTCGGTCGCCTCAATTTCGTACTACGACTTGACACTACACCGAAGCCAATATATTGTGCCGAAAGTTCGCTACTAAGACGCAAAGGGAATGTTATGGTACGTTTCAATGTATTATTCGAGTGTCATCAACGTAATATCTCGTTTATTATATCCAGTGAATGCGGAGTGCCAACTTTTGGACGACAAGAAAATTTTATAAACGTCGTTTTGTTGATACAAATAAATATAAATAGCGTGATTAGTTTTTATGTCTTCCGAATGATGCGTTATTATGTTTGATTCATTTGTAATTATCATAAAAATATAAAGAAAATTTAAATTTTCGCAATACTTACATATATAAACAAAGTGATGCTTATGAACGTCAAAATTTAAGTTAATTGCTACATGATTCTACATGGACATTTACTGCTAAGTTCACATGCCGCGAGAAAGAACGGACAATAAGACTCCTGGACACTCGTTTTAATCGCCGGTATAATGGTTTTACATGTTATCTTTGTAAGGAGCTGCAACTGTTTCACATTACAAGTTATCTACTAATAAAAATAATTATTGATATCATACTCAAGCAATAAATGATGTTCATTTGGTAAGCCTCGCAAAGTAAATATGTTGAAACAGGCGCCTCCACTTACTGTCGACTTGTAGGACTAGCCTGTAGTACACTTGTTTTTAAGTCGACGATTCATTATCAAATCCTAAATCACATATAATATACTCGTACGTGTATTATGCTGGATAACAACAATCCATGGTAAACAATGTAGGCTCAAGCCTCCCAGTCTACCAAACAGCCAGTTGGATGCAATCATAAAACCGCACTACGCTGACCACTAACGCGTAAACCCGTTGTATCAAAAAGACTATAACTGCCATATTCTATTACATTAATATCTTCTGTACGTTGAATAACACTTATGGTCTTTACCGAACACTAGTGGCTCTGTAAGTTTCTATTTGGTCTAATGCCAAATGACTTTGCGCTATTGAATACAATTTCCATTGCGACTAACTGCCCTCTCTCCTCAGCTTTGAAAATAATAACCGGGTGTGTCTTCTGTGAGCGTGTGTACAGTCTTGAAAGACAAGTAACCGATAGGTGTAAATTAATAGCCGTAACACACGCTCGAACTTGTCCGGCGGACAAAACCCGTTGGTCCGGCGGACCAAATCCGCTCTCGCTACAGACGACCGGATCGGACAGTTCCTTCACGTAAGCCATATCCGATCCGACCGATCTGCAAACTAGCGGACCGAGGCGGACTCAATTAATAATAATTATGTTCACCGGACTACTCTACAGACGGGCAGATTTGGTTCGGAGGCGGAGCAAATCCGTGGTCTGTTCGGACCAAGTTCGAGCGTGTGTTAAGGCCATAATTGCGCGACTTTACCGACTGCCTCAATAGGCAGTCGGTACAGTCGCGCAGTTAATTTACACCTATCGGTGTTCCTAATTAAGGTTACGAGTGGAGCGTGTTGCGTGAATAGATTTAATGAACCCGCGTCACTACCAGTGTACCGACTGATACACACACAATTAATAAGTATGCTTAAGCCGAGTCACTCCTCAGTATTATTTAGAATGACAGATACTTTAGTCAAAGTGACCATTTCTGCTGGATAAGGGGGTGTCTGGGGTCGACATAAATTCCGATGTCGGCGTTATTGCGGTGTCTTTAGTTTGACGAAGGTACCGCACGAATTGTTGAGGCTGTCTCAAAGCAGATCGAACCCCTACACTTGTCTTATGTTTATTGTTTACGTGCAGGCGATACCGTTCACGGTGCGCGGCGTGGCGAGATTTGTGTCAATTTATCGGTATTTAATAAGTACGTCATGAACACACCCGCCTTGCAGGTAATAGGGTTTCCACTAAATTGGATGTCATTCATCATATTAGATCAACGACGTCGGGATAAAGGTGCGACATGTTCTAGCGTGATAATGTGACGTCACGCGTCGTGTATTTATGACGTGTTATATTTTGTATTGCCAACTACTCTATTCAAACGATAACGGTAAAGCTTTAGTGCATTAGCGCTGAAAATTATGGCAACATTACAGCGGCTGTTATCAACGTATATTGTGAGGATTTTACATGTATGTGTTGTATGCCGACATGAAAGGGATCTAATGATCTCGACAATGAGGAGAAATATTCGAATTATTTAAAATAATAGAAACTTATCACGGAATTTAAAGGCGTGTAATATTTTGGCAAACAGGAACACCAGGCGGTGTTGTTTGGTAGCTACACTTACATGATGGCACTGAGTATTAGGTTGTGTTTCTATCTGTCGTCGTATCGTGCTTCAGGCACCCGTTAGGCAAATACGTGTATTTTAGATTACTTAAAGGGGTTATACATTTAAATTGCATATCTGATATTGTTGTTGATTTTAGTGGAATATACTTTATGCATTTTTTTAACTTTTTCAGGTTTATCTGCTCAACAGGACCATGTCATCCACGGTTATCAGAATCAGAGAAATCAGAAATGGACCTTTCCAGGATGCAACAGGTTTATCACTCAATTTCGTTTCATAGAGTTGCTTAGCAACCAAATCTGATAAGATAAGATATCTTTATTCTGTAAAACATGTGTGTACAAATGTGTGTACATTACAAGTTACATTAAGTTACTTGCAAGTTTAAGCCTGTGATTTTCCATTTAAATACAGCAAGTTAGTGGTGACAATCGTACACTCAGCGGGGCTTGCTGTCTCCTACATTAACAGACTTCTAGTATGAGAACGACTCCAACTTATAAGGTGGATCCCTTTGGCATGTTTTTGTAACTATTTGAGAGTTTTCTAGGGAAAACTTAGTCTTGCTCCGACAGTTTCCAGTTTTAGAGTGAAAACTTTGATCAAAATCAGTTTTCGCTAAAGGAGCAAGGAAAGTGCAATTTAATTAATAATTTATTAAGGTACTAACTAGCTGGTACCCACTTTTCATAGTAGATTTAAAATTACTGGATTTTCATCATTTACTGTTGAAATTATTAAGAAGAAAATAGCACCAAAGCAAGATCTTATATTACAACTAGCAATCTTTATTAAACTCCTATCATGTACTTCCAACATGTAAAAAATACGTTTTTTAGTAAACCTACTTCGTAAAAGTAATCTGCTAATATAATTCAAACGGTATGTTTCTAGCTTCAGTTGTTCGGACTTTGCGATTATAAGCGAGGATAAGTAATTTTATCATCATCATCATCTTTCTAGCGATATCCCAGTTTCAACCTGGGGTCCGCTTACTAATCTCACCGGATTTGGCTGAATTTTAGCTGTTCCACGGCGCGACTGCCTGTCTGACCTCCGCAACTTTATAACAATAACTTTATTTTGAGGTACTCACGCCCTATAACGACTGTCGAAGCACAGCACAAGCGATAATGGTCAATTTAATACGCACGTAACTCCGAAAAGTCATTGATGCGCGCCGTGGATTCGAACCCGATACCCTCTGCATGGCAGTCTGTTGGTATCTTTGTAAAGGAGAGGCATACAGTTTATATTGATATAATTTTTTGAAAAAGGCGTTTGTTCCAATGTAACTAATTAAGAGTTTGAATACATACTAAATATGTACCTATAAAATATTAATTTATAGAAATTCAACAAATGTAAACGAATAGCATTAAAAATATAAGACAAAGTCATGCGCGTGAGATAGTATTTGTAACGGATCAGATATCGCGTTCAAGTGAAACATATTGGACACAATATACGTCATGCTAATCGTAGGTATGCTTGCAACTATAAAGTAATCCTAACATTATACTGTTACATGATAGTAAATTTAAAACAAATCAATACCGGAAATCGATGAAATTAATTCTGTTTCAATCACTTTTTAGTAACACATTAGGTATATGAAACAATATAATATATTAGTTGTCAACAGGCATTTTAATTTATTTGGAAACTATATAGTTATTCTTATATTATGATTAAATATTTGGGTTATAGTTAAAATTAATACAGAAAACTACTAGTCTATGGCTACAATAAGAAAGTATAAAAAAATCGCCTCACATAATTGCGGCTTGCGATAACATATACCATGTCCTTCATTTTCTCGTCTTTTCTGCACCACGCTCGTAGATGGTCCTAATGCCTGTACGTGACCAGGCCGACGGGACTGGCATGCGGGTAGCCCAATCCATAATAGTCGTCTCATTCCGACTTCCACAGCATCCTGGTGTCATCAAAATCGGTATACGGTACGACGTACCAATGTCGTACGGGAGTCATCCTCGTCAATACGTGACAAGGGAACAGCATCGGCGCAGCGCACAACGAAATACAGCGATTTCAACAATTCATATAGTCCAACAAAAAGCACATTCCGCAACACATAGTTCGTCACATTTTATGAAAAAATACTTCGTCCAAAGTACAAATTTTACTATTTATACACCGATAGCTCAGCACTGCCGCAAGGCAGCACTGGCAGGGTCGCCATGTAAAGGAGAGAATTAAACACGTGTTATAGGTTCAAATGATTGAACTATATTGATTAAACTTACAGACTAATAATACAATATACAAGGAGGTTAGGCTGGCTACACACTACATCTTCACTAGGCTATCGCTGCCTATATAAGGAGGATAAGTAATTTTATATGTATGTATATAATTATATGCTTAAGATTATGCTTCATAAATTCTAATAACGTATTTAGGTATAATCAAAAACTAACCTCACTAATATCCTCGCGATGCGGGCGGAAGCCCGTGCAGGTCAACTCATCTTTAGCATCACTGAGCTGCACTGACTTCTACTCCCTGCACCTGAGTCCGGTACAGGGAGTGGCGAATGGTCTCAGGCGTAGCGCAGGTCGTGAAGATCCCTAAGGCAAGGCTGGTGGACTATCCTTCTCGAGTTTGCCGCCCGTTCTTGGTCCAGTTCCTTCAGAAATGGATGCAACCAAAACCTCCAGCTGAAACACAAATAACAGGCACTTTACACACGCAAACACACACGTACACACATGCGCGCACACACACACATTCACTTACACATCTCTTTACCACGCCCCCTCGTGGCCGGGTGGGCTTGGGCCCGTAGTAAACAGTCATGGGTAAGAGAAGTTGACCACCTGCGCTAGGACCTGCGCAGTCGAGAGTCGTACGCGGGGATGACGGAGTCCTGGGTGGTTGAGCCGAGCGGCGCTGGCGGTAATGCGACCGTGAGGCAACACGCCCTCTTTGGTCCCGATTTCACGCTAAAGGGTAGCCCCCGCTGTGAGACGCAGCGGGGGAAATGGCCATCGTGTCCCGTTAGAGGGCCACAGGCTAGGGACGTGGGGTCCGCATCAGCAGTTGGAATTTATTTCGGCTGTTGATGTGGTGGGTGAAGGCTATACTGAAGGCGCAAGCGAGGGAAGACGGATGAAGTTGGTAACTCGGCTCCGACCTTTGACTCGAGCGGGCGCCCGATGTCGTGCTGTAAGCCAGCCTTGCGTTCCTATATCCCTCTGGTAATCCTAACGTTCGGTATGATGTTCCCTGTTGCGGGCTCCATGGAGGGTGGGAAGCCAGAGGGATGAAGTCTTTAAGTAAACGTATGGATACCGAAATCCTTTTCATTACCCCAACCGAGACGGGGACGGCGAAAGCTGTTCCCGCCGCCACAACCAAAACCATACAGATGGTCGACGCCGTGGCCCCGGCTGCAGGTGTCAAACCATCCCCCAAGGACGTGACTTCAGCGCTGGCTAACGCTAGTACTGGTCCCGTCCTTACAATCGTCAGCCCGTTTGAGATCAAGCGGGAAGATGACTCCTCCTTCGCGGGCTGGCAAGTGGTGAGTCACCGTAAGGGCAAGGGTAACGGCAAGACCACCGGTCCTGTCCAACGTCCGCCCACCACACAACCGAGTGGCCCCGCTGCTACCAGTTCCACGAAGAAAAAGAGGAACAACAAAAGCAAGAGACAGCGCATGGCAATTAGGCGGAAGGCTGAACAAGCCGCTGCTGCTGCCGGTGCTGCCTCCACTAAAACAGCTGAGCAGGCTGCCGTCGCAGGTCCCAGCAATGTGACCAGCGCGCAGCCCACGCTCAGAAGCGAGGGGTGCACGAAGGCCAGAGGCAGTACGGGGAAGCCACCTGCCGCCAAGCAAGTGGCTATGCGAGAGGGAATTAAGAGTGGGGCACTTAAACACCTACCCCTACATGCCAATCAACATGCATACAGCTCAGGGAAATCGACGGAATCGGCCTTACATTAGGTCGTGAACCAGATAAAGCTGCTATACAACAAAAAAGCATCTGTCTGGGCACCTTCATTGACATAGAAGGAGCCTTTGACAAGACAAACTTCTCCAGTATAAGCAACGCTCTAGCCAGACATGGTGTGGATCAGATGCTCATACAGTGGATCCAAAACATGCTCCGCAAAAGAGTAGTGCGCCTGCACGGCGACTCCCAGTTACCTTGATAACTAAAGGTTGCCCGCAGGGCGGTGTTCTCTCCCCGCTATTGTGGAACTTAGTCATCAATGAACTCATAGACGAACTCAACGCGAGATATTTTTATACAATAGGATATGCAGATGATCTGACCATTCTCACCTCAGGTAAGGTAATTAGTACAGTGTACGACCTTACTCAACAAGCTCTACGCATAGTAGAGTGGTGGTGTAATGAGTACGAATTATCAGTAAACCCGACCAAGACCGAACTAGTTATGTTCACACACAAACGCGCGCTGGGTACTTAGCGACTGCCCAGGCTATTAAACACAGAGCTCGAGCTGTCTACCGAGGTAAGGTACCTGGGCGTCACTCTTGACAGCAAATTGACATGGAACAG
The DNA here is from genome assembly GCA_944739405.2 of Euclidia mi. Lineage (NCBI taxonomy): Eukaryota > Metazoa > Arthropoda > Insecta > Lepidoptera > Erebidae > Euclidia > Euclidia mi. The sequence continues at coordinate 112,685,942 of OX123184.2, forward strand.
CCACATGGAATATAAGCTCAATAAAGCCAGCATCGTCTTCTGGCAGTGCAAGAAGATGATAGGTAAACGATGGGGCCTATCCCCCAAAATTGTCTTATGGCTCTATAAGACAATAATACGTCCGATGATAAGCTACGGCGCAGTAGTGTGGTGGCCTCGGACCAACCTAACAACGGCCGCCAACAAGCTTCAAAAGCTTCAAAGACTTGCATGCCTAGCGGCCACGGGCTGCATGAAAACTACACCTACACCGGCACTCGAAGTGTTGCTGGACTTGCCTCCATTGCACCTGTTCATACAACAGGAAGCAATGACGTCGGCGATCCGGCTAAGAGCTCTGAAGCTCTGGAAAGACACTAACACACCGCACACTAGCAACTTAAACACACTCTTTAAAGAAGTTCCTCTCACACAAGCCATTAGCGACTGAATACCGAAACAATTTGTTTTCGATAAGAAATACAAAATCCAACTGTACGAGGATCTACACGAGAGAGCGGTTGGCCACAACGAGCTCACGATCTTCACAGATGGGTCTAAGACGGATACAGGTACGGGTTCAGGAGTATTCTCCGAGGACCTTAACATCAACATCGCAGCACCGCTGGGAGCCTACAACACGGTCTACCAGGCCGAATGTTTTGGCATAATCCTAGCTGCCACAGCAATCATGGCACGTGAGGTAAGGGAACGATCCATTAGGATCCTCCCAGATAGTAAGGCTGTCCTCTCAGCCCTCATAAGCCATACTATGACCTCGGCACTCACGCTTGAATGCCACCAGAAACTAACAGAGGTAGGTAAACAAAACAAATTAACACTGCAATGGATCAAGGGCCACAGTGGCTCAAGAGGGAATGACGCAGCCGACGTACTTGCCAGAAGAGGGGCCACTTTAGAGGTGGTGGGACCCGAGCCCATTATTCCCCTCCCTTCTGGTTTTTATCGAAACCTGGTAAGGAATAGGACCAGGACAACACAACCAGTCCTGGATTGGTATTGAAACATGTAGGCAGGCCAAGGAGGCTCTTCCCGCAGTAGACGGTAAGATAGCCAAACAAATCCTCCGGCTGTCCAAACAACAACTGCGGACAGTCACGGCCGCCTACACAGGACACGGACTCTTTAATAAACACCTATTTACTATAGGTATCACCGACAACCCGCTGTGCAGGGCCTGTATGGCAGCAGACGAGACGGCAGCCCACCTGCTTCTCGACTGCCCTGAGGTCGCACAGTACAGGCAGCAGTACCTGACGAGATACAGCACCCTGAGGGAGGCAGTGGGCCACATCAAGAGTCTGCTGGCCTTTCTCGAAGAGCTGGGGTGGCTCGAATGAAGACACCATTCCCACCCGCACGCAAAATACACGCCAAGACGTGGAGTTGCGGAAACAGCCCGTGCCATCAAGTACCAAGTATCCTCGCGATGCTTGGTGGCCGGCGAGAAGGATTCTCACTGCGTTTCCTTGTCTCATTGATGTAAGAATGTTGCACCGACTGCTCTTGTGTCGGTTACTGGATACGTATGCTAATGGCTCGTCGGTTTCACTACCCAGCATCAAATGTAATAGGAAAATATTTGAAGTACTTGGTGCAGCAATAATAATAGTTCATGCTTACTGCATCTATGGTGCAAAGTTTAAAATGGTTTCTTCTACTACGTCAGTTCAACATTTTAGAGTCTACTCCCTTGAAGCATAGAAATAATTTAAAATATCCTAACATATATGAGTTTATTCATAGTTTGTATGATTTATAATTCTTTTGTAGTTTTATTCGCAGTGCCTTTTAAAAAAAATAGGTATTTAAAAATGTCTGCACAAAAGAAAACAAAATTTGTACAGAATAAAAATATTATATGTAGCTAATAAAACATAAATATTTAACGTACCTTAAATATTTCAGCTCATTCAACTATTTAATCTCTTGCCAAATGCTTTAAAAGTATTTTGTGAAAAGCGTTACTACAATGAGTGATATAACAAAACGCAATGTAATTCCCAATTATTGTGATTCATTTGGAATGCTTCAAATAAATTACAGCTGTTGAATTTCGATATTCATCCAAGTATGTTGTTAGAGCATGCAATTTAACGTAATACAAAGAGAAATTAAATTTTATTTATTTTCACTCCATATTTCAAGTGGGTTTTATTTAACAAAAGGATTATTCGAATAAAATAGAATGTCTGAAATTACATTGGCCCGTTACATTTCTGTAAATCACAATGTGATTTTTAAATCATGTAAATAAATATTTGCTTTTTCTAAAGGAAAATTCGTGGTATTGCTAGAGATCGGTCAGCGATGCACCTGATCGGAGGCAGCTACAGAATAACTGTCAAGTGTTTCCTACAGAATAACTGTTCACGTAAGTCGGTATATATGCATGGCATAAGCGCAAGATTCCTCACCTGTATCTACAAGCAACACTAAGATAATATATATGAAATATTACATAGAAAAAGCTGACTATGCCGTTTTTTTATCTATACATGTATGCTGGATCTTCAACAGGATTTCTTCTTCTTTGTATGAGTGTGTGGCCAACTCAGATGTTAGAGTTTATAAGGCGCCCGAAATCCTTCGCCACGGCTTAACGGCCATCAAACACAATACATAATATCTAGTTTTGGAGCCACAAACCAGAATCGACGACTTTGCGTGCCCTCCGAACTCTTGGACGTAAATGTGACCCATCCAAGTAGTTATCTCTGTGAGAGATACTTAGCTTGGCCGATCTATTTCGAACGGCAATTCAAGACATGTTATGAACGCCATTCCTCTTCCACAAGTGAGATTGCAGTTGGAATTCTATTGGATTGTGTTTCCTAACCGTAGACAATTAGCGTAGCTTTTATTACGTTCTTCAAGCAGACTTTTTGAAGCAAGTTCGTTTGAATTTATTATTAGAAACAATAAGTCTATAAAAACTTTTATTACAGCTACGGTGTTGATATCTGACACGACTGAAAAAGCTAGGTTTAAACTAAGGCGGGCAGTCCAACGGATACTAAAGGAGTGCAGCAGTTTTTATTAGAAAGTCTGCTCAGCTCCGCTTTCGCTGACGCGGAGTGGAGATTTAGAGCATTATGATTACCCAACTCACAGTGTGCTTCTCGCCACTTTGCCCATCTCCGCTTCAGTGGAAAAGCTGCCTTAGAGTTTGTAAGGCTTTACTGCAAAGACTTGGTTGGATCGCGGTGGCTCAAGATCGATGTGTGTGGAGCGCCTTGAGGGCGATCTATGTCCAGCTGTGGACGTCTCTAGGCTGGGATGTTTGTCTTCCTGATTCTCTTTGGTCATCTCCGAAGAGGAACGTCTGTTGTAATTTTGTAAGCATACAGTTCGATATACTATTGCATGTAGCATCTTTATACAGTAATTCTGACTTAGGTACGGAAATTACTGCGATCTTTAACTGGTTGTACAAAACGACTGTCAAAAGTCATGCCGGCCAAAACCGACGCGGTATCGCCACAAAATTAAAAAATATAAGCACGTATTTGGATTTTACACAACATACAAGTGACTGGATATACAGTACACAATATGCTAATAATATATTAACACGTTATTCTTGCCCATTGCACTCGGGTAACGTACCAAACAGCTACATAAATAATGTCATTTAATCCTTTACGAAACGGGAACAAACTTTTTTAATTACGCCTCAAGAGATTTCAGTTTACGATTTGGAGACCATAAAAAAGCAGAGGAAAATACGTTATTGAATACGTTTTTTGGTATCTATCTTCCTCGACATGCAGACGTTCCCTTATAAGTCTTGTTTTACCTTTTACTTAATTGTATAAGACAATGTAAGGGGTACAATGGTTATCTGAGAAATGGTCTAGATGATGTTGTTAGGTAAATAAAAGTATAGGTGTGCTTCCAATAGCCAATTACTGGTACAAGTCTATCCTGAAGCTAATTATCTTTAATGTGAACCCTTTCCTTTAAAAATTGTGTATGTAGAACATCTTTAAGGATTTTTCATGTTTTTAACCGACTTCAAAAAAAAGGAGGTTCTCAGTTTGACCTGTATGTATGTATGTATGTATGTATGTTTGTCCGCGATTATCTCGCGTTTGGCTGAACCGATTTTGATGCGGTTTTCAGAAAAGTATTAGTTACCCTTAGGAGAAGGTTTTAGGCCTTTAACCGACTTCAAAAAAAGAAGGTTCTGAGTTTGACCCGTATATATGTAAGTTTGCCCACGATTAACTCGAGTTTGGCTGAAAAGTATTTGTTACACTTAGGAGAAAGTTTTAGTATTTTAACCGACTTCAAAAAAAGAAGGTTCTCAGTTTGACCCGTCATCATTCTCTTAGCGTTATCCCAGTTTCAATCTGGGGTCCGCTTTCTAGTCTAACCGGATTTGGCTGAATATTAGCTTTTCCACGGAGCGACTGCCTGTCAGACCACCGCAACCCGAAGGGATAGCGATATTCCATGGTTTAGACTAGTTTCAGTTTATTAAGAAGGTACTGACGCCCTGTAACGACTGTCAAAGATCTTCATGACAATCGGGACCGACGGCTTAAAGTGCTCTCCAAGGCACGGGACAAGCGATAATTAACCATTCAATACGCACATAACTCCGAAAAGTCATTGGTGCGCGCCGTGGATTCGAACCCGATACCCTCTGCATGGCAGTCTGTTGGTATATCCACTCGGCTATTGCCGCCTTTGACCCGTACACATAGGTATATTGGTTCTTAGTAGGTATGTTTGTAGGTATGTATTGTGTGTGTGTGTGTGTGTTTGTACGTGTGTACGTGTGTGCGCGCGCGCGCGTTGGTGTATTTGCATGTGTATGTGTGTGTGTGTATGTGTGTGTGTACGAGTGTGTGTGTGTGTTTACGTGTCTATGTCTCTGCGATTAAAAACAAAGAAAGTCGGTGAAAGAATTAAGGCTCTGTTGTCGTGTGGATGGTTGAGTAATTTGTTCTAGACAATATCACTTAAAGTCATGCCTTTTGGGGATTTAACCCAACTCAAGGCAACATAGCATTGGCCTTTAGCAAAGATTTTAGGCCCTAGGTCGATTACCGCGACACTAAGTGTACATCCTTGCAACTTGTGTACCGTCACAGCCCAACTCAATATGACTGGCACCATCCGCCTCTCAATATCACCATAACCCCGATTGCCTTGATAGGTCGCTGTCACTGGAGCTATGGGAATGTATCCATCATCATCTTTAGATGCAATGCTATTGATGGATTATCAAATAATATCAAAATGGCATCGGGCATTTCAGCTGGCTCAAGTTGATCCCTTCTTAGTGCCGGCCATTTAAATCCTTTAGGAACACCCATTGCCCAATTCGCTAAGCCATCCGTTATTGACATATTTCTCCGGAGCATAATACGAGAGCTCACAGCCAATTCAATAGTATGTATAAGTCCGCCGCATTTGTTTGGATCAGCCGGAGCAACATTTGCGGAGGGCGTCCTTTCGTATGTGGCTGATTCCCTAGACTCATCTCTCTCTTGCAGCATCAAGCCGAAGCCCATAGGCACACAGAATAAAAGTAGGTACCTATGTAAAAGTCATGATTACAGACTGATACCAGCAGAAAACTTATCACTAAAATAATTAAAGAATCTATCTATAGACAAACTATTAATTAGCCCAAAACTTTAAGTAAATGGAGTACCTATCACTAAAAAGTATGAAATAAATAAAAGAGTAGTTAACACTAAACCTGAAGTAAACGAACGAAGTACCTAACACTAAAAAGTATAAAATAAAAAAAATAAGAAAAAAATAAAACGAAAATGAAAACTTAAAAATCGTAACAAAAATGTTAACTAAGGTATTTAGTTTATTTTTTTTAAAAAGAGAACCGCCTTCAAAAACTTGACCCACTGAAAAGTGCGAAATAATTTTTACATACGCTATCCCTAATCCTCTCAAATTTCCTTTCGAATTTCTCCCAAAAACGAATTACTAAATTAAACTAAATACTTAGTTTTTGAAGTCGGTGCCAAACCAACAAAAACAAAAAGAATACTGGCAAACAGAGAAAATAATACGACGAATATATCAAATTAATAAAGCCTCAAAAAATGCGCTGGTTTGGAAAGGATGACGTCAAACAATAGGATTTTAGAGGGATTTGGTTTGGCACCGACTTCAAAAACTAAGTATTTAGTTTAATTTAGTAATTCGTTTTTGGGAGAAATTCGAAAGGAAATTTGAGAGGATTAGGGATAGCGTATGTAAAAATTATTTCGCACTTTTCAGTGGGTCAAGTTTTTTATTGATAAGGTTACCTTTAAAGTCTGTTTAGAAATAAAATATTTTTTCATGTAATTAACATTTTTTCCATCTAAATAATTGGCATATTACGTACACAAATTTCATTAAAAAAAGAGGGCAGTGCTGGATTGTATGTATTATTACTCCCCGCCCACAACATCTTATTACATAATTCATATTACTGTGTTTGACCAATAGACTCACGATTAACCCTGCATGAATGTCGGAGGCTAGATCGCTTTTAGTAAGCCAATATCGGCCTCTGCATTTATACACTACAGTGGCCGGTTCATATGATATGTAGCTTAGTAACTAAATCTGTTAGGTGTAATTTCAATATACGTGGCGGCTGCAACAATAAAGACAGTTATAGCATAGTAAAGATACGTCCCTAGTATATTTACTGTAGACTCTAGAGTCTTGTCTCTTTTTTGTTTAGATAAATCCTAGGATTTATCTAAACAAAAAAGTCATCATTTTATAATTTTAATATTATGAGACATTCAAAATGTGTTGTAAAGATTATTTGCGTGTATCTTCGTAATGTTGAAGTATATCATGCAGGTATACCATGAATATCCATTATAACTAGGGAGTTAAAGTCTAGTCTATAAGTTATACATAATTTATATATCTCTAAGTTTATCGATAGCCTACTTTACAATCAAGATATGAAACTCTACTCGATTTACATTCACAAAATCTGTGAAGCCAGCATAAAACATGGCCATATTATAATATGTATAAGGAATTCCGTTGCAAGAAGAATATTTCTACATAACCAAAGTAATATTATATTAAGCCTTTGACACGATTCTTACATTGGCGCCCATTAAACGGGCACATTTTCGTAAGCGTTTTGTTTTTATATAAAAACCTTTGATGTGAAACCTTATAAGAAAATTACTAAAGAAAATATATGCCGGCGGCATATAGTAGGCAAAATATGAGGAATAATGAAAATTAGATCAAACATTATTTTGAAGGTTTGTGTTACATACATACCTAATGACTTATGGATTGCCTTCTGTATTTTGATATAGAGATAGCGTAGCGGTATGGACATAGCTAATAGACGCAAAGGGTCTCGGGTTCAGAAATACGGCGCATACCATAACATGGTTGGGGTAAAATTCGTATTTAATTATTTAGTATGGTTGCCCCGCGTGGAGAACACGTTTAAGCCGTGTCGGTACCGGTTGTCAGTACCCTTGAGTATACTGACACTGGTCTAAGCCTTGGCATATCGCATTCCCTTTGGGTTGCAGAGGACAGGCAGCGCTCACTCTGTTTTAAATTTCATATAATGCGAAAGCTATATTTTACCATTATGTTGCCGTTGGTAACAGATGAGTCAGCAGTCGATGCGAAGGTAAGCTTATTAATATACATGAAGAACAATGGCATTACAGCGACAACCAGGAAACAGATCAAATCTGTCTTGCACTTGAAATTGACTCCTTTCAAGCGGTTTTAACCACAATGTAGCCCGTGACTTGGTGAGTAATAAAGATATTGGCGCAATCCACATTAACTGAACAAAAAGATAAACAGTAAGTTTGGCGGTGACATTAAATAAACATACAATCAAAGTGGGACTCGTTTCTCGAAGTACTCTGGCTCAAACAGTTACATAATATTGATGACTGCACTAAATATTTGTCCAAGAGCTACGCTTATTTAAAATACTTAGCAATTTTCAACGACCGTCCTTCGACGTTGGATATTAATAAAATAATTAGATTACTAGCGGCATTTCGTTAGGATGTCGTGTTTGCTAATTCTGGCTACCTTACATACTTGTTTAGTTACAATATACAAAGCATGAATATCTTTTACTAGATACGCTACCAGGTCAAGCACAATATTGATGGGACGGCTATTTCGGTATAGGTATATGTACCTACTGAGTTGCTTCACAAGATAGCTAGAGCAGTGTTGATCTGTTACTAGTGTCTCTATCAAGCTACCAAAACGCATGAATGTTTTCATGCTATGACGTTTTTGCACTCTTAAGGCATAAAGGATTGTTTGGTGAAGAAATAATCCAGTAAAGCCAACAGACAAATCGTCATTCTGATTTGCTTAGCGGGTTGTAAGTTAAATGACGTATCTTTATTTTATAACTAAAGTTTTGATAGATATTTTCTTAACCACAACTATCCCCATTTTCATCACAAACAATGATCTCTTAATGAGGAGCGTTACATCTTTTCTGAAATCCCGAAAAAGCTCTTATTATACCGGACGGTACTCCCGCCAGTAACAAAGGTTTCCACAAAACTACGTTCAATAGATTGCAGATCGTTTTTATTCGAAGCACGAGTGCTATTTCTGTGAACAATTCATTACTCTTGTACCATTAGTCAAGGACAGTTTAAGAGCTGCCATGTACCTGCTAAGGAAATTTATGGTCCATTATGACATTTTTTATTGATAAAAAAATGTTGGAATATAACCTTAACTTACGATGCTATGGGCCGTGATTCGAGCCAACAATTTATTTATTACACATTAAAAGGCATTGTACATGAGTCTGCATAAATTTTTGTAACACGGCGCCGAATCACAAATACTTTTACGAGAAAATCAAACAAAGTGTCTTAAATCAGTTGGGCCCTTAATCAAATTATTCAGGGTATGAAATTAAAGAAGGGAGTTTTGTTTAAATGACCAGAATCGTTAGTTTAACATTTTCTATACGAATAATGGAAAAAGTTTCTCAGTCACGACTATCTGCGAAAATCAACAAAATTGTTCGGAGGCTTGCCGACTTGATAAATTGCTAGCTATACCTTTGATTTGGTTTTGGTTAATTTTAGGCTTATAGTTTATAATCCTATGTAACTTACCTTTAGACTCTAATTTGGCTTATATGATTTGTCGTTGTTGACAATACAAACACAAATAATTTTATTTTTCTTTCCTTATAACTGAAATATAAAACAACCAAACAGATTTTGTTAAGCATAGTAAACGTGTTGACATGACAGCAAAACATTTAGGTAAGCGTCTCAATTGTACTGGGGATCATCAATCACAGAACCGTCCGTGTCGCTATGTTTCAGGTGGAAAATAAACGAAAATGTATATGCAATTTAGCAGCTTATCATCAACGGGACAAAGGTCGTTTTCCGCCCAAATTACTTAAAAATGTATATATCGTGTGAGCTTATAAAATTATCTACATACTTGTCCTGACTGACATATCTAGTGGAGAGTCTAAAATACGGAAGCTGGAATCAAGAAAGTGGAGTGCTTATGGAGTGCAATAAAATATTGAGTATTGAAATTTGAACAGCGGGTTTCTTTCGTGACATATTCACCCATTAAGGAAGGATTTTTTAAGGGTAAATAATAAAGATTGAAAATTTAGGTCAGGCGAATCCGTAGGCGTCTTCTAGTAAGAAATAAAATTGCGTCGAGGGAACCGAGCACCCATTGAATTTCAACCAACGGGGTTAATAATATATACAAATTATATAATTCAAGTTTCGGCTACAATACTGAAATTTTCCTCTGAAAAAGACTACGGTATTGGGCAGTTAGGGAGCGGCGCAGTTTTCACTCTGACCTGTATCGACGTAATTTTGGTATTAGGTAGCTGTAGGCGGTTATAGGTTTGGTGGGCCATACAAATAATTGATCTAAATAAATGTTTTCGCAACTGTGTTACTTGTGAACTGGCTTACTGCTAAATGACTGTGCTAAAGGTGTTATAGTTGTTAATATTTTCTTAAATAATTATGACATATTACAAATATATATACACTTTATAAAATGAACTAATGCGTACTTTCTGTCGGTTTGAACACGGTTGACACAAAAAGTGCCGAACGGAAGTTTATACGGTTTTTACCAATAGTAGACTGCTGAAGAAGGTTTAAATTTAGAGTGGGTATGAGTTTTATTGCCTGATTTTCTCGTGATTCTAGCTATTGCATCGCGAACGAAATAAATGATTATATATTTTGCCGTCTACTCTTTTTGCCGTCCCCGTCAGGGTCGATATTTGGTCTATTATATACCTATGTTTCAACATGTAAAAGATATGGAGAGCAATAAACCATTGAATTAAATTGAACCTGGCAGTTAATGTAAATGTAGATGTCATCTATTAATTAACTAAAATTTTGACATTCATAAGCGTCACTTAGCCCATATCATCCCAAGCATAGCTAGACTTGACCAATTTTAATGAAAATTATATATAAAATTATATATATCACAGCACCCTATTAGAGATGTCAACATAAAATGATAAAAAATTTTTTTTTATTTTGTTTATGGAGTTCTGAAACCGATCGACTAATAGATCAGTAGGAATATACATACATGTGTTGTACTAATATGTGGATCGGGTGATTATGAAATAAAAAGCGGTTTATATTTATATTTTATTTATTTTATAATAGATTAGACATTTTAAACTATTTAAACAATATTATGGACGAAAAATTAAAAATTATTTTGTATGGAATGCAACAGTACATTTTTGATGCAAGGCGACATTGCACTTAGAGCATTTCATAAATGTATTTTTGTGGCATAATCCACATCGGGTTGATTTATCCTGCTTGACAATGTGATGAGCTTTTCCATCTTGCCTTACAGAATCTGGAACCCGTTTTATGACGGCCAGTGATGATATGGGTAGGTACCGAAAGTTTAGCAACGGACATGACGTCGGAGGCCTCTTTCATGAGAAAGTATGTTGTTACAATGTACCTGGTAAATGATAAGAGATCATAACTGTTGCCGTTCTTCGACGCTGCGGACAATTTATATAATTGAAAGGCATTGTTTACACAGGCATTGAGAGGAAACATAAGTAACTGCCAGTACCACCTCTTCAGCCTTATGGATACTCGGTAACATCCTACATTTTGATCAAGACGATCGACGCCACCCATGTATTTATTATAATTTATGAAACACCTTGGTTGGTCTACATCCTTTTTTTGTTTGTCGCTATACCGCTTGACTTTTCCTATTGGTTGTACGCCACATTGCGTAGACGCAACCGTAACAATATTGTTGTCGTTATACCGAACTAAAGTAATATCGGACAACACATCCGTACATTGGTCATATGAACCCCTCTGTCTTTCTTCGGTCTTCTTCATCTGTTTTGTAACTTTCAATGGCGCATTTTCTACCCTGTTGGCTCGTATAGTACCTGTTGCATCATGCTCCAATTTCTGCAGTTCATCCAGCAGTGCCAATGAGGTGAAAAAATTGTCTATATAAAAACTGTAACTGCCAGACGGTAGTTTTTTTTATGAGGTCCAGTACAACAGACGCGCCAACGCCAAGGTCTGGATGAGTATTCCCTGTACTAGCTCCTTGGTAAAGCTCACCAAAAATGTGACATCCAAGACGGGTGCAAAAAGACCAGTTTTTGTACCCAAATCTGATAGGTTTTCCATGTATGTTCTGCTTCGCTCCATGCTTGCCGTAATAGGGAATCATCGATTCATCGATGCTCAAGTTTTTGTCACCAGGATAATATTTCAACCACCTGTGATTGAGTAGGTTCCAAAGTGGGCGAACTTTTCCGAACTTATCGTTTGGTGGTAAATTATTATTGTCAACGACGTGGAAGTAACGAAGCAAATCTTCAAATCTGTTTCTAGGCATGAGAGATGCCACGACTTAAAAATTGCAATCCACTTGTTGTTCCCAATACATGCGGTACCTTGCCACGCTGTTATACACTGACAATAACAATATGCTGATGAAATGTTTCATTTCAGTCATTGTCACCCTAAAACCACGCTTGCCTTTCTGAATTGCATTTTTTTCGTTTCGGAACGCAATAGCTCAAACACCTCTTCATCAAAAAATAATTCAAAAAACTGTATTGGTCTTTCAATATCTTCAAGGAAACTAGGTATCTCAGTCTCTTTTTCTCCTTTATCTGGAATATCGATAGCCCTCCAACGTCTAGATGCAAAAGCGCGCTTTTTTTCATTGGTGGTGGTTTTGCTGACGAGGTACTGGGAAAGGGTTCGAGAGGTTGATCGTCCAAAAAATTGTCTTCGACCTCGATACCAGCTTCCGAAGCAACGGTGGCCCTAAGTTCAGCTTCTGCTAACAGTTGATGCCTGGATAAATTATTTATGTGGGTAGATAGGAATCTACCTACCCCACATAAATAATTTATTTTATTAGTGACGAAGATAGTGGTGATGAGGACATCACCACTATCTTCGTCACTTCTATCAAAATTATCCAGCGGAGTTATATAAATATCAGCTGATAAGACTTCTGCGTCATCTTCCAGATGTGAAATTATTTCATTTACTGACAAACTGTAACAAAATCAATATAAATATCTGAGTAAACGCAAGATAAAGGAGCAAAACCGTACACGGCCATAACATCCAACTGATCGAAAAATCGATCACTTTATAAAACATCATCATATCTATCCACATTCAATTTATATTCATTATACTACATTACAATATTATAACACACACTATGTTTAGTATAAAATCATAGAAATAAATAAAATAATAATATAATATAGCGAAAGTACTTACATTTTACGATGAGACATATTTTTGAGTAAAAATTACCGCAAATACACTTGAACTACAAGAAAAAGGGCGCCAATTGTAAAACGTCAAAAATACAATTTGACAGCCATTACCGTCAGGATTACCAACACTTAAAAAATTACAATGGATGCGTTCCGAATTTCTCACAAAAAAATTAAAAGTCTACCGATCATTCAATCGATCACTAGGAACATATGGGTTAGTGGCCGAAAACCTTTGACTTTAAATACTTAATTATAAACCAAAATAACCATTTAAAAGCATTGTATATTAAAATAATTAACTTTTCAGAACAATCTTCTATTAAAAGAGTCCACGTTTAAATTTCAGTTTAGTGCATAAGAAGAAAATATACGTTTAAAAACGTTTATTAAGAGCAAAGCAAACCGCCTTGGTTGCCGTAGTTTTTCATAATTTAAATAATTATCCCTTTTCTGAGTCACTGGGTTTCAATTTACGGAAAAGAGTCTCGGATTAAACTGAAGTTTTCTACTATCGTTCCCATTAAAGGAGGTTAGAGGGTGTTTGTGGAGCTTCATCATTTTTATGTCGCAAAGACTGAAGATAAGCCACCTCATTACCGATGGTTTTTAATGTGATTGACTTTTTCGTCAATTTATTTGAAATAGAATCTGAATAAAAGGTTTTTGGGCTTCCTTCAGGGTATTTAACAAGGATTGTTCTGGCTTTCGGTAAGAGATCCGTCTTTGAATTATGGCAGTCGTTTAACTGTCTACTCTTTAATAATGTACGAGTATATATAAATAATATTCATATAAGTAGTTACTTTGTAGCCTCCCACTACTACATTGAACGGTAATAATGAAACTAGCAGGTATTGTTCTTCGATAGAGATTCTAGGAATATTTATCGAAGGACAATTAAACAAAAGGCTAACAAAAGTGTCCGTTTATGATTGTTCTCAGTTGACAATATCACTGTTCTAAAGTTTAAACTAAAACTTAATTGCAATGTTACTTACGAAATATATCGCTGCGTTAATCTTCTTCGTCTTATGAAAATGACAGCTCTTGCACTAAAAATAAATCTTGTGGCACGGGAGACATTTCAACCATACATACCTACACCCAGACACGAACAACAATTTATGGTTCACATATAAGTGTTGTCACAACCCTCGGCGCAATGTCAAGCGGCGAGCTGGCTGCTTATAACCGCTATGCCCAGTCATTGCGTGATTCATATACCAAAAGGTTCAAAACTGTACGTTATAGTAGTCAACATCTCAATTGACTTGTTACATATGTTTCTTCAGAGAAAATCCCAAAACTGTCATGAAAATCAATAATGGAAACATTAATTTGCCAAATAGTTAATAACCCTCAATATTCCTGAGGGCAAATAGGCGCCTGCTAATCACTACAGCTACAAACTATGTTCGCAAGATTGTCAATATAAATAACTATGGACTCTTAGTAGTCCAATCGAGGCCTAATCCAAGATGACATTAATTTACAAGACCTTGATAAGGGTCCAAGATTAAAACGCTTGCAGTATTACAAGCGTCGATTAAATGATGTCATCTGTTAGCTTGTTTCTATAAGACTCGGTTTATTAATTGACTTTTACCATTAGTTATGATATTTTAGGAGATTCGATATTGTGTACATGTTCAAAATAATTACGAAGCTAACTCAAATTTAGGAGTCGTTGTAATTAGGTACGAATATCTTCAAAATAATGTCACACTCATAGTATGCATCTCTTTTAAGTAGCAAATATATTAACTTGATAAATACGTTCAAATAATTCATTCAATTTTTTTTTTATTAAAGAAACCTGTCAAATTGACTTTTAATAAACTTTAATTTTCTCATTAAACATAACTAAATATCGAAAAAAAAATTTTTGCAATTACCTGATTTGGTTGGTTGCTGCTATACAAAATCTACCCCTATTGTAACGAAGAATTGATTAATATGTAGAGTGTCAACATTCAAATTATTCCTAAAGGAATAAATTCACTCTATCCTTTGTAATATAAAACCGGTGCAATATTATAACACTTGCATTTGAATGTTACAAAACGAAATATATTCAAAATTATACAGTTACGCTATAAAAGCACTTACGGGGCTTTATTTATTTATTTATTAAACTTTTTGCATAGCACAAAACATGTGTTACATAGGCGGACTTAATGCCTTAGGCATTCTCTACCAGTCAACCTAGGGTGTTGCTGAGATAGTAAATAGTAGGTACGTGACTATTAGAAAGTAATTATTTGAAATTAGATAATAATTAATATATATGAAAATTATAGATAAATATTTAAAATATATAAGTATATTTATATAGGTATACACGTATTAAGTATATATAAATACATATATATGTATATGAATAAATACTTGCAGATTATAAATATATATACATAATAACTAATAATATATAAGTCAGTAAATACAGTCATTATGATATTATTCCGCCATTTTACTCCGAACAAACTCTCGAGCCTTTAGTTTGAACGTGAGCCGATTATTTGCCATCCTGGTTTCGAGAGGGAGCGTATTCCATAATGAGACAGCTTGGACGAAGAAAGAATAGTTAACAAACCCAGAACTATGGGAGGGACACAAAAGGAGACGATTATTAGATGACCGTAAATTTTTGTCGTGATTGGAGCCTAAATATTGTAGAACAGGACTTAGATAAGAAGGAAGACAGGGAGAGTTAAAAAAAGAGGAAAGAGTAGTGAGAGCACGCAAACTACGGCGTTGACGAATAGTTAGCCATTTGAGTTGGGTACGGTATTCAGAGACATGGTCATATTTTCGAAGGTTGTAAACAAATCGAATGCAGTTATTGAGAAGCCGGTCTAGTTTGTTGAGAATATCTGCATTCAGGTCAAAATAGCACACATCACCATAGTCGATAATAGGGAAAATTAAATTCTGCATGAGCATTACCTTAGTGCTAGGAGGGAGGAAGTTCTTCAAACGGTACAACGATCGCAAGCATCCTGTCACTCTCTGACTAATGGATGTAACTTGAGCCCGCCAGTTGAGGTGGCTATCCATGTATAAGCCAAGATTTTTAACAACTGGGCTGAAGGGTATTGCTATCTGGTTGTACATGACAGATGGAAGCGTTGAAAGATCAATTTTGCTCATGTTGCGTTGACTACCTATGATGATGGCCTGGCATTTAGCGGGATTCACTGCCACACCAAATCGTTTTGACCAGTCATTTACAACAGTCAGAGCTTGATTTACCCCATCGATAGCTGAAGCGACATTGTTAACTCCTGCCTGTGCATATAGTTGCAAGTCATCAGCGTACAAGTTATACGAACACCGAAGATTCTGGGTCAGGAGATTTATAAAAATAGAAAATAATAATGGAGAGAGAATGCCACCTTGAGGAAAGCCAGACTCGAGGTTACACCATGACGACGAAGACTCATCGTAGCGAACAGACTACTGACGTCTCATGAGATATTTGGAGAACCATTTCAGCGCCTCTGGAGAGATCTGAAGACTGGAGAGGATGGATAATAGGATTTCGTGATTGACCGTGTTAAAGGCGTTCGTGAAATCGACCAAAGTTAGCACCGTAACTTTAGTGTCTTCCATTCCCGCCCTAACATCACCAGTCACCTTCAAAAGGGCGGTCAATGTGCTGTGTCCAGGTCTGAATCCAGATTGAAATCGGTCCAGTAGGTTATTCTGACATCAGTCAGAATAACCTACTGGACCGATTTCAATCCACAGACAACTCTCAAAATTCATCAGAATTTTGAGAGTTGTCTGTGGACACAAGCCTCAAGCACCTTGGAGAGGAAAGGAAGGATTGATATGGGGCGGAAGTAGCTGGGGAGGAAAGGGTTAGGGATCTTAGGCAAAGGAGTTACTAAAGCTTTCCGCCATAGTAAGGGAAACGCACCGGTGTCGAGGGAAAAGTTAAAAATATGCGTAATGGCTGGTAACAATTGATCAATGATAGGGACGATCGTTTTACGACTAATATTGTCACAGCCAGTAGCGTTGGATTTGATGGACAGGATAGCCTACTTGATCTCCCCCGGGGTCACTGAAGAAAATTTAAAAAGGTCTATGTTAAGACGGGGGAGGTTACGTAAGTAATTCACCGTGTTTGTGCTTTACGTAATAAACAAAATGTTAGATCTTTAAAAAAACAAAATTAAGTGAAGCATTTTTTATTTCAGTCTCAATGGAGGTATTAATACGCTTTGTAAACGACAAAAAGATCAAATGTTTTGTGTCAAAGAAAATTGTTCCGTGCACGCTGCCATTATTTATGATGCCCTTTTGTAATTCGTTTTATCGAGAGCAGAATGTTTGTTTTCTATTGCAATAGAAATAAATATTGGCTATGACTTGCCTGATATTTTCCTTGGCATGATTTCAGATACAAAACGCCTGCACATGTGCGTTTTGTGCATGTGTTTGCGCCTCTTGATACGCAGCAAATTCTGTGATAAGTTTAGTTAACTAGGCAGATGACATGATACAATGTTCTTTCTAATTTTGAATTAATATGGAGTAGTAGCTACAGAGAGGTGGTGAATTTGGGCTTCGGCACCCAACACTTGTATACGAAAGTTGTATGCTAATAAACACGAGGTAATTATTAAGTATTCTTATTTCATTCTTTATTTTTAAACATACACATATTCTACAGACATCATATACGCAAATCGTACATTTTGCTGAGATTACTCAGCGTATTGCACTTGGATATTAGTTAAAACAATAGTGACGATTATATAGAAAAGATTATAAAACAGTTGGGTTTGACTCAAAGAAAAAGTAATGTATCATGTGCCTTGTATTTGGTAAACGATAAGAAACTGCCATCGTTCCAAATGAAACTTGAAGCGACGGCACCAGATTTTCATATAGGATTTGCTTCTTATATACTTAAGTCCAGAATCTCAGCGTCTGCACGACATTAATTTTCACTTGGCACCGGTCTAGGCTCCGGTTAGGTAAGATACTTTTATATTAGAATAGTTTTTTTTCGCTCTGTGGCAACACTGAGGTTAACAGCTGATCCGACCTTGTCCCGTATTTTTTACAAATAAAAATATATAATAATCAAATAATTAAAGCTTATTACAAGTTAATTACTTAATAAATGTGTTATTTGTAATAATCTATAAAAGTATTAGTGTTTTCTGTGAAAATAAGGTGAGTTTATTGTGATTTCTTTTTTGACAACCAATCTACCGGCTAAATTTGCATTGTCATTTTACAAACAGGTATAACATTGTAACTACTATCTAAAATCGACTTATACGTATAAACTAGTTTTAATTAGTATATTTCCGAATAAAAAGTGCTATCAAGTTCCTAAATAATCACCTATAAATAGTAAAAATACATAAACATAACCTAAACCTTGTTAGTTGGTTACACAACTTTCAACGAGATCAGCTGTTCTTTCTTACAATAATATTTAGCTTTAAACTCTACTATTACTACGTATTTCAATCTTCTCCTTTACTTTTGAACAAAACCTCCTTTGTACTTGTATTTCTCTCTTTTCACTATGATTATGACTCGTAAAGCTTTGGCTCGCCAGGAAGAGTTTAAACTCCAACTGGCTTTAATTGAATTAAAGACCTCTAAGGAGTTGTGTAACAAACTGATAGAGGAAAGAGAAGATAATGAGAAAGAAATGTTGAAATTACTGGAAAAAAATAACATATTAAAATGTGAAATGGCTCAGCTACATACTCAATTCTCTGATGCCATGAGTGTTCGGGATGGACTCCAGCTCATTGTGGACGGGTTTGCCGAGTGTAGCTTGCAGTATGAACAAGCACTTGACCGTATACAGTTCTTAGACAAACAGTTACACGAGGCAAACAGTAGAATAACTCATCTAGAATTCACCCAAGATCAAATCACTACAACGGCAAATCAAAGTCTGTTCGATGAGCTGGTGGTTCATGCTCCAAGCATGATTACTGATATAAATCATTCTAAAGCATCATTTCCAAATAGTCTCTCAGTGTGCAAATAATCAAATTATTCAATAAAATTGATTAGGGGTAGTAGGAATAGAATTAAGAAATATGTCAAAATAAACAAATTCATAAAAAAGACCCAAAAAATAGTTCACAGACAAAAATTTTTCATAAAAAATGTTAAGTTAAATAGGGAAAGATTACTTGCTCTTGAAAAATTAAAAATATACACACAGAAATATCACCAAAATAATTTGAAACATAAATTAGAAATAAATAATTTGCAGGTAGAATTAAATAATCTTAGTGACAAATTAGTATCAATGACAAATAAATATAAAAGCTCTGAACTACAAATGAAAGAGTACATATTGGCAATGAATGAGTTGGTGGCATCAAATAGTAACAAATGCTCAATACCATTGAACAATGACATCCCGTTCAACCACCAACACTCGCCAGCTTGCTCATTGCCAACATGTGACCCGGTTTTGCCAAATAGTTCTTTAAACAATACAAATTCAAATATTAAACACACTCTAAATAAATTAAAAAATAACAAACTAGACAGTAAAACTATATTACAAAATAAAAATAAAGTGATAATATTTAGTGACGAGATTGGAAAAGGTATGGGTCAGTTGTTGGCGAACACATATAGTGATGGGTTAGTGATGAACTACTGTTTGCCTGGGTTAAGTTCCATTGCTATTTTAGATAAAATTATAAACATCAATTTTGACCAGGATACAACTTTATTGATCCTACTTGGTAAAAGAGGATCTTTAAATAAAAGACTTTTATTCTATTATTACAGTAAATTATGTGAATTAAATTTAAATCAAATTATTATGCTCACTTTACCTTTCAGTAAAGGGTTGCCACAGAAAGAAAATAATATTAGACATAGTCTTAATATAAATTTGTGTAGTAGGTCATACAATAACGATCAATTTCATGTTTTTGACTCTAACAATTATGTTAGTAAAGCTTTACATTTGACGCAAGATACTTGTTATCTGAATTCTTATTATAAAAGACAACTAGCTGAATCGCTAGCATTTTGTATTGACATTTCAGCCAAGAATTTGGCTAATAAACGTGTTGCCCCTATACAGCAACAAAATGACATTTATAATGATTCAGCCAGTATTTTGGCTACACAGTCTGACATTTCTATTAATTTAAATTAAATAATTCGACAATAGAGAATACCTCTTGCAATGACACTTTCATTAATAATCGGCTAGTATGTACGAATAAGCCCAATCCAACTAATAATTCATTTAGAAATTCACAAGTATTAAAACTGGTACATCAAAATATACAAGGTATGTCAAATAAAGATTTAGAAGTGGAGTTGTTCATGAACGGTGAATGCGTCTATATTTTGTGTATAACAGAACATTGGCTTAAAGATCACCAGTTCATGTGCAATTTTAATAACCATCTAGTTGGTAGTTCGTTCAGCAGACAAAATGCAATACATGGTGGATCGTTGATTTTAATTAACAAGCTGCTTAAATTTAAGAATCGTAGTGACATTGTTAGTTTCTCTGTTGAACGGACAGTTGAAATAGCCTGTGTGGAGTTGGACCAACTTCTTGTTTTGAGTGTGTATAGGCCACCATCATCCTGCTATGATAACTTTGAAAGTGTCATGGATGATGTGTTACGGAAGCTATGTCAACAAAATAAATCTATAATAGTAGGTGGCGATTTTAATATTAATTTACTAGAAGATTCCCTGAATTGCCACAAAATTAAGAATTTGTTCAAGTCATATAATCTTGCATGCTTATTTTTGGAACCCACAAGGATAACTTCCACGACATCTACTTGTATAGACAATATATTTACAGATATTTTACCAGTTAGAAAGCAAATAATTAACAAATTAACATCAGATCATTGTGGACAATCTATAACATTTGCTATGCAGTCTAAAAAAGTAGGTAGAAAGGAATTGAGTGTGGTGCCAAAAACTTTGCGTCGTCTGGAGGGACTTAAGGATAAACTCACAAGTACATTACCATACTTATGCTATAATAACGATCCCAATAAGTTGTACAATTCTTTCTTTGACATGTACTGTACTATATTCAATTCTATCTTTGTCCCTAAGAAGATCTCAGTTGCTGGTACTACATCCTTCAGTGAATGGGCAACCACTGGAATTTATAAAAGTAGAAATAAGCTTTACGAATTATATGAACAGAAAGTAATTAATAAAAATGATGAACAATTTTGTCAATATGTAAGAAATTATTCCAAGTTATTTAAAAAGATTTGTCGTGAAGCTAAGACAATTTAAAATCAAAAATTAAAAACAGTGACAGTAAAATATAAGCAACGTGGGATATTATAAACAATGAGACTGGAAGGGTCAAGATTAAAAGTCACGATTACACTCTTCAATTAAATAAATAGATATTAAAGTCAGATTTTGAGGTTGCCACAGCATTTGAAAATTTCTTCACAGACATTCCAGTCTCAACCACTAAATCCCTCAACTCGTCCCCTAATGACGCCGAATCTCTATTGAAACAAAATGTCAATAGGTGTCACATTGAATTTAGTTTTACTTATGTCACTGACAGAGATATTGTAAAAACTTTTAATACCCTTAATTTGAAGAAGACTAGTGATCTTTGGGGCAATTCTGTTGTGATTACGAGATCTATAATCAACACAGTAGCACCGGAACTGGCAATGATTTTCAATAGATGCATTGACTGTGGTGTGTTTCCTGATCAAATGAAAAGTAGTAAAGTAATTCCGTTATTTAAATCAGGTAGCACATCTGACCCCACAAATTATAGGCCAATATCTGTGCTACCCACGTTTAGTAAAATTTTTGAAAAATTAATTCTAGGTCAGCTTCAAATTCATTTTAATAACAATAAGCTGTTACATGAAAAACAATTTGGTTTTACTAGGGGTCGCTCAACTACCGATGCTGGAGTTGAGCTTTTAGATAGTATTTTTGATGCCTGGGAGGAGTCGCATGATGCTCTGGGAGTCTTTTGTGACTTATCTAAGGCTTTTGATTGCGTGTTCCATGAAACAATGATCAGGAAATTACATTACTATAGAGTTAAGAACACTGCTTTGGATCTCCTAACATCATATTTGAGTAATAGGATACAGAGAGTTGAGGTAAATGGAAAAGTTTCTATGGGTTCAGTGGTCACAATGGGAGTGCCGCAAGGTTCAATTCTTGGTCCATTCCTTTTCCTTGTATATATTAATGATTTGCCATACATTATGCAAAATAATGAAGAGATAGTGTTATTTGCTGATGATACATCACTTATTTTTAAACTAAGACGACAACAATCAAATAATGACGATGTAAATAACGCTCTCTCTAAAGTAGTTCAATGGTTTACAGCTAACAATTTACTGTTAAATGAAAGAAAAACAAAATGTATACGATTTTCAAGACCGAATGTAAAACAAGTTAAACCTAACATATGTTTGAATGGAGAAGAGTTGGATCTTATAGATAACATCGTATTCTTAGGCATAACCTTAGATTCAAAGCTACAGTGGGGCCCACATATAGGTCAGTTGTCGAATAGACTTAACTCTGCAGCATACGCGGTTTACAAAATTCGTCAGTTAACTGATATAGATACGGCCAGATTAGTATATTTTAGTTATTTCCACAGCATAATGTCATATGGCATTTTATTATGGGGCAACGCAGCTGACATTCAAACTGTGTTTGTACTGCAGAAGCGGGCTATTCGTGCAATCTACAGTCTTGGTTCAAGGCATTCACTGAGGGAAAAATTTAAAGAAATTAAGATAATGACTGTCGCATCTCAATACATTTATGAGAACTTGTTATATGTCAGGAAAAATATAAATATGTTGTCTAAATTCAGCGACATTCATAATTTAAATACACGAAATAAAAACAAACTTGTTCTACCTTCAACTAGACTACAAAAAATAAGTAACTCATACAAGTGTCAAAGCATACGTTTTTACAACAAAATTCCAGGCACTATTCAGGAACTAAGTATTAATAAATTCAAAGTGTTTATTAAACAGAGCTTGTGTTCAAAAGCTTATAACACAGTTAAACATTATTTAGCAGACAAAAATGCCTGGAATTGAGTTAAAAAATTATGAATTTTGACATTTTGAAATTAGTGACATGATATTTTTATTTACATTTGTAATACTTATAGTTTTACATTTTGACATTTTTAATTTGACATTTGTAATTTTATTTATTTTGTTATTGTTTGATTTGACATTGTTATTTAATTTATTTTCTTTTGACATTTAAAATTACTTAAGTAACATATTATTATTCATAAATTGACATTCAATAATATTTTCTGACATTTTAAATATATGACATCTTATTGTTTAAATTTTTATTATTTTTACTTATTGTTTGCAACCTGTATTTTACTGTGTATTAGCATGTAAAGTTGTGAGTACGATGTGGGCATTATTAAACATATAAACAAATAGTTGTGGCAACCTGTCTGATGGCTTAGGCTGACATGCTTATGCATACACCTTCTGATGGCGTGGAGGCATAGTGATACAGATCGTGCTGGCTCCCTCAATTAAGGTTGAGCCGTACGATTGCTGTTGAATGCGGGCTATCAGTGGGCCGAGTCAGTCTAAAGCGTCAGATAATTTCCTGCATTGTACTTCCATACTAAACCCTTTTTTTGTCTGGACTTTAAAAGATGAAGAAAAGACTAAAGAAATTCAAGTGACAAAAAAAAACAATGACTCTGAGTTTGTTTCGGCCTTTCTTCTCAAGAAATCATTTAGCTAGGAAAAGCTGGCCGCATCTAGAATAGGGTTTTGACATGTATAAGTGTTGTAAACAACCAAAATGCAGAAATAAATATGTCTTTATGTCTTTATGTCTTTAGTTTTAGTCGATCTAATTGCCGACCTGTGCCATTCTATAAGTCAAACTTTGGAAGATGACAGGACTACTGCCTTTGGGCAGCCGTTTCATTCCAGTAATACAGCTTAATAGACTTGAGCTCCAATAAGTTGGCTTTATTTATGTACAGGCAGGTGGTAAATTCAGGAATATGTAATGAGTAAGAGCTCTCAGCTATAAATAACAAATAAGACGATCTATTCGATGATTTAAATAGCTGTTCTGTCTGCGCCATATTTAGAAGTTATTCAAATATAGTAGTTATGTTGAATAGGCATATGAATATTAATATGTGCAATGTATTGCCTACTACTAAGTAGGCAGGTGACTTTGCCATCTTGTGAAAGGTTGTCAATCCATACACGATAGAAATAGAGACATACATGATACGTGTTACGACTGCCTCCGTGGTCCAGTGGATAGCAAATACGTTTGCTGATCAGAGGTCCCGGGTTCGATTCTGAGGTCGGGCAAAATGCCGAAGTCTCAGCAGCACGGAGTCTGGTGATGTGTCCGGTAACGGCAATAGGCTCGGAGGACTAAAAATCTAGGACCTGGAAAATCATGGCGGAATGTGGATGTAATATTACACCTCTGCCTATCCCTTCGGGGCAAAAGTCGTGAATCTATAAATTGCAAAAAAAGATTCTATCCGTGACATAGTACTTGACAGGTACATAACTACACATGCACTGGACAGTATCATTATATTTAATCTTTCGGAGATTTGCCGTCGAATGCCTTTCAGAAGCAACACTCAACTTACTTTACAAGTCACTACAGAATCAAGTAAATAATTTTAGTTTAGTTTAGATATTCTTTATTGCACACCAATATTTAATTGAACAGTACATTAATTATACATAAGTAACTTAAACTATGGTATATGTACAATCGGCGGTCTTATCGCTAAGTGCGATCTCTTCCAGGCTCCCTTTGGATGGACAGGAATGATGTTAGCAATTTTTCGTAGCGATGGTGTAGTACTGGCTGTCATGGATAGCAAGATAATTTAAAATAAAATACATACATACAATTTAATAATACTATGGAATATATACATACACAATACATACATAAATAATAATAATATATAATAATAATATAATATTCTACCACATTCACACAACATCATCTAGTCCCAAACTAAGCGGAGCTTGTACTATGGGTACTAGATAATGGATAAACAAACATAATACATATTTTTTTTTTGTAAATACATATATATTATACATAAAAACACCCAGACCAAGACAAACATCCATGTTCATGCACACAATTGTTTGACTTGAGCGGGAATCGAACCCGCGAACTTCGGCGTAGCAGTCGCTTACCAACCGTTACACCAACCGGTCGTCATAAATGTTTATTTATGACGACCGGTTGGTAAGCGACTGCTACGCCGTTTTGCCCAGTATGTTTATATATATATATATATATATATATATATATATACTACACCAATACTACGCTACACCAATAAACATACTCAGAACAAACAGATACAGTAAAAAAGGAAACGAAAAATCAGACAATACCGTAAAGGCTATAGTACCATAGACCACATATATACGCTGCGGCAGGTTATACAGAAGTCCGAGGATATATCGAAGTGCTGAAGTGTTTGTATGAAAACGCCACTATGTCAGTCCGCCTCCAGGACCAGAGTTCGAAACCTATTCAACTCCAGCGAGGGGTGAGACAGGGGGATGTCATATCCCCGAAACTGTTTACCACTGCGCTGGAGGATGTTTTCAAGCTTCTGGACTGGAATGGACTTGTCATCAATATCAACGGCGAGTACATCACTCACCTTCGATTCGCAGACGATATCTTAGTCATGGCTGAGACCATGGAAGACCTAGGCACAATGCTCGATGGCCTCTGTAGAGTCTCCCAACAAGTAGGTCTTAAGATGAACATGGACAAGACGAAAATCATGTCGAACGTCCATGTTGTACCTGCTCCTCCAAGTAGTCCAATTAAGTAGGTCCAACTTCGAGAAGAAGGTCAATTGTCGAATCCAACTCGGTTGGGCAGTGTTCGGAAAGCTACGACATATCTTCTCGTCCGATATCCCGCAGTGTCTCAAGACGAAAGTCTTTGACCAGTGTGTGTTGCCAGTGATGACTTACGGATCAGAGACGTGGTCGCTCACTATGGGCCTTATCAGAAGGCTCAAGGTCACTCAGAGGGCGATGGAGAGAGCTATGCTTGGAGTTTCCCTGCGGGATCAAATCAGAAATTAGGAAATCCGCAGTATAACCAAAGTCGCCGACATAGCTCTCCGAATAGCCAAGCTGAAGTGGCAGTAGGCAGGGCACATAGCTCGAAGAACCGATGGCCGTTGGGGCAGAAAGGTTCTGGAGTGGCGGCCACGTACCGGACGACGCAGCAGAGGTTGGCCTCCCGCAAGGTGGACCGACGATCTCGTCAAGATCGCGGGAGGCGGTTGGATGCGGGCGGCTCAAGACCGGTCTGTGTGGAGAACCTTGGGGGAGGCCTATGTCCAGCAGTGGACGTCGTTTGGCCGATATGATGAAGATCTTCGCCATCAAAGCTGATTTTAGGTAATTCGGATCACCTAATTTTCGAGACCAGTTTGGGGCTGCCAATAATAATGAGTTGAGTTTTCTCAGAATTTACTTGAAGACCATATTTATTGGTCTACTCACAGATGCGCGCCAAGTCCGTGTTAACGGTGGTACAGGCTTCAGATAACTTATTTAAAGGAGCTTGCGTATAAATTTGCAAATCATCTGCGTAAAGGTGGTAGGATGAAAGTAATTGGTTTGAGATATAATTTATAAATATCGCGAAGAGTAAAGGAGATAGTACGCCACCCTGTGGCATACCGGCATTAGTATCAGACCAAGTTGAATATAAGAATCTTCTATGCGTATAAGTTGCCGGTGACCAAACAGGTAACTATGAGCATCTTGTCATGACAATAAATTTCACGTAATATCATTTCCTCATATTAACTTGACGCAATAAGCTAATGATCGAATGGGAGAATGTAATAAGTGGAAAAACTAAAGTGATTGATTTAGCAAAGTTTGTGAAGGATAGGCATAGCCATCTGTCAAACGGTGATACAAGATAACTTTATTGGATCGCTAGCTGGGCAGGATAATCTTAAGTAACTTACCGGGTCAAGTATCTAAATGGGGAAACGTAGGATATGGTGTAAGAGATTTTCTTAGTAAAATGTATGGTAAGGAAAATTGTGTTTTATGATGAACGGAGGATTGGCTGATTCGGATTTTCTTAAAGATTACTACCACACTATGACTAAAATACAATTTCAAATTTAAAGAAGAATAACACAATCTTGGTTGTAATCGGGACAACGCTAGAACGATGATGATGAATTAAAACATATTCGTCGGAGGTGAATCGATTCGAAAGTGCGCTTCCTGCTGGCAACGGTTGGAAAATTGTTACATGACAGTAGCTTACTGGGCTTCACAGAGACAAAATGTGACCTTTCCTGGGTGACCACAACATTAAATTTCCATCAAGTACCAGTACCAAAACTGTTATCAATCAGTGCCAAGTTCTTAGTGAAGTTATCAAAATGAAGTTTTAGACTGACTACTTTGTACGAACGGACAATGCATGAAATCAAAATACTCGGCTGGATAGTGCCTAAACATCGGTAGAACCGACTGACAGTCTTCTGTGTGTTAACACATTTATGACAAAAATACAATATGTTTATAATCTATTATGTATACACGATATTTTCAATAACAACGACGCAGATCTATCGCTGTATAAACTGCGCTAATTTTTATATGAAATGAAGAATTTCAAAAAAGTTTTAAAAGGCTTTCTCATATTTGTTTTTTTTACGATCATGTAATATGATTGTTTGAAATAGAATTAGTTTTTATTATAAGTCAAATCGATTATATCGATTAAGTAACATTTTGTTTAGTCAATTGAAAATTTCTGACAATGGTCACACTGAACAGTCAACTTCCTTCTTGCCATGAAAAATTAACACGCCGGTCTTGGTCTGTCTCGCGAGATTGTAATTGATATAAATTGATCGCCTTTTGAATTAACGCGAATTGAATCAACTTGTAAATACTTATAATTGCAGCTTTTGACTTCCGGCAAAGTTTGTGATAAATTGGTGAAATATTGAACTTTATAAAACACGTGTGTGAATTCCTGTTTGGTGCTTGGAGGAGGACTTCGCCGAATTGGATTCACTGGTATTTATTCGATTCTCTTGTTATTTTGGCCAAAATTATGAGTTAATCTTATAGATCCACTCAAGAGCATCAGTGAAGATATCAGGTGAGTTGAAACATCTTATTAATATTGGTTGTGATTCGCTGTGCAACGCAGCGCATTGTGTCTGGATCCTTGTCTATCGTAGTCAGATAGATGTATTACAGCTTCCACTGCGCACCTTGAAAATCCCTGCCTGCCTGCGGTAATTCTAGACAATGATCATAAAACATTAATGCTGTTGAGTGGAAAATTACTTTAGTTGTAAGACTAGAAAAGATATTTAGACCATTAAAAAGTTTTTTGGGCTCTATTATAATAAAGTGAATTATTTGTAGAATGGATGTTCAGCTGTTATGAAGATAGAATCATTTCACGTAGGTAATTTATAAGAAGTGTTCTTTTGTTGTAATAATTTGGGTTGTTATTTTCTGTAACCCCTTTTAGCTTAAACTGAATAAGGGTCATTAGTACAAATATATGCCTCGAAATGGCGACACAAATTAACGATACCCAATTATATTATTTTACAATCTTTATTATGTTATTTGTGTTATCTTTTTATTGATTATAATTTTCAGACCATTTTGACAGTATAAGTATCTCTGGGGGTTGTCCAGATATTCAATCAACACGGAAACTTGAGAAACAACTATGTATTTGTGTCACAAAAAGTAAACATTTGTAGGGATAAGTGTGCTCGGAATGATCGAAGCTAAAATAAAATGAAATATAATCTGATTCCCATCTCCACATGACAACTTGCTTTATAAAAGTATGATACACGCAAAAGCTAATTATAACAGAATTTTTACTTTTAAAATGGTAATCATACATTTCTGAAAGAGTGGAAATTAAACGTGTTAACCTTTACATTTGATAAGGGTTGCCCAATATACGAGATAGGGTACTTTGTTGACGTCGGAAGTATCAGTCAACGTTGAACCAGACTAAAGCTAAACCGAAGTATGAAATATTTCAAATTTAGATTTTAAAAGTATAAGCAAATGTGGTGGGTATCTTTCACGTCGTCAGTTCGTAACAAAAGTTTACAATATCAGTGTTGGTGATATTTTAAGCATTTTTTTGAGTATATATTCTCTTTATATGTGAATGTAAGATTCGTTTTGATTTTTATAGGCATTGCTCTGAGAACGTAATAAAGTTTGAAGGACTAAGTCAGCTGTCAACGTTTGACATGTAAACAGTAAATATATAGAACTCTCGTAATGTTTTATGTAATAATTAATTAATTGCCTATTTTGACGACGAAAAGTGCATAAAAGTGGTTAAAGACACACTGTCTCTTACTGTGAGTGTTATTAACGTATATTGTGTTGTTTTATTGCCGATAAACAGTGATCATCGAAAGTAAACAAAAAGTGACTAAACATAAAAATAAAGAAATAATAAGTGCATTAAATACTTCCACTCCGTTAGTGAAAAGTGATAAAACATCCTAACTATTACTGTTGACAATATAACAGTGATAATAAGAAATTTAAATACTGTAATACTCAAGTTTCCGTTTTTTATTTAAACGCTGTTATCGCTCATATTCGACAACAACACCATCTAGGAAAAGTACATAAACAACATCGAAGTTTGTATTGCCACACTTAAAACAGTGTGCACAGAATAAAAGTTCTAATTGACTGCATCAATTATCTTGTACAACGACATCTATAAATCATAATAGTAAACCAACTAAGTATACAATTAGAGCAACAATTTTGTCATACAAGGAACTAAGCAGGTGGCTGAGCGGTTTACGTGGCCGCCTAACGATAGATGCTCCCTGTGATTGCAGGTTCAAACCTCACACAGTGTTCCACTTTTTGAGCATTAGGAATAATTATTAGGATGAATTTCCTTGAAAATATAACATTCCGTCGCAACCGCACACGATCGGACCCAAGTAATGATGACAACGATCAAGACAACGATAATAATATGTCGCATACGATGAATTCTACAATAAACAGCATGCCAGAGATGTCCGAAGACGAAATTGACCAAAGTATTATAATATTAAAAGACGAAATTAATACCTTGAGATCCCAATTAAATAGCGCGCACAAGGAAATTGAGTTACTATCGTTGGAAAATATGCAATTAAAGCAGAGTAACGAAGATTTAATTAAAAAAAATGAAATGTATAAAAGAATAACAAATAGTCCAATGAAACACAAAAAACTTACACCAAGAAAACTTACACCAGGAAAACTTACACCAGGAAAACTTACACCAGGAAAACACACATTGAGGAGTACAAACACCAAAGAAACACAAACAGAACCTAGCCATATTTCATCTACAGACCAATGTATAAACAAAGACCACAACATAACATCATCCTTGCATATCACTCAAACAGAACCAGTTGCTATACAAAATAAGCTATCACTCCAACACTCGGATACGATCTCAAAGACTAAGCGAAATAGAATATGCCTGTTAAGTAGCGAATCTTCTAACAGATTGTATAAAATTATTGAAAAAACGAATTTATGTAATTATGAAATTTGTCACTATCGTAAAACTAATTGTGGACTCAAATTGATATTAGAAAATATTCATAAAAAAGTACAAAACTTTACCTTTTCAGATTTTTGTGTTATTTACATTGGTAAGGAAGATTTTGTAAGGACTCATAATTACATAGAACTAGTCACATTTATTCGGGAAATATTATTACCGTTAAATCATACAAATTTCATAATATGTCTACCTACTTTTAAGTATATGGTTAATACCAACATAATGTTTAATAGCAGAATAGACACTTTCAATAATTTACTTTATTTAGACTCGATAACTTATAAATATGCGTATATTTTGGACTCCAACTTGAATTTGCCGTATTTGAGCAATACATATTGCCAACATTATGGTACTTTAAATAACAAGGGACTGAGTATTGTAATATCTGATCTACAAGACTTAATAATGAACTTGAATACAGCACACCTGGAAGTAGACCGTTTTCAGAATAATATGACAAATTCACAGCCACAAATTAATTCTCAGTTATTTCTTTAATTGTCTCAATATTCTACACCAAAATATAGCAGGTTTAGTGAATAAAACAGACGTACTTTGTTTAAAACTAGAAGAGTTATGTAATATTGGAACACCTATAGACGTTATTTGTATTACGGAACACTTTATTGAATCAGGCTATGAAGATCAATTATACCTGCCAAATTTCTATCTAGCTGCTTTCTTCTCTAGGAAAACAAAACGAGGAGGTACGTGTATACTTGTTAGAATAGGAATACAGTACAAAGAGATATCATTCATATCAAAACAATCGGTATCAGGAGTCTTCGAGTGCTGTGGTATTGAACTTATATCCTATAATATTATCATTATTTGTATATACCGTATACCAAAGCATAATTACACTATATTTTATGAAAAACTAGGTATCATATTGAGCAAAATCAGTTCGAATTCAAACAAAAACATTATCCTGGCAGGGGACTTTAATATTGATGTGCTAAAACGAAACAATATAACTTTAGAATTAGAATATTTTTTGTTGCAATATAATTTAAAATTAGCATTATACACTCCTACCAGGTTACATTGCAATACCTGCATTGATAATTTTGCACATAGTTTTTCAAAAGAATGTAAAGCGGAAACTATAGATTTAATACTTTCAGATCATACTTCTCAATTGCTAAAAGTACCTATTAATAAAGTATGCAAATTAAAATACTGGAAAATCAAAAAAAGAGACCATTCAATAGAAAACTTAAATAAATTAAAAAATCATTTACAGAGCTTATCCTTCACTAATGTGTTTAATACTACAAGAGCTAACGAGGCTTTTGACTGTTTTATGGAAGATTTTACGCTACTTTATAAATTATGCCTACCAGAAAAAGAAATTGTTATTAAAACAAACAAAAAGACGAAATGGATATCCCGTGGATTAAAAAGATGTAGCAGAAAACAAAGGCAGTTACTTTGGAAATACCGGCTTAATCCTAATCACAAAAATAAAACCGAATTTAAAAAATATACAACTCTCTATAAGAAAATTATTAGGTTAACCCAGAAAGCCCAAAACAACCATAATATAAATTCTGCCCAAAACAAAACGAAAGCTGCATGGCAAATAATAAACAAGTCAACATTTTGCTTACCACAAGAACATATATCTTCCATAAAACGAAATAATTCATATTTTACGGACCCAATTGACATTGCAAATGAATTTAATAATTATTTTATTGACGAAATTGAGAATAACATTAAAACTGACATGCAATTATTTAATAATCAATTTATTTTTGATAATTTGACTTCGCAATCAATATTTATGCCACCAGCTACTTATTTTGACATTATTAAAATAATAAACTCGCTTAGGAACACCAATACTGTTGGATATGACGGCATTTCTACAAATGTAATTGTTTTCTATAAAGTAATAAGGTATGTGAAAGATGTTATCGCACTGCCATTAACACATATAATTAATCTGTGCATTACTGATGGAGTATTTCCAGAAAAGTTAAAGAAAGTCGTAATCAAACCATTATTTAAAAAAAATGACAAATTAGATGTAAAAAATTATCGGCCAATTGCAAAAATACCAGTATTCTCTAAAATATTTGAGAAGGTAATCTATAATTCACTGTACACGTATTTCGAAAGATATAAATTATTTTGCAACGAACAAAAAGGCTTCCGTAAAAATACAAATATTAACATGGCAATATATGACCTCTTATTAAGTGTCATTACATCCATGGATAAACGTAAACCAGTATGCGCTATTTATACCGATATGACCAAAGCCTTCGATTACGTAAATCATAATATACTTTTTAAAAAATTGTATGGTTACGGTGTCAGAGGAAACATACTCCAACTCATAAAATCATATCTTAGTAATAGATACCAATGTACAGAAATTGCTAGAATATGTCCTAAGCATAAATTAGAAATAAAATATACTTCTGGACTAAGACAAACAAAGTTTGGTGTGCCTCAGAGTAGCGTGCTCGGGCCACTACTCTTTCTCATATATATTAACGATCTGCCAAAAGTGTTGACACATAAAATGATCTTGTTTGCAGATGACAGCACAGCCATCATAGAATGCTCTGAATCAAACTGCTATCAAGATGACATCAATAACTCACTGTCTAAAATTATAAATTGGCTTAGTCATAATAATTTAGTTATTAATTTAACAAAAACTAAAGTTATGCATTTCCATCAGCGCCGTGAAAATAAAAATATTAAAGTAACTTTTAATGATTTTAACATAGAAGAAGTAAATAGCTGTAAATTCTTAGGTATTACTATTGATAATAAGCTGACATGGAAACCCCAAATAGAGGAAGTGTGTAAGCGATTAAGTAAATCGGCATACGCACTCTTTCAGCTTTCAAAAAAAGTTAATACTGAGACTTTGTTAATGGCCTACCATGGCTTAGTAGCCTCCGTTTTACGTTACGGTATTATTTTTTGGGGACGGTCTACCGACAGAGAGCTAGTATTTAAGATGCAAAAACGATGTATCAGATCAATGTGTGGTCTTAAACCAATTGAAAGCTGTATACCTTATTTTAGATCCTTAAAAATACTGACATTGCCATCGTTATACATATTAGAAATTGCATAATTTGTAAAAAGTAATCCTGAATTGTTTACAAAATTATCGACTGTAAGGAAGAATCCAATTCGTACTCAATATTCTAATCAGTTGTCTCATGTTAAATGCAAAACATCATTGATGCAGAAGAGTTTTTTTTGTATTGCGTCAAGGATATACAATAAAATACCCAATGACACTAAAAGCATGCCGACTAACAGTTTTAAAAACAAATTACGTAAATTTTTGATTGACAAATGTTATTACACATTGGACGATTTTTTTAATGATAGATTGGAATAATTAATTTAATGTAATTTACTTTTTTTTATTGATTTATATAATAATGATAAATAATTTGTTACTCAACATTTTATTTTATCTTTTTCAAATGTTTGTATGTCCTAAAGACAAAACATAGTGCACTGTAACAAATGTAACACCTTTCATTTTACCTATGTTTAACAAATAAATGATTTGATTTGATTTGATTTGACTTTGAAAGTAAAATTGTTGTACATTTGTTGTACTAGGATATGACTTTAGCCTTTGGAAGCCGCTAAATTAAATGATGTTATAGGTAAATTTCGTAACTGAGTATTGAGTATTCCATATTTCAATACTAAAGCCAAGTCATATACTTTGCACATATTAATAAACGCTTTTAGTACACATACCTTAGTTATTTATCATTCAAATAAGTTTTTGTGCGAATATTTTTAAATGATATAAAAGTATTTCATAAATTAAAACCGTTTATAACAGTGGCGGCTGAAATATGATTAAAGGCTTAATGCGTGTAATGTACAGCTTTTTCCATGCATGTGCCGCCGAAAATGGTGAAGCATTCGCTCCGGCTATTTTTTACACCGAAGGTACCTACGTATTGTATGACCTTAAGGTTTGTAGGTCACGTTACTATGAAAGAATTTCTATAAATGTAATGATATGTCGTTAATTTGTAACTTTGCCTTTTAATAACATCACATTAGCTGCTAATGAAGCGAGGAAAAAAACACAGTTATAGTATTGGTGCTATTTTTCTCATGCACCGCTCATCTTCCCTGCTTATTTCTTGCAAAATGACTGGTTTGTTCCTACGGGTATAAGGCTGGCGAATCTTCAACGAATCAATCGTGCGATTTAAATTGACTACTCGTTGACGGTTTTTGATGTTTGAATAAATTATCATAGAGTCAATCTAACAACCGTGGTCAAAATGTGTGAATCAAGATTTTATAACTATATTTTTAGTCGCCGTCCTGATTTTAACCAACTTATTTATAGCACAATTGCACATTATTCTTCTCACAGTAGAAAATATATTTCAGAATAAAATTTATCAATTTTCAACAGCAATAACATTTGTCTACTCTCTCTTACTTTTACAAGTTATAGGGTCCAGCCAGACCAGTACAGCGACCCAACCTAGTCAAGTCAAATTGAAAACAGTTTCAGTCATTTCAACACTTTGAAATCCGCCTTAACAGTTACTAAACAAACAAAAAAATTCAAGAATTCTTAAAGCAAAAACGGCTACTCTGTAGCCAAAATGTCTTACTCACAAATAACCTTTGAGTTCGCTGATCCTATAACATTAGTTCACTTTTGTGACTTACAAAAAAGCATGTTAGTGCCGAACGAAATTTCTCCTTTGAATAGTCACTGCTTACCAGTGTGTATGTCCTCTATATACATCAGTGTACACATTACGGAAATATTTTTGTAGCGTTTGAAAAGAGATACAGTCATAACAAATCTGAGTTCGCTTTTTGTGTATAAACAGGGTTGGGTTGCGTTCACACGGGAATGAATGTTCTTGCTTTCACAGCATTATTTGAGGCTTACTGTGAGAACTTTTCTGTGCCTCTTGTGCCGCCTTTATTCCGAGTCATGTCTTTGCAGTTGCGGAAATGTTTTTTAATGTATTTTTTACATGTTTTTGTGACTTAGTAGAATTCTCATTTATATATCCGCTGTTGGTTGTGTAGGCTGAGTCAGTTGCTTATTACGTTACGGAGTAACGGTTGGGAAAACAAGTTCGAAGTAGTATAAATCTACATGGAAATGTACGACAGCTGGATCTAGGTTTGGCACGTTATTTATACCTAGTGGATGAATGTTTTTTTTTTTTTTTGGTGGCAGATTGGAAAATCCTCATGGAGTCCCTCCGCCCTGGGGGATGGGCGAAGGGGACTGTCAGACTCTTACTGACTAAAAACCAACCCGTGTGCCTCATGTACCCGTGTGTCGGAGGGTCGGGTATCGCCCAAGCATACGTCGCAACCCCCCGACGGGTATTGGCCCGCCAGATGGTCAGGCAGGCCCCGAACAAAACCCCCTTGGCGGCGGATGAAGGTGTTGGGCTCCGCCGCCAAAACATCCTCTGCGGCCGCGCAACACCGACACGCCTCTCCTCCCGCGACCGCGCCTGACTACGAGGGACAGACAGAACTGTCCCCCACACGCGCACCGTTGGACGCATCCTGCGCAGGCCCACTGCCAAGCCCATGCGGAGCGTCCACTCCAGGGATCCCTCTTAGCTTCACCGCGGGGTTCAAAGCCGTGGTTACTGAGCCCCCCGACCACGACAAGGTGGAGATCCCAGGGCGGTTGGTAGTAGAGCCTTACTGATTTTAGCAAGAATGGGCCGGCTCGACTGGGAAGTACTACCCACTCACAGAAAATCGACGTAAAGTAACAGTACCTAAACTGTTGCGTTTCGTTCGGTGAGTGAGAGTGCGGAGGCCCTATCCCCTATTCCTTCTCCCTCATCCCACTCCTTATCCTATCCCTTTTCCCAACCCCAAAGGGCGGCAACGCACTTGTGATCCCTGTTGTGTTACTTGTGTCCATGGGCGGCGGTAATCGCTTACCATCAGGCGATACGTCTGCTCGTTTGCCGCCTAATACTGTAAAAAAAAAAAAACATGGAAGGCAAGTGATATGAAAATCATTATGTCATTTGAATAATGCCTATAGTTTGGCGTTGCACCGAACCGTATGTACTAGGCGATTTGGTGATATGGAAAAATATTAATTATTGTGGAGATAAGACCTCTACTAAACTTCGTGTGGTTTTAGATGCTAGTTGTAGGACTACATCGGGTCAGTCGATTAATGACATTTTGCATGCCGGCCCTAATCTACAGGTTGATTTATTTAACATCACAATAAAGTTTCGTCTTTTCCAAATCGCTCTGTCAGCTGATTGCCGCTAAATGTTTCTCAGTATCGGCATTTGCGAACTACGTCGTGATGCGGGATATAATATGAGGGAAGAGAATTAACCTCGTTGTTTACAACTACACTCAAAAAACCTTTATTTAAGTAGTCACGAATGACGTCATTATAGGCGCCGCGTAACTTAAGTGATGCATCAAGTTTACGTTCTAAACAATGAAAACGTCTAAGCGCAGCAGCGTACGAGTCGCCTAACGAATAAGGGTCACCATAGAATGGCAACGCCACTACGTATCTGCCACTGTCGTCACGAACAGTGATAGCGCGGAAATGTTGTTCACACTCGAGATCCTTACGGCTCATCGAGGGCGGTGCGGTAATCTCTTCCAGTTCCCAAAATCGCTTGAGAAGAGAATCAATATTATTTTCGTGAAGAACAGAACAACAACAAGACGTAATATAATGAGAAGTATGTAACGTAGGTACGGTACCCATAATCACATACCCAAATACCGTCGCAATAGCGGGCAGTAAATTATGTTGCTCACTACGTACAACTTTAGGTAGTAACAAGTGCGGAAATATTGAAGCTCCGATCAAAACATCAATGTCTGCCGGATTCGCAAATTCCGCGTCTGCTAGCGGCAATGTCTCGAGATGTGTGAGTAGCGATACGTCCAAATTAGCGGTCGGCAATGTGTCCGTAATACGCTCCACGATAAGCGAAGAAATGTTAAAATTAATATTCCTATCAAAACGCGAATGTATTTCAATATCTACGGAATCTTTGCAATGTTTTTCTGACCCCCCGATCCCCTTGACTACTAATTTAGTGTTTTTAAAGTTATCCCACAGTCCGAGGCGTTTGAAACAATCAGAAGTAATAAAGTTACTCTGTGAGGCGCTATCGAGTAAACAACGAATTATGTGCGGTGCGTTATTAATATCATAAATGATAACTTGCGCTGTTGCTAATAGAACCGTTTTGGACGCTGTACACTATGGTTTAGCATCGCGCTGAGCATGACAAGCGCGCGAGGGTTGTCCGCGTGTGTGCGCCGCCAGCGCAATGGACGTCGTACACAACGATACTTCGCACTGAGACGCGGAGGGGAAGCCACCGTGGCGGCCTGCACCTGCGACGTAAGTGGACCAGAAATTGGGTCAAGGCTACCGGGTTGACCCGACAACGGATAACTTTTATCAAAATGTAATAATGAGTGATGTCGTTGATTACATGAACGACACTTCGTCTTACTAGAACAATCACTCGTTTTATGCTTTATACTTAAGCTATTAACGCAAGCTTTGTTTTCTTTTACACATTTGAAACGAGCAGTCGGATTTAAATTACTGCACAGACACTTCTGTGAATTATTATTATTAGATTCCGAGCATGCTACGTAAGATTGCGGATTAGGGACCCAGTTATTATTGCTATTTCGCGATTTATTCGACTTTTGTTTGCTATTACTATTATTAGACGAGCTAGATGAACTAGGCTGCGTATTATGAAATATTCGACACTGATCTTTGATGAAAGAAATAAAACTATCTAGTGTAGGTTTTTTATGATTACGTTCCGTCATCTCGAAATCACGAATTGTTTTAGTGTCAAACTTTTTTAAAGCGAGTTGAAGAAATATAAAGTCGGAAAGATCTTTTAATTTTAATTTTTTAAGGGAACTAACTGCGGTAACAAAGTTGTCTTTAAACAGCTGGAAATTCGAAACAGACGCGGCACCAGACAATTTAAGATTTAAAGCTTGATCAAAGTAAGTAGACGCTAGAACACGAGTATCTTAATGCCTATCAAGTAGTGACTGGAATATGACCTGATAGTTCTCAGCACTGGGTGTGACACCTGCGAATACGGACTGCAGTCAGCATCTGTCAGAGAACCATTATCGTGCACTGTAGACTTAAAATTCGCATAGAATAACGGCCAATTTCTTCTTTCAAAGTATATCTCCATCAAATGACATAAGTTCAATTGGTGGTAATCTCGGCGCTCGAACCGCCGGTGAGGCAGAAACGGGCTACGCGGAACACCTACCCTCCAATTGTGTTTGTATGCGCTTGATGATACAATAAAGATCTTCGAATGAGGTGTACGCCTGATAATTCGGCCGTTTATCAGGATTAATAGAAAGCAATCTTGCGTTATAATCGTCTAACAACTTATGAAAATCTGTTCGAATACTATCTACTGTCATACAATAACTAATAAATGATTACCTATTAATATCGGAAGTACCGGCAGTTTTTGAGCGCTCGTAAATTTTTTGAATACGCTCAAATAAAATATTACGTTTAGCTTCCAAGATTGTCAGCTCTTTTTCTTCCGACATTCATGGCTTCTTTTGTCGCGCCATGTTTACGTATGTATAAGCTAATGAGACCGAATCAAAATAAGAATACCTAAAGTACCTATTATTTTACCTAAGTAGGTATTTATGCGGTAGTTATTCGTAAGTAGGCAACAACTTTAAGGCGGTGGAATTAAAAGGTGCTTGGAATATGGAATTTACAAGACAACTATGATAGTTCCAGTAATAATAATTGGGTTAGTAGGTAGCTACATAAAAGTATATTACCTACGGAAGCGTGCGGAAATAACCACGTAATGGGTATGTAAATGGACTAGGAGTATAGCTAGGTGCTATAACTACCTAGGTAGGTACTTCTAGAAGATACCTACGCGAGATAAACGAGAGGTTACGTATAAACGCAAATGAATCCGGCTCGTACGGATCAAAAAATGCTTCGGCGTTGCACCGAACCGTATGTACTAGGCGATTTGGTGATATAGAAAAATATTAATTATTGTGGACTGTATAAAGGATGGCTGGTAAATCGCCTATAGGAGTGGGTTCATGGAAGGAATAGGAGGCGGAGGTATGGGAGCACGCCTTACCTTGTAAGATAGCGGCCGCCGGCGTCTTTGAGAGTTCTGAAGCTGC
Organism: Euclidia mi; assembly: GCA_944739405.2. Lineage (NCBI taxonomy): Eukaryota > Metazoa > Arthropoda > Insecta > Lepidoptera > Erebidae > Euclidia > Euclidia mi. Next base: position 112,725,672 of record OX123184.2, read on the forward strand.
ACAGATCACTCCACTACACCCGCGGGCGGTTTAGTTCTCGTTCATAGTATAAAATAGTGGTAAAATATTGCGGTGCTGCATGTGTTTGTCGCGGCGCGGAGCTGCACCAGGACGTAGCCGGTCAGCGGGACGGTTGATTTTCGACTTCGCCGCAGCGTCATTGAATTCTGCGACCAATTAGAGCGAGGCGTGCCTTTGGGAGGGAATGGGATAGAAAGGGATGTAAGATCGCTCGTTTTTGACACTGCGGTACGCAAAGGAATTTATTAGCTAGGTGTTAACATAATTAACTAGCAATGGAAAAGATAGATGGCGCTACCAGCCGATAACTTGAAAAGGTTATCTCAATTCATCTCAAACTGTCTTAGTTCTTTGTCTTTTGAATGACATGAATATCATATTTTTTATTTCTAGTAGGACGGTGCTATAATTTATTGTAGTGGTGGATATTATAAATAGTAAAAATGTAATTTACAATAGTCTATTATTCTATGAATAGACGTGAGTGTCCGAAGTACAATTAGATTGAATTAGGTAGGTATTTTAATAAGAATAATAGGATAAGATCAATAATAATTAAAAGTAGTAAAAAAATTGTCCTAAGTATCTACTTATATTTTTGTTGAAATGTACTTTTGTAGGATCTATCCATTTCATAAAATTGCTGAACTAACGATGAGTAACTACTAAATAAATGATGCTCTTGTCGGCTTAACTTTGTAACTCAGTATCTACCGACCTTGGGTGTCTAGTTCTATAATACTAACTACTAAGTCCCTTCAAACTAACTGATCGAAGTCACGCTCTCTCCGGGTTAGTAATACTAATTGACAGCGCGTTAAACCATTGTAATATAATAGTGAATTCCAAAATACAGGTCTATTCATAGACAAATTTAAATATGATGGATATTAATAATCTGAAATATGAATACCAATGAGCATTTATTACTAATTTTTTAACTAAAAATACGTTTAGAAGAGTTAGGTTGGTGCTTCGGAATATAGTAAAATGGCTTACATATAATATAAGTTTAAGGTCGATCTTGATATCTCAACATTCGCAATGTTCAATACCAGTTTTAACAATTATTTGTTTATTGTTACAAAAATAATTATTTCAACACGATGACAGAGTTTACCTTACAGCTTTCTCTCTTTTATAATAAACATTAAAATAAGTTTACAAAATAAAAGAACGTTCCCATCTATTTCATTTTTATTACCCAATGGATTAAAAGTCTACACATACAGACTAGCATAACATCAATGTTTCCATCGGGCAGCTAAAACAAGAAACACACCTTCCACCCCAAACTCCAACCGCTGCGCAGCATTTTAAGTAGTTTTAACAATTTTAACAAGGTGACTACAGTTACCGAAATATTTCAGACTTATTATTACTCAAATACGAACAAAAAATGCAATAGTGAAACACAATAGAAGTCAGTATTTTAGAAACGACTATTCGTTACTTTTTAAACCTTTCATTTACATTTAGAATCATTCGCTTAACACGGCTGTAATGTATTTCGTTATCTATGCAATTTGATAGCTCTGTGGCACAAATGGTTATCCATTTAAGCATTCATCAGTGTGCTGGTTTGTGTTGCAAGCTTCTGTGGTCATTTGTCAACAGCGTTGTGACCATTCTACGGTTTTGATACATGTGAAATATCTACTTGATAATATTATATCATTGTCTTCGCTGATATTTTACGGCCATTCATCCAAATGGGCTGTCTCTCGCTGCATAAATACAGGTCAAGCTTGTATTTACGTCTTTAATGGTATTTCATAGAATATATAACTGTCATATTCGCACTATATTAGGGTACCATAATAATAACTGATTCTTCAAAAAGATTTGCCCCATTTTGCATTTATTTACTTTAGTACCTACAACTTATATATAAAAAGTATCTCATGTACTATATGACAACAAAGAGCTTAAGGCTTTTACCATCGAATATTAACGGACAGAGAAATATACGAAAGGACGGAGGGCAAAAAGTCTTAAAAGCCTTACATCAATATCGAAGAGTCGGATTGAAAAGATGTTGCCTTTACCGCAAAAAAAGTAGATAGGCGTGGGCGAAATAATCTGTTGCCCTGTTTGTGACAACCAATTAAACATTTTTCAACATGCAGCATCCTTTCACAGTTTAAGTAATGTCACAAACTGTCAACAAACCCATCAGTTACTCCAACGTTAAATATTAAAATATGAGAATTTCATGGATTTTCGATAGTTTCATTTGCGATTAAGTGATATTTGGTCAGGCATTGTTAATCCTTCGGTAAATATTTACACGGGCTGTAGTGAATAAATCGTCACATTTTACGAAAACAGTCCATTGTTATTCACAGTACAGTGATATATCGGCGCGTGTCATGACGTATGCATAAAAAATCTTCACCCCTACTACGGTTGACTGAACTTTGGTACAGATACGTACTTCTTATAGAGCTACTTACGAGCGATTGAAATGATGACAGGCTTCAGTAACTACTTCAAGCATCCATTTTCAAAAAAAGAAAATCCAACAACGTCAATAATCACACATGATAAAAGTTGAACTTATCATCTTAGTCAGAATTTCAACATGGCTTTATATTTAGATTGGTGGCTGATGGCTTTAGATTTATTTTATGGCTAAAATGTGTTCCATGTTTGATATTGTTTACTGAAGGATGTTTTACGACATGAAGCAACATTCGTAAGAATCAAACAGAAAATATATCGAAGAATTATATAATTTTTGGTCCTTCTGTGGAGGTCGTATCCATAACACTCCCTAGAGAAATGGCCGGTGATTTTACCCTTTACACTTTCACTCCAGCCTATTATAAGCTTCGTTAACGAAAACAGGGGCTGCCAGTTGTTGTGGAAACTTGGGATCCAACAAGTCTCTTTGCTTAACTACAATACGGGACCCCACGATCGTTCTAACAGATTAAAGGTTCGGTCGGGACGTGAGTAGTGCCTATACACATTTTTGTTTATTTTCGTGTACACGAGGATTGTAGCAATTGCCTTCATTATATATACGGTATCTCATTTGGTCTTCGTCGCTTTATTCCATCAATTGAGTATTTGCTCCGATGAGTGTATTGAGTGTCATATGAATTTACAAAATAACACGTTTTCTTGGATGTTTTTGTGTTGCATGCTTATTGTTAATAATGAAAAGGAATAAGGACGAATATTTTGTATTGCTAACGCGTCAATGTTATTGTATTGTACAATACAATTACTACTGACATTTTATATATATGCCTCAATACCAGAACCTTGATATAAAACGAATTTTACAACTTAAGTTAATGAAGATATAACCATGCAAGTTCTAAGTACAGTTTGTATACCGAGACAATAATAAGGATATATATTTTTTTTATGGTAATAGGCGGCAAACGAGCAGACACGCCCATGGACACAAGCAACACCACAGGAGTCACAAGTGCGTTGCCGCCCCTTGGGGATGGGAAAGGGGATAGGATGAGGAGTGGGATCAGGGAGAAGGAATAGGGGATAGGGCCTCCGGCACTCTCACTCACCGAATCAAACGCAACAGTTTAGGTACTGTCACTTTACGTCGATTTTCTGTGTGTTTTTTCCTATTTAGACCAACCGAGCTTCTCAAAAAATTAATGTTTATGTAGTGTAACAATATTATGTTCTTTCAGCAAAACATTTAATCCTTTGCACCCTCTCCATTCTGTCGTTTTCGGGTAAAGTCTGATATTCTTAGCAGACACCTCGTCCAGATTAATTACAGCCATAGCAACATATAACGTACAGTAAAGTCGCATCGTGCCAGTGGATATACCAACAAATTGCCATGCAGAGGGTATCAGGTTCGAATCCACGGCGAGCACCAATGACTTTTCGGAGTTATGTGCGTATTGAATTGTTAATTATCGCTTGTCCCGTGCCTCGGAGAGCACGTTAAGCCGTCGGTCCCGGTTGTCATGAAGATCTTTGACAGCCGTTATAGGGCGTCAGTACCTTCTAAATAAACTGACACTAGTCTAAACCATGGAATATCGCTATCCCTTCGGGTTGCGGAGGTCAGACAGGCAGTCGCTCCGTGGAAAAGCTAATATTCAGCCAAATCCCTTTAGACTAGAAAGCGGACCCCAGACTGAAACTGGGATAACGCTAAGAGAAAGAAGAAAGTCGCATCGTGCCATACTTAACTAATCCACAGAAGCCTGGTAAAGGTCGCATTGGATGCTTAGCTCATACTGCCGCATAATGTGCGACCAACGCAACGCATATCAGCGTCCATTGTTTGGAATCCTATGCAATATCACACAGCTGTTCACAACCAATCTATATACCTGAATGTCAACGTTATCAAAATTTGTAGCAGTGTACAACTATGTGACTTAATTAAAACGTTTCTATTACGTAGGCATTACCTTTCCTATTAGAAATGTTTTCAATCATGAAATGGATTTGATTAAACGGTGATTGAAGTGGTCAATACTCAGAAAATATTTTAATGTCATTTTAGGAACTAAAATTAAACTCTTGTGATATGTAAGAGTATTACTTATTGTTAAACATATGGTCGCTTAACATAATTATGATCTTTAAATTTATGGGTCTCTGGTTTTTAAAGTTGATGAATGACTTGATTATAATAATATTCTACCACATTCACACATCACCATCTAGTCCCAAACTAAGCAGAGCTTGTACTATGGGTACTAGATAATTATTTTTAAATAATAGATTTTATTGTAATTTAAACATTATTTAGGGTCCTTAGTTGCCTAGAAAAGTGTAACAAGCGATTTCACTTTTTTTTTCTCTCAAATTCATTTTATCAGACGATTTTAAAATGAACCTTAACTTAATGTTTAATAATTGGATGTGGGACTAATTCAGACCATTTTGTCAAAGCCAGATTATGCCTTTTGGTTTTATTAGTTTAGCAGTGACACGTCTTAATCTGTATGAGTATTATTTGTATAGGGTTAACATACCCTTATTGGATAAAAACCCCTGTAAAATATGAATGCACAAAAAACTGAATATAATTCCATGAACAATAGTACACTACGCACCACAACACCTGATGAAATCACGAAATCTTTACCATGTAAGTTTCTTTACCTTTTTTTCTTAATTTCTTTGTAAAAAAGACAGCTTCCGCACTGGGGCTAAATCCTGTGTATCGGGGGACTTAACAAACATGCAACTAACGGACACAATGAACACCCAGACTCAACACAGCAATTGATGAACCACACAAGCTGTTGTTTCGTGTGGGTATCGAACCAACAACACTCGGCGCAGTGTCAGGCGGCCGCTTAAACCACTGCGCCAAACGAGCAGTCTAGTCAGTTCTACATGTTAAATATAGTTTATTTATTTATTTGTATGGGAAAACAAACAGATACATACATTACTTAATAAACAATGGTGCAACAAAACATAGGTTAGTATGTAGCCCACAACGTTATCCACATTTTGATTAGTTATTTATCAAATTATTATTTAAACAGAGAGGTTGAGTACGAGTAGCATATTACAGTACAAAAAACAATGAAAATAGTGACTTTAATAATTTAGGATATACAATCTTCTTTATACAGCGATATTTTAGGAATAGTATAAGTACAATATTAAATTAACTAGGTAAGGTAATGTCATTTTATTATATGGTTTGAATGAATTCTAATAAGGCCTTTCTAAATTTATTTGCCGTTAATGTAAACAAATCCAAATGTATAAAATATTGATTATAATTTTTCGCTAATCAATGCAAGGGCGCGCGCACTCCAGCATTAGTGCGATAAGATGTAACTGCAAATAGTGGTCGTGCGCGCACCTCACGTCCAATTACAGTGCGTGGAACAATATAACTTAGGTTGTTAGTTAGCTCTGAGCAGTCATATCTGTTATTGCATAAGTCGAAGAGAAACTTAGTTTCTAGAAACAGGCGTCTAGACGCTAGATTAGTCAGATTTATATTTCTTTGCATATTTTGACTACGGAGGGCAAAATTATGACGACAACGGTATTGCAAGGCTTTAATAAACTTGTTTTGTACTCTCTCCAAGCTGTCAATATACTTTTGATATAGAGGATTCCAAATGTGTACGGCATATTCAAGTTGGGACCGAATAAGTGATTTGTACAGGTACGTGTAGGTCTCACGACGTAAAAACGTAGTTATAACAAGATCTTCGTGGCAGGCCCGGGTTCACCTAATTGCCGTCAGATGGGTCACTTCATAATATTTCAATATATTAATAGCTCGCCCGAACATGGAATTACACCCGTCCTGAATGAAATTTCCATTTGTAATAGGAAATCCCTTGAAATTTTGGACTACCTGAAGGAATGCGATTCCTGTACACACTATAATGGGCTACTACTTAATATTGTTCATAGGATTAGCCAGCAATTCTTATAATATTAAGTAACGAAATATTATTTTCAATTTTAAAATTAATATTTAGTTAAAGAAATCGTTCTTGGAATTTTAACTAACAACGTAATAACAAGTTATATGCTGTGGTGTTCATTCACGTATATAAATTCAAGTCAGTCAGTATACGAATGGGAATGAATGAATATTTTCTTTTCTTTAGCAAATTGGTCAATTAAATCTACGTCAAATGAAAATCAAACAGTTTGGTTGACTACATTCCTTTAGAGACGTCTCATATTCCTTTATAAAGCATTGCACTTAACACACATTGCTAAATAGTGCTACGAGCCCAATTTTATTCCTTGGTAACTCACTTTCGATTACCCCTTTTGTAATTTTCAATGTCAGAATTATGAAAACATCTTGCGTTAGTTTTAAATTTGCTTAACCAAACACTGTCCGTGCGGTGACGGGTTAAGAATAAGGATTGTCACCACCCCATATCATCCCATGGGTGTCGTAAGAGCCGACAGAGGGACCATACTATGCAGAGAACAGCACTGTAAGAGAAGGAAAGCTTGATACAAACCCTATACCAACCCGTTTGGCCAGCGTGGTATAGTAGGCCAATTCCTCCTTTCAAAGGAGAGGCCTAGTCATAGATTATACAGATATACTGGTATAGATGCGCAACTCCCTCTAAAGAAAAAGTTCAATAGGCATCCTCGACTCTAGATGGCGTACAAATAAATTTCATTTTTATTCCGATCGTATAGATGGCGTTAGTAGTGGATTCATTTTTCAAAATAAAATAAATGTTTAATTTCGCTGTTATTAAATAAGTAAATGACAACTATTATGTAAAATATGCAATTTAAAAGTAAAAAAATATAAAAATCACAAAAAGTAGTTCTAGATAAGCGTGGATTCGATCCACGGACTTTTAAGTTATGAGTCTAGCACTCTTTCACTGCACCACGCAGATCTTAACGATGTTGGCGAAATTACCGTTTAGTTATCGCTACAGATATTTCTAGGTATATATGTAATTTTTTTTTGCAATCTTCGGTAGATGGCGCTGATTTATATGAAATTTACCCATGTATGGAGCTTTCACGGCCCTGGGCCTAGTCCAGCAGAGGACTGTTAAAGGCTAATGATGAACCAAACACTACTTTGCAAGCTCAATTTTTATTTATAAATGTAAAATATTATTGTGGTTATTTGTTTGTCATCTTTTCACAATTAAAGCAAACATTTTCGATGCTAAAATAACACATTTGTTAAATTTGAATTTGTTTAGAGAATGTCTGACTCTCTTTGCAAAGCTCGTAGCAAAACAAGTGTGTACGGGAATTTTGAGAAAGAATATAATTTTAATTCTCTCTTAAAGAAAATATCTAAAGAACAGACTGTATATCATGGATGACATTAAAAACATTCTAATAACGGACACAAACAACACCCAGATCCGAAACAACACAAAAAAGATTTAAAAAAATATACACAAAGTATTGGCGAAGTGATATCAAATCCTCAACCCTCAGTACAGTAACTAAATTATGTAGCTTATAGATGACATTACATTGATATCAGAATGTAAAATTATTTGATAAGCAGGTGCTACTGTTTATCCAAGCAATATACATTTACATTTGATGATTTTCATTCCTACAATCAAACCAAATCTACCTCAAACAGAAATAAAAATATTTCTTGAAATATTGTGTAGCCTCTGCCTACCTCTTCGGGGCTATAGGCATGAGACTTTGTATGTGTGTATGAAATAGATATACATGATGTAGCTGCTAAAATAATTCATTTTACGAAGCAAATTCTTGATTCATAATATTTTGCACTCTTTGTTGAAACATATTTAAACATGTTTATCATAAAAACGATAAAAACTCAATCTTTTCAATTCTAACTTAGATGATGTTAAAAGATTACTTATTCTTTGTTGTACATCTATATTTCTTTGGGTAAAGGGTTATAGTTTCAGTAACACGATTTTTAATAATACTTTAATATAATAGTTTTATTTCCATCAACTATTCTTACAAAAAACGTTTCGGAGGCCTTCTTTTAAGTATCAAGATACTTGGATCAGAAGACCACACTCTTCCATAACAAGTATGTAATAAATATTGAAAGTAATAAAAAAAATTGGTTGCCTGTAAAGTCGGTATACGGGCGAAAGTTTTACGTGACAACGACTTTGAGTGGTAAAATAATTTTAATGTGAATATTCATTCGTATAGTAGGAAGAAGGATGAAAGACGCGTGCCTTTCACTTTTTATGTCTGTCTCTCTCGCTCTTAGGCGGGACGCGTGCCTCTCACTCGCTCTCATTGTGAGCGCATAACGTGAGCGGAGCGTAACGCAGTTTCTTGAAGTGTCACCCGGCAAACCAATTTATAAGACGTTGTCACGTCAAAAACTAATTAATTAAGAAGGCGTAATGTATTGCGATATCAGTTTCAGATAGTGTTTCATATAAATATTTTAGTGAATTAGGCTATTGCATTCAATCATTTAGGTTTTCAGTAACAATGCAAGAAAAAGGAAGTTGTTATAAAATACTAAGAAATAACCATAATATCAATGGCTGTCATTTTATCCGGCATAACAAACGACATCTCATTTACCTTTCATAAAATTGAATGAGCTTACAATATATATAGGTATACCTACCGTAACCAGTAGGCAGTATTTCAAATAGTTTCTCCACAATTACCTCAGGATTAAAGTTAGCATCGCTTTAACCGCTCGCTTGCTTTCGATTTCAACAAAACCGTCGAACTTTGCTCACATAATTTGACACTGTACGCTCGGCGCGGGCGCCCTCATTCTAACTTGATTTACAATCGATTCGAGCGACCTAGCTTTATTTTGTTTTCTGTTTTGTATAGACAATAAGATAAGGAACAAAGTAACGTTTGTTATTTTAACAAAAGTTGTGTGTATAATATTTTATATTAGACTAAAGTTAAGGTCGAGCATATTTTGCCGCTTTCAGACGAATACCGTGAAATTACGAAAAAAAATGAAAAAATGCGCGATGTGTGTATAGTTTTTAGTCATTTTTACAAAATAGAATAGTTATTTGTTGTATTTAATAAGAAACAATAATGATTGTGGAAGAATACCTTCATAAAAAAATACAAAAACCTACATGCAGTTGCACACAGAAAATCACAAAATGGCTACTTCAAACTTCACTTTAATTTTTTAAATAAAATTTTCTTTAATGATGTTGCAAACTTGCGTTCGGATGATAGATATATAATCTGTCATTTGTTTAAAAACGATTTGAAAGGACTTTAGATGCTTTAAAATAGAGTTTAAAGTCGTTTAATGGAAATTAACTTTTGGCAACGATTGTTTCCAAGAGCAAAGTTCGCGGTGTTAGTATTGGAAACGATCGTTGCCAGAAGCAAGCGAGCGGTTAACTTTCATGTGTTTACCATGTGTATCAACACATCTATTCGTAGGGAGACCTCGACCGATTATAGGAAAATTCAATGTACGGTTACGTAATTTCGGTTTTCCGGGTTGCCGCGTTGGGTAATAGCCCTTATATCTACGCCAACGTATTGTAGATGTGCGCTATAGATATATTGTGGTGATAGTGATGCGAGAATGTCGCGGCGCCCGACGGTTCTATGCTAAGCTTATTAGGTGTGCTGATCTGCTCGGAAATTGGAGGTAACGGACGGTAACGATAATGATCGAATTTTGTAAAATATTCACAGTAGACTTTTTTAAATAGGATTTAAAATATGTTAGATAGTAGTTATATTAAACACACTTAATAATACATTTGTAGTTCAATCGAAACAGTTTAATAAAACTAACTGAGGAATAGATTGTTTTTGAAATATAACAGTTGACCATGGTATATTTACGGGCACAAAGACCCTCAGGCTCAGAACTACTAGTGCATAGATTAAATCCATAACACTCGACCAATCAGTACATTTAGATACACATATACAATAAAATCGCAACAAAACAGCACAAGCCTCAAGCATCAATCAATAAAACCACGCATACACTTGACCATTGTCGAAAATATACGTAGGAATATCCAATTCCTTATAGCCCATTGAAACTCATGAAGTATATTTGTAAACAAACAGTCCAATGTCCATTCCTTTTTATGTTATTATCCGGGTACGACTGGTCAACGAGGGATTAAAGATTTTACTGTAAAGGTAGGTAATATTTAATTATAGAGAATAAGCTTTGGACAAAATTCTATAGCTTGATTATTAACAACTCAATGGTTGCTAACAAATAACTTGTAATTATTTCGTCATTGTGAGAGAGTAAAATTATTTGTTTCTACCTTTATTTTAAATATTGTGAGAAAGGACGATGGGCGGATTCGTCCCCACCCATCAACAAAAATGAAATGTAGCTCAATTGACACATTTTGGCAAGATAATATTATTTTACTATGGGGATGTTGCCCAAAAGCATGGGGTTGTCATAGTAAGTAACGGTTAAACAAATATTCGTATAAGTACGTATTTTTGACGATTATTTGTAAAACACCTACTCATTTATGTATTCGTTAGTGCACAGTGAACATAGACCAGTAAATACGAACTATGACACACAATAATATAGATAACTAGCTGACCCGGCAAACGTTGTTTTGCAAAATTTTTTTTTTTTTTTTTGAAAAATAGATGTTGGCCGATTCTCATAGATACCGGATAAGCACAAAAAATGTCATCAAAATCGGTCAAGCCGTTTCGGAGGAGTATGGGAACGAAAACTGTGACACGAGAATTTTATATATTAGATAATGTATACTGAATACTGCAAAATTACAGCTTAATCATGTTAGTGGATATAAATTTAATAAAAGCGTTAATTATAAAGGGATTTGGGAAATATGACAGGAGGTGGCGAACATTAACCGGACGTTGAATTTTTAATTTAGAAACAATTTGGTCTAAAGGAAAGGCTTCATTTAACTGACACTTGAGGATAATGTGATCTAGGGTACCATCGTCTAGACCACATTCACAAAGGGAGCTGTCACGTACTCTTATTTTATGGAGAAAGACTGGAGTGCAACAAAGTCCAAGACGTATTCTGCATATAACAGATGTTACAGTTTAAGAGACTTTTTTAAACTTGTAAAACCAGGGTTTAACAGGTATGATCGGTTGGATTGATGCAAACAACAACCCCTTGGTCCTACTGGATTTGGTCCAGGCTGACTGCCAGGAATTATATAAGTCTTCTCTAGATATATGTAACAAATCATTTGTCAAAATGTGGTAATATTTCTGATCTGCAACGTCACTAGTTACAGCATCTTTAGCAGCAACATCCGCACACTCATTACCCCGGATACCCATGTGGCTAGGAATCCAGACAAGATTGACTTCAATACCTTTCATACAGCATGAATACAAAAAATTTTTTAATTTCCAAGATAATGGGGCAACGGATGTCGCTCCTAAAAGAGTTTTGACTATAGCATCTAGGGCACTACTGGAATCAGAAAAAATAACTGCTTTTGTAATAGTTGAGTGAGAAAGGATAAACAAGGAAGCCTCGAGAATGCCAATGCATTTCCCAGTGAAAACAGATGCCTGTGGAGGGCACTGAAGCTGTAAAATTATTTGAGCCTTCAAATAGTATACTGAGATCCCAGTTTTGCTATGTGGACCCAGCTTATAAGCATCTATGAAATATTTATGAAATTCACCCCATCTTTCCTCCACAATAGAAGTAAACTCTTTATTAGCCTGAACCGATTCTTTATTTATGCCAAGATGTGGGATATAATTAGGTCTAAAATTTAAGACTTCATAAGGAGAATCATATAAGGGGAATTTAGAACACTGGTGCACAGGGACATTTTCCTCTAGGGCTCGGATTTTCCTGATTGAGTTTATCAACCGAGGGGAATTCTTGTGGCTCCAATAACCATCTTGACGGCATAAACAATCCAGCTATCGAAGTTTCTTGAGAATTGTATGTTTTTTAAGGAAATATGACTTACATACAAATCTGTCAGCCAGATATTGCCTACGAAGGGAAAGAGGAGGATCCCCACTCTTCACCTGTAGAACATTGATCGGGGTAGATTTCATACAACCCAAGACTATTCGGAGAGATTTAGATTGCACGGTATCCAATTTCCCTAACATAACTTTGCTACAAGGCTCCAAAAGAAATGTACCATAATCAATTATACTTCTTATTACGGCATTGTGTATAAGTTTCAGTGTAAACGGATGAGCACCCCACCAAACACCAGCTAGAGCTCGTAAGATATTGAGATTCTTTTCACATTTGCCAAGTACATAGTTAATATGAGGGACACCCGTTAGCTTTGAATCTAGCACGACACCAAGAAATTTAACATGCTCAACTTTATTTATAGAAGACCCTTCAATATCCAACTGAATATCTGGGATACTTCTCTTCCTTGAAAAGACAACAGCTGTACTTTTGGGGGCCGACAGTTGAAGACCATGGGAACAAAGCCAGGAATTTAAAGACTCTAGGGAGACTTGCATAGATATTTTTGCGGTCAATATCGATGGATCTGTCACATATAAACATAGATCATCAGTATATTGTAGGATCTGACAGTTGGCATTCAGTGATTCGTGAAGATCAGATGTATAAATACTATAAAGTAAGGGGCTTAAAACAGATCCCTGCGGGAGCCCGCGCCAAACGGTTCTGAAGTTAAACTTTTCCCCTGGGATGAAGAGGTTAACGATGCGACTAGATAGAAGATTGCAAATACAGTGAAGTATCTTAGCAGGTATACTCAGCTGGCGTAACTTACTTCTGAGCACTGTAAGATTAACACTGTCATAAGCTGAAGAGATATCCAGGAAAACCGCTACAACAGACTTATTATGGCTAAACGCAATACGGGTATCAGTAATAAAAGTCGCGATGCTGTCCATGGTACTGAAACCCTTCCGGAAACCGAACTGGGATTTTGCTAAAAGACCCCTACTTTCAACAAACCACTCTAATCTATTTTTTATAAGGTGTTCCAGAATTTTACAAATAACAGGGGAGAGGGCAATAGGACGATAATTATCAACCTTATTTGGTGATTTTCCGGGTGTTAATAAAGGAATAATTAGTTGAGTTTTCCAATCATCAGAAATGTAACCTCGTGAGAAACAATAATTAAACAAATCTAAAAGATATCTGCGACTCTGGAGGCCTGACATTTTGAAAAATGAATATGGGAAGCCATCTATCCCAGGAGCCGAGTCTTGGACACGATGGAGGACCGAATCTAGTTCTTCTAAAGAGAAAGGGTTGTCTAATGGATCATTGGAAATGATCTCCTCGTCTAAGGGAAGAGGACATTCGCCAATGAAAGGGACAAAAGAAGGAGCTAATTTATTTAAGAATGATTCAGCAAGATCCCTGGTGATAGGAGAAGCAGTTAAAGAAGAGCAACCACGGCGAAAATTTTTAAATTTTTGCCATACCAGGTGTGATGGGGAAGAAGGGGAGAGAGAGTGACAAAACTTTTTCCATCCTTCATATTTTTTCTTCCTGAATAAACGCCTGGATTTTGCAACTAACCTTATATATGTCAACAAGTTATCAATGGACATATTATGAATGTAATTGAGTTCAGCTGCTTCACGTTTTTTAATTATTTCAGTACATTCCTTGTCCCACCATGGAGGAGAAGAGATTTTGCCAGATGCAGAGTTTTTCAGAGGAATGGATATATCAGCTGAAGATGAAACGGACTCGTTGAATTGCGAAATACAGGCATCTAAATTGGATCTGGTAATTCGGGGACATGACGAGACTTTTTTCTCTAGGGCAGATCGGTATAGGCTCCACTTTGCATCCGCGACTCTGTACCTTAACAGTGGTGTTTTATCTCTAACGGGCATGTATTTGTTAATAATGGTTGTGCAAATAGGATAGTTATCACTTCCATATGTCAAGTTTAACCGGTTCCAGTTAAATTAGCTGAGCAGAGTGTCAGATCAACACAACTCCCACCCTGACCTGGTCTGGGGAGCCGGGTGGTCGAACCATCATTAACAATACATAACCTTGTAGAGTCCAATAGGTCAACTAGGTCATTTCCGGGGCTATCACAGTGATCAGATCCCCACAAAACATGGTGACAGTTAAAATCACCTAAAACGATGATTGGGCTGAAAACAGCACAAACAGTATGAATAAATTGAAGACACAGGGAATTAGGGGAAGGAATGTATATAGAAATAAAATTAATGCCACAGATGTTAACACCTACTGCATCAATCTCATCTCCATGACTAGGGAGTTGTAGGGATGAGGAAGGAAAGACATTGTTGATAAGGATAGCTGCACCACCATAACCGTAAGAACGGTCATCACGATGCATACCCTGTGAAACTGAAATTGAGGCGAGGCAAAAGCCAAGTCTCTGATAGAGCAAAAACAGCAGGTTTATATATATTTAATAATGATATAATGTCATGTTTTTTCGGCAGAGCGCTCCTGGCGTTCCATTGTAGACACTTGAGGTTCATGGTGGCGAGAAAGAATGAGATTTACTAAATCATGGGCAACGTAGTCAGGTAAGTTGACTTTAGATAGGAGAAAACAAATTATATTAATCAGTGATTCCAATTCCTTTGAGGAATCATCCTGAGTAGCAGGAGAGTGCTGATTTATGAGACCACAACCATTAGAGGAAGAGGAGAACGAATAGTTGTGTATAAGGTCTTGATGGGCTCTCTTGTCATACCCAGGAGAGAGAGGAGCATGAGTTTTGGGATTTAAAAAAACAGTTTTATGATAAGAAGTGGTAGGAGATATATGGGGGTTGGATTTCGAGATAGAAGGGGTAGAAGCAGAGTAATAAGTGGGCGGAGAAAAGGCTGAGATATCAGCATAAGATTTGAAACTGCTTGGAATTTTTTTGGAGGCTTCCTGATATGATGTGGATTGTTTTGCCGTGGTGATTTTGATGTTCTTTTGTCTCAAGAATTACTGAACTGAACAATAAAAACACACTGGCTCTTCTGCAGAGCACCCCTCTCCAAGGTGTTCACCACCGCAGCGGTAGCAACGTGGTTTGGACCGGCACTGTAGTTTTGTATGTCCGTATTTACAGCATGCGAAACACTGAATAGTTGGGAAATGATATAATTCAACGGGGAGGGCGTTGTAACAGCAAAATACCCTCTTGGGGAGAACTTGGCCATCAAACGTCAACACTACTGTCGAAGTAGGCTTCCATTCCGATATACCGTCATTAACAACCTTTCTATTTAACCTTCTAATTTTTATTATGCGGCCACATCCTGTAGGAGTTTTTACATTTTCGAAGATGTCCTTATCCCACCACTCTGAGGGAATGCCTTTAACTATACCCATTCTTGTAATGTTGTAAGTCGGAATGGATAAAGAATAGCCTTTGTCCACCATCTCCGAGTTGCCTATAAATGCATTCGCATCCTCAGGGGACTTAAATTCAACAGAGATTCTGTTTCTGCCAACCTTCTTAATGCCATCAGCTAGAACATGCTTAATGTTGAGTTTGAGCATTAGACGTCCAAAGTTAATTGGATGAATTGAGGTGGCAGAAGCAGGATCTTCGGATTTGACTGAAACGTGGAACAAAAAGGGAGCTACATCCATAGCGGAATATCTAGAGCGGCTGTAGACTTGGGGTTGCGAATCAGCATTATGTTTTTTGGGGGGAGGCGGACCATCCACATCACCCTGTGACATATGTTTACGTCGCAGAGCATTCTCAGCGGCTTCGAAATTGGAGAGAGAAGTTGTTAAGCCCGGCGAATACGCAAAAATGTCTTGGCAAGTGCCAACCGTCGTAATATTCTGAGAGTCGCGTGAAGTACATGGGTCTGGCGGGCGACCAGGAGGCAGATCATCTATCTCCATGGTCGTCCGGCAAAAGGCCTAGGATTAATAAAAATTAAAGGAACTTGCCAGTAAATCACACAAACAAATACAGACACGGCACAACTAAAACAACACAAACAGATACTACGCCACAAATAACACCAAAATAGACTTTCAACTTCAATAAGCCTTATGGAAAATTCTCGCACATGTGTTCACCATAGAATACCCAGCAAGAATCTCTTTTGTATAGTTAATAAATCATGTTTTGTACTGTAATATAACCATAATGTCAAAATAACTTACAAGTGTAAAATGAAAATATAGGTTAATTAATAATAATAAATTGTTTTTAATTTATGTATCCCACGGATTTAAGTAAAAAAAGTATTTTAATCAAGTAGTGGATACTTGAGGTACACATTGGCATCAGTTCCATGTGTATTGGTATATGGGGACGGAGCCCATACATTTTTGCCCATAGTCCTTTGAAGGTGTATTTTTTTAAAGTTGATATAGACGAAGGCAGGGATTCAAGATTATTTAAAAAAAAAATACTTGATGGAACAGATGCTGCAATCTTTCGTTGATAATTTTTCCAATTACTATTTAGACAAATTAAGTCAGTCTTTAATGAGTCCATTACAGTAGTTAGAATATAATTATTAGTTTGAAAGTTTGGCAACAAATACCAAAAAAGGCAGTGCAAAATAAGGCTAATTTATTTTTTACAATTTCGTTGCCAAATAAAGGAACTGCATGTTTGGCTGTAAACAGTAACTATTCATTAGGTATATTGTGTTGTAGATCGTAACATATTGTTCAGAGAAAAATTAAGTTTAGGTTGGATGAGTAAAGAATTGTACTCTCTGTTTAATTTGAAGCATTATTGTCTAATGTGAGTCGAGCTTCAGATAGTGTTGGGTTCTGTAGTAGCACGTACGATGAATTTGTATTAAAAGTAATTGAATCACCCACGAAAATGGGTTTGAGTTATTTGTCTATACCTACTGAGTTACAATTTAAATACTTATCGGGTAGTACTTATCCGGCGATTATTATTCGGGTTTATATACCACGTAAAAGTAGTCTCGATGTTGGGATTATGATATTTCTGTCGACACTGTTAAAAGTGTCACTATCACGGGTGCATGTACGTGATTTCGATAAAAATGCAAGTAAAGAGTAAATGATCACGAAATTTAAAATAAATGTTACTCGTTCATTTTAATTAATATTTCGGAAGAACTAGCTGAAAAGAAAAAGAATTGAAAGCTCGTAATGGGTTTTAATTACATATTTAATGATACGCACTCGACACACACGGCAAATAATATGTAGGAACGAATCGTTTCTGGGTTGTCATTGGTGTCCGCACATGCCTATAAAAAAACTTATGTTTCAATTTTATCCTGCAACTTTGTACATTTGGTTGAAATATTTCATCATACCAAGCTATAAGCGTTAATTGTACGTCACAACGCTACTCTAAAAATAAGTTGGGTTGAGACGGAAAAGTAAGGTTGCTAAAATTACAGGAACATTTACATATTAAACTAACCTTTTTCAACCAATTATATACCCCGGCAGGTCGTTTGGATCGACACTTTGATACTTTATTCGCCATCTTTCGGCTGATTAGCTATCGTAAAGTATATCTGACGAAAAGTGGGTGTAGAAATTCACCTCTGCCTACCTCTTCGGGGTTATAGGCGTGAGACTATGTATGTATGTATGTATGTATGTAATATGAATTTTATTACAATTTGATACTTAGTAAATCGGAAAACTTTTGTAAAAGTGATTTTCCAAAGATGTATTCGCCAGACATCCATTTGACGTCGCCCTAAGCATTTGTGTAATGGAAATAAAAAGTTTTAATATTATTAATTTAATTAGTTTTCCCTTGAAATCAAGTTTGGGAGGTAGCATCGGTTTTGCACAGCTCCATGAGACATGTTCTACTTTCATATGAACGGAATTCGGTTCAAACAGACTAAATATAAAGATTATCATTTGACTACTCGGAAGGCGTAGTCATTTAAGCAGCACTAGACACTTGGTGTGATCTGATATGTTTTGGATCTTGGTCTTCTTTATGTCCGTTGATTAAGGCTTGTTAGAATCCTCCGCAAAACATGGTTTAGTCCTAGTGCGGGAGTTGTGTTTTCAATAAAATGAAAAATATACTGCAACTTTATCCATCGTTTTCTACGTCAGCGTATGGCAGAACGTACAAACATATTTCGATAATCGTTTCGTGATTTTTTTTTTAAGAACCATTTTCTTCTCAGTCTCCTTTTCTGTGTATTATGCAAATAAATATTAATTAATGTGAATAAGTAATAATATTTACAACATTACGATATTTCCATTACTCTATA
Source organism: Euclidia mi (assembly GCA_944739405.2). Classification (NCBI taxonomy): domain Eukaryota; kingdom Metazoa; phylum Arthropoda; class Insecta; order Lepidoptera; family Erebidae; genus Euclidia; species Euclidia mi. The sequence goes on from OX123184.2 coordinate 112,744,329, forward strand.
CTCTATGGGATTACAAGATACATGCAAATGGGTAAAAATATATTTTCATGTTATCTTATTTCAAAAGTCAGTTTTGCCGTTAATGGTATGGCACTCTAAAAAAAAAGTCAAACCAATCAAAAGCTGTTCATGCTAAAAAACATTTTCTCATTATATTATGAATATAATGAGAAAATGTTTTTTTTTTATATTATATATGTATTGTGATTAAGTATCCAGGAAATACGCATTTATGCAAACTTCAGAACCTCTAGTCGGAGTAACCTTTACATATCGATATACAGGGTAATTTTTTATGTATTTCGGATATTTTAGTATGTTATACATTTACGAAAATTAATAAATCCGTATTTTTTATTTTTTTGTTTTACCAAAAAATAACAAAGTTATCGCTTATTAAAGAATATCTATTTGAAACAGATGTTCATGGTCATCCGATGGCTTATCAGCTGTGAGCTCGACGCGACACAATAAAGCGCGCGGGAGCGCTACCTAAAGGTTGAAAGACTTGTACCTACACCGATCAGATACTGTGTTCTAGTTTCAAAATTATTGTTATTCACGTACCTACCGTGCTTCATCAGTCCATAGGATGTTCGCTTCGGGATGATTAATAAGCCATTCACACAATACTCGTCGTAGTACTTGGTCTACTTCCTGAAGATGTTGTACCGGCTGGTAGTGGTACGGATGGAGACCGGCTGCGTTTAACAGTCTCCACACTGCTGGCTCGTGGATCCCTTTCGAAGAATTCGAAGATCAAGTCATCGACTTCAGTAGCCAGGCGAGGTCTGCCATATCCTAGTGCATGGCTAGGGGCTGTGAACTGGCCATGATCCAAAAGCCTTTGGTTAGCCGCTAAAATAGTCCGTTCACTTGGAACTACTGGGTTGTTTACTCCTTGAGCTCGCATACGAGGTACACTTTCTTGTTCGTACATTGTTCTACCTACACGAAGGCTTTCACCACTGAGTAAATAAACTAGTACCATTTCGTAGCACTCGGGATTTGAAAATCGTTGGGACGTCGTTCTAACGACTTACGACCGGCAAGTGCGTCGACGCTTGCGCGAAATTGCGACACGTGCTACTTTCTCGATGCGCTTGAGTTGACTGGCGCGTGGCCGGCTCGTGGATTGTTGTCCTTTACCACGCCCCTCACCCCGCGTCCTGCATCCCGCGTCCCGTACCCCTGTCGCATCGCGCGCGTCGTATTTGATAGTATTATTGCAACGAATAACGTTGTCTATGATTTCCTTGTTTCTCGGATATTTTACTCGGATTTGGTGGGATAAAAAAGTTATAAGTTATTTATGGAAATGTGTTCTATTATTGATATAGAACCACAGAAAAAAATATCCAAACTACATAAAAAATTACCCTGTATATGTACTAAATATGTCAATGCCCTTACACCAATATAAGTCACGGACGCCCATTCCTTTACGCGAGCTTTCGCCTATAATAGAACCACTTCTTAAATCATCAAAGCCTTAAACAAGGCGGAATGCCCGCAGCAGATCAAAGCTTATAATTTTCATACACGCCACCAAAGTTCGCAATGATCTTTCTGTATCGGTTATGAAGTTCGGTTACTTCGGTCTGACACAATTTCTCGCTAAACTTGTTATTAAGCGAGGCGGTCTACCATAGCGGACATTGAGAGCCTTGAACTCAGAATGCTTACACAAATTAATCACAACTTTAAGTCGACATCCACAATGAAAAAGATCGTAACTCATATTTTGTAACTTTACAGGAGAGCGAGACAAAGATTAAAAAAATTCTCAATCAATTCTGTTAAGTCCTAGTGCCTTGAAACTTGAAAACTAAAAATTTTAGGGGATACTGTACATTTACACATGATTAGTGTGTTAGTAACTTACGTAGTTTATTAGTTTTGTGAGATACAATCATATTACACGGGGTAAAGATTATAATGTGACATTGAATCTCAGACTTACAATGCAAATTTGCACGGTATTTTACACTTTGCAAAAAAAAATTGTAAGTCTGAGATACAATGGCTCAAATATTTAATATTATAAATGATTGGCAAACATACTAGCGTGTAACTAAATATACCTTTTTATCATCTTCATTGGACGTCAACTCACAATTTTTTACTACTGGCTAAAATCGTAACGCGAATGAATTCTGATACAGGGATAAGCGCATAAAAATATATTTTTTTTTGTTTACTGTGGATATGATTGTAACTCAAATTCACCAAAAAGTGTATCGATTACTGACGAATTAATAGACAAGATTCTTCGTGAATTAGTTTAAACGCTGCTGTAGCCTACAAAAGCAAGGGCAGACTAATTTTTATGGTGTTGTAATTACTAGAAGACCCTTTAAATGGGTCCCATCGCATATTGGAATACGGGGTAACGAGAAGGCTCACATGTTTGCGAAATACGCAGCCAAACACGCAAAAGAAACTAATTCAAGCTTGATTGCTCGAAAATATTGCCTAAATTCAAAATGTATGTTATGATCATTGGAAGGAACACTTTGACAAAATGTCAGTAGAAAAAGGAATCTGGTATAAAACCGTACAATGTCAGTCTCCCCGTGGTTGTTGTTACAGCTCACAGACTTAGATCTGGACACATTCCATCTAACAAATTCGCCTTGATGAAAATGTATAACTTCTCCCAACTGTGAGGTGTGTGGAGTTATAGAGGACATACATCACTTGTTGATGGAATGTGTCCGATATGAGGCTGATAGGAGCAGGTTGTTTAGGGCTCTAAAGTTGAACAAGAACGACATAGGTATTCCACCGATTACTAGCTAAACAAAGTTCAGATGATGCAAGAAAGTTGTTCGACTTTATGGTCCTGATACATTGAAATCCTTTGGTTTTTATATTATTTAGGTTACGATGGGACTGGCATGCACTGTGCGTTATAAAAGTCCCTAAAATTAAAAGAGTATAAAAAAATAACCCTTGAAAAAATATTCCTTGTGTCCATCCATTTATGATCCGGCTGCTCGGCGTTAATCTGGCTGTCCGTCCGTTGAAATATAGATAAATTGCTACTAGGTATAGGTTTGAAAACCAATTTTCAAAGACCATAATATAACAACCTTTGACAGGGTTATAACCAAAGACATAACGTCGTTGTCACAACGTGAGTTAACCGTGTAAATGAGGCATTAATAGTACGAATACACTTACATGGAGCATAGATTTTCATGGCGAATGCACCTTGATATTTTGGAAGTGTGGACATAAGTCCTTACAGAGGAATTCGCAGAAGTCGATTTTCCCCTTAAGGTTAGTCGTTGCTCGTAGCACTTGTTATTAAGGTTCACAATTGACTGAAATCCTATACTACGGCCAAAATTTGATCCGAACTCTTGACCCTAGTATGTACAATTTACAGTACAAAACAAACTGTGTGTAGCATTTGATAAAACGTTGATTTAAAAGTCTTCGCCAAGTCGTTATATGTTAATCAGGAAAATGTTAAGCAGAGACTACATTGAATTTACACGTTTGACTTACACGTATACCTTGGGTACGGTAAAATAGTTAACTATAGAAGTGATAACAATTACTTAAAATTAAAAACGCACTAAATCTCACCTTGCTTGATGTCAGACAAACGTTCTCTACCAATGATAAAAGTATTAAATATTTTACAACATAAGAAATAGCTCCTATTACGTATACCTACTAGTACATAATATATGTATATGTAAGTCATTAAAGTGCACCATAATTATGAAACAATCCCATACAAGCAAAGTGGATTACAAGCACAGCATCGCTTTAATTTAAAGCGTTATATTATAGGTATTTACCGTAATCCCTAGATAATTAAGAGCTGCCAAAACATTATCATGTTATATAATTTCATTATGTATTAAAATAATTTGAATAACTACTCGTTATTTTTTTTTTATAATAATATTCTACCACATTAACACAATATTTATTTGAATATAAGTTAAAAACGATCATTATAATGTAGCGAAAATAAAACGAACCGTGAAATAAAACTCATGTGAGACCAGGATATACTTTATTTATTTACTAGTTGTTCCCCGTGGCTTCAATAGAGTTTAATATCAGTATCTCGACAACAGCACCACCTATTTCTTTGATTTGTGACAGACATTGACATTTATGAGAGTTCCATTAAAATCGGTTCAGCCATTTCAAAGATTACCCTAGGAAAACAGATAGACAGACAGATAAAATCTTTATTTATGGTGTGTATAAATAACTTCAAATATTAGTAAAATCTCTATGAATTTAGTTTCTGCATTTTGCATAACACACATTATAAGGCAGTTGCGGGTGACCCATTAGTAAGACCAGGCAAATGGCGACCCAAATTTATGAATTTTTCGCTGCTAGCTTTTTACTGGGACACATAATTACATAATGTACATCTAACTTCTTTATTAACAACACACTCTTATAGGGATTTGACGTGCCATTTTTAACAGATCGGTAAAGTTAAGTAAGGTATTTTTTTACTCCCGCATTAGGACTAAATCCTGTGTCGCGGGGGACTTTACAAACATACAACAAACGCACACAATGAACACCTAGACTCGAAACAACAATAATTTATGAATCGTTGTCTCGTGTGGGAATCGAACCCACAACACTTGCGCAGTGTCAAGCGGCGAGGTGGCCGCTTAAACCACTAGGTACGCCAACCGTGCAGTCAGGGATCACCACTAGGATGGATGACCGCTTGTCCATGTCGCGTCGACGTGAGTCTCGGTTTTATATGAGAACAAGAATTGTTAGGTCATGACGGGGACTTTCAGGCTGTCGATAAAATACGACATACAGTTGGACCACTCTCCCACACACATACATAAAGAAAAACATTTTTTTTATAGACTCACGCCTTAATCCCCGAAGGGGTAGGCAGAGGAGTAAATTAATATTACACCCACATTGCGCCATGAATTTTTAGTTCTCAGTAGCAGCTCGGAGTCTGGCAATGTGCCCGGTATCGGCAATAGGCTCGCGCCCTATTACGTGGGACCTTAAAAAGCATGGCGAAATGTGGGTGTATATGACACATCTGCCTACCCCTTCGGGGATACAAGCGTGAGTCTATAAATAAAGTAATCGTAGATAGAAACAACTTTATTGATCTTATACTTAACCTTTGTAAGATTGAATGGTTCTTACAAGACATCACGGCTGTCATGAAGATCTTTGAATATCGTTCTTAATCGTTAAGGTTTATGACTATAAACCTTGAATATATTTGCACTGGTTTAAGCCTGGGATATCGCTATTGCTATGGGCTGCGGACGGACGTCAGACGGCATTTGCTTTGTGGAACAGCTAATACTCTGATATATCTGTTTAGACTAGATGCTGCCGGGATAAAGCTAGGACGATGATGATAAGTCAAACACGCAGAAGAACGCGCAAGCATACACGCACACGCACATACGCACGCACGATGGATATCTAGGCCAGTTTGTTTTTCAGCAGTTGCATATTTCCCAAGGGGTTCAGGAAATAGGGTAAAATAAATGCACTTAGGTGGAGACAGGGACACACGCATTACTCATAAGCCATAATAAAGTACTTATGTAATAGACTAAGACATTCTATGGCGGTTACAAATAGACCATTACATAATTTCCCATGGGCGTTACGACGTCTATACCGGAATGTTATGGGGTTGGATAACAGGTTTCGAAATTGTCCATAATAATTACCATCAATCAATGAATATGGTAATTTAGTGTCGAATATAAACCTTTTGTAAACGAGCACTATTAGATATTGGGCACCTGATGAAGCTATAATCATAAGCTTTAAGGGAAGGGTAGATCCGTCCATAGTTGGCAACCTTGTTTTATAAAGGTTCTATAAGTCGCTTTCATTAAACTGTATCGTGTGAAACCTATGCCTTGACATTATATTTACATCTGTATATATACCATTCATAAATATGGTAACGTAACATTTGACCTGTGTCCAATATTGATTCATCTATTTTTAAATATTTTTCAGCATACGATTATCATTAAGCGTTAATATAAACCTAAACATCAAGGAATACTTTACTCATCAAATACAATTCCTTCCGCAAAAAAATTGCGAATGTGGCAGTTAATATAAATGTAGAAAAAGCTTAAAGTAATGTTTTAAATTTGACGTTCATAAGTGTTACTTGTGATCGAAATGAATAAAAGATTTTGACTTGACTTTGACTTTATCATTATTTTACATAAACGACTCCTGTAGAAACAATTACAAATGCAAGATAAACACTCCACTAGTGTGCAGTGGGGAATATCCTTAACAAGGCAACACAACAAAATTCCATACAATTACTAGATTATAGTCATAATAGTTTATTTAGTCATTATATACAATTTTGTATTTGCCTTTGTTGGTACTACTATACTACAGGCGAATGGTTGACGAAGAGAGACGGTTGTTAAAATTAATAGAAAATCGGAGAGGGAAGATGATTGGCCACTTGATACGACACGACAACTTCTTCAAAATAATACTGGAAGGCTAAATAGAAGGGAGAAGAGGAAGAGGTCGGCGTCTATGTGACACAGCTGAAGGAAAAAGGCGGAGTCCCGACTCCGCCTTTTTCCTTCAGCTGTGTCTCATAGACGACGACCCGTCGTATAAAGAGGTCAAAGAAAAAGCAGAAAACCGGAGCCAATGGCAATTGCTCCACCAACAAGAGCTACTTAGCTCTTAAATGGAAGAAGAAGAAAGGTACTACTATGAGACTGGAATTTTGAAATGATACACCGTACTCAAAACGGAGACATTTATTTCTGATTTTCCGCGGGCTTATATACCCTGGCCGGTAACGAAACCATATCGCGATTCAGCGGGACGGCACACCACCATCTATCGATTACGAGTGTAAACTTAAAACTGAACAGCTTTTTTAAGGCAATTTCCCACTTTAATAAAATTTTCCTACTAAAAGAGGAGATAGCCTAGCGGCGTATCAGGTTCGATCCCCAGTTACGCCGGGCACACACCTCTGACTTTTCGAAGTTATGTGTGTATCAAAAATGTTAATTATCGCTCACTTAATAATGTGCCCGGTAGACGGCAATAGGCTCGCCCCCTATTACATTGGGACTGAAACATAACTAGTCCGATTTGAAAAAATATTTCAGTGTTAGATAGCCCATTTATCGCGGAAGGCTATAAGCTATATAACATCACCCTATGAGCCACGGGAGCATAGCAGTAGCCTTAAATAACGCAGGTGTACCCGCAGGCTCATATAGTTTGACATAATTATTACTACCCCTTAGATAATCTTTGTTAGTACTCGAAACAATAACAAATGCGACATAAGCACCCCAAATTCTCACTACATCTTATGAATTTTGTAGTTGCCTTTTTAACAAAATTCTCTAGTTTAGTATATTTTTACCTCTAATGCATATTTATTTACCAACAAAATTTACATGTTTCTTATATCGATTGCTTCTTATAATTTGATGATATTATTTGAACATACTTTATTACTTAAAAGTACCCGATACCTATCGGCCTTTCCGCATCGAAATAGTCCGCAATTTGCCAAATAAATACGGCACGAGCCATAAATAATAGAAATAACTGTGAAAAACTCGGCGTGTTTATGGATGAGTCGTTCGATTCCTTACAAAGGATAGACGAGTGTGTTGTTAGGCGTTCCAATAAAATTATTCGTAGATTCATAAAATATGTAATTTGATCACGATCGTCAGTGGCGTCCGAATCCCGCAGGTGAAACGATCGCCCATCGAGTTACACTGGAAATAGAACTGAATACTCGTCTCGTGTAACAATGTCTTGATCTATACCACCGATACACGAGAACCGAGTTTTATTGAACCATTTATACGATATATTGAAACGCACCCTTATTTATTCTACTCGAATCTAATAACGCACTGAAGTACTCACAATCGTTTTATTGGATATATTTTGTAAGAAACGACGGTGATATAGATTGAGATATTTATTTGATACTATTTGTTTTATATTACTTTGTTATCTATACAATAACAAGCACGTGTAGATATCGTTACGTTTTAAGAGCTAAGCTTTTACAAAATCCGTTAAACTTCACATTGACACAACAGTGCCAAATAAAAAGTTTATGCCAAAGTTTAAACATTTACATACAATTGGTGGCGATACCCTAACAATTATAGTAATTAAAACTACGCTCGACTTAGACTGAGGGGTCAAAAGTTGACCAAGTTGCGCTATAAAGCGGGGAGTAGGCGCCTCAATAAACACAATCACAAGAGAAGCTGTTTTACTTAATTAAATGGAGACAAAGACTCAGAGTCTGCACAATCGTCTATTCGATGCGTTTTCTTGTAAAAAAAAGTAATTTGTATTTTGAACTGTACTCACTTAATATATAGCCCTTTTTTGTCGTCACAGTGGAAAACCAACTTACGGGCTCACCTATCGCCTCTTTGGGTAGGTAAAGGAGACTCGAACGTTAGGCTTGCCATAGGCGTTCGGAGCCTTCTTACTACAGCTATCTTGGTGTCCGTCGACGTCCCATAGTGGTGTCATCACACAAAAGGCACGTAGCATAGTTGGTCGCGACCCAATCGGCTACAACTTTAGTTATATTTTCAATTCGACCAAAATTAATAACGTTAAGTAATTAAGCATGTAAAATGATCAATGACCCCTGTAACACAGGATTCTCCTAGCATAGGGGTCATTGATCATTTTCCTGTGTACTAATATGTTTATTTAAAAAGTAGATAAATGTGTAAGTCGGGCATTGGAGTCATTTTAATAGGCAACAATAAAAAATAAACAAATAGGTATTTATACCTTAAATAACCTAAGTTTACGCGATTAAGACCCGCAAAATTATTAGTAAAATAAAATAGAAATCAAAAATTTAAAGAGTTAATAGTGATAACGACATAAACTGCGTTATTTTAAAGCATATAGCGGCCCGGTAACGGACTGCCGAGACGATGGTCTCGGGTTCGATCCCCAGTTACCCCGGGCACACACCTCTGACTTTTCGAAGTTATGTGTGTTTTAAAAATGTATATTATCGCTTGCTTAACAATGTGTCCGGTAGTTGGCAATAGGCTCGCCCCCTATTACATTGGGACCCAAACATAAATGGCGAAGAGTGGGTGTGTAATATACCTCTGCCTACCCCTTCGGTGATAAAAGGCGTGATGTTATGTTATGTTACTCCGCGTACAACCAAAGAAACAAACTTTTAAGCTGTTTAAAATTTAGTTAAGATATGTATAATATGCTCTTTTATGTATGCATGATTTGGCTTGCCGCTCGTAGAAGAACGGCAAAGTTAAGCAACGTTCACACAGGTCACCACTTGAATGGGTGACCGCTTTTTGTAGCATTTACAACGCCATTGTACTACAGAAGGCACGTAAAGCCGTCGGTCCAGTTTGTTTTCTCTGGTATTAACCTGTAGGCTTACGTAGGAGGCCTTTGGGTGGCCTATAAACTCCGACACTAGAATCGCTAACGCACTCTCGGAAGAACTCGGGATTACACAATTGGACATAATGATGATACTGTAATATTTCATTATTAAAACAATACCCACGTGTTTTCCCTTTTTAGATCTACAATCTACAGGTGGAAGCGAGGTACAATAAAAATATAAATCGATCGTCTCATTACTCAAGCGACTTTCGCAGAAACAAAATAATCTATTTCAAATTGCAGAAATAAATACTCGATCTAAATAGAATACTTTAGATGCGATTTGGAATTTGCCAGAGCTTTTTTTATTATTTAGATAGGGGATTATGTTTAAATTACATTATTTTATATAATGAAGGTTACCACTTTAGTGGCGCAAAACATAAATAAAGATGTCAACATACGTAACACTGCTGCCATAACTGATTAGTATGACAAAGCTTTGTTTGGTTTTTTTATTTTTTTGATAAATTGTGTTTTCTAAAAATGAATCCTATCTAGATAGATTTATCGCCAAGAATTTATTTCGCATGCAGGGGTTGCATGCGAAATATCATGAAAATCGTTGGGGCCGTTTCCGAGATTCAGATTACGTACATATTAAAAAATGTATCCCTTTTTCCTTGGTCACGGCATCACGCGTAAATGGCTGGACCGATTTCACTAATTCTTTTTTGTTATGTTTTTTTATTATCTAGAGAAGGTTCTTATGAAAGAAAAACTCAAAAAGATGCGCGGAAAATAAGAAAATTTAAGACTACTTAACCACCATATTAAAATTTCTGATGAAACCTTAACGCTTTAGAGAATATAAACTTTTTTTAAGGTAACCTTATGGCGTTTGACATAATATTGACAGAACAACGTCTGTCGGGGCAGCTTGTATACAATAAATTGCTCGTTTAAAAGTATTAAATATTTTCCTAGTACAGATGAACGATATTTTAACATCAATCTACTGTCAGAAATTGCTTATTTACTACATTTTATAGGAATGTAATGAATGTAAAAAGTCCCTTGACAAAAGACACTACGTGCACTCCTAAGTTTTATTCGAGCTTAAAATTAATGACATTTTTCGGGAACCGATTTTTGCTTAAGCTTAACCTCGGAGCGTGTATATTTCATTTCTTTCAAAAAATAATATGCTATAATAATATTACTCAATCTTGTCTTATTTTTCTATGGATATCTCTCCAATATAAATCCTTGTGTAGCTATCACCACGAAATATAAATAAATTTTATTAACCAATAAGGAGTTCTTCAGGAATTGCAGGAAGTGGTTGAATGCGGGCTGCTCTTGATGTGTTTGTGTGGAGGGTCTTGAAGTCGCCTATTTTCAGCTTGGTCGTCTTCCATGAGATGATCATGATGGTGGACGGAGAATTGTGAAGAATGGTGAAGTGAATTCTGAACGGAGTATCAAGCTACTTTTTTTTATATACTTACGCCTGTATCTCCCAAGGAGTAGGCAGAGGTGTGAGGCAAGTCAGCAGATTGGGATGGGATGCGGAACTTCTTTGCGTCCTATCCTTGGGGACAAATATGCTTCTCGCCGGATGATCCCAACGCCGCTGCTGATTCTGTTGCTGATGTGGTGCTACAGGGTATGGAACTTTTCATTTCATCCTCTGTGGTCCCCATTGGTGGCAAATTTCGACCTTGGTTTGGTTCATCTTCCAAAAAGACTTCTCGCAGGAAGCAGGAAGCTTACCAAGCCTGGGCTGTTGCGGTGGCGGCGGGGGATGAAAATACCAGCGCATTAAAAAAGGAGTATAACTTTGCCTCCAGGTCCTTCAAAAGAGACATTGCTAGTGCGAAGACGAAGCACATCGGTAGAATTGGCGAGAGGCTTGAGCGCCTTCCATCGGGAACTCGCGCATTCTGGTCTCTTGCCAAAGCTACCGAAGGGAACTTCTGTAAGCCATCCTTTCCACCGCTACACATGGGAAATGACTCCTTGGCCCACGACGCAAAGCAGAAAGCCGGTCTTCTGGGCAAACTCTTTGCGTCCAACTCGACCTTGCATGACGGGGGACAGGAACCGCCTACTATACCGCTGTTGAAGGGTTGTATGCCGGATATTCGGTTACACCAACGCGCAGTCCGTATGGCACTTCTGTCCCTCGATATCCATAAGTCGAGTGGGCCTGATGGAATTCCCCCTATTGTGTTGAAGATCTGCGCTCCAGAGTTGGCACCAGTTTTGACACGCCTTTTTCGTCTCTCCTACTCATTTGGCGTAGTCCCAACATCGTGGAAGACAGCATTGGTCCACCCGATCCCTAAAAAAGGCGATCGCTCTAATCCGTCCAACTACAGACCCATAGCCATAACCTCCCTCTTCTCGAAGATAATGGAGTTCATTATTAACTGCCAGCTCCTTCGGTTTCTAGAGGATAATCAGCTGCTTAGTGACCAGCAATACGGCTTTCGTAAGGGTCGGTCGGCTGGTGATCTTCTAGTATACCTGACACATCGTTGGGCACAGGCGATCGAGATAAAGGGGGAGGCTTTGGCGGTCAGTTTGGACATAGCGAAGGCCTTCGATCGGGTCTGGCACAAAGCGCTTCTTTCGAAGCTCCTTTCCTATGGGCTGCCCGAGAAATTATGCGAATGGGTCACCAGCTTTCTTACAGACAGAAGCATAAAGGTCGTAGTTGACGGTGAATGCTCTGACGCCTTGTCTGTAAATGCTGGTGTTCCTCAAGGCTGCGTGCTATCGCCTACTCTGTTCCTCCTGCATATCAATGATATGTTGCTAGATAGCGGCATTCATTGTTATGCAGATGACAGCACAGGTGATGCTTTATATACCGGTCACGCCAACATTTCTCGGGAAAAAGTCATCGAGAGCCGACATAAACTTGTGTCTGAAATTGAGACCTCCTTGGAGATGGTCTCAGATTGGGGAAGACTTAATTTGGTCCAATTTAACCCCACAAAGACACAAGTCTGCGTTTTCACCGCAAAAAAACTGCCGATGGTCGTATGTCCTCGTTTTGAGAGCACCCCCTTGACTGCCTCCTCCAGTATTGGAATACTTGGTGTCGACATATCGAGCGAAGTCCAGTTCCGCGGTCACTTAGAGGGTAAGGCTAAGTTAGCCTCGAAGAAGCTTGGCGTGCTAAATAGATCGAGACGGTATTTCACTCCGGCCCACCGCTTGCTCCTTTATAAGACGCAGGTCCGGCCGCATATGGAATACTGTTCTCATCTTTGGGCAGGGGCACCCCAGTACCAGCTTCTCCCTCTAGACCGCATCCTACGGAGAGCCGCTCAAATTGTCGACTGCCAAGATATTTGCAATCAGTTAGACCCCTTGGCGCTGCGTAGAGATGTAGCCTCGCTATGCATCTTTTATCGCTATTACTATGGGGAGTGCTCCGAAGAGTTGTTCGGATTAATCCCTGCCGCCTCTTTCCGCCATCGTTCTACGCGACAGAATTTCCATCCCCATCATTTAGATGGTTGGCAAGCCACAACGGTGCGCTTTTCTAGAAACTTTCTGCCTCGCACCTGTAAACTGTGGAATGATCTGTCGCCTGCGGTTTTTCCGAAACAATACGACCTTCAAACCTTCAAAAAAAGAGCGTATTCCTTTTTAAAAGGCCGGCAACGCACTTGTGACTCCTCTGGTGTTGCGGGTGTCCATGGGCGGCGGTAATCGCTTAACATCGGGCGATCCGTCTGCTCGTTTGCCCCCTATTCCATAAAAAAAAAAGGTGTAATTTTACACCCACAAGCTGTATTTATCATAAAGTGTTTTGTCTTTGAAACTGAACCACTAGATACAAAATTTTAACTCTTCAAGAAGAGAAGTGAGAGGAAACAGTACTCGCTCTACTTGCATGATTTGGCGAACATATACTTACTAACAAAGCAAATTAAATCATGATCGTCCTTGGGTTATTCCAGTTGCATCCAATAATTTTACCTTGAAGCTCGGGATCCGATTACTAAATCGGTGTCGCGTATGAAGGTGTCAACAGAGAATTTCCACAGAGCGACTGACGTCTAGCTCCGCAACCCAAAACGCTTGTCTATATTTTGAAACGCTAGGCAGTTTCTTTAAGGGCACTAACTCTCCATTACCACTGTCAAGGAGCTTCATGACACCCGGTACCAAAGGCTTATCGTGATTTCATAGACTGATAAAGGGCAAGCGATATTTTTACCAAGGTGTTTTGTCAGTAGTACGTGGCGTGGATTTGAATCCGATACCCTCTACGTCGTTGTCTCTTGATATTTTTACTTTTCTATCGCTGCTTTAAAATGAGTAACAAAGTTTGTTTGTTTTTCGTGTGAGTGTGTGGCCAACTCTGCTGTCGGAGTTTTCAGGCCTCCCAAAGGCCATGTCCATGGCCTATCGATTATACTGAGACAAGAACCGGGACCAACAGCTTTACATGCCCTCCGAAGCACGGTAGCGCTCAAATGTAAATGCCACACATGATCACCCATCCTAGTGGTGACCTGTGCAAGTGTTGCTTAACTTTGTCGATCTGTTACGAACGACAAGTCAAGTCTCGCTATGAGCGCTACACAAGGTAAGTTAAAGTTGTTTTGTTTTAAAGCTCATTTTTAACAAGGTAATTTAAAAATAAGCTTAAAAAAATCACCTTTTTGTTAATTTCCATATTAACTCATTTATCCATAATTTACGAGATCAAAGAGGATTTGTAATAACCGCTAAGAAAGACTGCACTCTTCTGATAACATATTTTATGGTCCTCAGCTTATTAAAGGGACACGAGCCGCTACCCTCTTATCTTTAGGCTGTGTATCTGACAAATATGAACGTGACAAATGAGTGGAGGCGAGAAAAATGTTTAACGTGAGATGAGCGAGCCTTTGAAAACAAAGTGTTACTGACATCCTCACGCACATTATTTTGATCTCAAACTTCCTCTAATCAGCATGCTTGTATGATTGCTAGAATTCTTTAGATATGGTTCAGTTCTTTTAGATAACAATAGAAAACGCATACATACGTAGTAGATAGACTAGACGAATCTATAATGTTGTACTGAGCAACGTCTGGACAAAAGTATGATACTAATGCTACGGATTTTTCTCTAAATGACTCAGCTCCGCACATATCAATGGATACACAGTCTTATCAAGCCACACCTATACGCAGCATTTAACTTGAAGCATTGTTTTAATATCAACTTCTTTGCTTTATGTTTCACTTGATAAATAGGTACATATTAATCATTAGGTAAAAGAAGAGAAGAGTAATGTTACTTATCTCTATCCGTGAGTAGATGTAACTAATTCAGAGTTGAGTTTTAAAACATGAATTGTTGATGTTACTCCAAATCGTAGTAAGTAATCTCTATCGTAAAGTTTAATACAACATTGACGTGAGAAATCATTCGCAGATACGCAAACTGAAGCCTAAAGACCACCGAGAAAAACAAGATTGCATGGGTAGCGCAAGGTTAAAATCACTTTTGCGATCTTCATTCCGTGCCGTAATTAAGCCGTTAGACTTGCAAAAAGTAATCTTAGGGACACTTCCCACCACCTCCTCATGGCCCTACCCGCCTTGCGGCATACGGGCCGAATCATGGGAGGAGCGCGCGGTACTT
Source organism: Euclidia mi (assembly GCA_944739405.2). Taxonomy (NCBI): domain Eukaryota; kingdom Metazoa; phylum Arthropoda; class Insecta; order Lepidoptera; family Erebidae; genus Euclidia; species Euclidia mi. Next base: position 112,759,396 of record OX123184.2, read on the forward strand.
GCGTCTGCTCTTTCCCACGCGCTCTTTCTTGACTCCCTACAAATTCTTTATCCTGTCCCTGATCTTTCCACATTCTCCCCTATTGGGGCAGTACACCACATAACGTTACTTCGCGTTCGCGCAGACGGATCAATCCTCCCGTTCTCTCCTCTTCCGATGCCACGTGTGCGCGAACGTATGCAGTCTTCTAAATCCCTCTTCATTGTTAACCAGATCCTGGTGCCACACAGGTCCTATCGTGGCTCGCCGCCATCCATCCAGCATTTGGTTTCTCTCCTCCTCATAGAGTGGGCACTCCCATAGGATATGGTCCCTCGTTTCTTCCTGCGCGCCACAATAACAATTCGGGCTGTCGCCCAGCCGCATGTCGTGCAGGTGCTTACGAAAGCAGCCATGGCCTGTCAGTATCTGTGATGTCACATAGTCTGGCGCGACCCACCCCTGGGTCAGCCTGTCCCGCACATCGGGGAAAAACTGGCGGAGTTCCGCTCCCTTATCTTCGGACGACCACCGTGCCCGCCACTGAGCAACGACATCCTCCATCAGTTCCCGCTTCATCGCTCTACGCTCCCTACCTGCCAACCCCAGTCCGTCCTGCGCAAGACGCCCCGCACAAAGAACCTCCAGGTCCGCCGGGAGCACCGCGGCGAGCACGGGCAACGCCGCGGTACTGACGGACCTGTAGGCCTTCGTCAACAGCACCAACGCCGGACGCTGCGCACGCAGTAAGGCCGCCCGCACTGCGTAGTGCGACGAGCGTCGCCACCATACGGCCGCAGCGTACGTAATTATGGCCACATATGTCCCCATATACAGGAATTTAAGGGCCCTGTACTTTATGCCCCAGGTCGATGCCGAGATCCTCGACATCTTCCCGAAGGCGTTCACGGCACGATTGCCGGCTAACTTAGCATGCGGCACGTAGGAGCTAGCCTCGTCGATCTCTACCCCCAGTAGCCTCGCACTACTCACCTGTGTTATCGAAGCCCCGTCCATGCGAACCGTAGGCGGACGCTTAAACTTGCCTTTTAGAGTAATAGTTTTCGACTTGCCGGCTGAGAAGGCGAGGCGATTCCTCAGCCCCCATTCGCTCACCGCCCGGAGTGAGGTCGCGGCGTTCCACTCTAAGGCCGCCCTGGACGAGGCTTCAACAACCATGGTGAGGTCATCGGCGTATGCCACCACGCGCACACCCCCCGGCATCGGCAGTCGTAGGACGTCGTCGAGCAGGACGTTCCAGAACGTTGGTCCCAGCACCGAGCCTTGTGGGCATCCCATTGTGGTCCTCTTCCACACCGCCTGGCCGCCCATGAACATGCCTATTATTCGGTCCGTAAAATAGCTTACAATTATTTTGTATATGTTAGGCGGACAACCGCACTGTTTCAGCTTAACTAAAATCATGGGCCACCAGGCGTTGTCGAAGGCCCCCGAGATGTCCAGCAGCACCGCCTGAACATAGCTCTCGGCGGTACTCGTGATTCGGTTCAGCACTGCGTTGAGCGCCGTCACCGTGGACTTTCCGCGCCGAAAGCCATGTTGAGACGGAGAAATGCCCCGGTGCAGGCAGGGGGCGCAGGTAATGATGAGCCTCTCCAAGATTTTACCCAGTATTGACAGCAGAGTTATCGGCCTGTAGGCCTTTGGGTCCGATAGAAGCTTGTCGTTGCCCTTTGGCAGGACGACGAGGCGCCCGACTTTCCATATTGTTGGAAAAGTTCCTTAATTTATACATGCCGTGTATACTGCCAAGGTTTCAACTTTGGTTATGCTCCAGGCGCGTCTAATAATACGGGCAGTCAATCCATCTAACCCAGGGGAGGTGTTTGGTAGGTGCTTGATTATGTGACTTAACGCCTGTTCCGTAGGACCTTCGCTCTTACGTCCCGAGGGAGCGCATGCTGCCGCAAGTCTCACCTGTCTATGGTATTCGGTGTCCTGACTAGGATCGTCATCGGGGCATAACGTATTTAGTAATGCGGACATAGTCTCCCTAGCAGTGCCGGTGTGTCCCTCAAGAAGCTTAATGCCATGCAGTATTTTGGGGGGAGGACGTAATCTTCCCGATGCAGCTCTATAGGCCAAGCCCCACGGGTCCTCGTTGCCTGAGTCGGCAATTTGTTTGAAGAACTGCATTTCTGCCTGCTTCATCGCCTCCTTATACTTCCGACGTGTAGTGCGCAGGTGCACGTGTAATGGGCTGTTGACGACACCGCCTGCTCTTCGTGACTTCTGCCAGGCACGCCGGGCGTTGTACACGTCACGTCGCATATCATCCAACGCCGTCGACCACTACTCGTATTTATGGGGGACCGCTTTCTTGGCCTCACCCAGCACATCCTCGGCCGTCTGTACTAGGATGTCGGTGTACTGGCGACTGAGATCTTCGGCCGGTCTTCGGGTGCGAAGCTTTCCCATCCTATGTTGGAGGGTGTCAGTGAACCGCTCCCAGTGCACCCCTTTATCTCGGAATCGCCGTGGTTCCGCATACTCAATCTCGGGCCGCTCGGTATTATCCGTCGATCCTGGGGGGGCAACAGCGTACGTGATCAGCTGGTGGTCGCTAATACTGGCACCTTCATGCACACTCCACCCTGACACTGAGATACCCCGGGTAGAGAGGGTGAGGTCGATGTTTGAATAGCCATTGGGACCGTGGAATGTCGGTGGCTGTCCAGACTCATTGTGAATACTTAGTCCTCGCCCGAGTATAAAACCTTCCACTTACGCCTTCCTGTACTCGGTGTCGGGTCCCCTTCCCTCGTATTGTCGCCGTTCGCAGTGCCAGAGTGGGGAGTGTGCATTACTGTCCATCCCTATGAGCACCCTGTTTCCTACCAGATGATCCAACGCACGTGTTATGGTTTCTAGATGCCGAGCTACATCGTGACTGTACTGGCAGTACGCCGAAACCACATACAGGGCACCGTAGCGAGTTCCTCCATCAATATGGGCTACTAAGCAGTACTCATTGCTGAGGTTGCCCAATAGTGTCACTGCGAGGTGTTTATTCACGATCATAATCCCCGCTTTCGGGTTCGCTCCATGCTGTATAATACATTCGTGTTGGTAATGTTCCTGAACGAGAATTAAGTCAAGGCCGTGCTGCGCCGACACGATGGGCAGTTCAGTTGTAGCCGCAGCCGACGCTTGCAGGTTCAGCTGCCCTATGCGTAAAGCGTGCCTAGGCATAGCTGATATTAGCCGCCTGCTGTTCTGCGTATTGCCGCGCGGGGCATGTAAGCGCAGCAGTACGGTGACCGTCTTTATTAGGGCGCTTGAATTTCGCGCAGGTGGCGCAACAGGTGGTCTCCGACTTGCATTCGTCCTTCCTGTGGCCAGCCTCTCCACATTGTGCGCATATAGTATTTGCCGACCGACAATGTTTTTCGGGGTGACCGTACTGCTGACACTTAGTGCAGCATGTCAGGCGGATGTAATCGATAATTTCCGCCTCGTCCCAGCCGATATAAACACGATTGAGGCTCACCAGCTTGTCCCGGAGAGCCTTTGTGCACTCCAGCACAACAGTGGTCCTGCCGGACCCTAGCCGACCCTCTTTAAGGCTAAGCTGCACTGTGCTAACATCTTATCTTTTGGCCAGTTAAGATCCTCAGCCAGGTTAATACGGTGTAGGTCCTCTAGCAGGTCCGCCGCCGATGGGTCCGACCTCAGATTTCTTATTGCCACCAGAGGCTTCTTGCCCTTCGGATCTGCTACCTTCAGGATAGGGGGGGCCGCCTCTTTTAGTTTCCTCGCTGCCTCTACCGACCGCGTCTGCACCGCCACTCCTCCGTTGGAGACCGCCGTAACCCTCTGGCACTGGACTCCGTGCGCGCCGGGTTTAATAGTGCTTTGTAACTCCTTCTTGGTGTCCTCAGAGGTCTTTAGCTGTTCGGCATTCGGGTAGAACAGGACAGTTGGACCGCATGGTTCGAGGGCGATGTCGGGCTTCCCTTTTGGTAGTTTTAGTTTGCTGGCGTAGGTACAGGATGAGTCTATCGGTGGTGCCATTGGTGCTGCCGTCATTACCGTTTGCTGTGTCGTCGCCTGTTGAAGCTTGATGCTTGTCACCTCCTGCTCCACGCGAGCAAGGCGCAGCGCCAGTTGCGCTACAACCGCGAATATATCTTGCCCATGTCCGGCGATCGCGTTTTTATCTCCGATATTGAGCTTGTTAGTGGCATTCGCCACGGCGGAGATGGCTTTCACGGCCGAGTGTACAGATTCGATAAGGGCCTCCTTATCCATGCAGACCATTGATGGCGACGGCACGCCCTGCCCCGCCGACGACCGTTCCGCGGTAGTTGTGCTGGTCAAGATGCCACCTAAGGGTGGCGCCGAAGATTTCTTGGCCGTTCGTCGTCTTACAGCCTCTTGTACTTCCTCGGGCGACGTCAAGTGGCGCTTCCCGGGCTGCGAGCACACCACCGATGGTGGCTGTGGCGTGCCAGGGTCCGCCGCTACCTCCATCGCCGTCTGTGCCGGCGAAAAACCTCCCGGTGGAGTTCGGGCCAGCGATACGCGAGGCTCGAAGGGGGACGCAGACGTGGCCTCCCTAGAGGATTCTGCCATTATTTCCTTGAGCGCATCAATTTCTGACTGTCTTCGCTCGAACTCATCCAGCAGCAGCTCTTGCTGCCTGCGAGCCTTCTCTTCTTCGTCCATTATAGCGACCGACCAGAGTTATGGCTGGTACAACTTATTCCTAAGACAATAGCTTAAGTCTAACACACACAATATTTAAAACACAGAGCAAAGAAACAAAAGAAATAAACAGACGATAAAATTTTTAAAACAAAGTATTACCTGTTAAACTGGTAACTATGACCGTTGCACTGGCAACCCCTTTACGCAGGTGGCAACCCCGACCCGCCAGCCGCCAGTGCCAAGGCACCGACAACTGTCAATGTCAACGCTGTCACCACGCGTCAACCGTCAATACCACCATGTGACAGTGACGGCTGCCAACGCCAAGTAACACCGGACGTCAGCCGTCACGCCAATGTCGTAATATTATTAAAAATGTACACCTATACCTAAAAGACCAATGTCCAGTACTGTATTTCTATTTAAAAATTTATTACTAACTACACTAAACGTACTAAACCTAAAAGACCAATGTCCAGTACTGTATATCTATTTAAAGTTTATTACTAACTAAACTAAACGTGCCGATCAGAATATTTGAACTGGCAACCCTGCCAGCGCGGTTATTTTCCCGGCGATGACAACTGTCAGTGTCAACTGTCAGTTGTCACGCCAAGTCACACCGCGCTAGATGTCAGATGGCACGTGCTTTTGAAAAATGTATTGTTTAACACCACTTTTCAGCTGAATCGCTATAAAATATTAACAAACTAGTATTAGTATTAATTCAAGGCAAGGCGACAGAGCGCCCGCACCGGCCCAGCGAACGACAACGCAATCCTAACCTCAACTTTGAGGTTATGACGCCGGTATCGCCGCCGAAAAACCGATTACAGGAGCTCCTGAAGCCTTGTTACCTTATTACAAATGCTCCCAAGGCTGAAAAGCCCCGGGACAAGCTGCCACACACCCAATCCGGACCGTATTTCACGGGCACGACACACTACAAACTTCTCCACGTGATCCCAGCGCGGAGTGGAAAAACCAGTAAAAACACACGAAAATCACGATAGAACTTAATAATAACACTTCGCGCGAGTCCCTATTCCTTAGGGAACTCGTTCGTGTATAGTAATATAAGCGATATTTTCAGTAAAACCGAAATTACGAATTATATTCGCGAGAGCGCACACGAACACGTCCGCACGCCAAGACGGTCGCATATTAATCTTAGGGACAAATAAACCTTCCGCTTTCGTGCTGCAGAGGAAGGATATCGTCGCTTTCGAGCTA